>CM062815.1:94352268-95552268 GCA_031772625.1 Pinus tabuliformis
TCAAGGTTGTTTTATTTTTTAATTTCAAATCCCTTATGGATATAATATGTATTTTTTTCATCCCTCAACCCTTATTGAGCTGAAGGCTCGTAGAACTTTATTTGACTAGTTACTTATATGAAAATGCATTGAAGACTATATTATTCTAAGTCTCCTTTTTTTAATTCAAATATGAGTACTCTATAACTAGATCAAAATGGGACTTATGTAAACTTTCAATATAAAGAAACCAAGCCATTCTTCGTTACAATTTTCACATTTATCTTGGAAATATTTTTCTTACAATTGTTTGTAGTTTAGTTTGATGTCACATAAACCATGTTATTATGAACATCCTCTATTGAAACCATTAACTCTCGGTTATATCTATCACTTTTGTATATATCAATATTCATGGATTTGATTCACCTGTATAACTACCTCGTTAAATTGTAGTGGTTAAGGTTAGTTATGGGATTTAGCCTACGAAGGGTTCTAAACTTTTTCTCTATCTTTGAAATTGTAAAAGTTAAATACCAAGGAATACTCATATTATTAGAACTATGGGCATCTACAATCATATTATTTATTGATAACCTAAAGTATTTCTTTCTCTATAATTTTGCAGAGTTTCTTTTGACTAGATTAATTCCATGTACTAGAGGTAGAACCTAGAATCTAGTTTACTTTTTTAGACTCACAAGTAGAAAGATAATTAAATAAATTTACAGGAATATCTTGATATTCCATATTTATGTACCTAAAAGAAATAATTTAATTTTTAGTATATTGTTATTTTTTTCATGTTTCTTCAATGGAATTTATGTGTGAGTCCAACTAGCCCAATCACATATGTACACAAATGGATATTCATTCCTTTAATCTCTTGCACCCTTATACAAAAATGTAGTCTGAAACATCAAAAGAACTAAGTTTTCTTTAATTAAATATACATCCAATGATAACATAGAATGGACAAGGAAACTCATGCATATCTATGTAGTGACTTAGTTCTATTATCCAAGTATTGTACAATAAATTAAAATTTTATTCTTACATCTCTATAGATTAATACTTCTCACAAATTTTTCTTATTTATTATATCCATGGGTAGTTTAGCGTTTTCTACTGGTTAACTCAAATTTGTGTAAGGAAGCATAGTTTAAATATGCATTTGCATTTATATCATTCTAATTCCAAACCTTAATTCACCATGTAATATCGCAGGTCTCATCGTGGAGAGATAACTTAGTAACTACTCTCAATAACATGTGCATTTTCTTTTATCTATAATTAATTCCTTTCTTCCCCGTTAATATAATAATTTTAATAAAAAATTAACAATTTTAACATTTCGAATATAAAAATCACGAAAAACATATATCTCATCCAATTTCTCTCTTGTAAATAGCTTCCCATATGCATGCAATTAGTTACTTATATAGTGGAATCTAAAGTTTCCATGCTCAATGTGTATTCTAACCATAACCATTCATTCTAGTATAAGTGTAGAAAAATATAAACCCAAATTCCTTTAATAATAATTATGTGCTTTGGGAATATTTAGGAACAATGCAAGTTCCACCCATCCATGAACTTTCCTCAAGAGTTCCCCCTTATCTCAAACCTTCTTGCCTTAAGGAATTAACAACCTCTTTGGTTCCTCAGTGGTTTCTCCTATAGATTATTCTCAATAGATTTTTAGCAGTGACCTGCTTTAAGATTTTCCCACATTTTTCTTGGGCCTTTTGTTTTAATTTTTTGAAAAAATATATTTTCTTTTTCTTTAAAGAACACCTTTCTCCCCCATTAAACTTTATTCTACTTTTCACCCAACTTAGCATTTCTATCCAGTTAAGTGATTAACATAATATTTCTCTCCCACTATGTTAATATATTTATCAACTTTGTGCTAGGATTTTTAGGAGAATTTTTGGGAAGCTCCATCATGTGGACTATAACAACTAACATATTTTCATAAGTTGGCATGAAGTCTCTAACACTCTAGTGCTCTTTCATAAATATTCAAAAGAAATATAATTTAATAAAATCAAAAATACTTACATCATCACATAGTTTCCATCTTGACTTCCATGGCCATCAAATACAACAATAGTTTGAGGGTCTAAAAACAGCTTTGTTTGGTGTTCTAGCATAATATTGCAAGGAAACTAATGAAGATTTTCTCGACTCTCGGATTCTAATGTCAACAAATTTATTTTTATTAAGATATTGTGTTTTGAAGTCTCACTTATGGAATTAATATAGGTCAAAGAGAAACTCATTGTGTAGTGGGAGGTTTTTGGACCTTACGGTTAAAAAAAAAATAAAAGGTTCATGTAACCATAAAAGTATGACAAATTTGTTACCATTAAATGTTTCATACCACTTGCATTATTCATGATTAGTTATGAACATCATAGTTTTTATAATTTCTTTTGCAAAAACGGTGAAATTTTCAATCTTTAGGGAAAAGGGATTTTATAAATCATATTGGTGCTCTAGCACTTGCATTATTCATGATTAGTTATGAACATCATAGTTTTTATAATTTCTTTTGCAAAAACGGTGAAATTTTCAATCTTTAGGGAAAAGGGATTTTATAAATCATATTGGTGCTCTAGTTTTCTTATGCAAAGAAGAAGGTTTTTTTGTTTTTTCTTATACAAAGAAGAAGGTTTTTTTGTTTTTTTCAAAATTCATACGTATTTCATCAAATCTCATCACCTAAGGTCATTCAATCGATATGCCCTCTGAAGAATTGACACCACCAACAACATTTGCTTTATCTCTTAGCAGGAAGCATGAAACACTCGGTATATAAAATATGCCTTATATTAATACCCCATGCATATGGGATTTCAACTATTTTAAAGGGATGTATATCATATATAGTATAGAGAGGAAGTCTTCAATTGGGGCACATATATGCATAAGAAGGGCTTCTCCTCTTAATAGTTATGGTGTCAAAAATCTAGATCATTGAAACATGATTCAAAGGATGGACCTGTACATTATTTTTGTAAATAAATTTAAATTGATCTTTCACTCAGGCACAAAAGTAAGTAACCAAGGGTAAATGAAAATACAAGACGCAACACAACAATCATTTGTTTTTTGAGCATCATCGAAAAGAAAAATTTGCAAAGGGAATAAGACCAAAGATTAAAGAGTGGCAACGTGGAGTAAAATTTGGCTATCGTGGCAATCACCTTGCGAAGGTTAATGACAAATGGAATTGTATGAAAATATTCTCATTAAGAAAATACAATTGATGATGCAGTAATTTGGTACTTCGTTCCTCCCTCAGCAATCAAGATGCAGTAACTAAAAGTAAATTTTTGGTTGTAATCATAAGTTGACCTGTTAAGCGATAATCAATCACTATGCAAACTAATTTTTGCAGGTGGCCTGAGGAGGTGAATTTTGGCTGCTTATTGTAACAAAATAAAGCAAAATTTCAAAAATCCGTGATCTGGGTTTTCTTGTAGAATGACCCAAATGGACATCAAGGTGAATGGTTTCCAATAATTGAGTTTAATTTGAGATAGTTCGTTGGTTCCTTCAACACCCATTTTTGTAAAATCGCCTTGCAAGCTGTAAATGGTTTGTAGAGGGACCCCAATGACTTGCATGTGTGCGGACTTGAAAAATTATTGATGGCATAAGCAAAACAAAATTGGTCTTTCTAAAGGAAGAAATTGATAAATATCAAATACCCAATGATCTTATGGTTTTCCTTATGGACTCACATCATATATACACTTGCATTTCTTTCTCAGAGCACTTACAGGTAGTACAATTGTATCTAATTTTTGACCTTAATGGTATTGATGCAATCCAGTAATAACGATGAGTAATTGAAGGCTTATTTTAAATCACCCTGATTTTATGAATTATTTGATCAAAACATTGCAATTTGAGAGTATCATACCAAATAATATTAGGACAATGACTTTTTGAGCTTTAAGATATCAGTTTATAGTAATCCTTGCATCTCATGGCAAGAGTTGAATGTTAAACATTCTAAATATTTATAGCAATGCAACAAATCAAGCATTTTTATTAGACAAACTACAATAAGCTTTCAAGATTCTGAACATATATTATCATATGTTGCGTTCTTTATTTCTACGACAAATAACTTTGGTCTAGTCTCTGCGCTCACTCCAATAATGCATTCTCTTCACTCTAATAATAGTTTAAGGCTACATTATTCTACATCCTGTTGCAGGAAGGGGCTAATGGTTTGAAAATTCCTAAGATATAAAAGCACATCCAAAATTGTGATTTGAATGATCTCCCATCAAGAAATGCAATAGAAAAATTAAAATACTCTAATATTTCAAGTGGAATCGCTCTATTTTATAAGATATCATCTTCAACATTTCATTTGAGAGAAAATTTTATTCATTCAAGAGATAGGGATCGTTCATGCTCAAAAACTTCAAGAGATAGTAAAAGTGACACTGAGGAAAGTGATTCTGAAGGATGAGATATAGGGAGGAGTGCATAAGTCAACATGAAATAATATCAAATCTAGGAAATGAGAGCAATGAAGCTAACATATTAAATCTAGGAAATGAGAGCAATGAAGCTAACATATTAAATCTAGGAAATGAGAGCAATGAAGCTAACATACATTGCACCGATGGAAATGAAATTGATGAGAGCCATGTAGGAGATGCATGTGTGTTAGGTTTGGTGGAAGGAGAATATGCATACCTAAGTGTTGAGGAAAAAATGAATGCTTTGGTGTATTTGTTCAATTTAGTGAATTTTGGAAATAGTGTTCAAAGAACCATTAAGGATCCATCGAGAATGGTGACACAGTTTAATTCACAAGTTGAACATCATGGAATTGGAAAAAAGAAAGGTGGAAATAAATCTACAATAGAAAAATCTTCATTTAGCAGGTAATGTTGGGAATCTATGTTTTGATGAAATTCCAACACCCAAAATTTATTTTTATGATAGATACTTGAAGACCGATGCCTCAATAGACTCATACTTCTAATCAATGAAATCCCGACATCATAAATTGCATGGGGTTTATGTAAAGTAGTCCCTTTGGAAGTGGTTTAGTCAAAACCATCATCCAACATATTTACGGTCAGGGTTTATTCTGATATCACCTCCTCTCTATTCCATAAACCACCCAAGTGCCCTCGCTTCTTTTTGTCAGTAGATTTACTAATGTTATTTTCTCAATAGAGAGTACTTGCAAACCTTCTTTAAAGAGGTTTTAAAGGGTTCTCCACCATGTTATAGATTCATACATGCTTTCTCACTCTTCCATGGTTATTTCTACAAAATTTTAGATCCATATTCTTAAGTTCCTGATTTAAACTCTATCTTCTATTTTTCCTCAAATCACTCCTTCTATCCAAGATCCTACAACTCTCAAAGTTTCCTAGCCATTCTATTTTGGAAATTTATGGTTTCAAAATTAGAATTTTTGGTCGCAATCCCTCATGGCTTGTCCCTCGGGCCATTGATATTAACTATTTATATTAAATCTTAAGATGTCTTGGGCACTAGTTCACCCACAATCGGGAACTATCTTTGAGAGTTACAACATCTTTTGGTGTAGGTACCAAGGAATGGATTAGAAAAATTTTCCATGGGTTTCGTTATGATTTTGATTTGATTCTTAAAGGTGACAAGACTCAACAATTGGTTGTATATCTTCACCCATCAAATTAAAATTTGGATTTTCTTTTCCTAGGTTTTAAAATGGAAACCTTTGCATTCTTTTCTGATGAGATCATTCCAAAAAAGGAAAAGTAGATTCACTTGCATAAAAACCCTTGAAGGTCATATTTTGTTTATTTTGTTGGTGCTCCTCTTTATGATATTTATATTTAAAATGAGGGTTTTGATTCCTCAGCAGATTCTCCACTTTATGACACCTATAGTTTGGAAGATGAAGATGTTGTTGTAGATTTCCAAGAAGATGGCTTGCTGGAAAATTGAAAGAAAATGTTGTACAACAACCCTTCCATGAAAAGCCCACAGGTGAAGAGTTGAAAAATGTTTGTGGTTGCCTTGTTCAAGAAGATATATGGCAATAGACTATTCAAGAAAAGGAGGCAGCTCAAATTTTTTCTCATTGGTCTATGACCTAGTAGCTGAATACATGGAATATCTCCTTGATCAACAATGGTTATCGATTCTTCAGTATGTGCTAAACTTTTTATCTAAAAATATTTTATGGTGCATGTAAGTTTTAATTTATGAATTTTAGTAGCACTGAGGCATTAGGTCAAACACTCAAATTCTATCCTGGTACCACTCGAAATTGGATCTCACTTGACCAAATTAAGTATGGTATACAACGAGGATTTGTATATAAAAAATCTTGAAAACTGAGAATTTAATTTTCAGTTTTCCCCTGTTTTCTTTAGTTGATAGAAAGAAAAATAAAGAGCCTAGAAAACACAAATTTCTAGGGGATCTAGTTTTTATAATTTTTGAGCTAATGAGGATTAGTTTTAGTCTCTAGTTTGACTCAATACCCAACTAGAGGCCAATGGTCTACAGTTCTCAGCACTTTGTAGGAAAATCATTGTCCCGAGTTGGAGCCAATATCTTGTAGCATAATCTTGTAAGGAAACTATTGAATATTTTCTAGGCTCTTGAATTTTAATGTGGCCACATTTATTTTTATTTAAATATTGGGTTTAGAAGTCTCACTTATGGAATTAATATAGGTCAAAGAGAAACTGATTGTGTAGTGGGAAGTTTTTAAACATTACAGTTAAAAAAAAGTTAAAAATCTCATAATCATAAAATTTTGTTGAAGTTTTTACCATTAAAGGTTTAAAAGAACTTGGAGTATCGATGATTGGTTATAGAATATGATAGTTTTTATAGTTTATTTTGCAAAAAATGTGAAGTTTTGAATTTTTGGGTGTAAAGGACTTTTATAAATCATATTAGTGCTCTAGTTTTCTTATCCAAAAAAAGCTTTTTTTTCAAAAGTTATGCATATGTCACCAAATCTCATCCCTGATCTATATGCCATGTGAATAAGTGTTACACTAACAACATTCTCTTTACCTCTTAACAAGAAGCGTGAAATGCTCATAATATAAAATATTCCTTATATTAGTACCCATGCATATGGGAGTTCAACTATTTTAAAGGGACGTATATCATAAATGGTATAGAGAGAAAGTCTTCAATTGGGCGCATATATGTATAAGAAGGGCTTCTCCTCTTAACACTTATGTTGTCAAAAATCTATACCATTGAAACATGATTCAAAGGATTGACCTATACATTATTTTTGTAAATAAAATTAAACTCATCTTTCGCTCAAACACAAATGGAAGTAACCAAGGGTAAGCGAAAATACAAGATGCAAAGCAATAATCATTTGTTTGTTGAGCATTGTCGAACATAAAATTTGAAAAGGGCATAAGACCAATGTTTAAATAGTGGCAATGTGGAGTAAGATTTGGCCATCGTGGCAATCACCTTGGGAAGGTGAATGACAAATGAAATTGGATGACAATATTCTCATTAAGAAAATATAATTGATGATGCAGTAATGTGGAAGACCACTCCTCCGTTAGCACTCAGGATAAAATAACTAAAATTAAAATTGTGGTTGCAATCACAAGTTTCCATGTTAAGCGATAATCAATCATTGTGCAAACTAATTTTCGCAGATGGCCCCAGGAGGTGAATTTCGGCTGCTTAGTGCAGGAAAATTAGGTTAAATTTCAAAAATCCGCGATCTGGGTTTTGCATAGAATGACCCAAATTGACTCTTATTTGGATGGTTTCAAGAAATTGACAGTAATTTGAGAGATTCTATTAGTTCCTTCAACACTAGTTTTTGTAAAAAGACCTTGCAAGTGGTAAATGGTTTGCAGAGAGACCCCAATGACATACATGTGTAGAGTTTTGAAAATTTGTGGATAGCCTAAGAAATTTTTGTTTGGTCATTTTAAAGGAATAAATTGATAAATATCAAATACCTAATGAGCTCAGGGTTTTCCTTATGGACTCACATCAGATATACACGTGCATTTCTTTCTCTGAGCACTGGCAGGCAATACAACTGTATGAGAATTCTGACCTTATTGATGCATTCCAATACTAACAATGAAGAATTTAAGGTTTATTTTAAATGACCCAGAGATTATGAATGATTTGATAAAAAAATTGCAATTTGAGAGTATTGTACGAGAAATATTATATCAACGGCTTTTCGAGCTTTAGCATATCAATTTGTAGTAATCTTTGCATCTCATGACAAGAGTTAAGTGTTAAATGTTATAAATATTGTTAGCAATGCAACAAATGGGGTGTTTTATTGGGAAAACTACAAGAAGCTTTCAATATTTTGAACATATATTGTCATATGCTGCATTATTTATTGCTACGACAAACAACTTTCGTATAGTCTTTGCGTTCACTCCAACAATGCATTATGTTCACTCCAATAACAACTGAAGGCTACACTATTCCACATCCTATCACGGGAAGGGACGGATGGTTTGAAAATTCTTGAGATAGCAAAACATGTCCAGAATTATGATTTGAATTATTTCCAATCAAGCAAAGCATTAGAAGCATTAATATACTCCAGTATTTCAAGTGACATCGCTCCATTTGAGAGGATATCATTTTTAGCATTTTGTTTGAGAGAAAATTGTATTTATTGAAGAGAGTGGGACTATTCATGCTCAGGAACTTCGGGAGATATGGAAAGTGACACTGAGGAAAGTGATTATGAGGAATTAGATACTAGGGGAAGTGAAAAAGTCAACATGAAACAATATCAGATCTGGGAATTGAGGGCAACGAAGCTGATATACAATGAATCGATGGAACTGAAGTTGATGAGAGTCATGTAGGAGATGCATGGGTGTTAGGTTTGATGGAAGGAGAATATGTAAATCTAAGTGTTGAAGAAAAATTGAATTCTTTGGTGGCTTTGTTTAATTTAGTGAATTCTGAAAACAATGTTCAAATAACCATTAAGGATCCATCGAGAATGGTCACACAGTTTCATTCACAAATTTAACTTCATGGAATTGGAAACAATCAAGGTAGAAATAAATCCATGATAGTAAAATCTTCATTTAACATGTAATATTGGAAATTGATGTTTTGATGAAATGCCAGTAGCCAAAATTTAGTTTTATGATAGATACCTAAAGTTCAATGCCTCTTATCACTCATCATTCTAATCAACGAAATCCAGACAACATAAACCTCACAGGGTTTATGGGAAGGACTCCCTCCAGAAGTGGTTTAGTCAAAAGCATCATCCAACAGATCTACGGTCAGGGTTTATTCCGAAATCACCTCCTCTTTATTCCATAAATCATCCAAGTGCACCCGTAATTTGGTTACGATTTTTCTTAGTGATGCATGCAGGAAAAAGATTGGGTCCCACTTGAACTACCTCTTGGACAAATTTTTTTACATTATGATATTATTTTATTCGCAGAGTCAAAAAATAGGAAGATCAATAATTTTACAAAATATATACAATAAAAAGAGAGATCCCTCTTATTTTTTATGTTAAATATTATAAGATTTATTAGATATGTGATATTTAAAATATCATATTTATTGTAAAATTATTTTGAACACTTGTATGACTATTTCAAAATCAGTTTTTTAACTAATCTTGAACATTTAGGGTGGGCAGGAAATAAAAGTCATAAAATTAGATGGTGGAAGGGTTCAAAGTCCAGTTCTCATCACTAGTATTTTCATAAAAAATTATCTCTATAATATGCAAAATACATTGCACGTTGATTCCAACTTTGGGTAATTGTAGCCATGTTTCTTTTTCTTTCTTTTCATTTGTTCATGAATGTTTTTCCTCTATTGACTTCAGTGTAATGAGGTTGTTGGCTTTTTTTTTATCATTATATTTACTAATGTTTTTTCTCAGACAAAACCATATTGAAAGAGGCCTTAAACGGTGTTTGACCATGTTGTAAATCCATCGGCACTTGGCCACTCTTTAATGGCTTTTTCTATATAAGTTTAGATCTAGATCCATAAGTGCCTGATTTAAAATTTGTCTTCTATTTTTCCTCAAATCACTCCTTCTATCCAAGAGCATGCAACTCTCAAATTTGCCTAGCCATTATGTTTTGGAAAGTTAGGGTTTCAAAATTAGAAGTTTTGGTTTAAAAACCCCATGGAATGTCCCTCTTGCCATTGATACTAACTATTTCTATTCAATCTTAAGATATCTTGGGCACTAGTTCCCCCATAACCACGAACTATCTCTGAGAGTTACAACATCTCGTAAATAAAGACATAAGGGTGCTACATCAGACTAGATTAGTGTACCCACTTTCATACCAAATTAGAAGTCATATTGACTAAATCGACCAACACGAGGACTAATTAGTATGTGACAATTGTTGATGATTTTTTTCACATTTCAATCTTCATGCTAAGTCAACATGGAGACCAAGCGTTAAATTTACCTTCAGCAAATTCTATGGTTTAAGGCTTGTGGAATTCATTTAACATCTTGAAGAAAGTTTTGATGTGAGTGAACTGATAGCTTGGAGCAATCTACATAGGTACAAGAAGGGAAGAGAAAAACACTAACTATGTGCCACTATGTGATAATGGGGAGATTGCACAATGAATGTCAAGCATAGAAAATTCACTCTTATTTGACCTAGATCTTCTTCTAATTGTATCACCACATCCCTAAGTAGCTCTAGGACCTATACAACCTCATGAAATTTTGCAACTCTTATAGAAGTTACCCCAATCCGCTGATAATCATACAAGCTCATCAATAGTTTTTTTAAATCAACACCCTAGCTTACTAACTATCTTGATAGTTGACATAAATTCCAACACCATGATGGTAGGATTAGAGCTCACAATCCATTCATTCCCTAATCAACAAGAAAAGAAAAAAGGAGAGAAAAAAAAGGAAAAATGAGAAAAAGAGAAAAATAACCTCAAGTTAAAATATCCTTTGAGGAACTCAAGGCATACTTACATGCTAAAAAACTCTATGAGCAAGTTAGTGAGTTTGAATAATAAAAATAAAAATAAGAGCTGTAAGTGAAATCTTCTTTTAATGCACTTGAAGCCATGTCACTAGTTGATGAGCCCTAGTATTGTAACAAGGATGTTGCAACTCCTAGGGCGACCAACTTTACTTTCTCAAGTCGGGGTTCATACAAACATGGAGGTGACAATGCTATATGCATAGAAAATACAACAATATACTCTTGTCACTTCTCAGCTGGGGCTATAGACCACAAGGGTTTTTCAAACCTATCGTCTATTGACTAGAAGGAGACTGCCCACTAACAATGAATGTAAGGCTATCTTTAATACAGAAATTAAATGTTTGCCTATGTTAAGGAAATAAAGGTGTTGAATAGAAGGTGCTATGAAATGACATGAAATTACCTAGCTAGGAATTAACACACATTACTTGCAGAAGAGACCTAAATTAACCTTGCATTCTATCATCTATTTATCAAGACTAAGTAAGCAAGGGAATGATCCTAACATTGCTAAGACTAATGTATACATGCACTAGCTAAATATTCCAGAAAATAATCTTTTGATTTTCAATTTAGAAATGTAAATGTTAAGCTAAACAAGTTGATCTTTTGCATGGGAGGAAGGTATGGAAAAGCTGGTCAAAATGGCATTAAGGGGTACGAAGGTCAAGTTGAAGGCCTACAATAGGCTCTAATCACCATTTCTGACCAAAACAGTCTAGAACGACAACTATAGGGTTTCTTGCAGTTGCTATAGGATTTCCTGTAGTTACTACAGGATGTCTTGGTTTACTACAGGAAACTTAGCTGAAAATTGTAGGAAGGTAGGGAAGGTGAAACAAAGTTTTGGGAAGGTATATGATGGTGGAATAAGGTATGGGGAAGGTGCACACTACCCAAGGATCAACCTAACTCTTCCTGATGGTTGGATTTTCCCAAGGTGCCTATCCACGGTCACTGCAAAACATAAATCCGAATTGGTGGTTGGTAGGATTTCGCTAGAGGTGGAGAAGACTTAGATGAGGTTAGTGGAATGAGTTCCTCCCTACAGATTATCAGCTCCTGCAACAACACATATTCATTTCTTCATTTATGCACAACTTTATGTAAATGTGGAAAATATCAGTTGAATTTGAGAAACTGATTTATTGATGGCTAGTGGATCAAATCTATGGAATAGAATTCTTCATAATCTACAAAAAACTTAAGAAACCAAAATGACAATTGTAGGTGCTTCTAATAAATCATTAACAATGATCTACTCAACAACAAATCCTAAGCTATGTAATAACCAAAAGATAACTATGGTTTTGGGGTTGTGAGAGTGGGGCCCTCAAACCATGATCCCATGAGGGAGATGAGAATGAGGCCACTATCCCAAGATAATATGAAGTCTTTTCTTTCACTACTATAACACTAATCTACTTTTCCAACTAATGGAAGAAAAGCTAACCAATCATTCAAAGACTTTCAAATTAAACAAAACATAAATAACTTCAACGACTAATCTATTATTATAATCTAAGGATACATGCACAAATATAAGAGGAACCTCTGCTGCTAGGGTTGGGTCCTAACCCAAGAGCTTCATCCCTTTAATTCAACTCAGTGCTGCATCAAAGAAACCCTTTTCATTATCACCAAAATGTCAAAAATAACATGAGAATCATAGTCACAATATCTTAATCTAGAAATTTCCTCTTGGCTACAATTAAATGTCCAATCATAGTGAGGCCCTATGACTTCCTATTTATACAATTGAAGCTACCAACAAATTCCTTAAAATTAGGGAGGCTTGGCTACCAAGCTCGAGATTGAATTGTCCTCAACTATCACTCGCTTGGCTACCAATAAACTCAATGGGCTTGGCTGCCTATAACTCGGAGTTGATGAGTGATTGAGGAGTTAAGGAGGGAAACCCAATCTCCTAAAATACCCCTTTCTTGTCTACTTTGAGTTCCTACACTTAAATTAGCCGAAAAAAGCTCCCAATCCTACAATTAATTCACATTAGGCCACATGACATAACATCTCACCTTTACCCTTCTCACTAAGCAAAATATCATAAAATATGTAAAGAAATCTGATAAAAGTTGATTTTAATAATTTGGAGAGTGGCATTAAGGCCCATATAATTTACCTATTCATGAGCCTCATCATTACCCCCTACTAAAAGTGTTGCTCATCCTATGAGAAACTTAGTCTATGTCCATATATTTCATATCTCTTGTGGCCTCTCTAACATACCAAGCCTCTGTTGATGGAGTTTCCTCTCGTGGATAAAATCCTACATGTTTTTCTATTTCCTCCCACTACTTTATTTATTTTTCCTTATTTCTACCTTCTAGCATACCCAATAGCAAGGGTGGATTGAGTTTCAAACCAATCCAATTGATTTTGAGCCTCTACAGTGCATTCTTATACAGTGAGGTCCTTTCTAGTATATCTCTCATGCTTTTAGGGGAATGATACTCCCTTTTCCTTAGGCTATATGGTATTGTGACCAATCTCCTTTGCTATGCTTGTTGACTTTCATTACCTTGCAATCTCAATGTGTTCTCAGAATGTGTGATTGCTTGCTCTTGTGTAGCTAGGTATCTTGGTGCAAGTTGGGGATCATCGGCAATGATGTTGTGGGTTATAATGACAACCATTGAATTTATCTATTCTTCTTTGATGTAAAGGGGATCCCTTTCTTCTCTTTCCAACACCCTCTTCACCTCCTTGGCCCTGGCCTCCTCATGACTCATCCATGATGCATAGGCCTTCTGGAGTAGGTAAATCTCCTTTGCAGAGAGAGGTGATTCCTCTAGCCCTAGAGTGGGTCTAGCTGCAAACAGAACAACCTAATGAAAACTTTCTTATACTAGAATCGAATAAGAGGGCCTATGTCACTCCTTTGCTCTAGCTTCTTTTCATTCTTCTCCTTCAAATACCTGAAACAAATACAAAAGAAACAACAACAAACATAATAGCATAAAATTGCATTCAATCTACTTAAAAATTCAAGGAATATTAAACCATCAACTGTAATATGATACTCAATGTAGGAAATAAATCATTAATTGTATTGATGTAAAGCTCAGAAAGATATACAACGAAAGCCTTGATGTTGCAGGTCTCCTCTAACATATTTGGGTTCCAGCACCAGTTCTAGCATCTCATTAGCCTCAACAATGCAAGTTTAAGGGTTCTTCCCTTTAGTTCCAAACCAAACCAAACATAGTATTCTTCATTTACAAACATAAACTAGAAGGCAAAAGCTATAGATATCTTGTTGGTTATTCAAGCTCCAAAAAAGAGTAGTTCAGCTTGGAAAAGGAGGAATTTATATAGCTTTGATGAAGGAGAGATGGTTCCTCTTATGATGGGAGAGGGATTATCTCATTGGTTTCTTCCATATTTATAGGGGAAAGGAGCCCAAATGGACTCTCTTAGCTCTATCCTGCCCAGCCATTTAGCAGACTTATGTTCATGAAGCTTCTAGAGTTCGAAGCTTGGACTCCATTTATAAAAAATTGCTAAAAGATGATCGACATGAGTGATGAAGGGCTCACTTGCACCGTAGGATGCTAGGTCTGGTTTCAAAGTCTGCAAATCGGCACGGGGAATGAATTGATCAGTAGCACTGGTCTTAAAAACTGGGATTGAAGGAAGATTCTTAGGAAATGATCAAGAGGGGAATGTTCTGCTCATGAATAGGGATGCAAAGGCATGCTCTTCAAGATGGGGAATCATATATATTTCACTATAGAGGTCCTCCAGGATCGACAAACGAGGAATACATGAATAGTGACAAAATGCCTTGTACCAGATGCCCCCCAAAGTGTGAAGGTCGAACTAGAGTGAGGGGTGAAATGCTTTACAAGTAGATTCATGGAGTTGGAGACATCGTTGGAAAACCTGAAAGCAAGCATAGATACATATACATCATTGAAAACTCTGATAAATGATAAATGAATCATGGTATGGATGCAACCATCTAGAGAAAAATCATGTAAATGGATCCAAGGTATGGGCACAACCATCAAGTAAAGAGGATCATATTGAACCCAAGTTATCGTCATAACCATCCAATAATGAGAAGGATCACATATAACAACTCATGGTATGGTCACAGCCATCCATATGAAAGAGATATGTATATCAGCATGATCATGTCACATCACCTTGCAACGTGGAATTTAGTAATCTGAGCCTAGTGTCTTGCCCTCCAACACGACCCAATCGAAGTACAAATTGTAACATGTGAATAGATGTGTCGAAGTTGAACATGCTAGAAAATCACTTGATTACCAGTCGATGATGTGAACCGTTAACAAGCGCGAGAGAAACTAGCAATAATGACGATGGCACTCAAGGTACCAACAACACAATCCAAGGAATGTGAATAAGGAACATAAGTCAAACACCCGTGAAATCACTCGATCGAAAGTCAATGATGTGACCTTGTCATCGAGTGCGAAGAACTTTCCATTAGGGCATGCAAGCTCTAAGGTACTGGAAAGGAGTCTCTCGACAAACTTCCCAAATAATGAGCTGAAGTTGATAGGAAGTGACCTTGTCGAAGGAGGGCCATGATGTATCCCACATCATTGACATGAGACAAAGGGATGTAATGGTTATGGATGATACAGAGAGTCAGGAATGAGTGTAACTACAGAAGGATAACTCTTGAACATATCGGCGACACGACTCCATAGTTTGGCAACTTTGGGATCCATAGGATCGGAGGTCATGATGATGTGGCAGAGATCAAATGGAAAGGCAAAAATGAACGGTCCAAACCAGGAAATTCAATGATGAAGTGACGATTTCCCAAACTGACATGAAACAGAAAGTGCCATGTTCAAGAGTGAGCTACCGACACAACTGATAGAATTTCCCATTTTTCCCCGCCATTTATGGTAGGTACCCCAATTATTTTTTATCGCAATATTAATGGGGATAGCATGTTCTTGCAGCGTAAGTACATCCTTTAGATTTATCTGACCTAGTAAGATTAATGAGCCCTAGGAAGGAGAAGCTCATGTCTGTCATGGTGATGAATCCGATGTCGTTTAATTTTTTAACAAGTCCGACAAAGGTGTAACTCAATATATTTTTCATATTTAGAGAGTTTGAAAAAGAAACGAAAAAGAAAACTTCAAGGGTCCCTTTTTGTAAAGTTGTCTCTCGAACCCGAAATGGTAGAAAACAATATCCGAGAGAACCTCGTATTCATGTTCGACTAAGGTGCACCTTTTTCGTATATAGTATATCCTAGCCCAAAAAAGGGGTAAACATATACTAGGTAAATGACGTTTCACAGCCTTTAACGAGTTCAAAACGATAATAGTTCGGAAATATTTTCATATTTCAAGAGTCAGGAAAGAGCTCAAATATGACTCCTTGCTTTTATTTACTATAACGAGTCTAAAAGGGAAAAGATACTCAACAATCTTTTCACTTTTTATAAGTCAGAAAAGATCTTAAAGGTGACTCATCCTAGAGGAATGAGTGGTATAAACGGTAGCAATTGGTTCTGGCAATGATGGAACTGCTCAAAAACATGTAATGGTCAATAGGTTAGCTAACAAAACCACTCATTTTTGTGATTCCCCAGGGAAGGAAAACAACCAAGTGAAAGCATATGATCGACAAAATAGATGGTGGCGATGGAATGAAACAAGCAAGGCTCATCTAGCTGAAATTAGCTGATAAAAACAACAATCACGAGATGTAAATTGAGCATGGGTTCATGTTCACACAAGCTTGAACCATGGGGAACTTCGCTTCGATTCAATTTCAAGTTTACAAAATCTTGGAACAAAAAACTATGCTTTGATTTAGTTTCATGTTTACACAAGCTTGAAATGAAAAACTATGCTTGGATGAAAAAATGGCATGCCCCTAGCATGATGAGAGCCGAGCCACATGGCCCCCAAATTTCATTTCATTCACTGAAGTAGACATCAGGTTGCTAAAAGGTGGATGGAATGAAGTTTCACTTTTGAGATCAAGGAAAGACTCGACTAGAATTTGATGAGATCTTAATCAAATACTCGCTTTGGAAAAGGGAGTTGTTTCATTTTTTAATGAGGTTGACACAGCAAAAGAAATATCCTCAAGATTCATTGTTTAATGTTTTAAGGAGCTTGACAGAAGACCAAGAACCACGCTCCAACAATTTGTTTCATTTTTTAACGAGGTTGACACAAGACCAGGAACTATCCTCATACTCCTTGATTCATTTTTTAATGAGCTTGACACAAGATAATGAACTATGCTCACATCGCTTGTTTCACCTTTTAAGGAGCTTGACACAAGACAAGGAACTTTGCTCTTACCCCTTGTTTCATTTTTTGAGGAGCTTGACACAAGACAAGGAACTTTGCTCCAACACCTTGTTTTATTTTTTAAGGAGTGTTGGCTTTGTGGGCCCTCACCCAGGTTCATCGTTAGCTAGCCAAACAAATCCCTACACTACTGGTCCTTTCGGCATCAGCCTGTGGAGTGTGGACTAAAGTCTCACCCGAAGCAATATGGGGGGATGCTGGAACCATTTTTCTGCACCCTGAGATGATCGTGATGTCGGTTTATACCCTCTGCCCCTACTTTTGCGCAGATCGCTAAGCCTTAGGTATTCATCAGTCTACCCTTTATTCTTCCCTTCAGTACCTCTACGAAGGTGTATTATTGGCCTTCACGCAGCCCTAACCCGTGGTCCAGGTACTTTCATGCATCTATGACAATGTATTGTATAGGTTCCCAAGTTATCTCAAGTGTTTTACTTATCTTACTAATCAATCATAGGTAGCGCCACGTAAACTGATATCCTTCTGTTCAATTAACCGATACAATCACAGATTTTCTCAGATTAAATAAAAATTGTAAATTATACCCAAAACATAATATAATCAGATGCATTAACAGGAACTAAATACATAGTCTTTGCATAATACTTCTCTTTATTAATATCTTCCGGTTTAATATGGACTCTATCTGCCCTGTGAAAATAGCTACAGGGGTCCGCGCACTCAGCTGCAGACTTCCACCCTAGGCCTCTGCGCACTCAGTTGTAGAGCCTCTACCTATGCTAAGACTCGACAACACTTAGACTTCTCCACGCTGCTTCCCTACTTTCTTCCTTTCTTCACTACTTAGATCTTACTTAGCTCCTTTTTATACAATCTGATGGTCCATGGTGCGCTCCACGACCACAAAATGCAAAGAATTTACAACTTTATTACAAAATTATCCTAGAACATGGGCTTTTAGCCCCAAAACTGCTCTTGGGGGAACCCGTTCCCAACAAGCCCCCAACACAAACATGGTGACTTGCCCTTGAGTCACTCTGTGGGCGTGGAGATCTTGGCATGAACACCTCCCAGCTCAACCTTTATCACTTCAGCGGTGCACTACATGGCCACTTGCTTCACTTCCTTAACCAACTGCTCTATTGCTAGTCCTGAATTGTCAACCTGAAGCTTCTACTGAATCACTTGCAGATTATCAAGATTTCCTTCAATGGAGGCCGTGACTAAATAAGCTTCGTCCAACCAGGGCTTCAAGCGTGCCTTCAACACTACCTCGTTGTGTTGCGTTGCATCTACCTGGTCCTTCAATTTTTTTGCGACCTGTAGCTTCGCTAGTCTCTGTGTGAGAGCAACAGTGCCCACTATACCTTTTACTTTTTCATAGCATTGTTGCAGTTCTCGCACCTCTGTCTCCAGGCCTTGTACATTAGGATCCTCTTGTAGACTCGTCAGGACCTCGAATGACTATTCAAACAGTTGTGTGCAGTATACTACTGCACCGTCTACTGCTGTTATCACCTCTATGACAGCGGTTGTGCGCTGCTCCTTTACTTTTGGCGAGTTGAAGGTTGGGCCTTCAACTGTAAATATTCAATCTATAGGTTAAGCTCTAGCTGAACCTTAGACAACTTTGTGCGAGTGTCGCACACCCCTATAGAAAGCTTTTAGACCTGTTCATCTGCCTCTACATCCTCAGGAATGGCCAATTTGGGGACCATTCAGTACGCTTCCCTCACGGCCTTAATCATGTGCATATTTTTGTTAGTAAGTTCCACCATGGAAGTGATGGCAGTGTCTCACTGTAGGGCCTTCTGTATATTATTAATCTTCTGCTCACTAATTACCTACAAATCACACTGTTCGCGAGACCTCAACTCTGTGATCACCCCATCCTATAGTAGGTGGACCACCGCGCCAGGAAGCACTACCAAGTTCAACCCCACTCCCTTTAGGGCACTGACATTAGGCTTGTTAGCTTCCTTTTCTATGGTTAATGCTCCATCTAGAAGCACTATCACTCAAGATTACTTCGCACGCAACATCTCGGCAACTTCTGAAGTACCCATAGCAAGGCTAGTCGACACCGTGCCATCCTGTGATGCACATATTTGCAGCACATGCAAACCCATCTAGATGGACCCCAATAGTTTATGTTGCTACTACTCGAACTACTACAGTAACTCTGTGGTGAAATCCTGCACCATGCCTCCAATGTGATTCAAATCTCCCTCTATTAGGGTGATTGGGTCCAGTGATGTCATACTCTTCTTGGATTTATTCTGTGGCCCCACTTTTTCTAGTTCTCTTGGACATTTGATGCAGTACAATGCCGTCTATGTGTCTACTCCATGCTACTATTTTTTCTCATGCATTTCTTGCTCTGTTTCGGGTGAAGGCGACCTTGCACCTTTGTCGGAGCCATGCTCTATTTCTCCTATGTGCTTTTCTGCCTGCTGGGCGACATCACGCTCTCCTTGGGCCTTGTCAGTGACCTCCTTCTTCCTCTTCTCTGCTAGCTACGTCATATTGAGCTTGGTCTCCTCCTTTTTGTGCTGTGCAGCAGACTTGCTCGACCCCACCACCGCGTCTAAGGCAGTGTGCCACTCTGTCAGCGAGCAATCAAGAACTGCATCAATAGCGTCGTCCGTTGCCAATTAAGGGAAGTCATGCCACTTATTCTCAAGGTCCTTCCATGCCCTAATCACGATGTGCTAAAAGTCTACCTTGAACTCCACGTACTCTTGCAGTTTGGCAAACACAGTAGGCGACAATCACAGTTTGCGTTTGATAGCCTTGTATATATTCGTTTCCATCAAGATCTAGAAGATCTTGCTATCCTTTATGCACTGAGCATTGTTGGTCACCCACATTGAAGTGTACTTCGCTACTTTCGGCAGGTCTGGCACGACCGAGGGGAATTGACTATCTTCTGGAAGCTCCTAGGCTACCAGAGCAATTGACAGCAAGAGCCATGCATAATGGAAGGTCTTGTTGAGCTCTTGTTGTTGTAGGGAAAAGTATCCGATTCGGATGACCCTATCCCACTCTAAGGGTGATAGTACCTCAGCAACAACTGTAAATAAAACTACTTAAGGTTTACTTCTTTATGAAAGCAAGAGAGAATGAAGAAATGCACTAACCGTTGCCTTGCGTTTAATATTTTCTCCAATCTCTTCTCTTTGCTGCTTGCTCCTAGCTCTTTGCTCTTTTGCTGGCCCAGCTACAATGAGATCCTGCAAAATAACAAAGAAGGAAACTACAAGAAGCATGCAATCATAACTGATTCAAGGATTAGCATAAATCAAATATACAATTATCACAATACATCATTGAAACAAGTGCATATAGAAGAACCTCAATAGCTTTTATTAATGGAAGAAGTAAAGTTCTGAGAAGGTTACAACCATTGAAGGCCCCAATCCAGCAACACCTCCCAGCAGAAAGAATTTCTCCTCTTCACCTCCTTCAAGCAATCACCCAATAGTTCTATAGTGAAACCAACAGCATATCATTACTTTGCACAAAATTCTAGCCTCTTGAGCTCATAGGAGAGAGCTCAATATATAGATGAATTGAGAAAGGATGAGTCAGCTTGCAACTGATGTGTAGCTTCCTTGTGTCCTCTCTCTCTTCAGTTGATCTTCAGTTCTTGAGTCCACTTGGAGAACCTTGCTTCCACTTGGAGAAACAGAGCCTCTGACTCATCACAAGGCGAAATCCCTGATCCAAGTGTCATTTTTGGAAGATTCCAGAGCAATGACTCAGTGTGCCACTTGTCCCATCTCGCTCAGCGCAGGTGGCCTTTGTTCTACCTGCTTTGCAACGCAGGTACACCATGGAGGAGTTGAGTTTCAGCGCAGAAGCCTAGTGGAGCACCTGCTTTGATTTCAGGATTGCTTGTTTTTGAGTGTTTTCAGGTGGAGAACTGATCTGAGAGCTGTTGGTTTGCTGACCTTGTTCCTCTAGGGGTAGGAACATCATGTTTAGGGACTTGGATCCCTTGGATTATTGACAATTCATGCCTGATGCTGCAAGGCACAAAATTGTCTATAACAGATGCCCCCTAAAGTATGAGGTCGTTTATCGGGTGAAATGCTTTATTAGGAGGATCCGAAGTTCATTCAATCTGCTGAGAAGTGTCCTGTAATAAGATACAATACAATACATTATTTTTCATTCTTTTTCATGATCTAGCTGAGGCGGGCATTCCCATGCTCAGCTTTATAAATTCATTTTGGTACATAGCACAGATGATCGTCTGATGATAGACTGATAATTCTCTGCTGAAATTATCATCCTTTGAGAAGGATGATCATCTGCTGCAATGATGTACACAACAAATGTCTTTATATCCTGAATATATATCGCAGCCCGGATGGATGAAACTAGATCCGGGGTCTTCAATCTCTTCCGATCTTCACTCGATGTACAAGTCGATCCATGTGAGAATTTCTTGAAGTCGAACATGGAAAGACATCGCTTGATTACCGGTCAATGATGTAAACCGTTAACAAGCGCGAGAGGAATCACCGATAAGGATGATGACCCTCAAGGTATAGCAGTACAATTAACATGGTGGGAATAAAGGACTTGGCGTCGACCACCATGCAAAATCTTCTGGTCGAAGGTCATTGATGTATACCTGTCGCCGGAAGTGAGAAACTCGCCATTGAGGCATGCAAGCTTCAAAGTACTGAAGGGGTTGTTCCTAGATCAACTCCTTGGATAATGAGCTGATATCGACAAGGAGCGATCTGTCAAAGGAGGGCCTTAATGAATCCCACATCAGTGACACGGAACGGAGCTAGTGATTGTGATGAGGTGAAAAACAAACTGTGATGTATGATTCAGGGTGGCGGTCATGAAATGGATGAAGGACAATGTATGGCAGTGGATGGGACACGGTTGACTCTTTGCAGAACAACATCTCTTGAACATATAACGACACTGATGTGATGGATCGGTAGCATTACCCCAAATGTGGATGGTGTGGCGAGGACCATGGTGATGAGACCGGTGAATGAAACAACCCAACCCGATCTGATACGGAGGACAAAGTGTCATGTTCAAGAGCGACTTGCTACCATTAAAGCTGTGAGGTTCTCCCAATTTTTCCCCAGTCATTGCTGACCAGTACCTCTTTATTTTTATCAAGCTTGAGGAGGATAACATATGCTTGTTCTATAACCTGCCCTTCGGGCAAGCCCATCGCTATGTTTTAACGAGCCTAGCGATAGGGAAACTCGTTCTCGTCTAAAGACAAGTTTGTCGCTATTTAATGAATTTAACGAGTCTAACGACAAGGATAACTCGGTCCTTTTCATTTTTAGAGAGTCTGAAAAGGTACATAAAGTCAACTCCAGAATTCCTTTTTCGTCATGTAATCCCTTAAGTCCGAAAAAGTATAAAACAATACAGAAGGGATGAACTTTCGATTGCTTTAACGAGCCGAACAAAACAAGCGCTCGATCTTTTTGTGCAATAATCCCTCAGGTCCAAAAAGATTAAAATCTAGAGGAGGGATAGCTCTTCCGGTCGTTTAACGAGCTGGAAGGCCAAAACTCGGCAAAATTTTCATATTTTACGAGTCATGAGAAAAGAGCTCAGAGAAGACTCGTCTTTTGAGGAACGAGTGATAAACAGGGATAGCAGCAGATTCCAGGTACAGGTTGGAATTTTCCAATCACGGCAGTGTCACAAGGATGGCTAAGTGAAATCACTCTTCGCAGCTGTTCCTCAAAATGGGTAAACAAACATATGGAGATGAACGATTGGCCAAATGAACGGATGGAGGTGAGACTGCAAGAACACGACCAAGGGCTTTAATATGGCTGTCAAAGGTTACATTTACCAAGGTTATTTACCGGTTCATTTTTTCTGGGTGAGCTTGAACTCTAGGGGAAGATTGCTCACAACTTATGTTTATTTTTTAACGAGCATGAACTATGTGCTAAAACTGCTCGGATCTTGCGTTTATTTTTTAACGAGCATGAACTGTGTGCTAAAACTGCTCGATTATATGGTTTACTTTTTGATTTTTTTTTTTTTTACCATAACTAGCTTCTCTTTTTCACTGATAGCACTGCATTTTCAAATTGCTGCAACAAACTAGTTAGAAATGAGTAATATTTACTTGAAAATGAGATTAACACATTAATATTTACCTTGAACTACGTAAAAAAGCAAATAAAAAGGGTTTTTACCTCTCACTTTACCATTTCATTTGCATTTTGCTTGTTGGAGCTTTGGAGGAGCCTCTTTCCCCTTGATTTTCATCAGCTGATTCTGGGAGATTCTGCAGACGATTTTCGGCGCCGTTTGGACCAGGTAGGAGCTAAACCTTAGCTCTTCATTTTCATGGTTTCATTTTCCTGTTTTATGCCTGTTTTGCTGTTCTATTGAGCCTCTGGGGTTTTGCCAGGGCGCCCTCTGATCAGCGCAGGTTCCCCATTCGAAAACTGCGTTGGGATTCAAGCTGTTTGAAGGCAGCTTGTCCCCCAACGCAGGTAGTACACTGGGCACCTGCGTTGGGGCATAAAAACAACAATTTTTCACAGATTTTGATGAAATTTTCGCCAGTTTTTTATCAATTTCAGGAGCTGACTCATTCTCTTGTTTGTTTTGCAGGGATTCTTGATCAAGATGGCCCTAATATGGCAAGAACGAGAACATGAAGAAGAAGATATGATTGCCCTTCATGATCCTGTTACGGTGGGCGCATTACGAGACTGTGGTTTGCTGAAGTTTTTCCGTATCTCTAGCATGAGAGCACAGATTTCTCTACTGCAGTATATGCTTGATGCTTGGGATCCTGTTAACCAAGTATTCCAGATCAGGAACAAACCTATTCCATTGACCGTGACAGATATTTATTTCTTGACTGGCTTGTCAAGGCGGGGTGCCCCCATTTCTTTATCAGGTACAGTTCGAGGGAATGATTCCGTGAGAGATTATGTCCGCCAGTACTGCAGGGAGGGGTCCCAGCCGAGCAGAGATGGCAAGGTGGTTATCCGTGATGTTACTAGCAGGCCTCTCAGGTCCATTCTGTATACTCTTGGTAGGATGGCCGGTAGCGCATCTTTACATGTTGCCAACAGGTCTCATATGCAGCACGCCTTGGAATGTCTCCAACCGAAGATCTTCAACTGGGGTGATGCGGTGCTTACTCAGATGAAAAATCAATTGAACAAGGTGAAGGACGGGAAGCTGAAGAACTTTGGTTTTGGTTCGATTCTGACTGCCTTCGCCTTGGAGAAGATCCCTCTGATGCAACCTCAGTACATTGATCTCGGAGTGCCTTCTCCTACCGAGCCACGTATGCAGCGATGGGTCGATCACATGTCCAGACATGCAGGTCAATCCCAGATTTCTTTCAATGCCGCTTTCTTCAAGTGGTTCGATCGCCAGGAGATGGCTTTTTCCGAGTACCCATATGTTGGTATGGATTTCCGGGGTGATCCGGATATGGTACTGCCAGACGGTGCTCAGTGGGATGCTACTGGTAAGAATTTCAACCATATTATTGTTCATTGTTTTCATTTATAATGTTCTTGTGCTTTATTCTATCAAGACTTTAATTGAACTCATGTGTGCTTGCAGATGTCGGTCCTGTTCGTCCGGCAGTTCGTCTGAGACCACCTGTTGCTGCTCCGGCAGAGGAACCTGCTCGGAGAGTTATTATCCGTGATCTTAGCGATACTGAGACCCTTACAGCTGTGCAGGGGCAGGTTGAGAACCTTACCCGTGGTCTTCCGGATGTACATATTGACGAGTTACCTTTACCGATGCAGCAGCATACTATCGGTGTACCTAGACGATGGACCCGTCTTCTGCGTATGATAGCACAGACTGTGGCTTACTATCAGGAGCATCACTAGGCTAGGGTGCCCCCTAGCACTTTTGAGTTTTTAGGTCACATGACCAATTTTGTCTTGGTTACAGAACGTTATGTATGAACTTTATGAACAGCTTATATATATTTTGATTTTCGATTTTCATTCTGGTTGATTTGGATGATTCATATGTACACTTTTTATGATGTGTCCCTTTTATAAATGTTGCAGATGTCTATCTAACACATAGTTTGCTAATGAGTCAGTTAATGTGTTTAAATTTCTTGAAATATGTTGATATTGAATTGAATCAAATCGTCTTTCCAAGATCTTTACTCTTAGGAACATGCGATAAATAGCTGGATTACGAACAGAATATATGCCATTGAGTTGTACTACTACGAGCTGTGAGTCTAGCCTGACAATTAGTCGGTGTATGCCTCGTGTGACGGCATCAGAGAGTAGTTCTATCAACGCGCTATACTCAGCGATGTTATTCGTTGATTGCCCAATACATACACCTCTGAAACTTACTAACTCGCCACTTGGATAAAAAATGGCCCATGCTGCGGAGGATAGGTTCCGCGAACTACGACTCGCTCCGTCGGCATATCCAACACATGTCTCCATAAGGTTTGACATCTGCAACGAATGAAAAAGGGGAATCACTCAACCAGAACAAGAACTTTGGCGAAAACAAAATACAACAAAAGCATGCCGGTTACTATTTAAGCATAGTAACGCTTGAGGTACAGCCCGTTCCGGGGCTGCGCCAGTGGAATTCCGTCGTAATCTATTAACTCGTAGGCTCCTTTTGCTAACACTCTTTTAACAATATAGGGGCCCATCCATAAGGAATTGAATTTACCTGCTCCTAATTTATCGGATTCTTGGTCATAAAGCAAGACCAAATCACCTTCTGAGAAGACACGGGGTTTGACATTTTTGTCGAACTGAGCCTTGACTCGTTTCTTATGGGCTTCGTTAGCCAAAGCGGCATCACGACGGGTTTCATCCAAGTGGATTAATTCCAAGAAACGAGCCTCTTCTTCCGAAGTTCCGGGGAGGAGATCAATTGCGATTTTAAGCGACGAAATTTCACACTGGATCGGTAAGACTGCTTCTAGACCGTACACCAATTGGAAAGGTGTGAATCCAGTTGCGTTTCTTACCGAAGTTCGGTAGGCCCACAAGGCTGCATACAGGATTAGGTGCCATCTTCTTTTATGAACTCCGATCATCCTTTGCAACATACGCTTCAGGACCTTGTTGATTGCTTCAACTTGTCCGTTGGCTTGTGGATAATACGGAGTAGAGCTGTCGTGAGATAGCCCTAGTTTGGCATCTAATTCGACCATCATGTGATTGCGGAAATGCGATCCATGATCTGTAACTATAGCCTGGGGTACGCCGAACCTGGCGACTACGTGATTGAAAAAGAATAGGGCAGCTGTTTCACCGGTATTGTCCAATGTAGGCATCGCCTCGGCCCACTTGGTAAAATAGTCTACTGCGACTATAATATACCCATGCCCCCCGGTCGAGGTGGGGTTACATTGCATGAAATCGATGCCCCATTTGGCGAAAGGCCCAACTACAACTATTGGTTGCAGGGGTGCGGGCGGTCTTCTGGTTTTGCTATCAAAGATTTGGCAGGAATGGCAACTTCGGACTGCGATTATGCAATCTTTGAACATTGTTGGCCAAAAATATCCTACTCTTAATATCTTTTGGGCTGTAGCGAAACCTGATTGATGCCCTCCACACGCGCCTGAATGACACTCATTCAGGGCTTTTTCGGCCTCTTCATGGGTGAGACACCTCCTCAGAACTGTATCGATACCACGACGGTAAAGGGTATCACCGACGATCACGTAGTCTTTTGCTTGGTATCGTATACGTTTCTGTTCGGAGTGTGAGGTGTCTGGCCGAAACTTTTGGGTTTGGAGATAGATAATTATATCTCCATACCATTCATCGCTTGCAGATATCAAAAATAAAGTCTCGTCCACGATTGATTCCTTGGAAGTTTCATCGTTGGACGACGATGGGAGATCGCATAATAATTCTGCGAATACCAGAGCTTTCTTTGACTTGGATTTCACAAATTCTAGATCAAACTCTTGAAGGATCGCTTGCCCCCCAGCAACTGTTGCGACAGTATATAAGTCATGGGGTTGCAATCTGACAGAATGGTAGTTTTCCTAAAGAGGATATAATGTCGAAATCTCTGTACCGCTTGAACAGCAGCAAGCGCTAGCTTTTCAACATAAGAATATTTACTTTCTGTATCATTTAAGTTTTTACTTAAATAATATACAGGATGTTCAACTCCATCGACTTCTTGAACTAAAACCATCGCAATGGTTGTATCCGCTGCAGCTAGATACAGGTTAAAATCCCTAAGATAATCCGGGGCGTACATTAATGATGCTTTTACTAGAGACTCTTTCAAAGCGTCAAAGGAAGCTTGCGCAACCTGGTCCCAGTCGAAGGGTACATCTTTTTTCAAAAGACGTGTGTAACCTTTAGCAAGTTCTGCGTAATTTGGAATGAACCTCCTCAGAAAGTTTGCTTTCCCTTGGAGTTTCTGAATCTGAAGCAAATTTGAAGGTGGAGGCAAATTGATGATTGCCTGAACCTTACAGGGGTTGAGACGAATCCCATCTTTAGAGACTACAAAGCCAAGTAAACGACCAGAACCGACGCAAAACACACATTTGTGTGGATTGAGTCTTATCTTGTAGTGTCGGCAACGTAGAAATATCGCTCTTAGATGCTGCGGATGATCAGTCCACTTTCGCGAATGAGCCAGAAAATCGGCGAGATATGGTTGAACAATGCTCTTGATGTCGTGGAAGGCATAATTCATAGCCCTCTGAAAAGTCGCCCCTGCGTTCTTCAAACCAAAGGGTAATTTTCGATAAGCGAATGTGCCCCACGGACATATAAATGCAGTCTTAGACTGGTCCTGTGGGCGGATATTAATTTGATTATATCCGGAGAATCCGTCCATAAAGGAAAAGATTTCACATCCGACGCATTCATCAATTATCTGGTCGATGAAGGGTGTAGGGTAGTTGTCCTTTGGACAAGCTTGGTTTACATCCCTATAATCGACGCACACTCGTATTGTTCCTTGTTTTTTCATAACAGGAACAATATTCGATACCCAATCGGTTAGAGGAACCGGGTAGATGAATCCAGCATGGAGAAGTTTCTCAACTTCTGCTTTAATGGCAGCGGCTTTCTTAGGGTGCACCTGTCGAAGCCGTTGTCTTACTGGTTTGACATCAGGATACATTTTAATTTCATGTTCAACGATACTTGAGTCGATGCCTGGCATTTCATCATATGACCAAGCAAAGACATCTCTAAATTCGCGAAAGAGAGCGTTATATATTTCCAGTTCTGAAGGGGAACAACCTTTTCCAACATGAATATTCTCTACAATACCTATTTTGGTCGAGATATTTATGGCTATAGTCTCTTCAATATTGGATAAGTTTCGCTCAGAATCCACCGTGTTTACAGTATTTGTTAGGAATTCAAAGACTGAAGGGTGGTAAAGATCTTTCTGAGTATCTTCTTCGTATTCCGGAAGAAGGGAACGATGGTGGTGATCATTCCATGGTGCCCCCTCAATCATCATTGATTGCAAGATTCCTTCGTCAGTCCCATGTACTTTCGACCAAGGATCTAATGGGGTACCATATTCTCTAGATCTATCTACCCAAACGCTCGAAGAGCGCTGATTGGGATTCGCCTCCCAGGCATGAAACATTGATTGCTACAATATTTCAATGGGGCTTGGTGGCAAAACCATTGCATGATCCATAGCGACTTTGCCTTCTGTGTCTTTCAAGGTGGATACCATATTGCATGTTGCTACAAATGGTACATTTCCTATGCAACTAGGAGGTGGTAGCGCGAAAGTTCCCATCATAGTGGGATCTTTCAACAGACCTACTCCAATATCTTGAATCGACCGGTCGCTGCCATGGATCATGGGAACGCTTCCTGTAACTTGTGAACCATTAGGGAGGAAGTTTTGTTGATCGACGACCGTAATCCCTCCTTCAAAGGGGAATGCGATCTTCCTAAAATAAGTCGACACAACAGCTTGCATGGCATAAATCCATGGCCTTCCCAGTAGGATGTTATAGTCAAGATTGCCATCAATGACTTCAACATCTATTTCTACTGTTTTGCCCCCTAGTTCAACTTTCAGGTTACTAAGGATACCGTAAGGGGTATATATCCTTCCGTCGAATGCTTTTAATGTTGTCGATGATCGCGACAAGGTTTGAGATCCTAAAGTTTTCCAGCAACTCATCAACATAATACATGTCGATGCCCCCTCATCAATAATCGTTCTATGAACTGTTTTGTTGAGGGCTTTCACTTGGACGAGGAAAGCTAGTTGAGCTGGTAACTGAGGATCATACCCTTTGTGATCAAAGGATACCAGATTGGAATCTTTAGGATCCACCCGACCAATTGCTGATAACAATGCCTGCCTTTGGGATGGGCAATGTTGTAGTACCTCAAGAGTCGACATAGCAGATGGCGATTGTGCCAAATCTTCCACTATGTTATAATGCTGTGCCGCTCTGGCACGAGGATTAAATGTAGACTTGTGTACTACTCCCTTTGGCGGTTTTATCGTTAATTCGTGCGTGATGGGGGGTACAACTTCTGCTGAAGTTGTTGTCGAACTGCTAGGTTGATCTTTACCTTTATCGTTCGACACCTGTGGATTCCCGTAATCTTTGTTCCTTGTCGAAATCAAAGCATCATTTTGCTGTTTTGAAACCGACAACATAAGCACTTGAGATGGGGAAGCGTTTCCACTATCAACCAGATTTTGACCTGGGTTAGGAAATGGATCACTTGACACAGTTGAGGTATGCGGACTCTTAAAGAACCTCTTTAGCTCAGCTTTGAATGGGCAATTCTTAGTGTTATGATCCTTGTCATCGCATATTTGACATGGATTCGGTTTCCTATTCCCAGGAGGGTTCGAAGAATTTTTCTTAGGGGATGACTCACCTTGTTTATTCTTCTTCCCTTTGTTTTGCTTCTTCTTGCTTCCTGGTTGATTGGTTTCTTTGCCTTTATCTGTCGATACGGCATTTACTTCCGAAGCAAGAACTTCTCCATGCGCATTTTGATTCGAATCCTTACGGGCCTTCTTTTGATTGGTCCTTTTCGGATTCGTGTTTGCCGTGCCAATCACGCCATCGCCGGCATGAGAGTCACTATTTGATTTAGGAGGAGGAGGGATTGAAAACTCTGGTCTAGGGGCGTCTGGTATTTTGTCATAGAGAGTGCCGGACTGAGTATATACTATGTCCAAATATTGTGCACGAGCAATAACCTGCTCTTCTGTTACGACTCCCCCCTTTGCCACATCTTCCCTTATGGCCGGAAGTAACGACTTTATAAACCACTCAGCTAAAAGCTGATCAGGAACGTATGTTTTAACCATTCTTCGTCGACGTCGCCACTCATGTATATGATCTGATATATGAGTTGCGGTTGTCTGTTTGAAGTTAGTCAATATCTCTGTTCCCGTTTCATACCTTATCGGTAATTGAAAGTGGGTTAAAAATGTCGTGGCAAGGGAGCTAAAATTGTCGAACGAAGCTCTTGGCAATTCTATATACCATTTCGCCGCTGGACCTGTCAATGTCCTCTGAAAGAGGCGAAGCCTTATCGAATCATCATTTAAAGTGTTCGACGAACACCATAGATGAAATGTCATCACATGATTCGACGGGTCTTCACCTGGATTTCCATTGAATTTAGGAATGTCGGATGGGAGTTTGTGCGGGATCACTGGCCACCATGGGGCGTAAGCAATTGGATCATTGGTTAACCGATGTAAATCAGGCAACTCTAAAGTCGCCACGAATGGTAACTGTTGATTCAAGTTAGGGGAAGCGTATCCAGGGTACGATGGAATCGCCTGAACAGTTGGTCTTTGCATACCAGCATAATGGAGTTGATGTTGGTATGACTGATACGGTTGATGGACTTGACCACCATAAAGTGGTTGATTTTGACCATTTTGGATATATGGTTGTCCAGTATTCGCAAAGATTTGCTGTTCAGAACCTTGGTACACTTGTTGGAATTGTGGCTGTTGGTATTGCACTATCCACGGTTGCGATACCATGGGTTGTTGTGCTATACTAACCATTGGACCAAGATGTGGGGTGATTGTACCCGATTGTACTTGTGTCGCCCCACCAGTAGGCGATTGTGGTTGGGTCGCAGGGTCAAGGGGTTGTTGCATGAGAACCTGAGAAATCTGAGGTTGACATACAACAGGCATCGTTTGAACTTGCGACACGGTTACAATAGCCGGTGTAGTTGGGATGTTCGTCACAGGTACACACTGTTGCATAGAATATACAACTCTTGGTGGCTGGGATAGCATAGGTACCCAACTACTCGTTGCAATTCCACCATAACTTGAATAAGGTTGAGAACTCCCGTATGGGTACCCTCCCGGAGGGGGTAATGAAAGGGCGTACTGCCCCCCATACGATGGTAATCCAGAACTCAAGGCAATTGATTGTCCTGGAGGACTGGATGGCCTAAATTGATTCCCAAAAGGGTCAATTTGTTGAGTCTCACCATAAGAGTTACCAGACATTACTCCGGAACAAACAGGAACAGACCATACTGCCGAGATAGTCCCTTGGTGGACTCCTTCTAGCGACTGAGAGCTAGTTGGGACAGATGGTATGCCGGCGAACATTGTTGGATTTGCAGCAGGTAATTCTGCCGTCGCCGTGTCATTTGACACAGTCCTAGATGTCGACGGTTGTTCAGACATTTTGAGTCTATCCAATTGATTGCCTAGTGATTCTACAGGAACTTCCACTGGTGATGGACAAACTTCTGTTGTAGCAGGAAATAGAGTGACCCCTACTCCAAAATGAGTTGGAGTGGATACTTGCGGTTCCTCTATAATTTCCTCTATCGCAATCAGACCAGGTGGAAGAGGAAGACCGTCAGGTCCGTAATAGATTTCCGGTGCCGAAGAAGGGGTTGTATCAACAACGACAAATGTTTGAGGAACAAAACTCTCTGGACCAGTTACAGATGGAACTGGTTCAGTTATACAAGTATTTGCCCCTAGACTAGGATCAGTATTACTGTCCTTCTGCGGCGGTTGAACTTCTTCTATAGAGGCAGGGTTTCCGGAAATGTTTGGAGTAACCAGAATCTCAGATGTTGTTGGAACACTTGTTCTAACTTTTAAAGGAGATTTTGAACTGGTTCGACGAGCTCGCTTTGTCCGGACTGTTTTCGATTCCGGAGACAAAGACGGTTGACTCGCAAGCCTCCGAGAACGACGGATATTCAATTGACTTTCTTCCACGATTGCGGATTACTCGATCAACTAAAATATAAAGGGGAAAATTTGTGTTTCCGATTTGAATGAATTTTATTAGACGCTTTTAAACATAACTTTGCTTTTTCATGTTTTAAGAGTCGAGAAAAAGCTAAAGATGACTCTAGTCTCCTTCGATGTATTAACGAGCCCGAAGTGACAAATGCTCGGTTGGACTTTTTCAGTTATAGAGTTTGAAAAAGGCCAAAAGAAACTGCTCTGGAGATCTAGGCAGAGGGTGTTCCAAACCTTTCGCAAAACCACGGAATACGTTTTACGGTACGTGTGGTCAATTTTCGTGAATGCTGTGTTCACTGCATTGCGATCAGTAGGGCGGCCGACACGGCTTCCTAAGGATAAAGGATATATGCCTATAGGGGTCTCCCAATATATACTCGACGGTACGTGGGAGCACAAGTCCGTATTAGTGCCACCGACTCTCAGGAGGAATCACCCACCTTCGTAGAGATCGACAGTCACTACGTTTAACGACGCCGGAACACGTCTCTAGCTTAGACCTCTATGTGTTTGCGTTATGTTTCAATGCGTTGTTAGGTTCATTCAGTATATTTTAAGTTGATCTTTTTAAAGTTTTCCTTTCAAGGTTCACCACGAGATGTATATGACAAAAATCCTAAATGCAGCCTAAGATGAGAAGCAAGCTTTTTCAAATCTTTTTGACTGATGAAAATCTTAACTACTGAGGGAGAAGAAAGGCAAATCTTTTCACACAGTTCATACAGCACAAACTAATGCACTTTCTCCTAAATCATCATGCAAACTTTTCAAATGCAAAATGCACAATGCAAGTATTTCTTTTCCCTTTCTTAATGTTGATGCACTACAGAAAGAAAGCTGTTATATAATTTTGATTTCAATTTCAAGCGAAAAACAAACAAGTTCGTCCAAAATCAAAAGACACCTTAAGATTTACTTGTTTAATCACTGGAAATACATGAAATCAAACCATAATGACGAAAGTAAAAAGACTAATCAGCTATGGACAGCAAACAAGCTAACTCTTTAGACCAGCAAAATGCCTAACACAGGTTCAGATCTAAGAGGCCAAAGCAAGACTAGTTCACTTTCGTTATGGGAAATTGTAAATGATGTAAGAAATACAAAAGAACAAGTACAATTTCGTTATATAACAGAGGCGGAATGATGGCAAGTAAGGTTGGTTTCAGAACAGGTACAAGACTGGTAACTGGCTGCAAAATCTATAGTGAAAACAGGCAAGAAAAAGGGAGGAAACCCCAAATGCACAAGGCAAAATTGGGCCAACGCAGGTGCTGCACAGCCAGTCTGGCTCTCAGCGCAGGTAGCCCCTTCGGGACCTGCGTTGCAAAGCAGGTAGCCTGTGTACTACCTGCTTTGGAAAACGAAAGTTGCGTTTTCTCAGTTTCCGGGTCACAATTTTCTCAAAAATTCACAGTTTTTGCTCAAATCAGAAGCTATCAGTCAAGCACACACTAAGGGATGACAAGGAAGATGAAAAGCTATCACTAAGAGCTTACAAGGATCCTTGTAGATCAGCTCTTCAAATCATGAACATGCTCAGAAATGAGCTAGAGTAGCTGCCCTCTACTTCGCTTTTGATATAGTCAAAAGCTTTTCGATTTGGTACTCTTTTGTTCAGGAAATGAATAGCAAAATACTACAAACAATCAAACAGATACGATCCCCAGTGGAGTCGCCAGTTTGTTGTAGGGAAAAGTATCCGATTCGGATGACCCTATCCCACTCTAAGGGTGATAGTACCTCAGCAACAACTGTAAATAAAACTACTTAAGGTTTACTTCTTTATGAAAGCAAGAGAGAATGAAGAAATGCACTAACCGTTGCCTTGCGTTTAATATTTGCTCCAATATCTTCTCTTTGCTGCTTGCTCCTAGCTCTTTGCTCTTTTGCTGGCCCAGCTACAATGAGATCCTGCAAAATAACAAAGAAGGAAACTACAAGAAGCATGCAATCATAACTGATTCAAGGATTAGCATAAATCAAATATACAATTATCACAATACATCATTGAAACAAGTGCATATAGAAGAACCTCAATAGCTTTTATTAATGGAAGAAGTAAAGTTCTGAGAAGGTTACAACCATTGAAGGCCCCAATCCAGCAACACCTCCCAGCAGAAAGAATTTCTCCTCTTCACCTCCTTCAAGCAATCACCCAATAGTTCTATAGTGAAACCAACAGCATATCATTACTTTGCACAAAATTCCAGCCTCTTGAGCTCATAGGAGAGAGCTCAATATATAGATGAATTGAGAAAGGATGAGTCAGCTTGCAACTGATGTGTAGCTGCCTTGTGTCCTCTCTCTCTTCAGTTGATCTTCAGTTCTTGAGTCCACTTGGAGAACCTTGCTTCCACTTGGAGAAACAGAGCCTCTGACTCATCACAAGGCGAAATCCCTGATCCAAGTGTCATTTTTGGAAGATTCCAGAGCAATGACTCAGTGTGCCACTTGTCCCATCTCGCTCAGCGCAGGTGGCCTTTGTTCTACCTGCTTTGCAATGCAGGTACACCATGGAGGAGTTGAGTTTCAGCGCAGAAGCCTAGTGGAGCACCTGCTTTGATTTCAGGATTGCTTGTTTTTGAGTGTTTTCAGGTGGAGAACTGATCTGAGAGCTGTTGGTTTGCTGACCTTGTTCCTCTAAGGGTAGGAACATCATGTTTAGGGACTTTGGATCCCTTGGATTATTGACAATTCATGCCTGATGCTGCAAGGCACAAAATTGTCTATAACACTTGTGCCTCGCAACAGTTTTTAAGAGACTCACCACAGAGATAGCACACCCAATTAAACTAGACTCCTTCAGCACATTGGGCTTCCAGAGAAACGACGAGTGCCAACATTTCATCTGCGTGAGACTTTTGCGTAACTTTCCCTACCAGGATCTACATGGCCACCTTGACCACAGGGTCACAGATACTTGAGATGGTAGAGCCATGCGGCTACTTCATGAGCTTGAATTTCTCCTTCATGGCCTCCATAAGGGCCTACTTGCCACCTTTTCCACCCAACATCATGGCTGGATTCTCCCTTGTATAAGGCAACTGCGTGATCCTATGGATTACCTTGTCAGTGATGGGTATCGGCTCCTCCAGCCTCAAACACCCATCGTGCACCAAGCATAGCAATTGCTTGATTACCAATACTATAATTCGTGTGTGATTGTAGTGCAGCACCCATAGCAAGTTGAGCAGACTTGATTTGTCTACACCCTTGAGCCACTTCCATGGTTCCAATGCAGTCATCCCAATGGTTTTGTGAACAACGAGGTGCACTAGTTGTTTTGTCGCTAAGTGCGAGAACTTCTCATCATCATCTAAGTCCCAATCTTCAAGTTTCAACAGAGGAACCCACCCCAAGCATGGTGCTTCAAAGACAAGCTCATTTGGTAGCAAAGGTATGTGTAGGGTGACCTTGCTTTCATCAATGTCATTTGGCACTTTGGTCTTGCCTTTGAGGGGAGAGATGTATTCAAGCAACTTAGTGATAAGGTCAAAACCCTCAACTTAAACTTCCTCCACTTCCACCCCCAAATCCTCATCATCCATTGGGATGTCCTCAATTTCTTCCTCTGCCGGCTCCGAGTTAATGGATTTGCCCTTTTCCTGTGCGGTCAATTTGTCCTTCTATGTGTTTCTTCTAGGTGACATGTGCACAGGTATCATAGCCTGCTTTCCCTTCTTATCCTTTGCACTCTCTTTGGTCGTGGTAGGCTTCACTCTAGGCATTTGTGGTGACTTGGGGACTTCAACTAGTACCTCTACAACCACTACAGCAACTCCTTCTACCTCCATAACAACCTCTGGCATAGCCCCCTCAGCTGTCACTTCTTCAGTGTCCATAGCTTTGGATCATGTGATAAAATCATGGATGAAATTGCAGTTGGACTCTCGAAATTGATCAAACACTAGGTAGTCAAGCAATTCTTCGGAGAATGTGTGGATCATGCATGTCTGAGAGCTCACCAACTCGATGTTCAAAATGCCAAGTTTTTTTCGTTGGGCCTCCACCTATAATTTATAGGCCATTTTGAATTCAAATATGACCGTTGCGCCCACATTCAGTTCATTAATGCCCAATTGGTAGAAGATTTCCAAGGACCTTACCCATAATTTTTTTCTTAAATGTCATTCACCCGTTCCATTTGGCCACATTCTCATCATTAAATCATGAACCATAATTTTAACGCCACTTTCCAGCTAACCTGCGCAGTTTTTCCTTGGGTAGCGCAGCTCTCTTCATATTGTCGCGGACCCTATGACATTGCCTCATTTCACACAATCCTCCAATCATGTAGTTCCCCAACTCGGGTAGTGGAGTTTATAGTCCTGCGCCTCCTTTCAACTACCTAGAGTGCTAATACTATGTTACCTTCATATAGTCATCCAGCTGGATCACCAGTGTATGGCTTCAATAGGCTACCACTCACCTTTCTTGGGAAGGGATCTCCATTCAACTTAACCAACTCAACTGCTCCATCGTTGGTAATCTCCTTAATGAAATAGGGCCCTAGCCTGTGAATTCTAAATTTCCCCGGAAATTTATCAAACCTATTGTCATATAATGAAACCAGATCATTTACCTTAAAGGTGCATAGTTTAATGTCCCGATCATGCCATGTCTTTTCACACTGCTTTTGGGCCTGTTGGTTAAATCCAACCATAAATCTTTCTTCCTCAAGCTCAACAAACTTCGTGAGCCTCTCTTCCAGGGCTCTGTGATCCGTCATACCTGTGAGTGCCACTATCCATAGGCTAGGCACAATGTATTCCATGGGCATCACTACTTCAACACCATATACAAGTCTAAAGGGTGTTTGTCCAGTCAACTTTTTTCATGTCGTTCGATAGGCCCATAGTATTATGGGTATGCATAGGTCCCAATCAGTTCATTGAGCATTGCAAACCTTGGTCAGCGTCTTCTCCAACACCTTATTAAATGCTTCCACTGTCCCATTAGCTTGTGGGTGATAAGGCGTGATTTTTTAGTGATACATCTGAAATTCCTCCATCAGCACGTTGATCATCTCGTCTAGAACGTGCGTACTACGATCACTCATTAAAACCTTTGGACACCCAAATCGCATCAGTACATACTCAAAGAGAAGCTTTGTAGTGGTCATGTGTGTGTAGTCCTTCACAGGTTGTGCCTCCACCCATCAAGTCAAATAGTCAGTCGCGGTGATAATGTATGCGCTTTTGTCTTCTTTCCTTGGGGCTGAATGGGTCCCAAAAAATATATGGCCCATTTCTCAAAAGGTTGTAATGTCATATGTGGGTTAAGGGGTAGCTCATCTCTCCATGATGGCCTGCGAGTCCTTTGACACACGTCGCAGGCCCTGCAATAGGCTTTGGAATCTTGATGGAGGGTTGGCCACCACAACCTTGTACATAGAATCTTTTTCGTGGTCGCTCTTCCTGCATAATGGCCTCCCACGACACCGCAATGAGCATCTGTGAGGATATTGCTTCTTTCAAACTTTGGTACATATCGTCACAATACTTCATCAGACCCCAATTTGTACAGATGTCTGGAAATGACAGAAAAGTATACAACATGCACCACTAACTCCTTTTTCTGCTAGACATTGTAGCCTTTTGGTGCAGTTCTTATCATTAGGAAGTGTATGATGTCTTCACAGTGACCATCTGCAACGCGCACTACAAAGAGTTGCACATCAGGAAATCCCTCCTCCAAGTGTGGCCTCTTCCCCCATTTCGATGCTTAACAAATGGTCTGGTCTTGCATTCAGTCAATTATGCTTCATGATAACTTTAAAATCATACTCCTGGAACAATTATTACCACCTATAGGTTCTCTCCCCCAACATAGGTTTATTCATTAAGTATTTAATGCAGAATGATCTGTATACATTTTAAGATTTCCACACAGAAAATAGTGTCTAAACTTCTAGAGCGCGTATATCATGGTTAATCCTTCTTGCTTAGTGGTGGAATAGTTCTTCTCAGCCTTGGATAACCTCCTACTTGTGAATGCTATAGGATGGTCCAAGTCTCCTTTGTCGGCCTGTGTCAGTACTACTCCTAGTGCTATACATGACGCGTCTACATGTATATGAAACTCCTTCTTCCAATTCGGGAAGACTAAAATCGGCGCGGTGACCATTTTTCCTTTCAGCACATCTAATTTTTTTGATAGTCCTCATTCTAGCAGAATGTGACATCCGTTTTCAAGAGCCTCTCCATAGGTGCGGTGATTTAAGCATAGCCCTTGATAAACTTCCTATAGTACCTAGTATGTCCTAGGGTTGTGCACAGTTGTTTCACACTCATCGACACCTCCAAGTTAAGTATGACTGTGATCTTCATGGGATTTACCATCAGTCCCTATCTACAAACCACATGATCCAGCAGAGTCCCAAAAGGAACACAAAATAAACATTTCTTTAGACTGAGCGCAATCTGGTACCTTCGACAAGTATCTAGCATTAAGCGAAAAGTGGCCACATTGCATTTTACCAACCCAAACAGGGTCCAGTCATCAAAGTACACCTCTAGAAAGTTATGAATGAAGTCTTTGAATGCAGAAATGACTACGAGCAGAAAAATCGCAGGTGCATTCTTCAATCCGAAAGGTATTACAATGTACAAAAAACATCCCCATTTTTTCGTAAAGGTCATCTTGCTTCTATTGTCAGGTGTAATTTCGACCTAATGATACCTTGAAAACCCATCAGCGAAGGGGTACATTTCATGGCCACCTACATTATCTAATACCTCATCAGTGAACAAAGTCAGGAAAGGATTATGCACGCAAGCATTATTCAACTTCCTGAGATCTATGCATATCCTTATTTCATCCTTCTGCTTCTTTTCTTGTACCACCATTGGGCTCACCCAATCAGATTCTTGTACGGGCTCAATGATGCCTACCATGAGCATCTTATCTAACTCTAAGCGAACCTTCTCCTTATACTTCAGATTGAGATGGTAAGGTCTTTTCTTTTTTTAACTAGATTTGTATCGGGTTTTAACATGATCTTCATAATGCCTAGGTCTCCTATTATCCCCTTTAACTCCGTAAACTTGGTAGGGAACAAATCCTCGTATTCATGGAGAAATTCAGCAACCTTATCTACAGTTGCGTCACCCCAGTAATCTCCAATATTCGTGAATTGGGCTTCGCCTTTGTACCAATATTTACCTGTTTCATTTTCACTGGTGTGGTTATATCAGGATTCTTGATTGGTGGTCCCTTGACCTCATAGTGACCCTTGGTTTTAGGGATATCAATCTTTTGGGGGTCCTCGTCTTCTTCTTTGACTTTCACGTTATAGCATTTTTTTACGTGGCTCAGTTCAGTAGTCCAATCACGCTGAATTGGATCCAAAGGATCCTGCGATATCCTAAATATTTTTTCTTTAACTTCTTGTAGCACTTCGTCAATATAGTCAAACCCATCTTTGAAGTTGAACGTCATTATGAATCCTTCACGCAGAATATCCCATTCACCTGTGCCATGGTAGAGCTCTATCTCCAAGTACCAGTTCATTGGGATGCCATCCAAGGAGTGACAAAACAAGTGCACCCGATCAGGTTGGGGCTTTGTGTGATAGGCCTTATCTCATTTGGCCAAGTGTGCACGCAAACTATCCTTCCCGTCATACTTGTATGTCACTCATACCTTCGGCTTCTCAAAGCATGTTCTCACCATCCTCCTACACCTGTGCCAGTCATCAAAACTACCCTCGTGTGTACCCCACCATCTCGTGGGCGTAGCACGTAGTGCCCAGTCCAAAGCCTGGAAGTGCTACTTCTCTGGTACTTCCCTCTCAAATGCATCCAAAAATACATCGAAATCATTCAAGCCATCATAAGTGGGTAGATTTCATACCTCTAACAATGCAGGACATAGTGATCGCATCATCATGTTACAGCTCAGTGTAGTTACTTCATGTAGTCAATTCTTCTAGTGCTCTAATTCTTCATCTGAGTTAGAGGTGCAGGAACTCTCGTGATCCCATGTATTTCTGCCATCTACTGTCGGATTCACCCAATCTTGGTCTTGCACTACTATTTTATATATGTAGTTGAAATCATCATTGCTTTCGTAATAACAGACTGGTTTAGTATAGCACGATCCTTCAGTAGGATCTAGGGGTACTATTATGTGAAGTGAATTCTTTTCAAATATCATCTTTCACTTCTTTAGGTTGATTACCCCGTTCATGTTAGTAGCCCAATCAATGCCAAGGAGCACAAGCTAGGGGTTGCTGTCATCCATAATTTCTATCACTTCAAAGTCAAGCAATGCATTTGCGCCTTTAATATCTACAGTTACTCCTTGCAGCCATCCCATTAGGATGATTTTTTTCTGATTTTTCATCCTTAACCGAATCAAAGACCACTGCAGCACAGTTCTCCCCATCCTCTCCCAAGTCCGCTTCAACAAAATTTTCACATCTGACCCCAGATCTAGAATAACCTGATCCATTTCATATTCTCCTATCTACGCGGTGAGTGTCACCTCATGCCCTATCCTTGCCTTATGCTTACTAATCTTCTGTACCACATGCAATTCACCCAGAGCATTTCCGGAGGATCTATTTATAAGTTCCTATAACCCCTTCACAACCTTGCTATCAAGCAATAGCTTCATGCAGGTCTCTAGAAATTTCATAAGCATAGAAGAGTCCATTTATTGAACAGGCTTATCTCAGCTCCCTAAGGTAGAGGACTTAATGAAGCTCTTTTTTTGCTTCCATGAACATTTCGTATGCGTGCTCCAAATCAAATTCAGCCTCCTTCGCTAGAGCTTTGCGAACCCATGCGCTATCTTTAGGCTATTTCCCCTTGTCAACGCCCATTGCAATTCCACTTTGGAGCACTATATTCACATTCAGATCCTTTTCACGAGGCTTAGCCCTCATCATCTACAGGTTCTAATTTGGCTACGGTGGTAGCACCCCTTTGTCACGTATCCTCACTATTAGTGTAGGACAATCCTCCATCTCATGATCAAACTGAGTACAATATTTGCACGATGGATGCATTGGGTTAGTGCATTCATGAGGATAGTGTCTTGCTCCTCCACAATTTTAACAGATCAGCTTTCCCTGACCTCTACCAGGTGCTACTCTACCTTGTCCTCACCTATGCCCCTAAAACCCTATTCGCACCATCCCAATGATCTCGTGAGGGGGCCGTGTTTTTGCCTAAAATCTATAGGCAGGTGTTATGTCCATAATCAATTCATAACTTCAGTAGTTGTACTCATCATTCCCTACCGACCTACAGAAGCTGCAGAACGGTTGTTGCGGTGCTTGTACAAAATTCTGCAGCAAATGACAGTTATCAGTCATATGTTTCCCTACTACCTGACATATAGCACACCACAACACAGGCCCCGCTCTCAGTCCTGCTTGGGCTTCTGGCCTCAAAGGCATCAATCTTTGTCTTGCAATATAGTTCACAAAGACCGAGCAGTGGTCTTTGTCATGCCCCCGACCCTTACATTTTAGGCACCATATCTCTTCGCACACCTCTGGTCGAACTATTCTATTCTGCTTCAAGCTTTGCATTTCGAGGCAAACATATTACAACTCTGCATGGATTTGTTGAAACCCTAGATTTGGATAATTCATTAGTGTTTCATGCAGTCTTATTACAATCTCTAAGGCCTTTGCTTGAGTCATAATCTTCTGTTGTGACAGTGCAACCCTTAGATGAGGTAGGAGCGAAGCCACAAACCACTCACAGTGTTGTCCATCTTTTAAGTTCATATTAGCTTCATGGATTTTACACTTCAATCTATGTTCCAATTCCCAAGGTGTCTCACCTAGTTTCATTGTGATTTCCTTGAACCCCACAATTGATTGTGCCTCAGATTTAGGCCTACTGCACTCTTTATTCAGTGTCATCTCGATCTCTGCCAACCTAGCATTTGGGTTATCATTAGAGTACTTGATGTTCCAAGTTAGCAAGCGATCCTCTAAAGCACTAACCAATGTTTCCTTCTTCATGTGATCATTTGTGACAACCCGAGCTTCCCATAGAACTTTTATGACAAACCAGAACTAATATGGGTTCTCATTTCCCAAGCCCTTAAACAAAGGCAGCTTCACTGAATTCACCATGTTCAACTGTGGTGGAGGTGGTGGTGTTGTGGGCGAAGTCGTAGGTGATGGTGGTGAAGTTGGAGGTGGTGTAGGTGGAGGTGGCAGTCGTAGGAATCCTTAATTTATCAATTAAAATTCACTTCACAAAGAAGCTTGTGCTACTCCCTCTTCATTACTGAAAGGAGGTGAAATCAGTGGGCTATATTCAGGGCCCTTTCTTCCTTCATTCTTGTAAGTCTTTCCACTTCACGTAGCTCTGAACATCAAGGTAGATGCATAACACATTTTTTGCACAATAACATCTTAATCCAAGTATTTAAAGACTTCAAATACTTACCTTGTGGACTTTTGAAAAAGCTTCGCTCTGCCTTGCTGTAACTAGTTGAGGTATCGACAGCAAATTCAGTCACAAATCCTCCTATGATATGATTGAGCCAATGGTCAACAGCATGGGTGATCTTATCCTCATAAGCTTCTAGTCTCTATACTAGTTGTGGGGTGCAAACAATAGGACCGTCAAGCCTCAACCTTCCTTGGCTATCCGCTAGCTTCGCGACCCACTTGTATAACTCAACTAGAAAGGAACATAAAAATATCTCATGGATTTTTGTATACAGGTACCTATCTAGCCACTGTTCCTTTGTCAGTTGCGAGTTTCTATTTTCCTACGTCGTGAATTTGTAGATATTTCTATCCAACCAATCATCGATCTCTTTCTTAGTTGGATTCTAGTGATACAACATCACAGATCTCTCATGCAAATTTCGGTCTCGGCAACATAATGATTTTTTGGCTTTTTGGGCCTTGACCCAGGTTCAATGTTAGTTAGCCAAGCAAATCCCCACACTACTGGCCCTTTTGGCATCAGCCTATTGAGTGCAGACCGAAGTCTCACCCGAAGTAGTATGGGGGGATGTTGGAACCCAAATTCTTCACACTGAGATGATCGTGATGTCGGTTTATACCCTCTACCCCTACTTTTGCGCAGGTCACTAAACCTTAGGGCTCTATCAGTCTACCCTTTATTCTTCCCTTCAGTACCTCTTCGAAGGTGTATGATTGGCCTTTGCGTAGCCCTAACCTGTGGTCTAGGTACTTTCGCGTAGCTATGACAATGTATTGTATAGGTTCCCAAGTTATCTCAATTGTTTTACTTATCTTACTAATCAATCATAGGTATCATCGCATAAACTGATATCCTTACTTGCATTCAATTAACTGATACAATCACATATATTCGCGCATCAAATAAACAATGAAAATTAAACCCAAAAAACAATATAATTAGATGCATTAACAGGAACCATATACACAATAATTGCATAATACTTCTCTTTATTGGTATCTTCCAGTTTAATACAGACTCTTTCCGCTCTGCACACATAGCTACAGGGGTCCACGCACTCAACTATGGACTTCCACCCTAGGCCTCTACGCACTCAACTCTAGAGCCTCTACCTACGCTAAGACCCGAGAACACTTAGACTTCTCCACTCTACTTCCCTCCTTTCTTCCTTTCTTCACTACTTAGAGCTTGCTTACTTAGCTCATTTTTATACAATCCCATTGTTCGCGGACCATGGGTGGATATTTACAGCCGACTTGACACTTTACAAATATAAGGGTGGACAACCCTTTATGAATCTTGACACCTTCATGCTCTGTGACCACAAAACGCAAAGACTTTACAATTTTATTACAAAATTATACCAAAGCATGGGCTTTTAGCCCCATAGCTGCTTTTGGGGGAACCCATTCCCAACAAGGAGCTTGACAGAAGACAAGGAACTTTTCTCTAACCCCTTGTTTCATTTTTTAATGAGCTTGAAACAAGACAAGGAACTATGCTCACCCACTCTTCATGGACCATATGATAACATGGCTCCAAAGATGTCCTCACTAGACAGGAGAACCATGCTCTAGGAGGAATACATGTCAACCGGTACCAATGACAGGTCAGGTTCCAATGCACCAAATACATAATGTACTATACCATCTATGTGATCATCAAAAAATTTGGGGACAGAATGGGTAGCCAGATAATTGAACTATGGTGGGGAGGGTACTGCTTGCAAACAAGAACCAATATGGGATCATGGTTGTATATGAGGCACCTGGTGACCAATGAATGACAATTGATCAATGGTCACTATTCTCCCTTCATGTGGAAAACAAACCACATGGAAAAGAGAAGAAACAAGAGCTCCCATGACATAAACATAGTCATGTCCAAGGAGAAGATTGAAATCTAAGGGACCTTGGACTACCATCATATCTATATAGACAATATTTCCTCCCAAAGTAATAGGGAACTTTGGAAGGATCCCTAAGGGATGACTGGTTCCTCTGTTGAAAGGCAACAGATTCTGGGTGACAGGCAGAAGCTGCGAGGAACCCAAAGCTTTCCAGGTAGTAGAAGACATGATGCTAATAGATGCACCTTCATCTAATATAGTGCCATGAACTACCATAGTATAGGCTTGTACTGAGATCTAGAAAGTCACATAAGATGGGAGGCGGAAAGTAGTCAATTGAATCCAATAAAAAGAAACGATAAAACTACTTGGTGGGGGTATCATATGATTGCCCCCTTAGCCTGCAAGAGAAGGAGAAGGACACTCTTGAACAACTAGGATGGGAGGGTCACTCTTTGACTCAAGAGAATATGAGGAGACAAGAAGAACATGAGGAGTATGATCATCACTACTCTCTTTAGGAACAGAGTGAACAACTGAAGGCGGAGCCAAGTCGACACTCTTTTTGACCAATCGTTGGTCGAGAACATACACAAGAGATTCATTCTTACGAAGAGAAGGATGGGAAAGAGATGAATCCAAGTCAACCTCTTTACCAACTAGGAGAGGGTCAGAAGAAAGTCTCTAATAACTAACAGGAAGTTGGACCTGATGAGTTGTAAGGTTTTCCAAAATTCTGGAAGCCTTATCCATAAGAGGACAAAGGTGAAGAAGATGCTCTCATTCACATAACATATAGGGGAATTTAATTTTTCCCTTCTTCATACCATCTCTAGCCCATGGTGTATCATCGACATGATCTCCAGAGGTCGATCGGGATGCTAAATCTAGATTTTGAGACCATACCTCTAAGACTTTGGGAATACTAGGATAGTCTCAAAGGAGATGATCACCCTTCCATAGCTTCCAAGGGAATCAACCTTTTCTGGAGGATCAGAAAGTTTGTCTACGGGAGGTGCATTTGCAGTAACAGCTGCATGGTTGGCCTCTCACTTATCTGACTTCTTCTTCTTCGTCCTCTTCTTCTTCTTCTTAGCCTCCTCGTTACTGGATTTCAAACATTCATCAGGTGAAGTAGAAGAGGAAGATGAAGAAATAGGGGAAGAAGGCGAGAGGTTAGCCTTAGAATCAACGTGATCTAGTTCAAATGAAGGAGATGGTTCGACAGGAGTTGGGACACTCAAGACCATTGACATCAAAAATAACCAGATAGGTAAACCAATGGTTAACCTAGGTTGGGACAACATTACCATATAAGGAGCACCATCATTTCGAAAAGAACGAAAGGACCACGATTCCCATCCGAGGGGAACCCTTGACTAGTAGACTCTAGAAATGTTTCCATTGGAAACGACCCTAAATAATCACTAAGGAAGATAACTTTAACCATGAATATTTTGTGGGTAGTTAATTTTAAGACATTGAAACAAAACTTTTCCTTTTCATGTTTTAAGAATTGAGAAAAGAACGAAAGGTGACTCTAGTCTGTTTTGGAGTTAATGAGCTCGAAAGGACAAGTGCTCGATGATATTTTAAATTTAAAGAGTCAAAAGACCAAAATGATTGCTCAAGATAATCTAGGAGAAAGGGATGGTAGCGATGGAATGAAAAAACCAAGGCTCATCTAGTAGAAATTAGCTTATAAAAACAGAAATCATGAGATGTAAATTGGACATGGGTTCATTTTTGCACAAGCTTGAATGATGGGGAACTCTACTTGGATTCAATTTCATGTTTACATAAGCTTGAAACAAAAAACTATGCTTGGATTCAGTTTCATGTTTACAGAAGCTTGAAACGAAAAAATCTGCTTGGATGGAAAAATGGCATGCCCCCAACATGATGAGAGCCGAAGCACATGCCCCCCAAACTTATTTTCATTCACCAAAGTAGACATCGGGTTGCTAAAAGGTGGATGGAATGAAGTTTAACTATAGAGATTAAGGAAAGACTCGACTAGAATTTGACGGTATCCTAATCAAATACTCGATTTGGAAAAGGGAGTAGTTTCATTTTTTAACGCGGTTGACACACTAAAATATCTATCCCCAAGACTCCTGGTTTCATTTTTTAAGGAGCTTGACACAACACCAGGAGCCATGCTCTGACACTTTGTTTCATTTTTTAATGAGGTTGACACAAGACCATGAACTATCCCCATACTTAAGGATCTTGACACAAGAAAACTCCAAGGGTCCCTCTTCATAAATTTGTCTCTCGAACCTGAAAAGGTAGAAAATAATATCCAAGCGAGCCTCAGTATTTTATTGAGTGGGTAAAGCTCCTCTGTGGATAGAGGTGATCCCTCTAGCCCTAGAGTGGGTCTAGCCGCAAACAGAACAACCTAATGAAAACACCCTTGGACTAGAATCAAATAAGAGGGCCTATCTCTTAGAATGCTAATCTACTTGATGGTGACCTCGCTCCTTTGCTCCAACTTATTTTCGTTCTTCTCCTTCAAATACTTGAAACAAATACACAAGAGACAACAACAAATGTAATAGCATACAAACGCATTCAATCTACTTAAAAACTCAAGGAATCTTAAGCCATTAAATGTGATATGACACTTAATCTAGGAAATAAATCATTAGTTGTATCGATGTAAATCTCAGAAAGAGATACAACCAAAGCCTTGATGTTGCAGGTCTCCTTCGATGTATCCGGGTTCCAACACCACTTCTAGCATCTCATGGTTAGCTTCAACAATGGAAGTTTAAGGCTTCTTCCCTTTAGTTCCAAACCATACCAAACACACTATTCTTCCTTTACACACATAAACTAGAAGGAAAAAGCTATAGATATCTTGTTGATTATTCAAGCTCCAAAAAAGACTAGCTCAACTTGGAAAAGGAGGCGTTTATATAGCTTCGATGGAGGGAATATAGTTCCTCTTATGATGGGAGAGGGATTATCTCCTTGGTTTGTTCCATATTTATAGGGGAAAGCAACCCAAATAGACTCTCTCAAATCTATCCAGCCCAACCATTTACCATACTTCCATTCACGAAGCTTCTAGAGCTGGAAGCTTCGACTCCATTTTTAAAAACTTGTCAAAAGAGGATCGATGTGAGTGATGAAGGGCTCACCTACGTTGTACTGCTCTAGGTCTAGTTTTAAACTCTGCAAATCATCGTAGGGAAGGAAATGATCACTAGCGCTGGTCCTGAAAACTAGGATTTAAGGAATATTCTTGGGAAATGATGCAAGAGGGGAATGTTCTACTCATGAATAGGGATGTAAAGGCATGCTCTTCATGATGGGAAAGCATATAGAGTTCACCGTAGAGGTCCTCCAGGATCGAGGAATGGGGAGTACAGGGACAATGAAAAAATGTTGTGTAATATGCCATTAGTTGTATGCCCCCTAACTTTGCATTGGGGTCCCACACACTCAAGCCTATTAAGTCCAAGTTTTGCAAGTAGAATTCAGATATGTTGGCCTTATCCTCTAGGGTGCTTTTGTCATATAGCTAAATGAACTTCATGTAGTCTTGGAAAGGCATAATTCCCTGTTGTGACAACGTCTTTATCTGAAATTTCAACCATTGATCTTTGACGTAGAAGGCATATGATTTTGGTGGCATCCTGCACTGGAGTGCCTCCATGGAGAGGCTTGCCATGGTGGCCAATTGGCTCTCTTTTTCCTGTAACTACCTCCTTAGCCATGCATTTTTTTCCTGTTGTTGAGACCTCATAATTCATTCTCTATCTCTTATCCTACTCAACTCTTTGCCCATATCTAGTAGCTTCTCTTCGATATTGCCCACATCCTCTGCCTTCTTCGGTTTGGAAACTTGCATAGAGTGATGTGTACTTCCTCTCTCCTTCTCAAGCTCAAAGAAGAGAGGGATGGAAATTTTTGTGGTATTACTCTACCTCCCTCAATGAATCTGTAATAGGAGATTAGATTGTGTTGTGGGATAGGTTCTTGTAGCTCTTGGGACTCTCCCTTAGATTTCTTTGGAGAAGCTTCCTCCTCCTGCACTTGTGTTTTTGTTTCCTTTCCTTCCCTTTGTCCTTGTTGTCCTTCATGCTGCTCTTTCTGTGCTTCCTATAGTGCTGATATAGTTTCTTATAGGACTGTCTGAGGATCCCATGGAAGGATTTTTCCTTTCTGAAATGGGGTCAAAGATGTCTTGTCTTGCTTTTTTTATTCTTACTTGGTGACAGGCCTCCTAAAATAGGTGATGGGAGACTTTAGGGAATCTTGTTTTGATGTGCCCTCTTCACCTTTTATTTCCAGGGAAACTAGATTTTCTTGCTCCTTTGGTGAGTCCTCAATTAGAATTGGAGTCTTGGTGGATGTTTGTGGTTTCCCTTGTTTGATCCTAGTGCTCCTCCTTCTTTTGAAATAGAGGGGAGTCTGCCTCTATATTTTCCCTTTTTACTTGACAAATGTACTTAGGGTAGTCAAGGCAGCAACTACCTCCATCTTAGTGGGTTCAGGAGACAACCTTGAAGATTCCTCGCTTTCATTGGTGTGTTCCTCATGGCTTTCTTATTCCTTTTGTTCTTTATCTTCACTTTTATCCTCTTCATCTTATTCTTTTTCTTCATCTTCCTCTGTTTTCTCTGTTTCTACCTCTTCTTCCTCCTTTGGTTCTTGTTCTTAATCTTTAGGTTCTTATTCATCTTCTTCTAGTTCTTATTCATATTCTTCTTCCTCATCTTCACCACTAAAGAGTTATTGTCCCTATCGTATTCAAGGGCTTGTATTTAAATCACAGCCTCTTTGTCCATTTCTCTAAATGTCGACCAATGAATGGGGATTCTTAGCTAGCTCAAGGCATCCTCTAGTATTCTCTTAATAAGTCCATGGTGTGCCTATTGCTAATGTTTTCCCACTTGGACCTTTACGCTCATGTCTATAATTGGTTGCAGGAAGAAGTAGGGTACACTAAGTCTTCTGTCAATGGATATCTCATCTCCAAATCTCAACTCATGGAGGAGTCTAAACTGATACCCATAGATTATACTAGGCCTCCCTTCACAAGAGATAGCTCACATAATTACAAGCGTAGGGAAGGATTTCCCTTCTTATCTCATTTTTTTCCTCAATTGGCTCTTTATCCCTTAAGAAGAAGTTTTTATTTGCAAAATTTATTGCACCATTATCCTCCTTTATCCATGGCATCCCTTGAGGAAGTGTAGTGATATTGCTAATTACTTTAGGAGTAATTGTAATTGACAGTCCTCTTACCACAATGGTAGCATTGATTCTAGCCTGAGGGTTAAGTGCCATAGAAAATTCTTGAGATACATCATCATCATACCCTCTGAGCAGCTCCAAAAATCCCAACCAGTTATGCCTTCTAAATATTTATACCATAGGGGGAGGGAGGTGTATCCTGGATGTCTCTGTGGGTTCCCTTTTATTAAACCCTCTTGTCATATCTCTTTTATGGTTGGATGACTGTAGCAAGTTTGTTAGGCTAGAATTAATTTAAAAGGTGACTGGGAGTTGGTAATAGTGGTGGATGGCTGCAATTTCTCCCTATCTCCCCCCAACTTTTAAACTATTCACAATTCTTTTAAAACACCCAATCCCACTGTAATCACTTAAAAACTCAGATTTTTTTATTCCTAGCTATCAATTCAAAGCATAGGATATATGGGCCACCTACCTTTCACTGTGATGCTTTGGATGAGGAAAATTTCTAAGCAGTTGGACCCCATGCACCCCCTTTTAGCGTTCTTTGTGAATTTCAATTGTTTCCTATAGCTCATTGTATTTATTGTAGTTACTCCTGTAGTTTTGTTTAGGGTCGTTAACACAAGTTTTCCTCCTCGATTTATCTCCAAGGTGATCCTAGTCCTCTCTAATCTTGAAATGAACAAATGGTGCATGAGAGTTTGGAATGTTTTCTTTTTATGGTTGATTCCTTGGAGCAGTGTATTCATTGGCAGTGTATGAGATTTCCTCTTTGGGACTGTTGTCCCACCATTAGCTATCATACAACCTCCCCTCATAATCATCACCCAATATCACACAACATAACTTGACCACCTTTTCAACTCATTATTCTTGATGTGATGTTGCCACCTGTTAGGCAAACTAGGAGTTCACTTTTTGTTTTCGAGCTGAGGGTGGACAAGTTAGTTGGCCACCTCGAGCTTATAAAATTGAACTTTTTCATATTCCAAGACTTTTATGATATATTACTTAGGGAATAATTTAGATGAGGTTTTGTACCTGTTCATTCCTTCACTCAATTCATGCATGCTGGAGGGTGAATCTCCTGCACTTCCTTTTGTTTAGGTAAGTTGTTTTCCTTGGTCACTTTATTGTATGTTTCTTCTTGTTGATGTGGTTTTCCTGTTTGTTCTTATGTGTAGGTGCTTGGTCTTTGCTGCTACTACTGAGCTCTGGATGGGAGTCATAATGTCTACATGGATGTTGGAGTTGTTTTCTTGCATGGCTGTTGAAGGAGAATCCCTAGAGAAAATACTGCTATGAGAGCACAGGCTGCTATATGGTTTCCTGTAGCTACATTTTTCATCATTTTTTTGCCTTTTTTTTCACTTGGAGGAGAAATGGGTGGTGATGTAGAAATGTAAGGATGGAAATGGAGGGGATGGCATGGTAGGTGAGCGAGCCAATAATGGCATAGCCCTTGAACTCTCTTTTTCTATTTTTTTTTTCTTTTTTTTTCTTTTTGAGATGTTTCTTATGGACACAGGGGGTGGTATGGTCATGAGCTAGTATTGGGTGAGATTTGGTGATGTGTATGGTCCCCTCTTTCAACCTATAATAGGCCTGCATCATCATTTCCCAATCAGAATTTCATTCCTATAGTGTTTCAGGACATCTTGTAGTACTACAAAAAACTCGTGTAGTAACTACAGGAAACCTTGTAGAAGTCAGAAAACTACATAAAAATTAGTTTTTTATGCCTAGAAGTGAGGACAGAGGATGGAGACATAGTAGGCATGGGATATATGAAGTGAATGGAGGAGGAATGGGGTGATACTCGGCTTGCCTTCCTCTGAACCTTGAGTCCTTTGTTTCCTTTAAAAACTTACAAAAATCATAGAATTTTATTAGTGGGTAGGTTTAATGTCCCTGCCATGTCATCTTATTGTTTTTCTTTTCTCCTTTCTTCATTTTTTTTTGAAAGACACACAGGTCGAGGTTTTCAACATGTCAGCCTTCCCTAGGCACCTCAATCTTTCATTGAAAGGGACTCTTACCCCTGCTCATTTATCAACATTTTTTGAATGGGATTCTTGCCCCTACTCCTTTATCAACTATTGCTGAAAATGAATCTTTTCCATTATTGTTTATCAAGTATTACATTAAGGGACTCTTTCCCCTTCTCATTTATCAACTATTCTAAAACAGACTCTTGCCTTTCCTCATTTCTCAATCTCTAATGAAAGGGACTCTTCCCTTGGAATGCAAGCTACCACTTGTTGGGCCTATTGATCCATTTTTTATCCATTTAAAAAAAGATCAAATATACCACTTCTTTTACAAGGAAATAAACTCTATTACCTGATCCACTCCCTAAAGACACCAAATAAATACCTTTAGCAATTATCAATTTGTTGAATGTATACCAATCATAAAACCAATCATTGATTACTGATGAAATCACCAAAACATACATACTAACAACATTAATCCTTACACCAAAACAATAATCGCCAATTCATTCTTTGCCTTCTCGACACCTTTCAGATACCTAAATTTATCTTTGATTCAGTTGTAACATTATTCACCTCATTGCACTAAAAACCTTCCACACTGTCACCTTGGTTGTTCGAATTATGCTTATAACTAAATTTGGGCTGATATTTTTGGAATTGAAGATTTTTTTATCTTCAACTTTTCACCATGAATAAATATTTATTTTTTCCTTTGTCCTGGTTCAATTGAGTCATATCAATATGCTCTCCAGGTATTCTATATGTGTAGTCAAATTCATCAAATTCTCCTTACTTCTTTTTGCTATAAAAAGTAAGCTTAACTGCTCAATTTTTCTATTCTTATTTTTTACAGGTTTTAACAGAGGTCTTCTAATTATGGTGAATCTCCCAATTTGTATTAACTATCAAATCTACCTCTAATCTTGACCATGCCGCTAATAATGTTGCCAACTCATTCATGCATTCATTATCAAGATTTGGCGCTTTGCCATTATGTTTGGTGTAACTTCCAAACTCCAAGTTGTCAACTTGTTCATCCAAATATGGCTTATAATACCAAATTTATGTTGTTGACCCAACCATAAGGCCAAAGGATTTAATGTTTCCAAATATACCATTATCCGACCCATTTGAACTTAAGCCATGAGGGATTTAAATCAATACTATAGATTTGGGTTTGCAATATACCCCAAAGCATGCAAAACATAACTCTATTGGGTTATTCGTTACTTACCAGTTGTCAACTCATTTTCTGGCTTAAGGAACTAAGCCTTTTTCATCATGCACATGGTGCTTTACTTCATAATTAGCCTGAAGGCTTGTGGTGGATTAACACATAAATCCGCCAAAAAATTGTGACATGCACGTTCTCATCGTTAGCTGCTAGAACACAAATTTTTGGCAATATTTCTGTCTCTTAGACTTGTTAGCCTCACTAATATCCTTTCTACTCCTTTGCTTTCCTTCCAAGATTTTCCTTAAGAGATAACATGACTTGTGTGTCCACCATTCTTCCCATTCTCATTGGTTGTTTCACTCTACTCTTTCTGCCACCATCATCCTAGAGATTTTCTAGCCCAACAATTACTCCTTTCCACTCTTAAAAATTCTTCTAGGGCCAATCCTCTAGGATGACATGTCCCTTTAGGTACCACTTTTGTGCTTGTGGAACAATCAAAATACTTCTAGGATGATATTAATAGTTATTGCGTCTTCCTGACACCTTGGTAGCCTATTGATCTTTACCTACGCACCTTATAAATTTCCGAGAAAGGCCTTCTGGGATAGTTTCATGCATACATCATCATTTTCAAATTGCACTACTAGAGTGTGCCAATTGTCACCTACATTTTCCCACTAGGACACCCAAAAAAATTAATTCTTCCTGCCATGTGTATTCCATTCTGTACTACCACATCATGCTGACATCATCATCCATCTTTGCATCCATGAGCTAGTCACCTTGAACCATCTGCATTCTAGTGAGGAGAGAAAAAGGGGTTTGGGGCCATTTCCTTTGTTAAATAATTTAACATAAAAACCTTCATATTCAAGTATTTTGTCTGTTATTACTCCCATATTAGCCCAACTTTCGCTTTATTAGGTTTTGTTGTTTCTCCACTTCACGAGGCTAGCCCAACTTAACATTATCCTAGGGCTTTTTAAATTTATGTTGCACCATTCACTTATTGGAAATGGCCTCCTAGGTTGGTCTTGTGTCATCCTAGGGCTTCAATGTTGTATGCCCTTTTGAAACATTCTTGGGTTAGTGCCACCAAGATGATGTGTCCTTTAGTACCTCCACTATCTAATTAACAATGCTTTCTGATATTCCTTTAAGCCACCTCTGCCCAAGCTTACGTCATCATGGATGGGCCCCATTGTGCATTGCATTGAACCCTCCAAGGAAACACCACCAAGATGAGTTATACAATGGGTACCTCCTCCGCTAAAATTGCACCAATACACAAACTTGACACTTGTTGCTATTAGAGCCACATTTTCCCAGTGCCTACATCAACTTGGGAACTACTATAGTGCCCACATTTTGGATCTTCTATGGAATCATTGCATCAAGATTAATTCTTGTGTAAGGCCTCCACAATGAGCTGATAAAAAATGATTTTTTTCTCTCTTATGTTCACCACTTTTTCCAAGTCCTTGGATTTGGTCGCTTTGTGAAAGATCTATCTCAATTGGAAATGCACCAAACCTGACATGCTCCAAAGGTCCTCCAACCAATGATAGCTTTGCAATATTTGACTTATGGGGTGTACACTTTAGTTGACCATAAATTCCAATCCAGGAGGCCATTCCTATTATTCCACATATAACTAGAAATCTCTTTTAGAGATATTTACATCTAAGTGGGTCCCAACTACATTTGAGGTGATTTTCGATACAAGAAATGACTCCAAAAATCTTGTACATTTATCAAATATCTCAACTACTATTGTTCACATCTTTTATTGGAAGCATCTAAGCATTCCAACATATTTTCCATACACGTTTTCATCTTGCTTCTTCTTGCAGTCATCTCTACTATGTAACGTCATTACCTGTGATATGGATACAACACCATTAACAATCCTTTTCCAACATCCTCCTTATGCCAACAACATAGTATAACAACAACATATCAATAAATGACATCAATGAGCACCTCATTGACCACATATGGATACCTCTCATAATCTTTGTCTCCTTTTCCATCAATGACAACATCATCAGTGCTTTTCCTCTACCATCAATGAAAACATATTTTCTACAATCTCCCCCTTTTTCATTGATGAAAACACCATGATCAAACAAAAATAACATAACCAATAAGTGCACTTCTCTTCTTTTCTCTTATTGTCCTTTGGATGTTGTTTCTTTGGTGTACATCAGCTGGTGGAATTCTCCTTTTGATTGAGGTACAACTCCCCCTTTATTCCGAAATTTTCCTATATCTTTCTTTTGATTGACAATAATTGTGGTGGGCTCCAGTATTGCAACAATCATGCTACAACTCCTGGTGCTTCCTTCTTTACTCTTATCAACCCGGTAGTTCGTAAAAAACTTGGAAGCGACGATACTGTATGCACAAGTACTAGCTCTTACTGCAGGCTGTCACTTGATCAGCTGGTGCAAGTTCACTAGAAGATTAAGCCAACTTCTATGAGTTCTCAGAAGAAGCTTTTAACTGTGATGGAAGAAATCTAACTCTACAGAGGTTATCCTATTTACAGAAAGATAATGAAAACTGAAATGGAACATAAACCCTAGCAAACTCTAACAAACCCTAGTTTACCTACTAACCCTACTTTTGCAAGAAAAGAGATGGAAACTAATGAAATGAGTGCCATTGACTATGGAAAAGGTAAATTACATTTTTTCAGGATACTTCTGAAAAGAAATTGGAAGAAATCATATTTTTGTACTTTTGAGTGTTTTTATGTGAAATTATTATGCTTGTGATTTATCTGGTTATGACTGTGCAGAGGTTTGGTGGCAAGGGAAAATAGAGTTGAATTTTGAAAAGGGTTAGGAAGGTGTGGAGAGGTCCTAAGATGCCCCTAATACCCTTCTGAAGACTTCCATTGTGATCAAACTTCGAAAAATCACTCACAGGAAATTCTACAGGAGGCTGCAAGGGATCTATGGAGGTTCTACAGGAGGATCTAGAGGAGGAGACTGAAAGCTATTTTTGGAGTTTTGAAAGTTGAAAAATAATAAGAAAAGGGAACTGAAGGCTGGATGAAGGTGTTGAGGTGTCTACAACTTGTCAAAGAAGATCCAGGATGAACGTGATGGTTGGATTTGTTCAAATGGAAAGAAAACAACTTTACGGAAAAACGTAGAAATTAGGGCAGATTGGTGAAATTTCGTGGATGAGCTGGGAAATCTATGAGAAGTGAACTGGCGTTGGTTTTTTTATGGAGGGATGGTGAGCTGAGATGTCCTGCAAGGGATTTACACTCTTACTTATCAAAACTGACCAAAGAAAGAACTAAAAACAAAATTTTGTCTAGCTTGACCTAATTTCTGACCTATAAACAGAAAATGTTGAACAGTACCTTGTGAACAGAAAAGCATGCGAGATAACTATGGTAGAAGAATCAGGAAATGATTTAAGCAAGTGAATCTAAACTAATATCAACTTTTCCAAATCAGGCTATGACACTAGCAGTTGCATGGAAGAGAAAAAACTGTGTTTTTGGTGGCAACAGTAGTGCCCTGACCCCAAATCATAGTCCCAAGAAGGGAGAAAGGAGATCAGAGATTACTGTGGTCTTTTTTAAGCTTATTTTGTCACTATAACAACTTACTTAAGCAACTGAAACAAAAACAACTATGCTAACCATCAAAAGCAACCTATTCTAACAAAGCAAAATGAATCTATGCAACAGAAATTAACTCATGAATGGAAGCAAGAAAACATATAAATACACAAAGGAGGTGTTGGGAAACTTGGGTTGGGCCATAACCCAAGAGCTTCAGCCCTCTAAAAGAGATCAGTGCTAGCTCAAAAACTATTTCATCTTCATTTATCAAAAACATAGCAGTTACATCACATAAATTGTTCTCAAAAAGAGCTCGAGAATAAGCTGAACAATGTGCTACACAAAAGTGCGAAAATCTACTAAGAACTGGCTAACCTACTGAGGCTCGAAGCCTTCTTATTTATACAAATGGGGACTTCCAACAGTCCTCCTAAAATCAAGGAACTCAGCTTCCTAGAACTAAAGATAAAGAACAGTCCTACTTGACTTGCTCGACTGCCCCTTGGAATCATCAATGTGGGCCTTTGTGCTTCGAGTTGCTGATGGAGGATTCAAGGAAAGGGGTCATTAATGAAGGAGAAAACCCCCCTACAAGTCCTCTTCCCTATTTTCCTCAAGTTTGGCTGCCATTTTCTCATAAATTCCTTGTCTTTGTCCAAAAATTGTCCAAAAAATCTGCATAAAACACTCACTAGACTACATGGAAAAGTGACTAACCCAATTCACTCTATTAGCATAAATATATTCAAAAATATGCATTAAACTAATGAGAATGGTGGATTAAGTCAAAATAAGAGGTAGAATGAGCCCATATAATTACCCATTTTTGCGGCTCATCATCAGCCCCTTACTAAATGGGTTGCTCATCCTCTAAGCAACTAATCTAACTCTTCATCCTTAAGGGCTCTCATAGATTCCCTGACATCCCAAGCCTCTAATGTGATGTCTTCCTCCTTATCATGGAAACTTGCTTTCCTATCCACTTCCTCCCATTCTTTTTGTTCTTCCTCCTCCTTGACTCCTTCTAGCAGTCCTAGCAGCAGTGGAGGACTGAATTTAAGACCAATCCAATTGGCTTTCAAATTTTGCATTGAGTGCTTATACAGGGGCACTCTCCTCGTGGCTTCCCTCATCATGTTTGGGGGGTGATACTCCCTAATCCTTAGGCTATGTGGAAATGTATTCCACCTTCTCATGCAAGCATGAAGGAAGTCATCATGAATCAGTCTCTCCATATCCTCAAAATGAGCAATAGCATATGCTTTCTTGTCAACATAATCAGGGAGAACTTGAGGATTAGCTGCAAGGTGTTGGTGGGCATAGATGAGAGCCAAGGGTTCTGCTCTAGTCATCAGGGGCTCACTCAGCTCTTTTTTTATTATTTTTTTAATTTCCACTACTCTCTTTTCTTCATGGCTCATCCAAGATGCCATAGCCATGAGCTGCAAGTCTCCCAATGTAGCATTTGGATCCCATAAATTCATGTTAGGAAGCACCATGTTGTGTAGGTAAAATTATGCTAGATTTGCTTTATCCTTAGCTGAGCTATGATCACATAATGCATAAATTGGCCATAATCTTGAAATGGTATTGTGCCCCTCTGGGCCAGTGTCTTTATCTGGAATTAGAGCCACTGATATTTGAGATACAGTGCATATGATTTAGCTGACTATCTGCACTACAATGCCTCCACTGGCCAGCTAGCCATGCAGGCTAACTGGGCTTCCTTTTCCTGTAGCTGCCTTTTCAAAATCAACACGTCAGTTTCTACCTGGGATTCTTTTTCTTGCTGCTGTTTCATTAGTGTCTCACTATCTATCTGTGGTTCTTCTTCTTGTTATTGTTTCTCTGCTCCCTCACTATCTACCTGGGGTCCCTCTTTTTGTTGTTGTCCTTCCAAGATTGACATCTTATTTCCTCCTTGAGGTTCCCTTTCTTGTAGCTACCTTTTCAACAATTCATTTTGTTCCTACAGTTGAGCTCTTCTGATACTCTCTCTCTGCCTTACCATGCTCAATTCTCTGTTCATCTCTCTCAACTTGTTTTCCATGTGCCCTATATCTTTGACCCCTTCGGATTTTGCAATCTACATCTAGGTGTGGGTCCTGACTCTTTCCTTCTCCAGTTTGAAGAAAAGAGGCACTGCAAATTTTTGTGGGATGATCTTCACACCTTCTAGAAGGTTGTAGTAGGAGCCTAATTTAGGTTGTGGTCTAGGCTCAGGTATCTCTTTTGCCTTACCTTCCTCTTGGGAATGTTCTTCTGCCTTCTTTTACAGTTTTTCGGTTTCTTTGAGCTTGGCCAATGTCTCCTGTAGAGAGGTTTGTGCCTCTTGTAGGACTAATTTAGAGATTTGATCCTTTCCTTCCAGGTGGAGGTCATAGGACTCCCTCTCTCGTAAGTGATAGAGATTTTGGAGGGAGATTCCTCTGTTGTTACAGTAGGTGCATCCTCAAACATAATGGGTTCTTTTGAAGGTGTCTATGGCTTGCCCACCTTAATTCTGGTGCTTCTCCGAGCTTTGAAATACATAGATGTCTATCTTTTTCTTTTTATTTTTTGGTTAGCTGGAGTTCTAAGTGCAGCAAGAAGAACTACTGCTTCTCTTGCTAGTGTCCCAGGAGACACTTCTTCTTGTCATTTTTCTTCTTCATCCTCTGTAGTTTTTCCTATGTCTACTGTTTCTGTTTTTGTTTCTACTATCTCTGGTGTTCTTCTCCTTTTTTTGCTGAGTTCCTGCCTTTCCTATGGCAATCTTTTTCTGAGCTGTCTTGGGATTCTTCTTCTCAGTTCTTGTCATCTTCCTTTTCTCTGCTTTTGATGCTATTTTTTTCTCTGCTTTAGGTTCAACTGTGGTGGTGTCTTGTTTCTCTTATCCTCTCTATTTTTCTTCTTTGTCTTTTTCCAATTGAATATTCTGTGTTTCCTCATGGATTTCCTTCTCAGGTTCCTCTTTCTACTCTTCCTCTTCACTGCCAGACAGGCTAAGGTCATCAGTGAGATTTTTTATGTCATCTTTGCTAGACATGTTCTTAAACATTTCCGAGGCTATAGGGATGGTGTATGTGTGGAGGGCATCCTCTATCAGTAATTTCATGAACCCATGGTGGGCTAGTTGGTCTAGAACCCCTGCATTCAACTTGGTGCCATACTCTATCAAAGATTGGAGGAGGAAATATGGCAGACTAAGTTTTCTAGATGCAGGTAGGTCCATTCCATATCTTAGTTCATGCAATAATCTGAAATGATAACCATAGACTATACTTTATCTCCCTTCACAGGAGATATATTTCATGATTTGGTAGCTGACCTCACCCCATGGATGAGGTATACTTGTCCTTCTGACCCCATTCTTATCCTCTACAGGATGTTCAATAGGTTGGAAAAATGTCTTTTTAGCAACCTGTCCTAGTGGTTTTTCTTCTTTGCTCCAGGGGAGCCCAAGTGGAAGACCTGTGATTCTGCTAATGAATTCTAGTGTAAGTTCTATGGTTAGACCCATGAAACTGATTGTAGCATGGGTTTTTGAATGGGATCTTAAAGACATTAAAAATTCCTTTGTCACTTCCTCATCATACCCACAAATTTTCTCAAAGAAAGGCATCCAATTTGCCCTAGTAAAGAGGGCTACCACTTCTGAGTGTTCATGGAATTTGGTGGAATTCATAGGCTCTTTTTTCATAAAACCCCCTGTCATGATGTTTAGTGACTACTGGAAATTCTCAGGTGAGGAAGGAGGCAATAAATTTTCAAGATTGAAAACAAAGGAACAACTAAGGTTTGTCTTTCTGGAACCAAAGAGGGAATTTTTTGGTGTTCTTTTTTCACAATAGCAATTTGCAATTTCCCTCCCTTCAAACCCTATTCTCAACCTGAATTTACTTCTTGGGCTTGTTTGAGGAAATCAAGATTTTAACAAAACAAAAAGTATATAAACCAGTTCTTTTTCTTTCTCATAAGATAAATAGACTTCCCAAATGTAAATTCACTTTTTTTTTCTTTCACAGGCTTGATTTTCTATGGTTGCATCCCTTCTTTACAGGAGAATACGAGGAAGGAAAAGACAGACTTTTAGTGCAGAGAGTAAAATGGAGAGACTGTATGTATTTCAGAAAAACACAGGTGGACTTTTGTTTTCACTTTCCCTTCCTTTTTCAACCCAGCACTTTGCTTCAAATCCCACCACCTTTTGTATATATATCACATGCAGAGTGGGTTTCCAAGCCTACCTTGTTTCGAGTGCGAATTTGGAAAAAGTTTCGAATTTTCCCTCTGCAGAGCTGCTCTCTGGGCTTCCTGTAGAAAGGCTCCTGTAGATTGTGTTCCCACTCCTGTAGAATGCGATAATGCTACTGTAGAGCCCGATAAGCGGGAGAGTTTTGAAAACTAGCAGAGAGTAATTGTTTCAATGTTCTAAAGGTGGTAGGTGAGTTGTTGCAGCCAAGAACTCGTCGATGCCAATGAAAAAAAAAAGGTGGTGGAGGCTTCTACGGCAGTGTACTTAAGCTCATGGCATGTTCTGCGGTGATGAGGTGAGGTGGCAGGAAGGGTACATTATCCCCATGCAGACCATTGGTCCATACTCTAGTGCCATTATGGTATTTCATGTCACCTGCCTACCATCACTTCCATCATTCCCATTATACGCCACCACTACTACAAGTTCTAAGTTTTTCTTCCGGAGTTGACGGACCACACGTGGTGGTTGCACCTTCTGAATTGTTGTTTGAATTGGACGAGGCTTGTTTGAGCTGAACGAGGGTGGCCAGTTAGCTGGCCGCCAATTTCTTTTAATCACGACCATCTGAATGGTTCATGCAGCTCCTAAACAATATTCATGCAATAGAGGAACATGTTTAGCCACTTACCTGTTAGTCGCTACTGTACTCTACATGCTCAGAGTTTGGCACTTTGTTCTTTGATTGTTGCTACTATTGATGCTCGTGGCCTCTAGACTGGTGGCTTGGCTACCTTATGCTGGTGTTTTTTTTTTTTTATCAAGAATCGCTCCTTTCACATTGTATACCCCTGTGGTTGCACTGACCTTGTTTTTGGAGCTTCTTTTTTTAAAAGGATCGGTTGCTATAGGAATCCTGTAGGATTTCCTGTAGCTGCTTCTCCCTCTAAAATTTTTGGTTGATGCTTGAGCAGGGACTGAAGAGACAACTGAGGAAGGTTCTGAAGGAAAGGAAAAGCAGCTAGAATGCATCAGGTAAGAAAAAAGTGAAGAATGTTGCTGGTTTATTCATCATCATTTTTACTTTTTTTTTTTAACAAAATAAATAGAATTTATGTGTTTTCTGTGCAGGGAAGGAAAAGCCAGTGGAAATGTAGTGGTGCAACGATGGAATGGAGAGTTAGGAGAATGAATGGTGGCAGGGAGGTCCCCAGGCCTTCTGGAAAAATCTCTAGACCTCGAATTCTTTTCTGAACTTGATTTTGAGCTCTCTGTGGTTTCTACAAGAGCCTCTTGTAGAATGCATAGAGTTTCCTCTAGGATGCAAAATTTACAAAACAAGTGAGACCAAGGCCTAGGAAAAGACAATGGTGATGGAGAAATGATCTATCAAGGGTATATGCAGCCTCGCCATGTCATTTTTTCTCTTCTGTGACCCTCCCGCAATCTGAAATGCATCCAAAAGAAGTTAGTTTTTTCTGTTTTTTTGTTTCTTTTCTTTTCATCTTTTCCTTTTTTTTTCTCTTTTTTTGTTTTTTTGTTTTATGAGACAGTTGGAGTGCCTCCAGGAGGTTTTCACTCTCACTGCCTACCTTGGGCACCTCCAAGATCTTTTCACCCAGGGATATTTTATTCCTTTTTTTTTGTTTAGGGTGTGGGTGGAGTGGAGGCAGAGACCTGCTCCACTACCAACATTGTTTTACTGAGATTCTCAATGAATTCCTACTTGGGGAGGGGCTTCTTGTATATCTTCAACCTATGCCCATAGACGAGCATGGGGATGGCTTCTTCATAGATGGTCCAGATCAAGACTAAACCATTGTCATTACATTTTTCTACTGTGTATGGTCCCAGCCATCTTGTCCTCAATTTTCCATTGAAATCTTCGTATCTTGAATCATACAGCAGCACCCAATCTCCTTCCTGGAATTGTTTTTCTTTGAGGTGTCTGTCATGCCATATCTTCCTTTGAAGTTGGACTACCTCTGAGTGGAGAAGGGCCTGAAATCTATGTTCATCCAATCCATTTAGCTGAAGTAACCTTTCCTTTTGTTCATGGCTGAGATCTTGATCCAGCTGAGCTACCATCCTTAATGTGTTATATTCAAATTCTATTAACAACAAAGCCTTCTTCCCATAGACCAGCTCATAGGGCATGAACCCTGTGGTGGTTTTCCAGGTGGTGTTATAGGCCCAAATGGCCTCAATCAATTGATCTGCCCAATATTTTCTGCTGCTGCTCACTACCTTGGTCAAAGTTCCTTCTAAAGCTCTGTTAGTGACTTCCACCTGTCCATTTTCTTGCCAATGATAAGGGGTGGAAGTTTTGTGCTTAATTTTGTGATGTGTGAGTAGTTCTTCAATCATATTGGATGTAAAATGACTCCCTTGATTTGTGACTAATCCTCTTGGATAGCCAAACTTGTAGAAGATATTCTCTCTCAAAAACTTAGCTACTTTTTCTTTTGTTGCTCCCTTGATCTCCTTTTTTTCTGCCCATTTTCTCAGATAATCAATACACACAATGATGTAAGACTTCTGTTTTGAAGGAGGGTTGATAGGACTCACAAATTCCATGCCCCACTTCTCAAATGGCTCGAAAGTCACTTGAGGTTGCAGGGGCATCTCATCCCTTGGAGTAGGTTTCCCCATCCTTTGAAATTGGTCACATTAGCTAATATATCTCCTGACATCTTGATGAAGAGTGGGCCAATAGTAACCTGCTTCCAAAATTTTGAAGGCAGTCCTCTTTGCTGCAAAATGGCCCCCATAGGGCCCATCATGACAGGTTAAGAGAATTTCAAAAAATTCCTCCTCCCTGAAACATCACCTCAAAATCTGATTTGGGCCAAGTTTAAAAAGATTGCCCCCAATCCAGGTGAATGGGGCACTTTTCCTCATGATCTTGCTCTTCTCTTTTGAGGACAGGTGTGGTGGAAATTATGCCAAAACCAAGTAATTCGCTATATCAACAAACCATGGAGAGACTACTGAAATAGAAAATAGGTGTTCATCTGGCATTTGATCATCCACCATTCCTTCTTCACCTGTACGCAGATCTACTCTAGATAGAAAATTAGCAACAACATTTTCCTTACTTGACTTATCAACAATGGCTAAATCAAATTGCTGCAATAAAAGTAACCATCTAATGATACGAACATTCACATCTGGTTTGTTCATAAAATACCCAATTGCATCATGATCAGTGTGCACAAATGTTTGATAGTTGGTGATGTAGTGTCTGAACTTATTTATGGGATGGACTATAGCTAGGAGTTCTTCTTTGGTTACAATGTAGTTTAATTCTGCCTTGGACAAGTTTTTACTTAAAAAATATATGGCATAAGGCAGTTTCTCATCAATTTGCATAAGACTGCTCCTATTGCTTTGTTTGAGGCATCGATATGAATGTGGAAAGGTAGGGCCCAATTTGGACCACTCAAAATTGTGGCTATTACCACTTTACCTTTCAAGCTGTCCAGAGCCTCTTGACAGTTGTAAGTCCATATGAACTCAACATTTTTTCCCAAAAGACCAAACAATGGAGAGGCTAGCTTACTAAAATCCTTAATGAATCTTCTATAATACCCTGTTAAGCCTAGGAAATTCTGAACATCACTTACCTTTTGAGGAGGTGGGACCCTTTGGATGATGGTAATTTTGTTGGGATCCACCTGTAATCCTTGCTGAGAAATTATATGACCTAGAATGGTCCCTTCAGTGATCAGGAATTTGCATTTTTCAGGACCGAGGGACAGGTTCATTTTGATGCACTTGGCTAAAAATTTTCCCAGGTTAGTCAAAGCTTCCTAGAATTTAGAACCATAAGGGGTAAAGTCATCCATATAGATTTCCACTGAATCATGAACCAATTCTGCAAATATGCTCAGTACTACTCTCTAGAAAGTGGAAAGAGCATTGCACAACCAAAAAGGAAGGACCTGGTATGCAAAGTACCCCAAGGACAAGTGAAAGTGGTCTTATCTTAGTCTTCCGAGCTGATTTGGATCTGGTTGTACCCGCTAAACCCATCTAAGAAGGAGAAGAACTTCTTCCCTACCAGGCCATCTAACACTTGATCTATGAAAGGCAAAGGGAAATGGTCCTTCTTGGTGGCCTTGTCTAGTTCCCGATAATCGACATAGATTCTCCACTTCCTATTTTTCTTTGGCACCAGCACCAAAGGATAGATCCATTCGTCATTCGAGATGGGGTAGATGAATCCTGCAGCCAACAACTTTTGCAGTTCTTCTTTGACAATGCCCTTAAGGGCTAGATTCATCCTCCTTTGAGGCTGCCTAAATGGTTTACAATCTTCTTTAATGTAAATGTGATGAGTACAAACTGAAGGGCGGACTCCCTTCATCTCCTTATAGCTCCAAGAAAAAGCACCCAAGTGGTTTTTCAATAAGCTACACAGTTCTTTCTCCTGAGAGGTGGATAGGGATGAGTTGATCTTCAAGGTTCTTTATGGGTTGAATTCCACATTCTTAACTCAGAGAGGGGTTGTATTAGCCACGCAAAGATCAACTAAAGGATTGGCTTGGATTTCTTCCGCCAGCTCTTCTAATGGCAACGCACTGGGGGGTAGATTCTGAATCAAGTTTTCAATAATATCATCCTTAGTTTGTGGGCCCCCCATGGTAGCTTCTACTATACACAATGGTGCGGAATAGACTTCATCCTCATCTTATTCCTCCAACCAAAGAGGTAAATCATGTTCTAACAGAGGTTGGGTTGGAGGATATAGGACTAGTTGTTTGGACATATGCCCATTCTTGATTGTCACGTTCCTAGCTCGACAACTAATGTAGGCATCTGTAGTAGCCAACCAAGGTCTTCCCAGGATGAGAGAATACCCAGTGAGCTTTGCCTTCGGCTGGAGAACTAGGCAATCAGCAGGATACTCCCAAGAATCAATAGAGACCATTACATCTTCCACAATCCCCTCAAGGGTCACAGTGGAGCGGTCTGCTAGCTACAGTACTATTGTGTTCTTTCTGAGGGAACCCTGAAGGTTGAGCTTGAGCATAGTGTCCTTGGTCATCAAATTAATGGAAACCCCTAGATCAATCAGGGTATGGGGGATTATGGTGCCATTGATGTGGACATCGACTACAGGACGCCCAGGGTCTAGATATTTTGGACAAATTACCTGCCCCAACATCAGGTCGGACAATTTTCCTATGACATTGATAGTTGCAGCATCACTCCTATGCCCACTTGGGTGCCTGAAGCACTTCTCCTTGATCATCTTGTTGTATATAGGCACATATTTTATGGCTTGGACAAGTGGTATCTTTACACATAACTGTTTCAATTCTCCCAGAAATTCAGTTTCTTTTGGGGTCTGTTGTGTGGTTCTAGTTAGTCTCTCAAGAAAGGGTGGAATGGATTTTGGTTCACTTTCTTGTTTTTCTTCCTCATCCTCCTTAGGAGGAGGTTAGCTATCTGGGAGAACCTTTCCAGATCATAGGTTAATATCTTGAATCTCCACAGCATAGGTCGGGCATGAAATTTCTCCAATATATACCTGTTGGGCCTGTCTGTTATTGGGGTTCGGGTTCAGTTGAGTAGGTATTTGGGATTGCCTTGGTGGAGAAGGAGGCAATGGTTGTGGTTGAGTAGGTGGTGGAGGCAAAAGAGTAGGAGGAGAGTTGTATTGGAGCCTCCACCCCTGATGAGGTGCATTCCACTGAGGTTGTGGCTGAGCATAAGAGTGAAATGGATGAGAAATTGGTTGAGCATGGTATTGAGATGGATATGACCAAGGAGGGCGTGTGGACCGGGAAGGATGAGCAGGGGGACCCCAAGAAGGAATTGAAGTGGCTTGATTGGGGTTGTAATAGGTCTGGGATGTCCCTTGCATCCCCTGCTGGTAAGGTCTGGGTCCATGTGGCCTCCTTTGGTTCATGAAATAGAGTGGTTCAGTGGCGCTTTCAGCCCCATAATTTGCAGCTTTAATTCTAGGCAAGGAAGGGCACTGAATCATAGGATGGTCTTCTTCATAGACTAAACACACCTCTATAGAGTGCAGTGGACATTCGTTCCTAGGATGCTTTTTAGTGCACCCACGACAAAATATGGCCAAAGCCCTCTTAGCTTTCTCTTGTTTCATTTTCATATGCAAGGTATCCATTTGCATGGCAAGAGTCTGCCTCATCTCACTCTTGAAATCTTCTAGCTGATTCTCAAGTTTACTTCTAAAGGATGAACTGGATGAGGATGTACTCGCTAAACGTTGACTTCCACTACCTCTATTTCTGGCTACCCTATAATGGTTTCTAGACACAGTGTTTATGTAATCATAAGGTAGTTGGTAGATGTCTCCCCCAGCTAGCAAATGGAGGGTATCTAGAAGGTCTTCAGGGACTCCTCTAAGCAGGACCAACTTTAGATATTCGGGGTCAAGTGTGCACCTAGCCCTTTTATAACTAAGCTGAAACCTCTCTTCATAGTCTTCTAAAGATTCATCACTTCCCATGGTCATTCGGAAGATTTCTTCCTTGATATCCTTTGACCTAAAGTAGTCCCGGCATTTGTTGTTAAAGGCTTGCTACATCTGAGCCCAAATTGTGATATTGTTTCCAGGTAACCCTATGAACCAGCACAATGCTGCATCCTTGAGGGTAGAAGGGAACAATTTCAACTTATGCTCGTCTTCTGCATAGTCATAGATTCGACAGAGAACAACAAATTCAAACAAGAAGTTATCAAGATCTTCGGTAGTCAATCCATGGGAGTGAGGTAAGCCTGAAGGACTTATGTTTTTGATTTTTGTGTCCCCAATGGTCTCCCGGATAGGAAAGGCACCCTCTATTCTTTCCCCATTCCCTTTAACGTTTCTGTTTTCAGCCATAGTCTTAGGAGGAATGGTTTCTTTCTCTTCTTCTATTATAGGATCTTTGTATATCTTTGGAGGTTCGCCTATAGGTTCTTCTGGATCACTGCTACCAAAGAAGAGAGAAGGGTGACTTAGTGACGTGGTGGGGGTGTTGGGTAGGAATTTTCCTGAATTGTCTCTATTCCTATGAGGCATGAGAGGAAATCTATTTTTGGGTGATTTTTGTTTTTTTTTCTGCTTGTACCTACAAAACTAAAATGGATTGAACAACAAACTACAACTAACTGAAATGAACTTGCTGGAAATTGCAGAATTGAAATGAAAGCAGGAAATGACTAATCTATTTTGCTGAAATGGAAATTGCAGAATTGAAATGAAAGCAGGAAATGCCTAATCTATGGTTGCTAAAATGAAGTTGTAGAATTGAAATGAAACAGCTACTCTAATTTTGTTGAAATAAACTACTTAGCAAAATGTTGCAGTAGAAAATAGAAGAAAAGCAGTAATCACAAAATACTCTGACGCTTCCCAGAAATGGCACCAAAAAGATGGTGGGCTCCAGTATTGCAGCAATCATGCTACAACTCCTGGGGCTTCCTTATTTACTCTTATCAACCCAATAGTTCGTAACAAACTTGGAAGCGACGGTGCTGTATACACAAGTACTAGCTCTTACTGCAGGTTGTCACTTGATCAACTGGCGAAATTTCGCTAGGAGCTTAAGTCAACTTCTATGAGTTCTCAGAAGAAGATTTTAACTATGATGGAAGAAAGCTAACTCTACAAAGGCTATCCTATTTGCATTAAGAGAATGAAAACTGAAATGAAACACAAACCTTAGGAAACCCTAGCAAACCCTAGCAAACCCTAGTTTACCTACTAACCCTACTTTTGCAAGAAAAGAGATGGAAACTAATGAAATGAGTGCCATTGACTATGAAAAGGTAAATTGCATTTATTCAGGCTATTTCTGAAAATAAATGAGAAGAAATCATCTTTTTGTACTTTTGAATGTTTTTATGTGAAATTATTATGCTTGTGATTTATCTGGTTAGACAGTGGAGAGGTTTGGTGGCAAGAGAAAATGGAGTTGTGGAGAGGTCATAAGACACCCTTAGTACCCTTCTAAATACTTCCATTGCGATCAGACTTTGAAAAATCACTCACAGGAAATTCTACAAGAGGTTGCAGGGGATCTACAGGATGTTCTATAGGAGGATCTACAGGAGGAGGCTGAAAGTTGTTTTTAGAGTTTTGAAAGTGGAAAAATGATGGGAAAAGGGAACTGAAGGCTTGACGAAGGTGTTGAGGTGTCTAGAACTTGTCAAAGAAGATCAGGGATGAAGGTGATGGTTGGATTTGTTCAAATGGCTAGAAATTAGGGTAGATTGGTGAAATGTCATGAATGAGCTGGGAAATCTATGAGAAGTGAGCTGGCACTGGCTGTTTTATGGATGGATGGTGAGCTAAGATGTCCTTCAAGGGATCTGCACTCTTAGTTATCAAAACTAACCAAAGAAAGAACTAAAAATAGAACTTTGTCTAGCTTGACCTAATTTCTGACCTATAAACAGGAAATGTTGAATAGTACCTTGTGAACAGAAAACCATGTGAGAGAAATACGGTAGAAGAATCAGGAAATGATCTAAACAAGTGAATCTAAACTAATATCAACTTTTCCAAATCAGGTTATCACACTGGCAGTTGCATGGAAGAGCAAAAACTATGTTTTTTGTGGCAACAATAGTGCCTTGACCTTAAATCATCGTCCCAAGAACGAAGAAAAGAGACCAGGGCCTATTGTAGCCTTTTAAAATCTTATTTATCACTACAGGAAACTACTTCAACAACTTAAACAAAAAAAACTATGCTAACCATCAAAAGCAACCTATTCTAACAAAGCAAAATGAATCTATGCAACAGAAATTAACTCATGAATGGAAGCAAGAAAAAATATAAATACACAAAGGAGGTGCTAGGAAACTTGGGTTGGGCTCTAACCGAAGAGCTTCAACCCTTTGAAAGAGATCAATGCTGGCTCAAAAACTGTTTCATCTTCATTTATCAAAAAAATAGCAGTTACATCACATAAACTATTCTAAAAAAGAACTCAAGAATAAGTTGAACAATGTGTTGCACAAAAGTGCGAAAATCTACTAAGAACTAGCTAACCTACTGAGGCTCAAAGCCTTCTTATTTATACAAATGGGGAATTCCAACAGTCCTCCTAAAATCAAGGAACTCGCCTTCCTAGAACTGAAGATAAACAACAGTCCTACTTGACTTACTCGTCTGCCCCTTGGAATCATCAATGTAGGCCTTTGTGCTTCGAGTTTCTGATGGAGGATTTGAGGAAATGGGTCATTAATAAAGGAGACAACCTCCCCCTACAAGTCCTATTCCCTGTTTACCTCGATTTTGGCTGCCATTTGCTCATAAATTCCTTGTCTTTGTGCAAAATTGTCGAAAAAATTTGCATAAAACACTCATTAGACTACATAGCAAAGTGACTAACGCAATTCACTCTATTAGCATAAATATATTCAAAAACATGCCTTAAAATAATGAGAATGGTGAATTAAGTCAAAATAAGAGGAAGAATGAATCCATATAATTACGCATTTCTAGGGCTCATCAACTTGTATCGCTCAGACATCAATGGAAAAGATACGAATATGCTCCCCCTGTCAACAATCTATCTCTATCTCTCTGATCCTATGGAACTGTCAACTGCTTCGTCTTGTGATGAAAACTTTATGTATATCTGATCTGATCCATCCTACTTCCTTTTTGTATTATGATGAAGACTGAGTTGAAAGGGGAGTAGTAATTACTGCCAATATCTGCCTCATGCAATCAAGAGGGATACCTTGGAACAAAAACACATGCTAGTACAACTAAGCCATGAGAAAATTCATCCATGTTGGTCTACATCTCAGCTAGGCTTAAATTTATAATAGTTCCTCCTCTTGGCATACACACCTAATCTCTAGAAACAATAGTAACCTATCTTAAGCATGAATGAAACCATCGACCTATTAATCAATGAGTAACAAAGTGCAAAATTTATATGTGCTTATTTGAAAAGCATAGAGTGGCTCTCACCAATGCATGCCTATATCAACAACTCAGCGTAAACTCTTACTTGACATACCTCTAATGGTAGCAAACTCACCATATAAATTTTATTTAACATGAGCATTAACATCATTCAAATAGGGACTCTTTCACCAACACTTGAACTTACAATCTCATACTCACAACATGTGTTTCCATTATGATGCATGTGTTGTCCTTGACGGAAACTCACTTGTAACAGAACAAGTATATGGTAACTAGCTGAATCTAGAAGTCATTTCAGAGGTGATAGAATGATGGCTCAAAGGTTTACAGCTCAAAATTAGAAGTTTGATACTGGGATATTGTTGCCTTTATGAATCAAGTATTGTCCTCGATGACAACCTATTTGATGAAATGGAATCCTACTTGATAATTTGTCTTTTCATCTACTTGTTAAATGTATAAACATGATTTTTTTATAGATATGAAAAAATGCATGACAGTTGTGTTTACAGTGACATAATGCATGACAATTCAAATGTGACAGAATGGATGACAGTTGTGTTTACAGATATGATAGAATGCATGGCAGTTCAGAGGAATCAGTTTAAAGAATGATAAAGTTGGAAGTTCAAGAACTATACATAGGTTCCGTTAAGCCAAGTCACGTATGCATGCAAGTTTAGTGAAGAAAAGTATCGTATGGTTTTGATACCAAGGTATTCTAAATACTAGGGATCTTACCATGGTATTGGCTAATGAGCGTGGCAAATAATATTGATCCTAACAAAGAATACCATCGGCAAAACATTGGTTTTTACCCAAGGTATTGAAAAAATTTAAAATTGTATAAGGAGGTGAAGATCAAAGTGTGTGTGTGTGCAATTGATGGAAATCTTATGAAGAATTAGATCAAAAGAAAATATGCATGTTATGGGTTTTTGATGTTTTGCTTGATCTAAACTAAGTATGCACCTGAGAGTTTGTTGATGGATGAGATCTAATAGATCTGAAATTATTATGCACCAATGAATACAATGATGGATCGAGATCATGAGACCTGATGATGAGCCTCATCATTGGGTAATTATATGGGCCTTAACTCACCTCCTAGCTTAGTCAAACCAACTATTCTCACAACTTATTTCATACTTTTGATTATATTTTGTTTATGAGATGAGTTAGAGTTGGATATTTTGCTTTTTGTCTAATGTGCATTTAACACATGATTAAAGGATAAAAGAAAGGAATTTTAGCAAAGACCTTGGTCAAAACTCGAATGGGTAAAGGGAGAAGAATTATAGGAGGTAAATCCTCCTCATTTACTACCCCTCCATTTGAATATTCCTCCATCAGCTCGGAGTGGAAACAACCAAATCATGAGGACTAGAAGGCAATGGAGCAAGTGAAAGTCAAAGCACCAGTTTATCTCAAGATTGGGAGCTAAAGTTCCCTAATTTTAAGGAATTCGTTGGAGACTTTAGTCGTATAAGGAGAGATGCTTAAGACCTCAGCAGGATTCAAACTTTTGATTGTAAAACTCTACTTTATTTTTGACCTGCAATACCTGTGATAGTTTTTGATATAATCCATTGTTTTGATAATAAGAATGAGTTTTGTTTTGAGCCAGCACTTAGTTAACTCAGAGGACTGAAGCTCTTGGGTTAGGGCCCAACCTTAGTAGCTAAGGCTCCTCTTTAGTGTACATGTATGCTAGCATAGATTAATGGTTTAATCGTTCATTTTCTTAAGTAGCTACATTTACATTACAGTAGTGTAGCATAGGTTAGTTGTGTTTTAGTTTTCTTCCATTTGTGCCTTCTTTCAATTAGCAGGTTAGCCAGGAGTTCTTGAATGAAGTTTTTTGTCTTGATTTAGTATGAGGTTCATATCATTGTTGTCTTTTTTGATCACTTTTTTCTCATATGCTCATTTCCTTCAGCACGAAATGCTTAAGCAGAAGCTAATAAAACACGTCTTGATCAGATTTTACCCATAGATTTCCTTATCTTCTGATCCATAACAAACCTGACCAATCACCATCTGATTCATTTCAACGCTTGACTTTATGCACTCCAAATCTCCACTGTCGATCTATCTAGCTTGATCCAATGGCTATCGTGAATTCTTCCACCTACTTTATGTGCTCCAAATATCCACCCTCACTCTGTCGTGCTATTGATCCAACGACTATCACGTCACCTGATCACCAACTAGCTTGGTCGATCTCCACCATTGATCTGTCTTTCCTGATCCAATGGCTATCGCGTCATCTGATTGTCAACTACCTTGGCTGATCTCCATCGTTGATCAATCCCACATAATCCAATGGCTATCACACAATCTTGCATGAATTCTTCCATGGCCAATATCTGCCCGAGAGCACACGAGAAAAGTGGTTTTCTCGTGCTACGTGTCACTCACTTAGGAAAAATTTAGTAACACAACTTATAGCTTTGAGGGCGTGTGAGAAACTACTTACCACCCACGAAACCCACTCAATCATTCCGCACATTTTTTACCCTTTTATCGCCACGTGACTTGATGTGATCCATCCATCTATTCACTTCATTGCCATGATAAGATCTCCACCATTCATCTCCCATTAATCATGTTCATCCATTTATTGACTTAACCTCCTATGATAAGATCTCCGCCACTCATCTTTCATTGGTCCTATTCATTGATTGACCCATCCATCTACTCACTTAATCCCATTGATAATATCTCAGCCATTCATCACCCGTTCCTCCTGTTCATCCATCTATTCACGTAATCTCCTGCGATAAGATCTCCAATGCTCATCTTCCGTTATTACTATTCACTAATCGATCCAATGGTTCTTATGCACTGCTGCTTCATTACGTCTACCCTTCGCCGATTTCAATCTTCGCTTGCTCTTCCACTTAACTCCTTGCATGCTTGATTTCACCAAAAAAATAAAAAACGCAAGAACAAATTTAGTCTAGTTTCCTTGCTTACACATTAGTTTGGTTTGATGCTCTTGACTTCTGTAACTTAGATAGTAGCATTAGGTTAGTATTGATTTAGCAATTTTTCTTAGCATAGTTGTTTAAATGGTTAATTAGGATATGGTGTGATTTAGCATTACATGTTGTTTTCTTCATTACTATAATAGGTATCTCCCTTAGAATATATTTTCTCTTCTTCCATCAAATAATCAAGATTCGTTTGACTCTATAGAAGTCTGCCTTGGAACCCCTGTGGTCTCTCAGCAGATGAACAAGTGACAATAGGAAGGACCTTCACTTCTACTTGTGCATATAGCACTATCTCCTCCAAGTTTGTACAAACCCTAGGTTGACAAGTAAAGCTGGTAGCCCAGGAGTTGTAGCATCCTTGCTACAATACTGGCGCTCATCACTTTTTGTCGCCATTGCCGGGGAGGTGTCAAAGTAGAATGTGAGTATTGTTTCTTTTCTTATATTTCTAGTCTTATTTCCTTTCTTCAATTTCTAGTCTTCAATTTTCTTCCATTATTTTATTTCTAAAAAAGTAATCTAGTAGCTTCCTTTCCTTCATTTGTCATTATCTACTTTCCTTTCCATTCTGCATGTAGAATTTCAATTTAGCAAGTAGTTTGTTTCTGTCAGTAGTTTTCATTCAATCAGCAATTTCATTTTTGAGAAGCACTTTCTTGGTAAAAAAATATTCCAAAAACCAACCCAAAAACATTTCCTTTCATGCCTTGTAGGAGTAGGGACAATTTAGGAAAATTCTTGCCAAATACCCCCATTGCATCCAACGTCAGCCAACCTTCTCTCTTCTCTGGTGGCTATGAACTGGAGGAACCTTTAGGTCAGCAACCTGACATATTTGAAGAACATATAGGGGAAGGAGAAGAAGAGGAACCCATTCCTACTGTACTAATGGCTGAAAACTGAAATGACAAAGGAAATAGAGAGAGAATTGAGGGTGCCTTCCTGATCAGGGAAACCAATGGGGACACTAAGATGAAGAATATAAGACTCTCTGCTCTACCTCATTTCCATGCCCTAACCACAGAGGACCCTGAAACTTTCGTATTTGAGTTTGTTGTTATATGCCAAACCTATGACTATACAGAAGATGAGAAAAAGTTAAAATTGTTTCCATTTACCCTCAAGGATGCAACATTGTGCTGGTTCATGGGTTTACCTGGAGATAGCATCACAACTTGGGCTTAGATGAAACAAGATTTTAACAACAAACATAGGGACTATTGTATGTCAAAGGATACTAAGGAAGAGATTTTTACGATAACCATGGGCCAAGATGAATCCTTAGAAGACTACAAAGAAATATTCCAGCTCAGTTACAAAAGGGTCAGGTGCACACTTGACCTTGATTCAATAAAGTTGGTCTTGCTTAGAGGAGTAAGGGAATAACTTCTGGATACCTTACATTTGTTAGCAAGAGGGGATATCTACCAATTACCCTATGAGGATATTAAGGCTGTCTTTAGAAACCATTCTAGTGCAGCGAGGAAAAAGGGTAGTGGTAGTCAACTTATAGCCAGTACATCATCTTCTAACTCATCCATCAAGGGTGAAATTCGAAATATGCTGGAAGATTTCAAAAGTGAGATGGTGCAAACCCTTGCCTTGCAATTGGACACCATGAATATCAAAAGGAAGCAAGAGGAAGCAGAGAGAGCCTTGGCCATCATTTTTCCTAGATGCACTAGGAGGCATCCTAGGAATGAATTTCCATTGAATTCTATTGAGTTTTTCTCGGTTTGTGAAGAAAACCACTCCATAGACAAGTTCCCTTCTTTATCTGAACACAAATTTTTATATCAAGGAGCTGAAGGGGTCACTGAACAACTTCGTTACATCAACCAAGGGAGACCTCATGGGCCTAGACCATACCAACAAGGTATGCAAGGGTCATCCCATGCATATTACAACCCCAACCAAACCATGGCTATACCTTCTTGGGAACCCCCTGCTCATCCTTCCTGGTCTACACCCCCTCCTTGGTCCTATGCATCTCAGTATCACTCCCAGCCAGCCAACTAATCATTTCAACCTTATGTTCTGCCACAATCTTAGTGGAATACCCCACACCAGCGGTTGAGGCCCCAATACAATAATTCTCCAGCTCTATTTCCTCCACCACCTACCCAACCACAAATCATACACTCTGCTACACCCAGGTGACCCCAGATGCCTACCTAGCGAAATCCGAATGTGAACAATAGGCAGGCTTAACAAGTATATAGTGGAGAGACATCATACCCACCTTATGCTATATAAATATAAGAGATCAACCTAAGATATGGGAGAATTCTCCCAGATAACCAACCTCCCTCTCCTCATAGGGAGGTTGAGGAAGAAAGAGACTAAAGGATCCTCAATGTAAATCCACCCTTTCTTGAGAGATTAGCCCAACCACTCTAGCCTACCCCAGAAGAACTTGAACTTCTAGGAGAATTGAAAAATCTATGTGCAAAGATCCCCCTTCTCCAAGCAATAAAATATGTTCCCATTTACAATAAGTTGATTATGGAGAAATTCTTCAAGCATCCCGAAAGAAGAAAAAGGGACGCCCTTACCATTAATGTCATTGGGTAGCTGTCTAACTTAATGTTGGGGCAAGTAATATGTCCAAAATATTTGGACCCTGGAAGCCCTGTAGTAGATGTGCACATGAATGGCACCATTTTCCGGCACACTTTGATGGATCTGGGGCTGCCATTAATGTGATGACCAAGGACACCATGCTCAAGCTCAACCTCCAAGGCTCATTGAGGAAGACCACAATAGTGCTGCAAGTTGCAGACTATTCCACAGTGACCCCTGAGTGAACTGTGGAGGATGTGATGGTCTCCATTGACTCCTGGGAGTACCCTGCAAATTTTCTAGTTCTCCAACCTAAGGCTAAGCTTACTAGTTACCCTCTCACCTTTTGGAGGGCATGGTTGGCCACAACTAATGCTTACATTAGCTGCAAAGCTGGGAATATGACCATCAAGAATGGGCATATGTCCAAGCAGTTAGTCCTATACCCTCCTACTCAACCTTCTCTAGAGCATGATCTACCTTTATGGTTGGCGGAGGAGGAAGAAGATGAGTCTTATTTAGCCTAACTTTATGCTTTGGAAGCAACCATAGGAGGTGGACAACAACATGAGGATGGCTTAATTAAACACTTGCTGCTAATTCCAACTCCTAGTTTGTTACCATTGGAAGAAGATGTAAAGGAAACCCAGAAAAATCATCCAATTGACTTATGCTTGGCCAATTCCAACCCACCCTATGTTAAAACCATAGAATTTGGCCCATAGAAAACTTTGAAAATTAATCCATCTCTTTCTACTCTCGAAGAGGAAAAGCTATGCAACATGTTGAGAGAAAAACTAGAAGCCTTCGCTTGGAGTTACAAGGAAATGAAGGGAGTACACCCCTCAATGTGTACTCACCATGTATAAATAAAAGAAGGTTGCAAGTCAGTTTGGAAACCACAAAGGAGGATGAATCCATCTCTTAAATATATAGTCAAAGAAGAACTGCAAAAACTACTAGATGCAGGATTCATTTACCCTATCTCTGATAGTGAGTGGATCTCTCCTTTAGTGTTAATTCAAAAGAAAAATGGTAAGTGGAGGATTTGTGTCGATTACAAGGAGTTGAACAAAGCCAAAAAGAAGGATCATCTTCCCCTACCCTTCATTGACCAGTGCTAGATGGCCTGGGAGGGAAGAAGTTCTTTTCTTTCCTAGATGGATTCAATGGGTATAACCAAATCCAAATCTACCCAGAATATTAGGAGAAGACCACATTCACCTTTCCTTGGGGTACTTTTGCCTATAGGGTCCTTCCTTTTGGCCCATGCAATGCTCCTGCCACTTTCCAGAGAGCAATCTTCATTATTTTATTGAATTAGTACATGATGTGGTGGAAATTTATATGGATGACTTTACACCTTATGGTTGTGATTTTCAAGAAGCCTTGACCAACTTAGGCAAAGTATTGCACAAATGCATTGAAATGAACCTGTCTCTCAGTCCAGAAAAATGTGAATTCTTAATGACTGAAGGGACCATGCTAGGTCATTCAATATCTCAGCAAGGACTGCAGGTGGACCCAAACAAAATAGAAATCATCTAAAGGGTCCCAACTCCTCAAAAGCAAAGGGATGTCAGGAGTTTCTTGGGGTTAGCTGGATACTACCAAAGATTCATAAAGAACTTTAGCGAGTTGGCCTCTCTCTTATTTGGGTTGTTGGCCAAATATTAGGAGTTTATATGGTCAAAAGGCTGTCAAGAGACCTTAGACATTTCAAAAGGTAAGTTAACCACTGCACCAATTCTTCGAGGCCCAAACTAGGCCCTCCCTTTTCATAGTCATGTTGATGCCTCACACAAAGTCATAAGAGTAGCCTTAGGTCAGGCAAAGGAGAAATTTCCCTATGCCATCTATTTTATCAGTAAAAACCTATCAAAGGTTGAGATAAATTATACTGTGACCGAAAAGGAACTCCTGGTTGTTGTGGATTTATTAAACAAATTTAGGCATTACATTACAGGCTATCAAACGTTTGTGCATACTGACCATGTTGCAATCAAATATTTAATGGAAAAACGAGATGTGATTGCTAGAATTATAGGATGGTTGCTTCTATTACATTTGTTTGATCTAACTATTGTTGAGAAGCCTCGTAAGGAAACTATTTTTGCAGACTTTCTATCTAGGATGAACCTTCGTGCAGGTGAAGAAGGAATGGTGGATGACCAGTTACCAGACGAGCATTTGTTTCCTATTTCAGTTCTCTCCCCATGGTTTGCTGATATAGAAAACTATTTGCTATCAACAAAGTTCCCACCAAACTTTCCCTCCAAAGAAAAGAGCAAGATAGTCAGTAAAAGCACCTCCTTCACCTAGATTGGGGGCAACCTTTTCAAACTTGGCCCCGATCAAATCTTGAGAAGGTGTGTAAGGGAAGAGGAAGTTTTTGACATCCTTTTGACCTGTCATGATGGGCCTTGTGGAGCTCACTTTGTAGCAAAGAGGACAACGTTCAAAGTGTTACAAGCAGGCTATTATTGGCCCACTATTCATGAAGATGTGAAAATGTACATTAGTCAGTGTGATCGGTGCCAAAGGATGGGAAAGCCTACTCCAAGAGATGAAATGCCCCTACAACCTCAAGTGACTTTTGAGCCATTTGACAAGTGGGGCATGGACCTCATGAGGCCTATCAACCCTCCTTCAAAGCAAAAAAAAAAAACATTATTGTGTGCACTAATTATTTGAATAAGTGGGCAGAAACAAAGGCGATTAAGGTAACAACAGAGGAGAAGGTGGTTGAGTTCCTAAGGGAGAATATATTCTATAAATTTGGGTACCATAGAGAGCTAGTCACAGACCAAGGCATCCAGTTTACCTCCAACATGATTGAAGAACTGCTTAGCCATCACAAAATCGAGAATAGGACCTCCACTCATTCTCATCCATAAGCTAATGGGAAAGTGGAGGCGACCAACAGGGCACTAGAGAGCATCTTAACCAAGGTAGTAAGCAGCAGCAAGAAGGATTGAGCATAGAGACTAGTTGAGGCCACCTGGGTCTATAATACAACATGGAAGACCACCATTGGATTTACACCCTATGAGCTGGTCTATGGGAAAAAGGCCTTGATGTCCATTGAGTTTGAATATGACACATTGAGGATGGCAGCCCAACTAGATTTGGATCTCAGTCATGCACAAAAAAGAAAGATTGTTCTATTGTTGAATTGAGGCTTCTGTGATCCATATTATTTATAAGTAGAACTTCGGTGTAAATCACATAAAGAGAGACATTTGTTGACGCGTTTTGAATCAACCAGTGTGGCTCATCATCAGGACAAGTTGACAAATAACCACACTAGTTGGTTCGAAACGCGTCGACAAATGTCTCTCTTTATGTGATTTACGCCGAAGCTCTACTTATAAAAGATTGTTCTAATTGAATGGCTTGGATGAATTCAGAATGTAGTCACTCCTACATACAGAAATAGTTCAACTTTAGAGGAAGATCTAGCATGATAAACATATTAAGGAGAATCAATTTCAAGACAACGATTGGGCATTGTTATATGATTCTAGGTATAAAGACTTCAAGGGCAAGCTAAGGAAAATATGGCTTGGACCTTATGTGGTGGAAAGGTGACATGATAATGGTTCACTGCAAATCAGAACTATAGATGAAGAATCCTTTCAATTTCTTGTTAATGGACACCGATTAAAAATGTACAAGAGGCCTTTATCAAAAGAAGAGTTCATTCACAATATCAATAAGACAGTGATGATGGTGGAGGAAGTTCCAGCTCCTCCCTCGTCAAGTCACTGAAGAAAAAAGAAAGAAAAGGAAAAAGGAATAAGGATTCAGGTGAAAACCTCCATGAGGTGCCTGAGTCCCATCTTTGGGTTGAAAACCTTGTGAGGTAGCCTAATGATGAAAAAAATTGAAAAAAGAATAAGAATATCCCTGGGTGAAAGTTTTCCTTGAGGCACCCAGGGAAAACATCTAGGGTGAAAACCTCTCTGAGGTAGCCTAGGTGTTTTTCAAAAAAAAGAAAGAAAGATAAAATTGTTATTTACAGGTGGGTGAGAGAGACAATCATGGAGCAAAGAGAAGATTCAAAGGGAACCCTGCCTCACATATTCATCTCCTCCACTCCTCACCATGCATCCCTCCGTAAATTCCATTTCTTTTCACTTCATTGATTCAATTTAGGTGAAGATTGTGTTTTCTACAAGATCCACTATATTCCTACAGGATTCCCTTAAAACCTACAGGAAGAAATATGAGGGTGAATAGTAGGTTGGTTAGGTCCCCAAAGATCATTCTCGATATGATCTAACCCCTCATCTCGTCCACTACCATCATCCCTGCACTCACCATTCAAAACAAAAAGAGATTGGTTTCTACAAGTTATTCCCTTGCTCCACACATAGTCATTCATTGCAGCTTCCTCACAGCCCCAACCATCAACATGATTAAGAAATTATAAGGGAGAAACAACCATAGAATATCAATCATCAGCTACAGGTCTTCACTGGGATGATCCAAGAGCTCCAAAATAACAGCAACATCAGATCTTTAGTCGTAGAAACCTGTAAAAGCCAAGAAAGCATCAATAGACAATGCAACGCCTCTGATATTTGACAATTGTAGCATGGCATTGAGACCACAGGTAAGTATCCCGCTCACTCACTCATATGCATAATTTGATCAAAAGTTGTAATGGTTACGAGACAGTTGGTTTATAAGTGAAAAGGTGGCCAGCTAACTTGGCCACCTTCGTTCAATCATCACATACAAAACCGTGTTTCCTCTCAGACGTGGCTACAATAAACTCAAAGACAAGAGGAGTAGGACAAAAAGTGGTTAACTACAGATCTACAAGGTGGGAGCTAATTACGAGGAACCTCACCCCGAAAATCCATAAAGGGAAACAAAATGTCGTTTGCATGCATTCATGTATTCCACCTCCTCGAATCTCCCTCATGCAAGTTTCTCTCATAACTCTGGCCACCCACCAGAAGCAAGGATCGATTGTTCTGCAAGATAATTCCTACAGGAGAATGCACAGGAATTCCTATAAGAACATTCTATAGGAGCAATATACAGGATACATAGAGGTAGTCTACAAGATAGGCAGAGTGGCGTTTAAGAGGGAATATCATGAGAATTGTCCATTGCCACCATTCTAAAGAAGTAGGATCTAAAAATCCATCCCCATTTACAAGCAAATGAACTAGAAATGCTCTAAAAGCTAGTGGATTTAACAACTGTGGGAGGTGAGTTACATGCACTGGAAACTTTGGTTTCTCCTGAATTTAAAATTCTTATGTCAAACCTCTTATTTCATCCTCAAGCCTCACTAGCAAGATGAGAGGATGGTTTATTAGGAGAGAAGCCATAAATACTGTGAGGATACAACAACACACCCAAGTGATTGAAATATTTATAATACACCAATGGATGGGGTTTTTCAGAAAATTCACAGGGTACGATAATGAGGTGGCTCAAGAATTTGCTCATTTGCTCACTCCACACAGCAGAATCCATTCCACTATCATAGTTAGATGGTTCACTATAGATCTCACCCCAAATCTCATCAGTAGCATCACCACACTTCCTCTAGGAATTCCATGGGGAAAAGAAAAAAAGAAGCAAACAGTCAAGTGGAAGAAAGGATATTCTATTTAGAGGGTGAAGAACCCGCAGAGGATAACAATGGAGTAAGGAGGGATAGTCTGCCATACCCATGAAGTGAGGTAGGTTACCAACTCACCAAATATATCTTATGTGAGGGTAGATATAGTGTTGTTTTTGGCTACCATTTTAGAATGCTTGAAGAATTAAGATTTGGGGTAGAAACACCAGTTCACCAAAGACTCAGCATACCCTATTTCTTGATGCAATCACTCATAGATTCCAACAACAAAGTAAAGGAAGGGAATTCCCAACAATTGGCTCACCATGGTGTTAGCACCTAAATCTGCCTTTGGCTGAAGGAAGGCAAAAATTAGGGTAACCACAAACCAAGCTCAGTCTGGTAGCTAGCCCTACTAGAAGAGGAGAGGGCTCTCTCTGAGTCACGCTCAGTGAATATATAAGCAAAAACGGTCTGAGATGACTTACAATGAAATATTTACCTTAGGCTAGTAAGTGAATAGGGATTCGGGAAATATTTTTCATGAGTGACCGAGCTTCTGGGATGTTATGGGACTGGCGCTCAGCAAAGAACAAAGAATTTAATACAAAGGCACAGATTATTCCGTGAGGCAAGGTAGGCGGAAAATGTAACAATTTAGTTTGAGGTACCACGGCATGAATAGATTGTTGAAGAAAGTGAAAAGGGCATAGTGAAATGAATCCTTTTCAACAGAGGAATAACAATGAAAATGAATTTTTCCCACAGGCAAAGCAATAAAATTGAATTCTACCTAATCTCACTTAGAAAATTTCATTGGAAATGAACATGAATTGAATTATGAAACATAACAAAATACATATGAAAACATAAGAGACACTTTTGCTACACTCACAACCACAAGAATCTCATGAAATAGAGCCGCTGTCTTTCATTAATTCTCTGTCAAAAAAACACAGTGAAGAAACAAAGTTTCTTTCCCACAGTCTCCTAGAAGTTACCAGCCAACCAACCCTTTGTAAATAACTTGCATACAATATATAGAATGTATGAGGAAGAGATAGAATGCCCAAGGGTTGGGGAGTTACTCGAATCATTACAAAATGGAGATGGAGAGCCAACCATCAGCTACAGGTGCAACGCTGCAAACATGACATTTGGCTTGGGGTGACCGTTTGCCTTCCTTCGCCACTTGAATAGAAGCCAATATGGAGAAAAAAACTCTTTAAATGCTGCCTTTGGTGCCAAAAAAATTGAAGTGTAGATGAGCGGGCCCACCTGGAGAAGTCGCGAACTGAAATTTCGCGAAACGGAAGCAAATTGGCAGTTTTTTCCTCTATGAGCCGCGCCATTTTTCTGTGTGTCGCGCTACTTTCGTACATGTTTTGGGGCACTTGAAGGTGTCAAAAATGTGCCCAAGTGGGCTTGTTGGAAATCCTATCCTGTCTAATTCCTAACCCAACATAAATTTCCAAATTTGGTGCTCATTTGCCCCTCCAAATATCCATTCTCCCAAGACTACTTTCTGTGTGTCAAAAAAGTGGCAGAGAGGCCATTTTTGGGTGTTTGTTGACCTTTAGGAGACCTAGATTTTGCCCAAATCTCTTGCCCGGACACCAGTAGTTGTAATTTTCCATGCTGAATCCAAATCTGTAAGCCATTCCTCGTTTGGATCCCTAGAATTTTAGCGTTGCGCCAGTGGCACGGCGCACAGGGAGAAAATCCCTGTTTTTACCCAAAAAATTACCAAGTGACCAAAATTTTCCCAAATTTTTTGAAATTTGGGCTGGAGGTCCTCTATGAAGTGCTATGTTGCGCCAAGGAAGCCTCTGCCAAGATTTAAAGCCAATCTTGCTCTTTTGCCTCTTTTGCCTCTTTTGTTGCTTCGCTCAATTTCGCCTTTAGGCTCCTGATTCTTGCTTTGGAGCTCATGTTTCAGGCCATGTAATGGTGAGTCATGTGCCTCTGCATGTCTTTTTCCCTGTTAACCTTATCCAACCATTGCTCCAAGTGGACGTTCACTTTCTCTAAAACATACTCCTGGTCCTCATCTCTTTGCTCCATAGGTCTACCTTGTGCTGCCATGATGTGTTGTCGATTTTCCTTGATCAGTTGCAACTCTATCTGAGCTAGCCGATCCTCAAGTTGTTTGTTCCTCCACTCCAGATACTTCATGTTCAACTTGGCCCTCTCCAAGTCAAGGGATAAGTTCCCAATCACTGATTGTTGCTCCTGGATGATCTCTCCAAGCTCTGCATTTGTAGGTTCTGCATCTATCTCATCATCCTGAAGGAGAATGAAATCTGTCTCTCGTTCACCTGATGGCTCACCTGAAGGCCCCTCATCATGCACTGGCTCCTCACCTCTGCGCTACTCCTGTGATGCTGATGTCGGAAGCGAGGCCCCTTCCACCCCGGGTGGAGATAACACTCGCTTTGCTGCTGCAAACAAAGGTCTACTGCCTTTCTGATAGGTGATGTATGCAGGCATAGTAGCAGTCTCATGTTGCTCATACTGATGAGATGGGCCCCCTATCTCATGCTCTGCCTCTGATACCAACTATGGAGCGCTGAAGAAGTCACGGGAGATGAAGTCCTCCCAAGAAATACCCTGCAATCCCAACTGATGGTCGACCAAAATCCGGATAAGTGCAAAGTGATAAACACTGTTGAGCTGCTGTCGAGGGGTCTTGTGCTGCATGAAATTTCTCATTCTCTCTATGTTCCCGCAGATGAAAAATGGGAGGTTCATCATCCGCACATTGGTAAAGTGCAGGAGTAACCTGATGTGGTATGCATAAAGGTGAGAATACCTCCCCTCGCAACTAAAGTATTTCATGAACAATTTCATGAGCGGGGCATACTCATCTTTCAGAAATCTGAATGGAAAAACTCTCATGAGGTGGATCAAACAACTGTCTTTGATGTAAGGCTCATAATGATGCCTCTCTACCTTCTTCTTCTTGTGCCACTTCTCTCCAATGTTTGGTATGCATGTTGCCACTGATATGGTTTCGAGTGTCAATGTGAAAGTGACCCCAGCCAAGATAGACTGTCCCCCATGTAGGTGAAGTGCAAAAAGACGGGCCAACTCATGATGAACTCTGACATTTTCCACCCTCTGATAAAATTCAAAACATGCTAAGTGCTGGAAACAAGACATAGCAAGAGGGCATGCCTGCAACTCGGTGAGGGTGTTTGGCTCATCTCTAAGATCTCTACCACTCCGGTGATGTCTGCTTTGGGCCCTTTTTCCCGAAGTTGTGTCACTGTGTGTCTCCTCCTCATATTTTGATGAAACTTCGGATGCCATTACTGCTGTTTGTACACTGAGTTTTATGCTGCCCTTGAATTCCAATGAAGCTGGTAGTTGCTCTGAAAATCTACCACCAAGGGGACAATAAAATAGGGAGTATTAGGAGGGGAATGATGAAATGGGAATAGGGGTTAAAGGGAGAGATTTGTCAGGGATTTGGGATTAGTTTGGGTATAGTGTTGATGGGGTAGGGTCTGAAGCACCTTGGCAGCACTGTCACTGTAGCATAAACCCTAGGATCATTATTTCTTTGTGTCTTCTTTTGTTTGCTTTATAAAAATTTTTTCATTTGATTTATACTCCTAAAACCATGCTACTCCTTTCAAGTTTGATGCAAGAGTGTAGGTAGGTTGCCTACCTTTCGATTTTGATGAGCATCCAAAAATTTTTAGGCAAATTAATTGTTTTTTGGGCTTTATATCTCTCTGTGCCGAACGCAATGCCCAATGCGTCGTGCGCTCTGAGTGCGCCACGCTAGTTTCAGATTTACACAGTGGTCGGGCTCTGTGTGCACCATGCCTAATGAGTGCACCACGCTCCTTGGTGTGTGCATCGCGCACTCTGAAATCACCCTAAATTGCTACTAATCATTTGACTCTTCAACCCTTCGACCATGCACCCCTCTTCCACAGCTTTGCTTGCACAATGAGCTGGTCTTATGGTGATTTTGAGTTGATCAAATAGTGGAGGAATAGGGAGAGGGTTTGGTAGTGACTTAGGGCAGGGGTTTAGCAAAAATGATAAAGGGAGGATGGGAAAAATGATAGGTGACGGGAAAAAGGTGAGTGGAGTGAAACCTTGGCACTAACAACACGTTTTGACAACCCCAGCCATCATTTTCTTGGTGATATTCTTATGGTTGACCTTATGTTTTTTGGTGACATTCAAACATCTCCACTAACAACATATCCTTAATAAAATTTGCTGAACAGGTGAGGTCGTAAGGCTTACCTCTTGATTTGATAGCCTTCACCAAAATTTGGGGTGGTTTGGCAACTTTTATCGGCCCCTGGCCTGTGTGCGCCACGCACAATTCCTAGTGCACCGCGTGTTGGGTGTGCACCGCGCCTGTGTAAACCTTCAATTGCGGGCTGGCTGCGTGTGTGCCGTGCCCGGTGAGTGCGCCGCGCTCTTGGGTATGTGCGCCACGTCCTCGAAAACCTACTCCCACTCACTCAAACACTCCAATCTCACACTCACACCTTTGCATTGTCTTATCCAAGTCTTGTAATAGCAAAATTCCTTTGATTTGGGTCACAACATGTATTTATAGCCTCGGAAGAGATGGGTTTAATTTTTGCTTCCTTGAAAACCCATTTTTCTAATGTTGTGTTTTGCACTTTTTCACTGACTTTAAAACACACTGATTTTCACTTTCCCTTTGACATTTTGGCTCAAATGATGAAATTTTCGGCACATCTTTGCAGGGACTGTATGAAAGGGTATTTGGCCACGGAAACCATGACTGTATTTGAAAAAGTCCACTGGCCATTTTTTTGGAAAATTTTTGTCATAAATGACCTTGTTTGACTTTTCTTCAAAACAGAGTTTTGAAGAAGAGTCGAAGTCTATCCACGTGACGATGAAGCTCTCTGAACCATAGTTGTGTAAGGGCCTCCCTCTGGCCTGCATGGCTTTACTAGACATGTTCCAAAGACCAAATTGATGAATTACTAGATCCAAACATAGAAAATGACTTTGCCCTGTAAAGGACCAGACCTCGACTGTCATGGACTTTGGTGATTGTTGACAAAAGACCTGAGCCAGCAGGAGCCAGACATGAAGGGAAATGATTAGCATGAATTTCTCCGTCAGATCATGGCATGCCCCTAGCGAAATGCAGCTGAGTGAATGGAGCGGGACACCTAAAATTGAAATGCACAAAGAGTTTTGATCTCTGACAGAGGGCTGACTAGACCGACTCTAACATTGGCTCCAATGGGGGATGGTAGCTCCTTGGAGGTGCCAAGAACAACAGATCTCTGGAGGAGCTAGACAGTGCCTTTGTCCATTGGGCTATGGAGTCATCATTTCGATAAACAACACAGGACTCTGACTTATTTATGAAACTGAAATGACCAAGAAATTGACTCAAACTTGACATTGAAGAAACTCAAAAACTAGCTTTACAGATGTTAGGCCCCTATACTACTACTGTAACCCCTTATTGTTATTAGTATAACCCACTTATTATATTGATGTACCCATGTAGTGCCCATATTGTTACTATTGTGCCCCATAGAAGCCCACTATTGTTATTATTGTGCCCTTACATTATTATTGTTATGTCGGCTCTGATTATGTTATGACCCCTTAGACTCCTATATATAGAAAGGAGGACTTTTCATTTGTATCATCCAAGAATTGTTCATTTATGTAATGTAAAGGAGGTTTCCTCCTCGAAGAGGCTGAATTCTAATACGTTGATCTATCTTTTCTATCTTTTCTTGAGCTAGTTTCATAACATTTGGTATCAGAGCTTTGGATTCTAGGGTTTCGCTGCTCCAAACAGGTCATCGTGGAATTTTCGCTATAACTTTTTTTCTGTGACATTTCAGAAGTCGTAAAAAAAACCCATTTGAGAAGCAATAGCGCTGAACCTTGGGTCTGAATTTTAGATCTTTTTGCTCGATATTTGTGGAGATATGATCTGAGGAAGTTGGTCTTTTTCCAGACTCCTGAATTACATTCCAAATAGGTGACTTGGGGAAAATCATCATAACTTTTTCTATGGGGATCAGATTGAAATTTCGTAAGAAGGTAAAGAAAGAGGACGGACTGTAGTTTCTTGTATGCATTTTTCAGATCCAAAGGTTTAAACAGTGACTCGTGGCACGTTGTACAAGTTCGCTCTACTGAACTAGTCTATAATCAGGTCATCTTGGGAGATTGTGCATAACTCTTTCTTGGAGAAGCCAATTTCGATCAGACTGGTGCCATTGGAAAGAGGACACAGAGGGCTACTACAGGTCAGAATTTTAGAACTTAAAGATCCAAAAATACATAGTTACTGTCGTTTCAAGGTAGAGCTCCTAAAATCATGAAAAAGCACGATGAGGAAGTTTGATGGCAAGGATCCAGTAAATTGGATACTTCAGATGGAGAAATATTTTGATATACATGGTGTACAACTGTTACAAAAGGTATGTATTGCATCTTCATATTTAGAACCAGATCAATTTTTATGGTACAAAGGGCTTTGTTCTCATAAACAACTTGTTACGTGGTCAATTTTCACGGAGGAAATGATAGCACATTATGAGGATACAAAGAGCAACACCTTCTTTAAAGCAACACCACAACAATTGGAAAGAGTAAAAGGGATTTGTGACATAGTGGAAAGCAAAATTATGGAAACCAGGAAGTGTACCCCTCACAACTATAAAGATGGAAGTGTTGTTTCTCCTAGCCTTCCACAACCTACAAGGGTTACACCACAACAATAGGAAGAAAAAAGAGAAAAAGGGCTTTGTTACAATTGTGATAGCAAATGCACTAAAGGTCATAAGTGTGCTCAGAAGAAATTATTTTACATAGAATATGAAGAGGAGGAAGAAAAGGATCAAGAAACAACAAAAGAAGAAGATACACGCCAGGACCCCACCCCAGAGAAAGAAGAAATGAATTAGACCATAACTTGTAAAGCATTGGCAAGAATTACTACTCCTCAAACTCTCAAGATAGAAGGACATATGAAGAAGAAAAAGGTGCAAGAAGTGAAAGATCACATCGAGAAAGAAGAAATGAATCCAACCATATCTTGTAATTCATTGTTCGAAATTACCACTCCTCAAACTATCAAGATAGAAGGACATATAAAGAAGAAAAATGTTCAAGAAGTGAAAGATCACATCGAGCATCAAGAAATAAATATGACCATATCTTGTAAAGGATTGGAAGAAACTACCACTCCTAAAACTCTAGAGATAGAAGGACATATCAAGAAGAAAAAGGTTCAAGCAGTGAAAGATCACATCGAGCATCAACAACAAGTTCTCCAACTTTTAAAGGACAACGCCACTTCGGTGCAAAATCAAACGAAACAACAGGCACTTAAAAAATGGTGACCTTACCGAATGGGAACCTAAATCTGCCTTAGGCTGAAGGAAGGCAAAAATTAGGGTAACCACAAACCATGCTCAGACTGGTAGCTAGCCCTACCAGAACAGGAGATGGCTCTCTCCGAGTCACGCTCAGTGAATATATAAGCAAAAACGGTTTGAGATGACTTACAATGAAATATTTACCTTAGGCTAGTAACTGAATAGGGATTCGGGAAATAATTTTCATGAATGACCGAGCTTTTGGGATGTTATGGGACCGGTGCTCAGCAAAGAACAAAGAATTTAATACAAAGGCACAGATTATTCCGTGAGGAAAGGTAGGAAGAAAATGTAACAATTTAGTTTGAGGTACCGTGGCATGAATAGATTGTTGAAGAAAGTGAAAAAGGCATAGTGACATGAACCCTTTTCAACAGAGGAATAACACTAAACATGAAATTTTCCCACAGGCAGAGCAATAAAATTGAATTCTACCTAATCTCACTCAAAAAATTTCACTGGAAATGAACATGAATTGAATTATGAAACATAACGAAATACATATGAAAACATAAGAGACACATTTTCTACACTCAGAACTACAAGAATCTCATGAAACAGAGCCGCTTCCTTTCATTAATTCTCTGTCAAAAATACACAGTGAAGAAACAAAGTTTCTTTCCCACCGTCTCCCAGAAGTTACCAGCCAACCAACCCTTTGCAAATAACTTTCATACAATATATAGAATGTTTGAGGAAGAGATAGAATGCCCAAGGGTTGGGGAGTTACTCGAATCATTACAAAATGGAGATGGAGAGCCAACCATCAGCTACAGGTGCAGCGCTGCAAACATGACATTTAGCTTGGGGTGACCGTTTGCCTTGCTTCACCACTTGGATAGAAGCCAATCTGGAAAAAAAACTCTTTAAATGCTTCCTTTGGTGCCAAAAAAGCTGAAGTGTAGATGAGCGGGCCCACTTGGAGAAGTCGTGAACCGAAATTTCGCGAAACGGAAGCAAATTGGCAATTTTTTCCTCTATGTGCCGCGCCATTTTTTCTGTGCGTCGCGCTACTTTGGGGCCTGTTTTGGGGCACTTGAAGGTGTCCAAAAAGTTCCCAAGTGGGCTTGATGGAAATTTTGTCCTATCTACTTCCGAACCCAACTGAAATTTTCAAATTTGGTGCTCATTTGCCTCTCCAAATCTCCATTCTCCCAAGACTGCTTTCTGTGTGTCAAAAACGTGGCAGAGAGGCCATTTTTGGGTGTTTTTTGACCTTTAGGAGACCTAGATTTTTCCAAAATCTCTTACCCGGACACCAGTAGTCGTAATTTTCCATGCTGAATCCAAATCTGTAAGCCATTCTTCGTTTGGAGCCCTAGAATTTTAGCGTCGCGTCAGTGGCGCGGCGCATAGGGAGAAAATCCCTGTTTTTTACCCAAAAAATTACCAAGTGACCAAAATTTCCCCAAATTTTTTGAAATTTGGGCTGGAGGTCCTCTATGAAGTGCTATGCTATGCCAAGGAAGCCTAAGCCAAGATTCAAAGCCGATATTTCTCTTTTGCCTCTTTTGCCTCTTTTGTTGCTTTGCTCAATTTCGCCTTTAGGCTCCTGATTCTTGCTTTGGAGCTCATGTTCCGGGCCATGTAATGGTGAGTCACGCACCTCAACATGTCTTTTTCCCTGTTAGACTTATCAAACCATTTCTCCAAGTGGACGTTCACTTTCTCTAAAATATACTCCCGGTCCTCATCTCTTTGCTCCATAGGTCTACCTTGTGCTGCCATGATGTGTTGCCGGTTTTCCTTGATCAGTTGCATCTCTATCTCAGCTAGCCGATCCTAAATTTGTTTGTTCCTCTACTCTAGATATTTCATGTTCCACTTGGCCCTCTCCAAGTCAAGGGATAAGTTCTGAATCACTGATTGCTGCTCCTGGATGATCTCTCCAAGCTCTGCATTTGTAGGTTCTGCATCTGTCTCATCATCCTGAAGGAGAACAAATTTTGTCTCTCATTCACTTGATGGCTCACCTGAAGGCCCCTCATCATGCACTGGCTCCTCACCTCTGCCCTGCTCCTGTGATGCTGATGTCGGAAGCGAGGTCCCTTCCACCCCGAGTGGAGATAACACTCCATTTGCTGTTGCAAACAAAGGTCTACAACCTTTCTGATAGGTGATGTATGCTGGCATAGTAGCAGTCTCATGTCACTCATACTGATGGGATGGGCCACCTGTCTCATGCTCTGCCTATGATACCACCTGTGGAGTGCTGAAGGAATCACGGGAGATGAAGTCCTCCCAAGCAATACCCTGCAATCCCAACTGATGGTCCACCAAAATCCGGATAAGGGCAAAGTGATAAACATTATTGAGCTGCTGTCGAGGGGTCTTGTGCTGCATGAAATTTCTCATTCTCTCTATGTTCCCGCAGATGAAAAATCAGAGGTTCATCATCCACACCCTGGTAAAGTGCATGAGCAAACTGATGTGGCATGCATAAAGGTGAGAAAACCTCCCCTCACAACTGAAGTATTTCATGATCAATTTCATGAGCGGGGCATACTCATCTTTCAGAAATCTGAATGGAAAAACTCTCGTGAGGTGGCTCAAACAACTATCTTTGATGTAAGGCTCATAGTGATGCCTCGCTACCTTCTTCTTCTTGTGCCACTGCTCTCCAATGTTTGGTATGCCTGTTGCCACTGATATGGTTTCGGGTGTCAATGTGAAAGTGACCCCAGGCAAGATAGACTATCCCCCATGTAGGTGAAGTGCAAAAAGACGGGCCAACTCATTATGAACTCTGACATTTGCCACCCTATGACAAAATTAAAAACATGCTAAGTGCTGGAAACAAGACATAGCAGGAGGGCATGCCTGCAACTCGGTGAGGGTGTTTGGCTCATCTATAAGATGTTTGCCACTCTGGTGATGTCTCCTTTGGGCCCTTTCTCCCGAAGATGTGACACTATGGGTCTCCTCCTCATACTCTGATGAAACTTCGGATGCCATTACTGCTGTTTGTACCCTGCGTTTTATGCTGCCCTTGAATTCCAATGAAGCTGGTAGTTGCTCTGAAAATCTGCCACCAAGGGGACAATAAAACAGGGAGTATTAGGAGGGGAATGATAAAATGGAAATAGGGGTTGGAGGGAGAGATTTTTCAGGGATTTTGGAGTAGTTCGGGTATAGTGTTGATGGGGTACAGTTTGAAACACCTTGGTAGCACTGTCACTATAGCATAAAACCTAGGATCATGATTTCTTTGTGTCTTCTTTTGTTTGCTTTATAAAAATTTTTGAATTTGATTTATACTCCTAAAACCATGCTACTCCTTTCAAGTTTGACACAAGAGTGTAGGTAGGTTGCCTACCTTTCAAATTTGATGAGCATCCAAAAATTTTTAGGCAAATTAATTGTTTCCTAGGCTTTATATCTCTTTGCGCCGCGCGCAATGCCCAGTGCACTGCGTGCTCTGAGTGTGCCGTGCCAGTGGCAGATTTACACAGTGGACGGGCTCTGTGTGCGCCGCACCCAATGAGTGTGTTGTGCTCCTTGGTGTGTGCACCGCGCGCTCTGAAATCACCCTAAATTTCTACTAATCATTTGACTCTTCAACCCTTCGACCATGCACCCCTCTTCCACATCTTTGCTTGCATAATGAGCTGGTCTTATGGTGATTTTGAGTTGATCAAATAGTGGAGGAATAGGGAGAGGGTTTGGTAGTGACTTAGGGTAGGGGTTTAGGAAAAATGATAAAGGGAGGATGGGAAAAATGATAGGTGAGGGGAAAAAGGTGAGTAGAGTGAAACCTTGGCACGGACAACACGTTTTGACAACCCCAGCCATCATTTTCTTGGTGATATTCTTATGGTTGACCTTATGCTTTTTGGTGACATTCAAACATCTCCAAAAACACCATATCCTTGATAAAATTTGATGAACAGGTGAGGTCGTAAGGCTTACCTCTTGATTTGATAGCCTTCACCAAAATTTGGGGTGGTTTGGCAACGTTTCTCGGCCCCTGGTCTGTGTGCGCCGAACGCAATTCCCAGTGCGCCACACACTGGGTGTGTGCCATGCCTGTGTAAAACTTCAACTATGGGCTGCCTGCATGTGCGCCGCGCACGGTGAGTGCACCGCGCTCCTTGGTATGTGCGCCGCACCCTCGAAAACCTGCTCCCACTCACTCAAGCGCTCCAATCTCACACTCACACCTTTGCAATGTCTTCTCCAAGTCTTGTAATAGCACAATGCCTTTTATTTGGGTCACAACATGTATTTATAGCCTTGGAAGAGATGGGCTTAATTTTTGCTTCCTTGAAAACCCATTTTTCTAATGTTGTGTTTTGCACTTTTTCACTGACTTTAAAACACACTGATTTTCACTTTCCCTTTGACATGTTGGCTCAAATGATGAAATTTTAGGCACATCTTTGCAGGGACTGTATGACAGGGTATTTGGCCACAAAAACCATGACTATATCTAAAAAAGTCAACTGGCGATTGTTTTGGAAAATTTTTGTCATAAATGACCTTGTTTGACTTTTCTTGTTTGACTTTTCTTCAAAACAGAGTTTTGAAGAAGATTCGAAGTCTATCCAGGTGAAAATGAAGCTCTCTGAACCATATCTGTGTAAGGGCCTCCCTCTGGCCTGCATGGCTTTACTAGACATGTTTCAAAGACCAAATGGATGAATTCCTAGATCCAAACATAGAAAATGACTTTGCCCTGTAAAGGACCATACCTCGATTGTCATGGACTTTGGTAATTGTTGACAAAAGACTTGAGCCAACAGGAGCCAAACATGAAGGGAAATTATTAGCATGTTTTTCTCCATCATATCATGGAATTCTCCTAGCGAAATGTAGCTAAGTGAATGGAGTGGGACACCTAAAATTGAAATGCACAAAGAGTTTTGATCTCTGACGGAGGGCTGACCAGACTGACTCTAACACATGGGTTGATCAGGATCATCATTGAGGATGCCCTCCAAAACCTCAGGATCCCTATTGCATGGTCAGTCTTCAAAGACTTACCAACAGAGTATGACATCAAAACCCTCACCTATGATGTTAGTCATTCTATCAGTGAGGACGAGGCAAAACAAAAAGAAGAATATATAGAGCTAGATGGGGATGAGATGTATGAAGAAGAAACTAATGTAGAGGAACATGATGAAGGAGAAGAGAAGGAGGATGACGCTAAAATAGAGGAGGAAACAACGTAAGAAATTGATGGGAATGAGAAAGAACAACAAGAGGAAGAAGATAATAAAAACAAAGAGCTAAGTGGATTAAGGGACAGAGAATCAGTAATGAGAGATCAACCTGAGAGTGAAAATGCATGGTTGAGAGGACAACTACAGGAAAGGAAAACCAATTAGCATGTATGGCCAGCCTCTCCTTGTAGGCCATCCAGTGCAGGAGGATAGCTAAATCCTATGCTCTATACCTCAGATAACAATGACTGCAATTTCAGATTAAAACGCTAACACAAAGGGGCACCATGCCATTTCAGGACTACAGGTAGTTTATTGATCTTTGTGATCAAAGTACACTAGAGGATAGGGCTGAAATGGATGAGTTTTACTTGCACAACATTGCCCTCACAGACATGAATGTTTGGGATCCTAGTGCTGAGTTAGGAGATCTGCAATTAATGGCTTTGGCATCATGGATGAACCATGAGGAGTCAAGGGTTGTAGAGATGAAAATAATATTGGCCAGAGAGCAGAATGAACCTCTTTTCATCAGATCTAAACAATCAAATCTCAAGGCCCTAATCAACACCCATAATCTAATTGCAAATGATCCTCAACTAGCACCTAGATATCTTGGTGCCCAAGAGCCAACAAATTCACATTTTGAGGATATGTTTAGGGTGCTAGGAGATGATAGTATACATGCCTACTTCAGGAGATGGAACACACTACCAGACAAATTGAAGATCAGAGAATATAACTCCCCTCAAAGGTTGAGAGAGGCACTCAACATGACACCTATGTATAAGAAATCAATGCAAAGGTTGAAGGTCAATTGGATAGGCCTAAAACTCAGTCCAGAACTACTCCTAGGGATGCTAGAAGGGAGAAAAGAAGAAGAGGAAGAGAGGTAGTGGGAAGAAGTAAAAAGGAAATAAGGCTTCTATGAACAAGAAGAAGAGACCATAGCAGAAGCATGGGATGTCAGAGAGGCTACCAGAGCCATGAAGGACATGGACATTGACTAAGTTACTCAGAGGATGAGCAACACTTTCAGTAGGGGGGTGATGATGAGCGTCATCATTGGGTAATTATATGGGCCTTAATTCACCTCCTAGCTTAGTCAAACCAACTATTCTCACAACTTAATGCATACTTTTGATTATATTTTGTTTATGAGATGAGCTAGAGTTGGATATTTTGCTTTGTGGTCTAATGTTCATTTAACATAGGATTAAAGGATATAAGTAAGGAATTTTGGCAAAGACCTTGGTCAAAACTCAAAAGAGGCAAGGAGAGGAATTATAGGAGGTAAATCCTCCTCATTTACTACCCCTCCATTCAAATATTCCTCCATCAGCGCGAAGTGCAAACAACCATATCATGAGGAATAGAAGGCAGCCGAGCAAGTGAAAGTCAAAGCACTAGTTTATCTTGAGTTTGGGAGCCGAGCCTCCCTAATTTTTAAGGAAGTAATTGGAGACTTCAGTCGTATAAGTAGAGAGTCCTAGGACCTCAGTAGGATTTGGACTTTTGATTGTAAAACTATAATTTATTTTCGAACTGCAAGACTTGTGATAGTTTTTGATGTAATCCATTGTTTTGATAATAAGAATGAGTTTTTTTTATAGCCAGCACTGAGTTAACTCAGAGGGCTGAAGCTCTTGGGTTAGGACCCAACCCTAGCAGCTAAGGCTCCTCTTTAGTGTACATGTATGCTATCTTAGATTCATGGTTTAATCATTCATTTGCTTAAGTAGCTACATTTCCATTACAGTAGTGTAGCGTAGATTAGTTGTGTTTTAGGTTGCTTCCATTTGTTCCTTCTTTCAATTAGCAAGTTAGCTAGGAGTTCTTGCATGAAGTTTTTTGTCTTGATTCAGTACAAGGTTCATTTCGTTATCATATTTTTTCATTACTTTTTGCTCATATGATCATTTTCTTCAGCACGAAATGCTTAAGCAGAAGCTAATAAAACACGTCTTGATCAAATTATATCAGTAGATTTCTTTACCATCCGATCCACAACAAACCTAACCAATCACCTTCTAATTCATTTCAACTCTTGCCTTTATGCACTCCAGATATCCACCATCAATCTATCTAGCTTGATCCAATGGCTATCATGAATTATTCCACCTACTTTATGTGCTCCAAATATGCAATGTTGATCTCTCATGCCCTCGATCCAATGGTTATCACATCACCTAATCGCCAACTAGCTTTGCCGATCTCCACCGTTGATTTATCTTTCTTGATCCAATGGCTATCGCGTCACCCGACCGCCAACTAGCTTGGCTGATCTCCATCGTTGATCAATATTGCATGATCCAACAAATATCGTGCAATCTGGCGTGAATTCTGGCATGACCGATATCTGCCCAAGAGCATGCAAGAAAAGTGGTTTTCTCGTGCTACATGTCACTCACTTAGGTTAATCACACAAAATTTAGAAATACAACTTACAACTTTAAGGGTGTGCGAGAAAATGCTTACCACTTACAAAACCCACTCCATCATTCCACACATTTTTTACCCTTCTGTCACCACATGACTTGATGTGATCCATCCATCTATTCACTTCATCATCGCAATAAGATCTCCGCCATTCATCTCCCATTAATCCTATTCGTCCGTCTATTGACTTAACCTCCTGTGGTAAGATCTCTGCCATTCATCTTTCATTAATATTGTTTATTGATTGACCCATCCATCTATTCATTTAATCCCTGTGATAAGATCTCCGCCATTCATTTCCCATTCCTCCTGTTCATCCATCTATTCACGTAATCTCTTGCGATAAGATCTTCGTTGCTCATCTTCTGTTTTTATTGTTTGCTGATCGTTCCAATGGTTCTTATGCACTGCTACATCATTACATCCTCCCTTCACTTATTTCAATCTTTGATTGCTCTTCCACTTATCCCCTTGCATGCTTGATTTTACCAAAAAAACCAAAAACTAAAAAACTGATTTAGTCTAGTTTCCTTCCTTACACATTAGTTTGGTTTGATGCTCTTTAATTCTGTATCTTAGATAGAAGCATTAGGTTAGTGTTGATTTATCAATTTTTCTTATCATAGTTGTTTAAATGGTTAATTAGGATATGGTGTGATTTAGCCTTACATGTTGTTTTCTTCATTACTGCAGTAGAGTAGCTCCCTTAGAATAGATTTTCTCTTCTTCCATCAAAGGATCAAGCTTCTTCTATCTCTATAGAAGTCTGGCTTGGAACCCCTAGCGTCTCTCGCCAGATGAAACAAGGGACAATAGGCAGGACCTTCATTTTTCTTGTACATGTAGCACTGTCACCTCCAAGTTTGTACAAACCCCGGGTTGATAAGTAAATCTAGTAGCCTAGGAGTTGCAGCATCCTTGCTGCAATATTGGCGCTCATCACCTGAAATTACTTTTCATTGTATGATCTGCTCATGGATTGACTATATCTAAGTAGTGACGCATTTCTTTTATCTCTGAATATTATGATCTGGGTCTTTCTGAAGTTCTAAAGAGATGCACAATTGGTCAAAATTTACAGATCTATATGCTCGTTGGTCTTAAGAAAACCACATATACACGAGGGTTCTCTTCTTCAAAGTAACATGTATAAAGTAAAGAGTTTATTTTAATAAATGATTAATCAACCTTATCATTGCTACTATGTCTCTTCTATCTATCAATGATGTCCTCATGATGATCTGGGTTGAGTGATAATGTATGAAGTGGATCTGATTGAATGATGAAGTTGAATTTTGGTATTAATTGATTGATGAATGTTAATATTACTTATAGATAGTGATTGAAGATCAATGACAATTTTGTGACTGGTTCAAAGTGTTGCAGTAGATCTGAGTATGACTGAGCATTATTTTCAGAATTATAAGTTTTTAGTTTTCTGTATTTTAAGATCTGTATGTAGGTTTCTCTATTGAAAGGTGTGTACGCATGCAGGTTTCCTTAAGTAAAGTAGTGCATGCATTTTGGCATTTCGATAATCAGGATTGTTGTTGATTTTGTTTTTTGATGCAATATTCTGGGTTCATTTTTTTGTCCTCATTACAATGTTCTCACTGCACCAGTTGATTGATTGAATTTTGATTAAGTGTCGATTGCTTGGGTTTTGAGTGAATGGTTGATTCAGTTGTATTAGAAATTGATGATTGGGTGATTTAGTTGTGTAAGAGGTTTCAATGATTTATTGATTTAGGTGTGTCATAGGTTTTAGTGATTAATTGATTCAGTTGTGTCAGAAGTTTCAATGGTTGATTGATTTAGTTATGTCAGGACTTCCAGTGACTTGTTGATTCAGAAATTGAAGAATGGGTTTCGATGATTGATTGGTTTAGATTTGTCATAGATAGATGATTGTGTTACAGTGATGAGTTACGGTTTGATTTTTTATATTTATCTTAAGTGTTGATAATGGATCCAATTTGAAAATTTGATGAAACATGGCCTACAAATTATGATGTGTTGAAGCAGGTGGATCCAGTGTGAAAAGTTATGAAACGTGGTCCATGGAGAACGCTGAGGTTTGGGGCCTTCAATGAGGAAGTCAAATATTTCTGTATTCAAGCTTCTATGATCCATAATGAATTAAACAAAGTCTTTCAGTAGAAATCACATGAGAGAATTTCTTTTGGCCGACGCGTTTCAAACCAGCAAGTGTGGTTCATCATCAAGACCAGATGAAGAGGCAGACCATGGCAAAGGCTTAAATAGAGAGCAATGTAGAGGCATAATTTCAAGTAATGACTATATTTGAACAATAATGTTTAAATTATAATATGAATTTATTAATATTTATTAATATATTAAAAACATATATGATATTAGTTTATTAATTTATTAAAATATTAACATGTAACGGCTATATTAAACGGTTAGTTTTTGAAAAATAATATTTAAATTAATTTTATTAAAACCAAATATTAATAGTTTTTGGAAAATAATTTTTAAACTGTGATATTAGTTTATTATTTTATTAAAAACAAATATTAATAAGTAATCGATATATTAAACAACTAGTTTTTAAAATAAATAAATAATCAAAGTCAAACTTTAAAGGAAGGGAGTCAAAAATTATAAAAACAAGTGAAGACCATAATCGAGACAAGATCATTTGAGAAATAAAATAACTAATGGAAATAAAATAAATTAAATTAAAAATAATTAATGGAAAAATAAATAAAATAAAACAAAATATACATAAGTCAAAATAAATATATATAAATAAATAAATAAAAATAAATAAATAAAAAATAGAAACACACACACACACACACACACACACACACATATATATATATCCAAAGAAAAACAACCAGTAAATAAAATAGGGTCAACAATAAAATATGGGGCTCAGGCCCATTAAACAAATAAAAAAAATACTAAAAGGAGTTAAGAACGAATAGGATGATAAAATACATAAAAAAACATGACGGATCAAGAAAATAAACTCTAATGAAGAATAAAACAACAACAAATACTATAAAAAGGATGCCAATACCAACATAGATTAAAAAGAAAAAAAAAAAGAACTAGGAGGACAAGAGAGGAACCCACCTTCTACTAATATTCCAACCATCATAGCTATTCAAATTATTGGGTCTTTTTTCAATTTTAAGGGCCTCCTTCAGTTTATGATGATGAAAATGACTAACCTTAGCAATGACTTGAACCTCCTCAATGCAAATCTGATGCTTAGATTTATCTTCATGCTCCGCCAAAACATTAAATAATAAACTAATATCATTATTTAAATATTATTTTTCAAGAACTAGTAATATTTGGTTTTAATAAATTAATTTAAATATTATTTTTCAAAAACTAGCCATTTAATATAGCCATTACGTATAAATATTTTTAATAAATTAATGAAATAATATCATTATTTAAATATTTTTTCAAAAACTAGTCATTTAATATAGCCGTTACAATTAATATTTTAATAAATTAATAAACCAATATCATTATTTAAATATTATTTTTCAAAATCTAGCTGTTTAATATAACCGTTACTTAATACTTTTGTTTTTAATATATTAATAAATTAATATTATAATTTAAGCATTATTGTTCAAATATAGTTGTTACTTGAAATTATGTCTCTACATTGCTCTCTATTTAAGCCTTTGCCATGGTCTGCCTTTTCGTCTAGTCCTGATGATGAACTACACTTGTTGGTTCGAAACTCGTCGGCCAAAAAAACAATTCTCTCATGTGATTTCTACCGAAAGGCTTTATTTAAGTCAAATATTCCTATCAGTAGTAGCTGGTGATTAGATCAGGGGGTTAGAGCTCCCTTCCAGTAAAAGCTAGAGAATGAGTGGAGGTTGTGGGCTTATGGAGGTTGGTACCTGCGTACGGGTACAAGTTTACGCCAGTACAAGAACCAGTGGGTAGGATCTCCCTTCCAATAGGAGATGGAGAAGAAGCAAAGGTTATAGCCTTCTGAAGGAAGGTGGCTGCATAGTCATATAAGTTTGCACCAATAGAACATTGTAAAAAACGTTTTCTTTATATTCAAAATAAGACAAAGATGACAACAACAGGTGGTTTTTTCCTGCATTAGATTTCCACCTTAAATCCTGGTGTTCATGTGTATTGCGTATGTGTGATGGTTTATTTTTTTCTTATAGCACATGGTTACTATTTATCTAATGTTTAATAAAGTATTGATGCATTGGATGAAGACTAACATATGATGAATTAACTGAATCATAAGTTTACTTGATGTACACTAGTTGTCTTAAGAACATTTGCGTACACACGCGGGTTCCTTTTAGTAAAGTCGCATATAGAAATTTGAATACGAAATGAAAAGGTTATTGATTTTAAAATACTAATTCAACCCCTCAATATTTTTCCCAATAATTGGTATCAGAGCAGGTCCTTTGGCAGAAGTTTGATCGCTTGAAGGAGATCCATCAAGTCAATGGGAAAGAAGCAAAAGAAGAAAGCACCTCAAAAGAAGAAGACATCTCAAAGAGATTGTGGAAATGTTAGAGACGATTGGCTATTAGGTGGAAGTAAATATTCAGATTCAAAATCACCCCAGAATCAAGATGAATAAGAAAAATAATTATCAGGTACTTATTTTTGGTCCTCTGGTGATACCTTTCTTTGTTCATGCAATATTGAAGATAATGAATGTGACAGTGAAACAACTGAATTTTCTCTTATGGGTGAAAGTGAAAGAAATATAATAGAAGTAGAAGTTAAAAGGATCACAGATAAAATTAGATATCAACAAGATCTATTTGATAAAAGGGAATGTACCTACAAAGAAGAGGTTACCAAGTTAAAAACTCAGTTGGAGGAAGGAAACAAAATAAGGAATAAGTAAAAGGAAAAGGAAGATCAATGTCAAAGGTTACAGGATGAAGTGACATCATTGAGAAATCAAGTGAATGAAAACGACACAACAACCAAGGAACTTAAAGAAAGAACCAGTTACTGTGAAGGTCTTGAAACTGAGGTCATCTCTCTAAAAGAACCTAATTGCAAAATCAAATAAGAAGAATGTGGAACTACTTCAAGCATTTGAAGAACAAGAAAATGAGATTCTCATATTAAAACAACAAGTGGAAGAAGGAAGAAAAGTTGAAGAAATCATGAAGAAGTATCTTCGAAAGAAAAAACAATATTAGGTTGAGGTAAATATCTTAAAAGGTAAATTAGAAGAAAAGGATAAAATTTTATGATTTGAAGATACTACTAAGATTTTGGATAATATTCTTAGTAGTCAAAGGTCTCCAACTATCAAATCTGCTCATGGTTTTCATGAAACTGTTAAAGGTGAATCTAGCTCACAAGCTGAGGCAAGAAATCCTAATGCAAAGTACCAAATTCTCAACAAGGAGACAATAAGTCAACCCCATCAACAACCAAGGAAAGAAAGTATTCAAAGAAAATCATTTACTCCTAACTAAAGACATATTAATCAATTCTTTCCTTCGATCAATAACGTTGAAAGTTCTATATGTAAAAATTTTGGATATGTTGCAGCTAGGTGCAAAAGTATAATGTTTCAAGCTAATAACCATCTCAAAAAAACATCATTAGCTTCGAGGTACTTTAAGGGATATTGTTTTTCTTGCAATATGTTTGGTCACACACCCATTGATTATTATAGAAGGAATATGAAACATATAATATGTTATTCTTGTAACAAGTTTGATCATATAGAAAAAGAATGCAGGAACAATTCTATGGATCATTGTAGACAACATGGTAAGCAACCAAATAAGAACATCAATATTAGGAAATCTGAAAAAGATGGATCCACTGAAAACCAAGAAAAGGAAGATTAGATAAGATGTGGCCTTGCTTTCTGATAATTCAAAGATGAAGATGAATGTTCTCATCACATGACTTGAGACAAGAGTAAAATGTAGTCTTTGATGAAGAACCATCATGATAATGGTATTCTTGGAATTGATGTTTCAATAAAAGTTCTACTACCAAGTGCAGTCAGAACAAACTCAGGGGGAGCTGAAAATGTGAAATTTAGCACTCCACTTTCCATACACAGATCATATGAAGACAAGTCACATATTTACGTGAGTTTGAAACTGCATAGTCACGTATATGTTGGTTTGATGAAGAAACAATGGGACAGACTCATGAAAAGGGTCTGATATAGTTCAGTCAATGGTCAATTGTCTTTTCTATTTTTATGGTTGATGATTACAGTTTGTTGATGCTATTTAGAGGTTATTTTGGCCCTCGTAAGTTCTGTATGTCTTGATGTATAACTTGTTAATCATGATGCCTTGATGATTCTCACTGATATAGAAAAGATCAGATCTGACAGTGAACATTTGGGACAGGTTCAGGGGAAGCATTTTCTATGATTCTAATAATGCATTGTTGGCATTATATTTTCTTTAGAAGTCCTTGGTATGCAATGATGATGAAGCTTATGTTGTTGAAGTGTTTAAATGATGCATCATGTCATTTTGTAGTCATGAGTTTCCAATGATGAAATCATAGATGATACTTATATTGCTTAATCCACATGGTTTCCTTGATGCTTCTGATCATATTTATGGATGATTTAGATGATACTTTTGATGATGCATATAATACATATGATATGTTTCTTACATGGTGATCTTCATAAGATCAAGGAGAAGAATGAATCTTGAGTACACAACTTCATTATTTGATGATAATAAATCTAACTCATTTCTTTTATGTTGTTGTCATCATGCCTTCGGAGATGCGTAAATTTCATATGGTGTAGTTATGGATAAGGATTCCTATAGTTCTTGGCCCACATGGTTGAGGATTTTTTCTCTTGATGGCATCAAGAATGTTTGACAAATGATTATGAGTTCATGGTTTTCTTTCACATTGATGAGAAGCTAGATACATGATGGATACATTACAGAGAAGGATCACATGGATGATTACTTATATTGGTAAAGGATGTTGGAAATTGACCAAGAGAATGGATCTATTGCAGGTTTCATGAAGACATAGCTATTTGAAGACATGGCTATTTGGATACATGGCTTACTTAGTCCGATAAGGATGATGACCTCTTACTTTATGATGATAGGCTTGGTTCTCACATATGTCTTTTATCATGGTTGATTCTTTCCAGATGCGGGATGTTAGAAAACTCCCTAGTGATGATACATGTTTGATATATTGAGGAAAGAACATGCAGTTCTTTCTACAATGTTTTGATGATGATGTGTTGTTATGGATGATGATTATGATGCTTTCACATATATATGATATGATGTGAATAGTTTTGTGAATAAATAGGTGTTACTGCTTGGAGATATGACATATGCTTAGATGATTCATGAAAGGCTATGCTTTTTATGAACATAGATAAATTCTTTTTCAACCGAAGAAAAATAACAAGTTGTTATTGATAATGTCAAGAGGATGAAGTTGATAGAAGATATATATGAAAATATATATGCGAAATACTTAGTCACAAGTTGATGATATTAAAGTTACATTGTTTTTTCTTATGAATTGATGATGAACATATACAGGTTGTTATTCTTGATGTTGCTGGAAGATGCTTATGGTCCAGATCATATATGGTGTATGATAGTTTTTCATAACTATCATGTTCTTGTCATTCGTCTTTGTTATAAATATCATGTATATCATTTGATGTAAAGGTCATGTAAATACCTATGATGTACTCATTATAAAATTCAGCCATGTATGGACTATTGTGGTCGAGTCCTTTTCAACATATAATGAATTTTGAAACCCCACTATATCTGGGAAGTTGATGTAATAATATCCCCACTTGGTTGGGTGATTGATGTATGTTTTTGGTGATAAGACAAGTTATATGAGTCATAGAGTCATGTAGTTCAGTGTACATCCATTAGATATTTTTCCATGTGGTCAAGGGGAGCATGACCAGAGAATTTAGCATGTGCTCAGGCGGAGCATGGTCAGTACTGACATTCAGCAATCCAGATATAGAAGTCTTCATTTAACATTGGTCATCCCTTTTCCCTTGATGTCAAAGGGACAAAGTAGCATGGTGTTTGGGGAGTACCTTGATGTTTACAGGTTGTGGTGACCAAACACCAAAGTGGTCACCATAAAGTCCAAAGGGGGAGATTGTTGGAATTATGATCCATGTGTTGTCCTTGATGGAAACTCACTTGTAACAAAACAAATATATGGTAACTATATGAATCCAAAGGTCAGTTCAAAGGTGACATAATGATGGAACAAAATGATGGGTCAAAGGTTTGCAACTCATAATTAGAAGTTTGATATGGGGAGGTTGTTGGGTTTATGAATCAGGTGTTGTCCTTGATGGAATCCTAGCTGATGTGTTGTCCTTGATGACAACCTATTTGATGAACTGGAATCCTACCTGATAAGTTGTCCCTTGATCTACTTGTTAAAGTTATAAATAGGATTTGCTTACAAATATGACAAAATGCATGGCAGCTGTGTTTACAAATATGACAAAATGCATGAAAATTTAGATGTGATAGAATGCATGGTAGTTTTGTTTACAGACATGACAGAATTCATGACAGTTCAGAGGAATCAGTTCAAAGGAATGATGAAGTTGGAAGTTCAAGAAATATATGTGGGTTTTGTTAAGCCAAGTTGCATATGCATGTGAGTTTAGTGAAGAAAAGTAGCGTATTTTTTTTATACCATGGTATTCTAAATATGAGGGATCCTTACCATGTTATTGGCCCATAGTAATGAGCGTGAAAAATAATATTGATCCCGTCAAAGAATACGATTGGCATAACTATGGTTTTGACTTGAGGTATTGAAAAAGGCTAATACTATATAAGGAGGTGAAGATCAAAGTGTGTGTGTGTGTGTGTGTGCAAGTGATGGAAATTGTATGAAGAATTAGATCAAAAGAGAATATGCATTTTATTGATTTTTGATGCTTTGGTTGATCTAAACAAAGTACGCACCTGAGAGTTTGATGATAGATGAGATCCAATAGATCTGAAATTATTATGCACCAATGAATGTAATGATGGATTAGGATCATGAGACTTGAAATGACTTTTCATTATATGATCTTCTCATGGATTGACTAGATCTAAGTAATCACACATGTTTTCATTTATGAATATTATGATCCATGTCTTTCTGAAGTTCAGAGGAGTTGCACAATGTTAGGTTAAAATTTGTAGATCTATACATTGGTTGGTGTCGGGAAAAGTGCGTATACATGCAAGTTCACTTATTCAAAGTAGTGTATATAAAGTAAGGAGTTTTTGTTCATAAATGACTAATCAACTTGATCAATGTTGTTGTCTCTCTGCTATCTGTCAATGATGTCCTCATGTTGATCTGGGTTCATTCATAATGTCTGAAGTAGATCTGATTGAATGATGAAGTTGAATTTGGGTATTAATTAATTAATGAATGTTAAGATTACTTATTGATTGTGATTGAATATAGGAGACAGTTTTGTGACTAGCTCAGAGTGTTGCAGTAGATCTGAGTATCACTCAGAATTCCTTTTAGAATTTGCAAGTTTTCAATTTTCTATATTTTAAGATCTATACACGGTTTTCTCTACTGAAAAGCGCGTATGCACGCGGGTTACCTTAGGTAAAGTAGCATATGCATTTTTGCATTTGAATAATCAGGACTGCAGTTGATTCTGTGTGTTGATGCAATATTCCAGGTTTAGTTCTATGTACTATTTACAGTGATTTGACCTTCCAGTTGATTAGGTGAAGTTTGACTAAGTGTCGATTCCTTGGGTTTTGAGTGAGTGGTTGATTCACTTGTATCAGAAATTGATGATTGGGTGATTTAGTTGTGTTAGTGGTTTCAGTGATTGATTGGTTTAGGTGTGTCAAAGGTTTCAGTGATTGATTAATTCAAATGTGTTAGAAGTTTCAGCAATTGATTGATTCAGTTGTGTTAGAAGTTCGAGTGATTGGTTGATTCAAAAATTGATTATTGGGTTTTAGTTATGTTAGAGACTGATGATTGTGTTTCAGTGATTGATTGATTTAGATGTGTCATAGATTGATGACTGTGTCATAGTGGTGAGTTATAGCTTTATTTTTCATATTTAGCTTAAGTGTTCATAATGGGTCCAGTCTGAAAATTTGATGAAATGTGGCCTAAAATTTATGATGTGTTGAAGCAAGTGGATCCTGTGTGAAAATTTATAAAACATGGTCCATGGAAAATGTTGAGGGTTGGAGCCTTTAGTGAAAAATTCAAAGCTTCCTTCCAGTAGTATCTGGTGATCAGATCAAGGGGTTGGAACTCCGTTCCAGTAGCAACTAGAGAATGAGTGAAGGTTGTAGCCTTCTGCAGGTTGGTACCTGCATACTACTACAAGTTTATGCCAACAAGAAAACCAAGGGGTAGGAGCTCCCTTCTAGTAGGAGCTGGAGAACAAGCAAAGGTTGTAGCCTTCTCCAGGTGGGTGAATGCACAATCGTATAAGTTTTCACCAGTACAAAATTGTAAAATTATTTTTCTTTATATTAAAAAGGAGACAAAGACAATAGTAGAAAGTGGTTTTTTCCCGCATTGGTTTTCCACCTTAAATCCTAGTGTTCATGTGTCTTTTTATGTGTGACGGTTTATTTTGTTCTTATAACACATGGTTACTATTTATTTAATGTTTAATAAAGTACTGATGCACTGGTTGAAGACCAAAATATGATGAATTAATTGAATCATAAGTTTACTAGATGTACTTTAGTTTTCTTAATAACAGTCGTGTACACATGCAGGTTACCTTCAGTAAATTTTCATATAGAAATCTAAATATGAAATGAAAAAGTTATTGATTTGAAAACACCAATTCACACCCCCCCGTTAGTATTTTTCCCAACAACGTGAACACAACACTCCAAAAAAATTTAATGATAGTTAATACAAATTGATGATACCTTTCATACCAAGTTATCAATTGATGCCACTAATGCCAATTGTTGAGCACTTGATAACTCAATGTTCTCCTTCTGTGATAATTCTCTTTTCACCAATATTTGTTATATAAAATACAAATGTTGTTTGATACCAATTAACGATTGGAATACTATGAAAAAATTAATTGTCAAACCATATATCTGCAACTAAAAAACTCTAATCATCTAGGAAACATTAGTATGGAGAAAACACCACTAGCCTTTGTGTTCCATGCTTATCCTTAGCAATAAACAATTGATACAACATAATGATACCAATTTTAATGGGATGGCCTCATACTAAAACATCCACTTGAGGATGCTCCCCCTATCGTTATTCTCCTTCTTTGACATCAAGAATATGTGATCATACTTGCACTAGAAGAGGGAGCTTCAATAGTAAATCATCATTCGTGTTCTGCCATCACTATTCATACTTATTCTATCAATATGATTTGAAAATATCATTAAATCGAGAGTAAGAACACAATACTCAACAACACCAATCTTCTTCAACAATTTCATAAACTTAGATAAACAAAAATGACACACTTCCCTTAACCTTTCAACGACATTACTTTGCATGTTCCTTTCCATTCATTGCATCTGTCCTTTTTAGCTTCACTTGAAGCCAACCACTTCTTTTCAATGAAGAGGAACAAGGGATCTACTCCCCTTTATTATATTATCTCCATTTTTCTTCCACGTCTCAATATGCTTAGTTTGGTCAACACCATGAGTTGATTTCTTACAGTAGTCTGGTATTATTGTCTGACTGAGTGACTTCCTTCAAAACCACTGATAATTCCTCTTGGTAGCACCAATGAAATAAAATTTAAAAATTACATATTTCCCTTCTTTTGTGACTATCTATGCTTTCCTTCAGTAATGAAGAACCGGCCAAGTTTCTACTCCTTTTCTCTAGTTTTAGTCTTTGTCTATTGTAGGTTATATGAGAGAGATCAACCACAGTAATTTTGGGGCTTTGATCTACTAATTCTCTACTAATTCTCTTTAAACCAGAACAATGGAGTATGTTCTTGAATGACCCATTCAACCTATCGCTCTTATGAGTGTTAAAATAAATCTTACGCAGATGCCCTTGTTGGCTCTCAACATAATCCTCGCCTTTGGTTGTAATGTTATGGAAATGAGGTGAATTATTTCCAAATTTGCTTGTAACTAATTTGTTTCCATAATTCATATGCTTGTAGCGTTCAACATGATTGAAGAAGGGCAAACTAAATTATTCTTACCAAACCTTCTACTTATCCGATCTCTTGGATTGATACTTTCTCTCTTGATTCTTTTGGGCCAATGCTAATTTTTCCTTCAAGGGAAAAAGGCTCTCTGTGCATGGTTTTTCAAGCTTCTTTTCTGACCAATTTGTGATTGTGGCTGAAATAGAGAATTCCACTTCAGCTTGTGCAACTTATTTTTCCTCTTTAGAGACTTAGAAGAAAAGTGATCTACATCACCACAATAAAAACATATGAGGGGTTTCATTCTCTTCTCTAAATTCTTAGTGTTTTTAGGTCCTTTTTCTTCCACTGTTGAGTGAATTTCACCTTCCAATATTGTCTCGACCTAAGGGGGAATTTTTCCTCTTCGAATCTCTTCAAATACTTGAAGATTCATTGCATTCTTCTAAAGACTAAATGACTACTCTTTTGATGTATTATTATCCACTTCGTGCTCCAAATTGATGGCTCTAAGATTCTTGATTTCCACAACGGTTTTTATGAGCTACCTTTTCCAATAAATATTTTCTTGAATGATCTTCCAAATCAATAGATGAGTTAGTAGATACACCAATTGGGTCTATTTCACTCTACATGTTTTTCAAAAACTTGTTCCCTTTCAAACTCTAGGGATTCTTCTATTGACACATGAGATAATCTATATTCCCTCTACCATAGGTGCACCCATTTTCCTCTTAATCATTATCTAGATCTGTCACTTCTATTAAACTAGCTCCTTCTTCATTACTACTTGGTAAGTAGCTCTCACTTTCACTAGCACTTGCAATTGAGGAATTTCGACATAAATGGTATATTTTCCTATAATAATAACAAAAAAATAACTTACTTGGATATTTCATATCCATTGAAACCTTCGTGCATTGAAAAAAATTGGCCTCTTCATATAGGGAAACCATCCTATGATTCATGATTTTAAATACTCTTTGCATCTTTGAACGTTGCATCTTGCAAGGAAAACTTTTTTCCATCAAATGAAACTTGTATTTCTATATCATAGATGGACTACAACTCATTCCATATCTCTTACGAAGTCTCACAATAAATTAATTTCTTAGTATATAACATGGAAAACCCTCTCAACATTTTCTCCTTGGCTTGTTTATCAAACTCATCATCTATTAATCCATTCTCCAGAAATAGCAATACATCCAAATCAAGACTTTGCAAGTGGACTGCCATTCATACCTTGAAAGTTGTATAATTTGACCATTTCAGAAATGCAACAACATCTAAGATAATCCAATTATGGTTCTCCATGATCCTTGATATTCCTTCCAATTGTTAAACTAATATTTAAGGGACATGGTAGATTTGATACCAATTTTAAAAATAATGGAAATAGGGACACTACTGAGTGGGGGGTGAATCAATAATGTAACTAAATTATACAATTCTTAACAAATTATACTTTTCAATTCTTGGGAAACTGATCATGTAGTCAACAACATCAAAATGATTTTCATACAAATGTGCAACATATACACAAGAAAATGATCTTCCTTTTATTACATTGTCAAAGAAAATCTTCATCTACATTACATATTTTTCCCACAAAATCCTACTTGTAGGTTTATCAGCTACTACTAAAATGAACTTCTATCCCTACTCATTTATCAACTTTCAATAAAAGGGATTATTTCCCCTACATATTTATTAACCTTTTCTAAAATGGAACCTTGCCCCAACTTGCTTATTAGCTATTGTTGAAAGGGACTCTTTCCCCTGCTCAATTGTCAACTATTACTAAAATTCATTGTTGCCACTACTCATTTATCAACTATTGCTAAAATGGAATCATGCCCCTACTCATTTATCAATCTCTATTGTAAGGGACTCTTTCCCCTGGAATGCAAGCTACCACTTGTTGGTCTTGTTGATCCATTTTTCATCGATTTTAAAACATGAAAAAATAAACCACTTCTTTCACAAACAAATAAACTTTCTTACTATTAACTCTCCCTACTTTCCCAAGGCTGAGAAAGGAAACCAAAGAGGTAACCTCAAACCAACTTTTGACTTGGTAGCTAGCCCTACCAAATTAGAGAGGGCTCTCTCTAAAGAAACCTCATACTCAATTAAAATTGCTGGAGTAAATTAAGGTTTTAGGCTAAGAATCAACTCAGTAGGGTTTGATTAGGGTTAGCTGGATAAAGAGAACTAGGTTTAGGAACTAGGTCAAGTAATTCTAAAGGTCAGTTGTAGTCATAAGATGGGGCACGATAGCTGAAATTAGTGGAACAAATTGGTTTGTCATTGTAGTGTGGGGAGGAGAATATAGTAGGATTATAAGTGGGCAAAAGTATGAATTCAGTTATCTAGAAGGAAAACATAGAATGCTAATCCAAAAAAAAAAAGAGCATTAAAATGATGAATTTGTTTAAAAATCATGACATAAAGAATAAGAAGAAAGTATATGGCTGATAATAAAAAAATATATAAGAAAACATAGGAAAAATAGAGTCACTGATCACAACACAATAATGCCATAAAAATAGCTCCAACTATATATTATTTCTACCAATATCAAGTACAGTAGTTCTAAAGTATGACCTTCCAATATCCAACCCTCTCTATCCATTCAACATGACTACATATAGATTAAAAACAACATTCCCCCTCTCGGGGGTCGAATCCTTCATCCTAGGAACTAATTACATCATTTTGTCTAACCATTGCCAAAAACTAGGGAGGTTAGAAACCAATTCCCTTTTTACACTAACTGATTTGATTTGACTTTGAAAGTTTTAATTACAAGGAAATACAGTCTAACCATCACTAGAATACTTCATTACATCGTGTAAAATAAATTAGAGACAAATTACATCTACCAAGGTCAACTCTTGATCATCAAAACACAGAAACATGCCTCCTCCATAGAAGCACAGTGAATGAGTGCAAAAGTGCCACAAACTGACAACAAAAGCGCAATGAACTTTGGTAAGATGTTTTGATTACTTTAAAGGATATTTAAAATTTGCTTAAGACTGGTATATGTATCTTAGGATGTCTACTACATCTCTGAATCTTCAAGTCACCAAAAATACATCTGTAATACACCTCAAAATAGATTAGAATACAACTACTCCAGAAGCATAGTGAGTGACCCAAAACAATGGCAGAAGGGGGAGAAATAAGTGGTTTTTGGAGTTTTTCTAAAAATTCATGAGCTGACAAGTAACCCCAAGTATATTTCTAGAATGTAATAATCAAAATCCACCTCCACGTCCTTTCCAATCTTTATTTGGAGCCTCTCGAAAAAAGCGCGGCGAGCACACACTGCGTTTCTGTAGAGTACTGTTTAACTATGTGTAACTTTTATTCAAAATTTTAAAAATTTGCTTCTTTCTCTTTTTTTTCGAGCTGCATTTATGTCACTAAGGAAGAATCAGCTATAAGGTCAAGTTTTTCCCTCTTCTTGAGCTTATGAAGGTCTTTCTTTATTTTTCCCTTCATGTTCTTGACCTTAACCCTAGAAACCATGTTCCTTGCAAAATAATGCCTAGCCATATTCCTCTGCATCATGACATCTATGCTTTCCTTCTTAAAAAGGTTCTCTAAATTCTCATTAACCTATTCGAGCCAATACTCCATGTTCTCTTCAAAACCAACAACTTTTGGGTCATTGGGGTCTTTGTGTGCTTGAGGAGGAGATGGTTCTTTGTCATGTTGTTCTTTCCTTTCCATTTTTCTTGTTGTAGGTCTCCTTGGCTGTGATGAGGCATGATGGTAGAGAGGAGATCTTAGAGGATGAAATGAAGTTTTTGAATGCTTTAGTGCCCTTTATTAGCTTGAAACTCAATTTTTTGCCTTGGTGGTTGAATGACATCATATGTACCTTTATAAAATGACTAGTGATGTGATTTGACGACAACATCATTTTTTCCATAGGAAAAATTACATCTACAAGTGCTATACATGTACCTTTAATTCCCTTTGAGAAACTTTATTTCCTAACTTGCTAACTCTCATGACACCTTTATAATTTTGGATGATGAATGATATGACCCTAAATGGAGATATGATGATCACACACCAACAAGACAAGACCAACAATACATTCATGAAACTTTCATGATCAACCTTATGACACCATGACTCTTTCTTTCAATTTCTTTAATGATGACCCTTTAATAAAGGAAAAATTAACCTTGGTGACTTAAAGACTCATGAAACTGATTTATTGACCTTCATGACCATGGCATGAGAGTAGCGTTACACCTAGACAATTACTTAGGACCTTTTTAATAAGAAAAATATGTCAAATTTTATTTGAAAACATAATAATTTGACCAAACACTCTATTAACAATATGAAAAGGGTAAATTTTATCACTAGGACTAAAGGACACTAACATTGGCTCCAATGGGGATGGACTAACAAGGTAGCCTAATACATTGTGAAATGGAGTCATATACAAAAGATTTTACACTCAAATGACTAACTAAATAAACTGAGAAAAACAAAATGAAATTGACTTGACTTGACTCAAAAAGTGACTACTGATTGGACTTACTTATGGCAGCAGACCATCGAGATCTTGGGGCCTTCACCTCGAGCTTCAAATTTTGATGATAACCACCCATCTACCGAATATATATATATATATATATATATATATATATATATATATATATATATATATATATATATATATATATATATATATATCTAGATAGAGATAGAGAGATAGAGAGAGAGAGAGAGAGAGAGAGAGAGAGACAATAATGTGAAATGATCCCTCTAGTGTAACGAATCCAACACATGGCTACTTACTTGAATCATGCTTACACTTTCCTTAATCAAGCAGAAAAAGAAAAAAAAAACATAGGAAACTCAAAATGTCCACTAAACATGTGCTCATGATCCATAAATACAAGAAAACTCATATTCCCATATGGCTGCAACAAATCAGTAAAAGGATCCTCAATAATATGAAATGTTACTCTATCTTGAAATCTAGCAGAAATACAAGTCCACCCTTCATTTTCCAATGAAAAATATTTTCTAGGATGAATGAAGAAAATATGTTCATCAAGTTTTTCTTTCGCATAAGGAGAAAGGGAAGTTTGTTCTTGAAAATCTGAATTTGAGGCAGCGATATTATCAATAGAAAAAATGTGCACATCCATAGGATCTAGGACAAACTGCTCTTCTTCAAGGGACTCTTCATTTTCTAAACCCAGAGGAAAATCATCAGGTGCAAGAGGCTGTAAAACAACCTCTTCTTATCGTTGCTCTCCTCTTCATAATCTTCTTGCAATGTTTGATGATTATTCTCTGACGTAACTACATTGTCTGAAACATCCACACATGCCAATTCAAACTTATTATTTGCACAAATCTTCCCTTGGAATAGTGTTTCATAAAATGGATGAGATGGAGAGACATATGAGTGGTGAATATCTCACAATCCTTGTTCATTCATTTCATTAGAAACCTCATATTTCTCCTCACAAACCTAATCTTGAAATAAAAAACCAAAGAAAGAACAATATGAAAAAACAAGTGAATGACTATCTTCATACCTCTCATCTAGAAGACAAGGTTTTTGTTGCTCATGGAAAAATTTGAATGCAACAACCACTTCAAGTATATTTGACTCTTCATGTGCTAAAATAGGAAGAATATAAATTTAACTATCACAATAATCAAGGAAAGCAACTTCTTGTTCATTATTTCCCTGCAAAAGTAGATGACCATTGCCATAAGATGGTTCACTGCTTAAGTTTCCTATACATGTAGTTTCAAAATCCTAACTTGGATCAATTTCTTCATGACTGTTAGGATGTTGATCTATTTCATCTTCAAGCAAAGAAGGAGTTGATGTGTGTTTTGAATGATCCTTTGTATTAAAGCAGCTAGTCTCTGTTATTTTCTATTGTGAAGAAAATTCATAAAGCGCCTCTATGATTTCATAATCTAGACACTCTTCATCACAAAAATCATCTTCAAGGCATTGAATGAAATATTCATAAGATTCACAAAAATCTTTGAACAACAAGAATGAATGATGATATTTTCCATAAAACTCAAATAATGTTGTCTGAAAATCTTTTAAAGAGAATAAGGTACCTGGTTTCAACCCTTCATACCATGATCTTTCTTTCCCTTCCAAGGTAGCAATAAACATTTCATCAAACAATCCTCCTGAAACCTAATCACAAGCTTATGTATATGCCAATGAAATTTTATTAGATGCATAATAGCCTCATCATTGTTTCCATCTACTAATTTGGACAGATTAGTTTGCCAACCTATGCTAGGAATTCGATTTGAAAAACTAGGAATGTGAGCACCATTCATAGGAGCATACCTTATAGAAATTGAATTCATCTTGAAAAAATTAGATGAACTAAGGCATCCTTTAGGATACTGATTCTTTTGCTAGTGGAATCACCAATCAAACCCTAATTTCTGGATCCTCATGCTATTGGAGTCTTTGAATTAGGTTGGAGTCACCAAGTGAATTATTTCAGCCTTCCTGTGTGTGATCATTTTCCACCATCATCAATCAGATCTACAACGTGAACAATATTTCCTAGAGAAGATTAACTTTTGATCCCCCAGAAACAATGCCAAAATGTTAGTTCTCCTCAGTTTCCCAAGGCTGAGAAAAAAGACCAAAGGGGTAACCTCAGACCAACTTTTGACTTAGTAGCTAGCCCTACGAAATGAGAGAGGGTTCTCTCTAAAAACCTCACAACTAAGGTAAATGATTGGAGTAAATTAAGGTTTTAGGCTAGGTACCAGCTCAATAGGGTTTGATTAGGGTTTGTTGGATATAGAGCACTAGGTTTAGGAACTAGGTCAAGTAATTCTAAAGGTCAGGTGTAGTCATAAGATGGGGCAAGGTGGGTGCAATCATTGGCACAAATTGGTTTGTCATTTTAGTGTGGTGAGGAGAATATAGTAGGAGTTTAAGGGAGCAAAGGCATGAATTCACTTATCCAGGAGGAAAAAATAGAATGCTAATCCCAAAAAATACAGAGCATTAAAATGATGATTTATGTTTAAAACTCATGAGACAAAGAATGTGAATAAAGTATATGGTTTCTAATAATAAAATATATAATAAATCATAGGAAGAATAAAGTCACTTATCACAGCACAAGAATCCCATAAAAATAGCTACAAGTGTATATTATTTCCGCCAATATCAAGTACACTAGTTCAAAAGTATGAGCTTCCAATATCCAACACTCTCTATGAGTTCACTCTGACTACATATAGATGAAAAAAAACATTCCCCCTCTTGGGGGTTGAATCCTTCATCCTAGGAGCTAATCACATCATTTTCTCTAACCATTGCTAAAAACTAGCGAGGCTAGAAACCAATTCCCTTCTTACACTAACTGATTTGATTTGACTTTTAAAGCTTTAATTACAAGGAAATCAGCGCTAACCATAACTAGAATACTTAATTACATCATGTAAAATCAATGAGATACAAATCACATCTACCAAGGTCAATTCTTGATTGTTAAAACATAGAAACATGCCTCCTCCATAGAAGCACAGTGAATGATTGCAGAAGCGCAGCGAACTGACAATAAAAGTGAAATGAACTTTTGCAAGACGTTTTGATGACTTTGAGGGATCTTTAAACTTTTCTGAAGACTAGTACAGGTAGCTTAAGATGTCTACTACACCTCTTAATATTCATGTCACCAAAAATACATCTCTAATAAACCTCAAAACATATTAGGATACAACTACTCCAGAAGCGGAGCGAGTGACCCAAAATAGTGGTAGAAGGGTGAGAAATAGGTGGTTTTTGGCCTTTTTCTTCAAATCCATGAGCTAACAAGTGACCTTGAGTATATTTATAGAATTTAATAATCAAAATTCACCTCCACATGCTTTCCAATCTTCATTTGGAGCCTCTGGGAAAAGGTGCAGCGAGCACACACTGCGTTTCTGTAGAGTACCCTTTAACTATGTGCAAAAATTCTTCAAAATTTCAAACATTTGTTGCTTTTTCTTGTTTTCTAAGCTACATTTAGGCCACTAAGTATGCATCAGATAGAAGGTCAAGGTTGTCCCTCTTCTTTAGCTTCTTAAGGGCTTTCTTGATTTTTTCTTCTATGTTCTTGACCTTAACCCTAGAACCGTGTTCATTGCATAAAATTGTCCAGGCATATTCCTCCGCATGGTGACATCTTTGTTTTCCTTCTTCAAAAGTTTCTCTAAATGTTCGTTCACATGTTCAAGCCAATACTCTTTATTCTCTTCAAAACCAGCAGTTATGGGGTCATTGGGTTCTTTGTGTGCTTGAGGAGGAGATGGGTCTTTATCATGTTGTTTCCTTGCCATTGCTCTTGTTGTAGGTCTCCTTGGGTGTGATGAGGCACGATGGTGGAGAGGATCGAATGGAGGATGAAATGAAGTATTTTAATGATTTAGTTTCATTTATTAGCTTGAAACTTGATTTTTTTCCTTGATGGTTGAATGACATCGTATGTACCTTTATAATAGGACAAGTAATGTGATTTGAATACTCCATCATTTTTTCCATAGGACACATTATATTTACAAGTGATATACATGTACCTTTGACTCCCTTTGAGAAAATTTATTTCCTAACTTGTTAACTCTCATGACACCTTGCTAATTTTGGATGATGAATGGTATGACCCTAAATGGAGATATGATAATCACACACCAAAAAGACATTCATGACACTTTCATGATCAACCTTATGACACCATGACTCTTTCTTTTAGTTTCTTTCATGATGACCCTTTAATAAAGGAAAAAAGTGACCTTGCTGACTCAAAGACTCATGAAACGGATTTATTGACCTTGATGACCATGGCATGAGAGTAGAATTACACCTAGACAATGACTTAGGACCTTTTTGACAACCAAAAGATGTCAAATTTTATTTAAAAACATAGTAATTTGGCAAAAGTCACTATTAACAATATGAAAAGAGTAAATTTGATCAGTGCGACTAAAGGACACTAACATTGGCTCCAATGGGCATGGCAGCTCCTTTAGGGGGTTTCAAGAACACCATAGACTAGGTATCCTAATCCATTAGGCAATGGAGTCATATACAAAATATTTGACACTCAAATGACTGACTAACTAAGCTGACCAAAATAAAACAAAACTAACTTGACTTGACTCAAAAAATGAGCACTGATCAAACTTACTTATCGTAGCCAACCAACGAGATCTTAGGGCCTTCACCTCAAGCTTTAAATATTGATGATAATTCCCACCTTCTGAAGATATATCCAATCATGTGAAATGATCCCTCTAATGTAACCAATCCAACAAATGGATACTTACTTGAATCATGCTCACACTTTCCTTCAGCATGTAGAAAAAAACAAAAGATAGGAAAATCAAAGTGTCCACTGAACATGTGATCATGATCCATAAATACAAGAAAACTCATATTCCCATATGGTTGCAACAAATCAGTAAAAGGATCCTCAATAATATGAAATGTTACCCTGTCTTGAATTCCAACAGAAATACAAGTACAACCTTCATTTTCCAATGCAAAATTTTTGTGAGGATGAATGAAGAAAATATGTTCATCAAGTTTTTCTTTCAGATCAGGGGAAATGAAGTTTGCTCTCAAAAATTTGTGTTTAAGGCATCCATATTATCAATAGAAAAAATGTGCACATCAGTTGGACCTGGTACAAACTGCTCTTCTTCAACAAACTCTTCATTTTATGAACCTAGAGGAAAATCATCATGTGCAAGAAGCTCTGAAACAACCTCTTCTTTATCATTTCTCTCCTATTCATAATCTTCTTGCAATGTTTGATGATTATTCACTGTCGTAATTACATTATCTGAAACTTCCACACTGTCCAATTCAAAATTATGATTTGGACAAATCTTTCCTTGGAATAGTGTTTGAGAAAATGTATGGGTTGGAGAGACATATGAGTGGTGAATGTCTAGAGATACTTGTTCATGAATTTCATTAGAAACCTCATCTTGGTCCTCATAAACCTTATCTTGAAATTAAAAAACAGAGAAAGAACTATATGAAAAAACAAGTGAATGACTATCTTTATACCTCTCAACCAAAAGACAAGGTTTTGTATGCTCATGGAAAATTTTAAATGCAGCAACCACTTCACATATATTTGCTTCTTCATGTTCTACGACATGAAGAATATCAATTTAACTATTAGAAGAATCAAGGAAAACAACATCTTGTTCATTATTTCCTTGTAAAAATAGATGATCATCGCCATAACATGGTTCATTGCTTAAGTTTTTTGTACATGTAATTTCATAATTCTGACTTGGACCAATATCTTCATGAATGTTAGGATGTTGATATGTTTCATCTTCAAGAAAAGAGGGAGTTTATGTGTGTTGTGAATGATCCTTTGTATCAAAGCAACTAATCTATGTTATTTTCTGTTTTGAAGAAAATTCATAAAGGGCCTCTATGATTTCATAATCCAGACACTCTTCATCACCAAAAGCCTTTTCAAGGTATTGAATGAAATCTTCATAGGATTCACAACAATCTTCGAACAACAAGAATGAATGATGATATTTTCCATAAAACTCAAAGAATGTTGTGTGGAAATCTTTAAGAGAGAATAAGGTACCTGGCTTCAACCCTTGATACCATGATCTTGCTTTCCCTTCCAGGGTAGCCATAAACATTTTCATCAAACAATAATCTGGAAACCTAATACCAATATTATGTATATTCCAATGACATTTTATTAGATGCAGAATAGACTCATCCTCATTTCTATCTATGAATTTGGGCAGATTAGTTTGCCAATCTATGCAAGGAATTCGATTTGGAAAACTAGGAATGTGAGCAAGATTCATAGGAGCATGCCTTCTAGGAATTGAATCCATATTGAGAAAAATAGATGAGTTAAGGCATCCTTTAGGCTACTGATTCTTCTACCAGTGGAATCCACAATAAAATCCTGATTTATGGATCCTGATGCCAGTGGAGTCTTTGAATCAGGTTGGAGTCACCAAGTGAATGATTTCAGCCTTCCTGTGTTTGATCACTATCCACCATCAACAATCAGATTTGCAACGTGAACAATCTTTCTCGGAGAAGATTAACTTTCGATCCCTGACAACAACACCAAAATGTTAGTTGTCCTTAGTTTCCCAAGGTTAAGAAAGGAAGGCAAAGAGGTAACCTCAAACCCATTTTTGACTTGGTAGCAAGCCCTACCATGTAAGAGAGGGCTCTCTCTAAAAAAAAATCATAGCCAATGGAAATGACTGGAGTAAACCAATGTTTTAGGCTAGGTATCAACTCAGTAGGGTTTGAATAGGGTCTGTTGAATAGAGCGAGCTAGGTTTAGGAACTAGGTCAAGTAATCTAAAGGTCAGTTGTAGTGATAAGATGAGGTAAGGTAGGTGCAATCAGTGGCACAAATTGGTTTGTCATGTTAGTGTGGTAAGGAGAATATAGTATGAGTCTAAGAGAGAAAAAGAATGAATCATGAGATAAAATGATGATTTCAACTTAAAAATCATGAGATAAAGAATAAGAAGAAATTAAATGCTTGATAATAATTAAATATATAATAAAACATAGGAAAAATAGAGTCACTAATCACAACACAAGAATCCGATAAAAATAGCTGAAACTGTATATTATTTTTGCCAATATCAAGTACACTATTTTAAAATTATAATCTTCCAATATCCAACCCTCTCTATGAGTTCACTCTGACTGCATATAGATGAAAAAAAAAATTCCCCCTCTTGGGGGTCGAATCCTTCATCCTGGGAACTAATTACATCATTTTCTCTAACCATTGCCTTTTTACACTAACCGATTTGCTTTGACTTTGAAAGCTTTAAATACAAGCAAATCAACTCTAACCATAACTAGAATACTTAATTACATCATGTAAAAGCAATGAGAGACAAATCAGATCTACCAAGGTCAACCCTTGACCATCAAAACGGAAAAACAAGCCTCCTCCACAGAAGCACAGTGAATGATTGCAGAAGTGCAACAAACTGACAATAGAAGTGCAACGAACCTTGGCAAGATGTTTCCATAACTTTGAGGACCTTTCAAATTTGATGAAGGCTAGTATGGGTAGCTTAGGATGTCTACTACACCTCTGAAGCTTCAAGTCACCAAAAATACATCTCTAAGACACTCCAAAACTAATTAGAATACAACTACTCCAGAAGCACAGTGACTGACCCAAAACAATGGAAAACGGGTGAAAAGTAGGTGGTTTTTGTCCTTTTTCTGAAACTTCATGAGTTGAAAGGTGACCCCAAGTAGATTTTTGGAATTTAATAATCAAAATCCACCTCCAAATGCTTTCCAATCTTCATTTGAAGCCTCTGGGTAAAAGTGCAGTGAGGACATGTTGCGTTTCTGTAGAGTAACCTTTAGCTGCATGTAAAAATTCTTCGAAATTTCAAAAAATTGTTATTTTTTCTCATTTTCTGAGCTACATTTAGGCCAATAAGGATGCATGAGATAGAAGTTCAAGGTTGTCCCTCTTCTTCAGATTCCTAAGGGCTTTCTTGAGTTTTCCCTTCATGTTCTTGATCTTAACCCTAGAAACCATGTTCCTTGCATAATAATTTCTATCCATATTCTTCGGCATGTTGACATATTTGTTTTCCTTCTTCAAAAGCTTTTCTAAATGGTCATTCACTTGTTCAATCCAACACTCCCTGATCTCTTCAAAATAAACAACTATGGGGTCGTTGGGGTCTTTGTGTGCTTGAGGAGGAGATGGCTCTTTGCATGTTGTTCTTTCCTTGCCATTGCTCTTGTTGTAGGTCTCCTTGGCTTTGATGACACATGATGGTGGAGAGGAGCTCTTTGAGGATGAAATGAGGTTTTTGAATGCTTTAGTTCCCTTTATTAGCTTGAAACATGGCTTTTTGCCTTGGTGGTTGAATGACATCATATGTACCTTTATAAAATGACTAGTGATGTGATTTGACTGCAGCATCATTTTTTCCATAGGAAACATTATATTTACAAGTGATATACATGTACCTTTGATTCCCTTTGAGAAACTTTATTTCCTAACTTTCTAACTCTCATGACACCTTACTAATTTTGGATGATGAATGATATGACTCTAAATGGAGATATGATGATCACACACCAAAAAGACATGACCAAAAAAACATTCATGACACTTTCATGATCAACCTTATGAAACCATGACTCTTTATTTTAATTTCTTTAATGATGACCCTCTAATAAAGGAAAATGTGACCTTGGTGACTCAGAGACTCATGAAACTGATTTATTGACCTTGATGACCATGGCATGAGAGTAGCATTACACCTAGACAATGACTTAGGACCTATTTGACAACCAAAAGATGTCAAATTTTATTTGAAATCATAATAATTTGACTAAAGACTCTATTAACAATATGAAAAGAGTAAATTTGATCACTGGGACTAAAGGACACTAACACTTAGCTCAATCACTCAACAAAATCACCAAACAAATACATTAAGTTATTCTCCATTAGTTGAATAAATACCAATCATACCAACAATCACTGATTACATATAAAATTACTAAAACATACACAAAAGAAACCTTAATCCTTACACCGAAACACCAATCAACAATTCATTATTTTTCTTCTCAAAAATTTTTAGACACCAAAATTTATCTCTGATTCACCTGTAATAATATGAATCTTGTTGCGCCAACAACCTTCCACACTGTCACCTTGGTTATTCGAATTATGCTTATAAGGAAATTCGGATTGATATTTTTAGAATTGAAGCTTTTGTTATATTAAACTCATCCTCGTGCACAAATATTTACATTCGTCTTTGTACTACTTCAATTGAGTCATTTTAACCTGTTCTACACACCTTCTATATGTGCAGTGCAAGTTATCAAATTATCCATACTATTTTTCTCTAAATGATAAGCTTAACTGCCCAGTTTTGTTACTCTAGATTTGTTTTTATAGGTTTTAGTAGAGGACTTCTAATTTTGGCGAATATCCCAGTTTGGCTTAACTCCCAAATCTTCCTCTAATCTCAATCATGCCACTAATAATGTTGTGAACTCACTCATGCATTCATTATTAGGTTTAATTCTCTACTGGTATGTTTCACATAACATCCAAACTCCAAATTGTTTACTCCATCCAGATATGGCTTATAATTTCAAATTCATGTAGTCAACCCATCCATAATTCTGAATGCCTTAACGCTTCTAAATATACAATTACTAGACCATTTCACCTTAATCCCTAAGGGCTTTAAATCAAGAGTCTAGATCTAGTTTTGCAATAAGCCTAAAAGTATGCTAAACATAACTTTATTGGTACCCTAGTCACTTAGTAGCTCCCAACTCGTTTCATGGCTTAAGGCACTAATGTTTTATCATCATGCACGTGGAGCTTGACTTCACAATTAACTCTAACGGTTATGGTTGATTAACACGTAAATTCGCCCCAAAACTGTGACTTGGGAGCTGCCTTTGTTTGTTTTCAAAATATTAGTTGTTGGCAAAATTTATTTCTCCTAGGCTTATCATCCCAGCTAATTTCACTTTTTCACCTTTGTTTTCCTTCCAAGAATTTCCTTCTGGGATGACATGTACCGTGTGTCTCCCATTATTCCCATTCCCATCGGTTGTTGCACTCTACTTTGTTCACCATCATTATATCGATAGTTCCTTCTTTGCACTTTTAAGTTTCAGGGTTAACCCCACTAGGATGATGTGTCCTATGCAACCTCTGTTGTCTAATTACAATGATTTCCATTCCTTTTTCATGCCACCTATTTCCTAACCTTCTGTCATCCCAAGTGGTCACCATTGAAAATTACATTGAACCCTGTTGGGAACGGGTTCCCCCAAGAATCAGTTTTGGGGCTAAAAGCCCATGTTTTGGGGTAGAAAGCCCACATTTTGTAATAAAGATGTAAAGTATCCGCATTTTGTGGTCGTGGAGTGCGAAGATGTCTAGAGTCATAAAGGGTTATCCAACCTTGTTGAAATACGACAACAAGAATATTCCAATTTAATTTGTCCTTGAATTAAATTGTGAATTAAAATCGAATTTAGTCTTAAAAACTACTTGGAAATAATTAATTAAATTATTTTAAATTAATTAGTTCGAGAAATTTAAGTTAGAAGTCTTTTTGAAGTCATGCAAGAGTTATCCCTTAAATTAAGGAGATAAGGTTGAATTATATTTGAGTTGTAATTAGTTAACTCAGTTTACTGATTTCAGTCCAGTTAAATTATTTCCAAACTATTTCATGAACTAATAGTGAGTTAACAGTCAGTTGATGCATTAATGCACTCAACTAGTGCTACTGAAGTTAACTGAAGATTCCCTCATTAGAAACTCATGCATGTATATTCTGAGAAAGACCTAGCTAAGATTAATGTTCAAGGACATGTACTATCAGTTGCATGTGTTTTCTCATGGAGAAAACTCATGCATGCAGTCAAGGATTCATGCTTGAAGATTGCATAGTTTTGAAGGTTGTTTTCCACTTGGTAATAAGCTAATCATCCACAAGGAACAACACAAGGAAATAAGAGCTTGGAGGGTAGAGAAGAAGGTTGGAGAGAAGCCAAGATTGTTTGTGAGCATTTGTGAGGATTGTATTGAGAGCTGGCTAGCTGTGAGAGCTAAGGCTTTGTATAATTCCTATGTATTTCCACCGTGTATGATAATACAATAATGTGGGGTTTTAGTTGAGGCTTTCTCAAAAGTATTTTCATGTGTATAGTGTCATTGATTCTTCTTCTTCTGGTTATATTGTTCATCTTGATCTTTAAGCGTTCGCAAATTGATAATAGAAGTAGGCTATAGTATTCTAATTTGATTTATATTGCATTATCAGGTTAACCTATCAAATATTTTCTACATGGTATCAGAGTTGTGAACAATATATTGAGAAGAGAATTGGAAGTTTGAAGTTCAGGGTTGCAGGTGCAAATCGAATTCATATCATACTTCAAGGTTGGCCAATGGTGTTCTATGGCTTGAGAATCAAGTATGCCTTGGAATTTAGCTCGAATTACATAGCATAGAAAGATAGTATGGACGTTGTATAAGAAGAAAATGGCTTGAAGGAATTCATTGATCAAGAAAACCCAAAGCTAACTTCAACTAATGCAAAAGAGTTGGCTAAATGGAAGAAGTGTGTGGTGAAGGTGAGATAGATCATCCTTGAGGGAGTTCGAGACCATATTGTCTCGAGTCTTCATGGTAAGGATACTCCATTTTCAATGTGGAAGACATTGAAGGACCTCTATCAGAACACTAGCGACTAGAGGAAATTGGTGCTCAAGGATAATCTTCAAAGAATCAAGATGGAGAAGGGCGATACTATTTCCACATAAATGAATAATCTCACCACCTGCAGAGATGAGCTTGGCAGTGTGGGAATAACTACTGCCGATGATGATATGGTGAGCCTCATTCTCCTTGGCCTTCCAAAGTTTTGGACTAGCTACTAGGACTCTTTGAATGGAAGGGAGAAACTGCCAGATTGGGAATGACTATGGTCGGATCTTATGTAGGAGGATATCAGGAGGAGCACACGAGATGGTTCTTCATCCAATAATGATGACGAAGAAAATTTGGCCTTAGCAAGTAAGGCAAGGAAAGGGAAGGGGAAGGCTTCCCATTTCAAATCAAATTCTTCTCATGGAGGGAAGAAGAGTGACATGTCTAAAGTAAGATGCTTTAATTGTCACAAGGTGGGAGATTATGTGACTAATTTAGCATCCAAGAAGTCCAAGAAGGGATCCTCGGAAGGATCGGAAGGTAAGGCATTAGCCTCTCATTTCAAAATGTACTTTACCCTCACCGCATGCATGGTGTCATCGATGATGAGTTGTTTCTAGTATCTTTATAGTGGAGCCTCATTCCACATGACCGATGATAATAATTTATTCAGTGCCTTCGAGGAGAAAGACCTCAATATGCACATAGGGATGGGTGACGATGGAAGGTATAGTGTTTTAGGAGTAGACATGGTTGCTTTTCAGAGGGAGCATGGAGCTCCTCTCACCTCGACATATGTGATGTATGTGCCTAGAGTGAGGAAGATCTTGGTATCGGTCATGATGTTGTCTTAAATCAAGGAAAGGCATTCCTAAGACACATAGCCAAAGGGTCAAACCAAGAGGATAGGGATTGGGGTGAATAATATCTATAAACTAGAGGTAGATGATTATGCAACATTGAGTATGAAATCAAAATTGGTGCAAAGCCAAGACATTGGCGAGTTGTGGCACAGGTCCTTGGTCCATTTGCATCATGGGGCTTTAAAGATAATGCAACAGATATCTACAGGACTTCCTAAAGGTAAACTTGAGCAAGTCGACACATGCAAAGGTTGTACCTTGGGAAAGTACACCAATTCTTCCTTTCATGATCAAGACAGTCGAGTAGAGGCTATCTTATAGCAAGTTCATACTGATTTGTTTCGACCATTCTCGATGGCATCCACAGCGAAGCAAAGGTATTATGTGATTTTCATTGATGACTATTCTCGTAAATGTTGGATTTATTTCATGTAGAAGAAGGACCAAACTTTCACAAAGTTTTGTGAGTTCAAAGCTTTGGTCGAGAAAGAGTTAGGGTAGAAGATCAAGGACTTGAGAAGCAACAACGGTGGAGAATATGTCTCTCAAGAGTTTAAGGACTTCTATGCAGTGGAAGGAATTAAACAATAGTTGATGACAGTTCATAACCCACAACAAAATGTGGTGGCCAAGAGGAAGAACATAACTATTGTAGGGGCATCACTGGTAATGCTACATGACCAAGACCTACCACTTCACTTGTGGGCTGAGGCATGCAACACAGTGGTCCATTTGTAGAATAGAAGCCCACATCGCATACTTGGGATGAAGAAGCCAGAGGAAGCTTTCTTCGATAAGAGACCAGATGTGGGTCACTTCAGGATATTTGGCTCATCGGTATATTGCCATGTGACAAAGGATGCACGGAAGAAGCTTGAGCCAAAAACAGAGTTGGCGATATTTGTCGGGTACACTGATACACCTCACAACTATTGGGTGTACTTTCGTACTAGTCAGAGGATAGTGGTTCGCAAAGATATCAAGTTTGATGAGTAAAAGTCCATGCGAGATTCCCTCGAGAGGGAGCTCCGACTACAGGATGTGGAGGAGCTATTGGTTCTTAAGGAGGAGGAGCCTTAGACTGATGTGGAGCAACAACATGCAGAGGTTCCAGGAGTGGAGACATCCACTCAAGAAGAGTTTTACAGAGATGGAGAGAAGTGCATAAGAGAAGCAGACAGATTGTTGGAGGATGCGAGAGAGAATGTGGGAGCACCATCTTCTCAGCACAGATAGAGGAGGTCACTTGAGAGGTACACTGAATACATGGCCTTTGCTGGGGAATGTGTTGAGACCAAGCCATCTTCCTATGTGGAAGTAGTGCAACAGCTGATTTGGGTTGATGCTATGGTTGAGGAGTATGACCCCATAGTTCGTAACAGTGTTTGGGATATGGTCTCGAGACTGGATAACAATTCAGTTGTGAGATCCCATTAGCTTTACAAGGTAAAGAAAGCTACTAATGGTAGTGTGGAGAAGCATAAGGAAATATTTATTTCCCATGGCTTTTCACAGGTTGAGGGGATTGACTATAATCAAAAATTTTCTCTTGTTGCAAGGTACTCATCTATCAGATCTATGTTGGCTCTATTAGCATAGACGGGTTGGAAGTTCCATCAGATGGATGTGAAGATTACGTTCCTCAATGGCCAGATTGAGGAAGAGGTGTACATAGAGCAGCTAGAAGGTTTTGAGACCTTTGATCGTGAGTCGCATGTGTGCCAACTCAAGAGAGCATTGTGTGGGCTGAAGAAAGCACCTCGTGCTTGGTACATCAGGATAGATAACTACTTCACTGGGTTTGGCTTCAAAAAGAGTGAAGCAGATGCGAACCTCTACCACATCGTGCTGAAAGGTAAGTTTTTGATCATCGTACTTTATGTTGATGATCTCATATTGACTGGTGATGATCAGTTGATCATGTCTTGTAAGGATGACCTTGCAAGATAATTCAAGATGAAAGACATGGGTCTCATGCATTACTTCCTTGGCATGGAAGTGTGGGAGAAGGATGGGGAGTTGTTTGTGTCTCAGGGCAAGTATGCCAACGAGGTACTCAGGAGATTCCACATGGAGGAGTGCAAGCCCATGCAGACTCCTCTAGCACCTAACTAGAGGAAGGAGGTTGTTACTTCAAGAGAAGGTCCAAGCACATTGACATCCAGTATCATCATCTCAGAGACTATGTAGCAAGGAGGATCATGTTGTTGTAGTGTATTTCAATAGAGGAGCAAGATGCTAACATTATGACAAAGGCATTGTCAAAGTGTAAATTTGAGTTCCATAGAGACAAGATCGGGTGGCAGATAATCCCTTTCTTGTTGAGAGGGAGTGTTGAAATATGACAACAAGAATATTCCAATTTAATTTGTCCTTGAATTAAATTGTGAATTAAAATTGAATTTCGTCTTAACAGCTACTTGAGAATACTTAATTAATTTATTTTAGATTAATTAGTTGGAGAAATTCAAGTTAGAAGTCTTTCTGAAATCATGCAAGAGTTATCCCTTAAATTAAGGAGATAAGATTGAGTTAGATTTGAGTTGTAATTAGTTAACTCAGTTTACTGAGTTAAGTGCAGTTAAATTAGTTCCAAACTGTTTGAGGAACTAATGGTGAGTTAATGGTCAATTGATGCATTAATGTACTCAACTAGTGCTACTCTAGTTAACTGAAGATTCCCTCATCAGAAACTCATGCATGTCTATTATGAGAATGACCCAGTTGAGATTAATGTTTAAGGACGATGTACTATCACTTGCATGTGTTTTCTCATGGAGAAATCTCATGCATACAGTCAAGGATTCATCCTTGAGGATTGTGCAGTTTTGAAGATTGTTTTCCACTTGGTAATAGGCTAATCATCCACAGGGGACAATGCAAGGAAATAGGAGCTGAGAGGGTAGAGAGGAAGGATGGAGAGAAGCAAAGATTTCCTGTGAGCATCTGTGAGGATTGTACTGAGAGTTGTCTAGCTGTGAGAGCTAAGGCTTTGTATAATTCCTATGTATTTCCACCATGTATGATAATACAATAGTGTGGGGTTTTTAGCTGAGGATTTCCCCAAAGTATTTTCATGTGTACTATGCCATTGATTCTTCTTCTTCTGCTTATATTGTTATGCTCAATCTTTAAGCTTCCACAAACTGATAGTAGAAGTAGGTTATAGTACATTGCTTTAATTTATATTGCATTATCGGGTTAACCTATCATAGATTTTCTATAGCCCTTGTTTTGTAAAGTCTCATGTTGGCTGAAAATATCTACCCATAATCCACAGACCATGGGATTGTATAAAAAGGGCGTCTTAGAAGAGTCTAGGAAGTGAAGTAGAGGTAAGAGGAGTTTATGGCTAAGAATTTCTAAGTGTTCTTGGGCTTAGTGTAGGGAGAGGCTCTGCAGATGAGTGCACAGAGGCGTAGGGTGTTAGTCCGTAGCTTAGTGCGTGGACCCCTGCAGCTATGCGCGTAGGGTGGATAGAGTTTGTATTGAACTTGAGATATCAATAAAGAGAAGTATTTTACAAATCACTGTGTATCTTGTCTTTGTTTAATGCATCTAACTATTTTATGTTACGATCTCGGTTTACATTATAATTCTTATTTGATGCACAAATGTATTTGATTATATCTGTTAACTGAACACAAGCAAGAATACAGGTTTATGCGAAGATAACTGTAAATGCATATTAGATTAGGTAACACTTAAGATAACTTGGGAACTTGTACAGTAACGTAGCCACAGAGGCACGTACATTCCTAGACCTTTGGTTAGGGCTGCGCGAAGATCAGTCGGATACCTTCATGGAGGTACTAAAGGACAGAAGAGAAGGAACATCGATAAGTCCTAAAGGCTTATTGTTCTGCATGAAGGTGGGATCAAGAAGTGTAGATCGAAATCACAACCATCTCAGGGTGTGGGAAATTGGTTCCTGCATCCCCCCATACTGCTTCGGGTGAGACTTCAGTCTGCACTCCTTGGGTTGATGCCGAAAGGGCCAGTAGTGTAGGGGTATTCTTGGCTGACTAACGCTGAACCTAGGTCAGTGCCCATCAATCAAAAAAATGGTTCGACTGCCAGTACTGGGATCTGCATGAGAGATGTGTGATGTCGTATCATTGGAATCCAACTAAGAAAGAAATTGAGACCTGGTTGGATAAAAAGATGCATGAATTCGTGGTGCAAGAAAACAAGAATCCATGATTGATGAAAGAATAGTAGTTGGACAGATACCTGTACACAGAAATACATAAAATCTTCTTTTGTTCCTTCCCCATTGAGTTATACAAGTGGATCGTGAAGTGGGCAGACGGCCAAGGAAGGTGGAGGCTTGACAAGCCGATTGTTTGGGCATCAGAGCTAGTAAGGAGGTTGGAAGCTTCTCAAGATAAGATCATGCGTGCTATCAACCATTCACTCAACCACATCATAGGGTGATTTGTGACAGAGTTTGCGGTCGATACCTCTGTTAGTTACAACAAGGCAGAGTGTTGCTTCTTCAAAGGACCGCAAGGTAAGTATTTAAAATCATTGAATACTTGGATTAAGATGCTCTTAGTGATTATCTGGTTATGTGGTTACCTCGATGTTTGGAGCTATGCGAAGCAAAAAACCTTTCAAGGATGGAGGAAGAAAAGGTCTTGAGTATAGCCCATTGAGCAGACCTCCTTTAAGTGACGACAAAGGAGCACCACAAATTTCTCCCTTGAGTGCTAGTCAGTTAATAAGACAAGGTTTCTCACGAATACCTACACCACCTACACCCTCATCCCATCCATCCACACCACCTCCATCCTTGCCTCCACCATTCAACCCATCACCCACACCACTGCCACCTCCACTATCCAATATATAGAACTCAATAAAACTACATGTATTCAAGGGCATACGGAATGAGGACCTGAACCAATTTTGGTTGGTCATAAAGGCTATATGGGAAGCTCAGGGCATCACAGATGATCAAATGAAGAAGATGACATTGGTTAGTTCTTTGTAGGATCACGTGCTAAATTGGTACATTAAGTACTCCAATGATAAGCAGGCAACTATGTTGGTAGAGATCCAGAGTACGTTGAATAAAGAATTCAGTAGGCCTAAGTCTGAAGCACAGTTGATTGCGGGATTCAAGGAAATCGCAATGAAACCAAGTGAGACCCCTTGGGAGTTCGATTAGAGATTGAAGTGTAAAATCCGTGAAGCGAATATGAATTTAATAGATGGGAAGCACCGCGAATGGTTCATGGCTTCGCTTCTGCCTGGTCGCACTGTCACAACAAAAGATTATGACTCAGGCATAAACCTTGGAGATTGCAATGGGAATGCATGAAACATCGATGAAAGATCAGAGTCTGGGGGTTCAACAGATTCATTCGCAGTTACAAAAACTTTGTCTCAAGATGCGAAGTCTAAATCAGGATAGAAAAACTTGACCAAAGGTGTGCGAAGAAGTTTGGTGCATAAAAAGAAAGGATTAGGGGCATGACAAGGATCACTACCTAGTCTTCACGAACTATGTTGTAGCAGGAGGACCAATGCCTCTACAATCGGAAGCCATAGTAGAGCCAAGTGCAGGGACTGCACTATGGTGTGTTATATGTCAGGTAGTAAGGAAACATATGACTAATAATTTCCATTTTCTACAAAGATTTGTGCAGACACCACAACAACTGTTCTGCAATTTTTGTCAATCAGTACACCATGACAAGCACAATTTTCAAAGTTATGAATTGATGATGGACAAGACACCTACATACAAGGCGCAGGTAGAAATGCGGCCTCTAGACCAAGGCGTTGGGGGAACGTGAGGTGAGTATCAGGGGCACAGCCGAGTTCAAGGTGGAGGAGGTCCTGGTAGAGGCTGAGGGCAGATTGTTTGTTACAATTGTCGAGGACCAGGACACTACGCGAGGAACAATATGAATATGACGTGACTGTCATTCTGTTATTGTTCTTAGTTTGACCATGAGGTTGAGGATTGCAATATATTGTTGGCTAAGATTCATGAAAAGGGGGCGCAACCTCCGCAGCCGACGTAGAATCTCCAGATGATGAGAGTTGTGCCCCACAAAGAAGACCCTAAGGTAAACATTATGCTATGAAGTTGAACCACCACTAGGGAGGATAAAGGGGAGTAGCCTGCAGAAGGTGAATGGGTCTACAAAGCACCAAAAAATGAGATTGGGTTTGATTTGGAGCATGCATAAGAAACATTTATGGAAGAAAAGAAAAGCTTCGCTGAGGCCTCTACCTCAGGAAGTCAGGAGAAACTAGTTGAAGAAATGAACCCATCCGTGACTACCACGTTCTTGGAGACCTGCATGAAGTTGCTCCATTGCAGGAAGGCTGTGAAGGGCCTACAGGAATTGGTCAATCGGTGCGCTGGTAATGATGGGGCTACTGGTGAACTGCATGTGGTCAAGAAGCTTGGAAAGCACAAGGAAAGGATCGGGCGAGAGATGAGACTCACCGCGCAGATAGGGGAATACGAGATGGACCAAGTTATCTTGGATCTAGGGTCTTTTTCCAAAACAAAGCTGGGAAAGGATGGGAGACCTGTGCTCTAGTGGTCCCTGATATAGTTAAGAATGGTGAATCAACAGAAAATTATCCCAATGGGGAGGCTGCAAGGGGTCACAGTTGACATCGAGGGTGCAAGCGCACTAGTAGATTTTGAGGTAACAGATATTGTGGATGATAACAATCCCTACCCTGTGCTCCTTGAAATCGATTGGGCCATTGAAATCAATGGGTTAGTCAACCTGAAGAAGTGGAAGATGATATTTGAAAAGAAGTCGCTCCATGTAGTGGTGCCGGTGGATCCTACAGAGGCACCGCGCTATACATAACCAGTATGAGATTATGAAAGAGATGATGATTTGGACCATATTTACAAGATAACGATGCAAGACCAGGATTGGGTGAATCCGATAGTGGATGGACGTACTGCATGGGATCATGAAAGGTCCCGCACATCAGATTCAGATGAAGAATTGGAACATTGGCAGAACTGACTGCAGGAAGTATCTATGCTGCAATGTAATATGATGACCAAGTCAATGCGATGTGTGTCATCCGAAGTCAGGGATTTGCCTCATTATGATGGGCTAACAGATGTTTATTTCTTTTTGGATGCATTTGAAAGAGAATTACTCGAGAAACAACACTTCCAGACCTTGGAATGGGTACTGCGCGCTATGCCTACAAGATGGTGGGGTACACATAAAGATAGTTTTGGTGATTGGCGTGACTATGGGAAGGATGATGAGAATAAATTTTGGGAAACCAAAAGTGTGGATGATAGATAAGTATGATGGAAGGGATGAACCATGCTATCACCTGGTTAAATGAACTAAGGCTTATGGAGTGAAGCCTTAGCCTTAATGGGTGCATATGTTTTGTCATACCCTGGTTGTCATACCAATGAATTAGTACTTGGAAACCAAGCTCTACCATGGTAGTGAAGAATGGGACATCTTACGCCGGGGGTTTTAATGACATTCATCTTCGAGGATGGCTTTAACTGTATTGACACAACGCTATTGGAGGTTAAAGCATTGATCTTTAGGATACCGCAAGATCCTTTGGACCTGATCCAGCTTGATTGGACTACCCAGCTGAACCATGCGCTGAAATACTATAACATGATAGTTGAAGAAGACGGCAAGGAACCCCGGAAAATTAATATTCCATAAAATGAAGGTCATCGCAAGGTTGAACGTCCGCAGATAGAGGATACTGATATAAGCGCGCTGCTGAAAACCAGGCAGGTCAACATTGGCACAGAGGTCGAACCAAAATTTGCAAAGATTGGGGACTATTGGGATGATGCAACAGTAGACAACATTGTTGAGCTCCTCGGCGAATATCAGGATTTGTTCCCCACAAATTTTTCTAATTTAAAAGGGATAGTAGGAGATTTGGGTTTCATGAAGATCATCCTAAAACTGGATGCGAAGCTAGTAAAGAAAAGACCTTATTGCCTTAATCCTAAGTATAAGGAAAGGGTTTGTGCTCAATTAGATAAGATGCTCAAGGGAGGAATTATTGATCTAATGGAGGAATCTAATTGTGTAAGACTGATAGTGGTTCAGGAAAAGAAACAGAAAGAAGAAATAAGGATATGCATGGATCTCTGGAACCTGAATGATGCTTGCATGCCTCACCCCTTACTGACCCCGTTCACTAATGAAGTCTTGGATAATGTAGGCAACTAAGAAACATACTCTTTCACTGATGGGTTCTCTGGGTATCATCAGATCAAAATCGTTCCTACACATAGAAGCAAGACAACCTTTGTGACAGAATGGGGATGTTTTCAGTATACTATAATTCCCTTTCAGTTGAAGAATGTGCTAGCAATATTTTTGTACGTAGTCATTGCGACATTCAAAGACTTCATTAATAGGTTCTTAGAGGTGTACTTTGATGATTGGACAGTGTCTGGATTGGTCAAGCATCATGTGGCAAGTCTGCACTTAATGTTAGATACATGTCGGAGACATCCAATCGTGTTCAATCTAAAGAAGTGTCTCTTTTGTGTCCCTTTCAAGATCCTACTAGGGTGTGTGATATGAAAATAGGGATTTATGATAGACCCCACAAAGATTGCAGTGATAATCAACTTGGAGGCGCCAAGAAATGTGAAACAACTGCGTGTAACTCTAGGGCATATGGGGTACTACAGGAAGTTCATCAAGAGCTATGCCCAGATCACCATGCCCATGGAGAAGTTGTTGAAAGAGGATGCTACATTTTGTTGGAGTGATGAATGCCACAAGAACTTGGATGTGCTAAAAGAAAAAGTGGTCATCGTGCCAATCCTAGTCTTCGCAAACTGGAAGAAGGAATTTCATGTGCACGTGGATGCCTCCTATATTGTGTTGGGGGTCGTCCTAACACAAGCAGGCGAGGGAGAATTGGACCATCTATTATAGACATATTTGGGTGCTGCAACCCCAATCTTATATGTTGATAAACCAAGGGCTCTTTAACCCCTAAAAGTGTTGTTTCATACCTTAAAGGATCATGGTCAACTAATTACATCATTCCCCAAAAGTTCCACGTAAAAAACCACTCAAAACTAGCCAAAACTAGACCATACTGACTACTCCAGTGTCATGGTGTGATGCATACTAACTTCTACACTAGCCAGGTGTGATGCATACTGAAGAGGCCTTCTGTGGGGTGCGATGAGCGAGGATGGACAAATGTTCGAGATATTTTGCTAAGTGGATGCTCATGGAATCTTCCAGAAACTTCTCATATGACACTTGCCTCTTTGAATTTGCCCAAGGATGAGTAAGAGATCCAAGAAATCTCTAAGAGGAACCAAGAACAACAAGTGGAATGACACTAATCAAAAACCCAGAGATGACTCACATCCTTGCAGAAATCTATAAATGGATCCCTCATCTGCGAGATCTAGAGGTTGGAATTTTGTAATTTGTAAGGATGTTCTAATAGTTTGTCTTTGAGAAAGAACTTTGTATTGTTGGGTGATCTTGCTTTTCATGAGGTGAAGAGGGCTTTGATGCTGGATCAGACAACTAGGTTGTAATTCTCCCTTCTATTATTAATAAATTTATTTGAGTTTTCCCCCATACAATAGTGTATTTGTGAATGCCATTGTATGATCAATGTATTTCTGATTCTGCATTGTTTATGATATAATAGATCGAGATGATTTGATTCTGTTTTGTTACTTTGTCTCTACAGGTATTCATTGAGCAGGATAAGTAGGAGAAGAGGTGCAAGCTCTATAAAGGGAGAGATAAATCAAGCAAGGAGTCAAGCGGAAGATCCAATTTGGTCTCATTGATCCTCTCCTATCTATCATACATAAAGGAAATCACAAATTGCTTTGATGGTTTGTTTCTAGGATAGCTGCCAATCCTAGTCGGACTAGCAGATTGAAAAGACACTAGTTTTCCCAGAAACAAAATGGCGACTCCACTGGGGACTGAATAGTTTGTTTGTTTGTTGTTGATGGTTTGTTTTATAAACTATAGACAGAGCCTGAAGTTAGCCAGATAGCCTTCGAACTACTCTTGTTTATTAATTGCAAAGTAGATGAATGCTACTTCAGTAAATCTCTGGTTTAGTTTATGATCTGAACATCTGACTTACAAGCATTCTAGATGCCCTATTTCTAGCTCAATAACCTTCCAAGATCATACCCCTGTACTTTGTTCTTCACTGTCCATAATAGCGCAGCTTAACTCGCTGAAATCAGCTACAAATTTGAGCCAAAACCCATCTCAGTTGCGCTCCCTGACCAATCGCACTGTCTGTCACTAGAAACTAGTATGCATTGCACTTCCCAAGTGTAGCAGGTGAGATGTATCCCTGTTTCTGTGAACCCTGTCAATCAAAACCCCATCGTTACTGGAGACTACCGAGTCAACCATATTTGTCTTTGGAAAGAAAACCATTCCAGGTAAAATGGTCTCGTTTAACTGAGTCCAATTCACTTTATTTATTTGAAACTTGTGTTTCAACACCATTAGAGACTACAGTTACTCTGATCATTTCTGGTACATCTGCATTTAGAGAAGGAAATACATAGTTGCAAGAGGACATTAGAACTTATCCTAGTGTAACGGTAGACACTTTTATACCTGAAACAACTCCAGATAGAATTGATCCAGAGACTGAAGTTCACTTACCTGAACATCTGGAAATTGAGTTTCAGAATTCAGACGGTGTCAACCCTCCAGTATCTACCACTACAGAAGCAATACCTTCTTCAGCTCCAGAAGTATTTTATAGACCTAAAGGTCTACCTCTTCCACCTGGACTGATTGCAATAGAAGAGATAGTAGAGGATCTTCCATCCAGTACCCCATTGCATTTTGGAACTGGGATTCACCTATATCCTTCTAATCCTAAAGTTAGCTCTCCTAAACATCCTTCATCATAAGTTCCTGTCGAATCGCTAGAAAATATTTGGATAAACTAAATATGTCTAAACAACCATCAACATCTAGGAATATATCATCTAATACAGCTACAATAGAGCTTCCTGTTGCCACTCCTACAATGTTTGTTGGTATACCATCTATCCTCGCTAGTTACCCATCACTAGCTGGAGTCCATTCAGGGAATGTTTCACCAACATGGTCTGTTCCTATTTTTTCATCCACAATCCAATATGGTATTTCTTATGTTGCAACTTAGAAATTTGATCCGGCATGCCAGTACCAATTTGGGCAGACCAGTCTTCAAAGACCGATATATCCTTTGGACACTGGACTACCGCCATATGGAGGGAAGTATGCTTTTTCGTTGTTCCCTCTTGGAGAACAACCATATGAGAGTTTACAACGGAATTCAGATCCAACTGGAATTACATCCAGTGGTTGGGTACCAATACTGCCTCAACAACTAAGGGTTGTATATTCAATACAACCAACCCAACCTGTGTCGAATATTCCCACTACACTTTCTATTGTGACTGTGTCGCAAGTACAAGCACTGCCTATTGTGTGTCAACCTCAAGCCTCTTAGGTTGCGATACAATAGCCTCTTGTCTCTATGGCTCAATCACAACCATGGAAAATTTTAAGAACCCCCCCTAAATTTATAAATATAATAAATGGGCGAATCTCCATGGTATATAGGAAAAATGGAAGGCGATTTTATCAATAATATAATATGTATACATAATTTTTTGGCGAATCTCTCACCAGGCATGGCGAATATTTTACTCAATTATAAAATCTTGTAAGATCTTGGCGAGTCTTTCACTAAATAATAAAACTTTGTAAAGTCCTAGTGAATCTTAGCATAGGCTACATGCGGGTTTAATTCCCCCATTTAAATAGGCTACATTGCAAGTGAATACCATGTGCGATTTTGGTGAATACCATGGGTCAATACCATGTGCCATTTTTATTTTTATTAATTCTAATATTAGGGTTAATAATGGTTTTTTGCATGGTATTAATAACAATCTAGTCCATGGTATTTGTCCCATAGTATTTTGGCCATAGGTTTCACCTAAATATAACCTATTTTTTGAGTGTTCGTAAATATAAGGTGACTTATGGAGTAAATATAAAAAAATGTTTTATTTGTTTACCATACCTCTCGTTTATTCATATTTTTATTAATTTACCATACCTCTTTTACAAATATGGTATTTGGCCCATAGGATTCACTTAAATAAAACCTCTTTCTTGAGCCTTCATAAATAGAACGAGGGTTATGGACTAAATATAAAAAGAGGTTTTATTTATTTACGATACATCTAGTTTATTTATATTTTTATTTATTTACCATACCTTTTGAGTAAGTATAAAAAGACGTTTTATTTATTTACCATACCTCCACTTTACTTATATTTTTATTCGTTTACACCCTTACATGTATATAAGGTGACTTATGGAGTAAAAATAAAAAATGTTTTAATTATTTACCATACCTCTTATTTATTTATATTTTTATTAATTTACCATACCTCTTTTATAAATATGGTATTTGGCCCATAGGATTCACTTAAATAAAACCTATTCTTGAAAATGGGCCAATGGAAGGTTGTAAGTCCTAATTTCAAGGGCTAAATTTACCTTTTTTACCCTATCCCTTAAAATAAGGTGGGCTATTTGAGGTGATTTGTAAAAATGTACTATGATACAAAATATTCGCCCACTAAAAATTTAAAACCCCTTAATTTTGCCAAAGGGCGAACATTCGCCCCTAAAATTATCCTTGATCACAACCTCAGGTTAGTGATTCTTTACATGGAATGACTCAGGCTCAAACAAGTGTTGTCACCCCGCATCTTGGTCAATCTTCCAGTATTGGGAAACAAAAAATGGTCCAACAACCATGGTTGGTACAATATCAACAACCACAATTCCAGAAAACCTACCGAGGATCTGAGCAACAAGGCTTTGTAGGTAATGGACAACCACATTTTCAAAATGGTTATCAACAACCATACCATAATGGTTATGTCCAAAAACCTTATCAAAGTTACTAGCATCAGATACATTACGCTGGTATGCAAAGACCTACTGCTCAGGCAATTCCATCTTATCCTAGTTATTCTTCATCTAACTTGAATCAAAAATTTCCTTTTGTAGCAACTCTAGAATTACCAAATTTGAACCGGTTGACAAATGATCCAATTGCATACGACCCTTGGTGGCTTGCGATTCCTCATAAGATCCCCTATGATATTCCTAAATTCAATGGAAATCCAGGTGAAGATCCATCGAATCATGTAATGATCTTTCATTTGTGGTGCTCATCTAACACCCTGAATGATGATTCAATTAGGCTTCACCTTTTTCAATGAACGCTAATTGGTCGAGTAGCAAAATGGTATATTGAATTCCCTAGAGCTTCGTTCGATAACTCCAGCTCCATTGCCACCACCTTTTAACCCATTTTTAGTTACCCATAAGGTACGCAATAGGGATAGAACTCCTTACCAACTTTAAAAAAATGACAAACACTCACATATCTGATCATATTCATGAGTTCTGGCATCATTGTCGAATGGTAAAGACATATGTTTCTGATCAACTTTTAGCTGAATGGTTTATTAAGTCATTATTGCCCTCTATTACTGAGGATGTGGCTAAGGGAGGACTTGTCACTGAAGAGCAAGTCATTGCGCATGCACAATATTTAGACTTGATCTATACTCAGTCTGGCACGCTCTACGATGAAATTCTTAATACTTCTAGACCAAAATTTTCCATTCCTCCCCCTCCCAAATCAAACAGGGACTCTCACACTGGTGATGGTGTAATCAATGTCTCAAGCATGAAAACTGCCAAGGCTCCATCTAAAAAATCCCTTGTAGTGTCTAGTCAAAAAGCAAATGATGAACCTATTACCTTAGAGATTAATGTCGTGTCATCTGACAAGGGCAAGAAACCAAGGTAACCAAGGGGCAAGAAGAAAGGGAAAAATAATAAGAAGAAATAGGAAAATTCACCTCCTGAAAAATCTTCTCAAAACCCTACCAGGAAAAAGAAACCTCGTCATCCATGTTTCATATGCGAAGATGAGCATTGGACGAAAGATTGTCCACATAAAGCTGAGGTTACAAAATTTTTAAAGACTTCAAGTACCTCAGCTGTGTTGATTGACACATTTCCAAGCCTAGAAACCAATTTGGCTGCTATCGATCATGCTTCCCCATCCTGAGTGCTTATGATATCCATCTCAAAATAGCAAAATAATGCTTTTATATTGACAAGGAATAAAGATTATGGGAATCCACAGTCGTCTAGCAATAAGGCTACAAATCAACCCAGTAGTTCGACAATAACTTTGCCTGAAGTTGTTATGCCCATCATTCCTGAACTAACTATAAATCCACCAAAAGGAGTAGTACATAAATTGACATTTAATCCTCGTGCTCGAGGAGCATAGAATTGTAATATAGTGGAGTATTTGGCTCATTCACCATCCACTATGTCAACACTTGAAGTACTACAAAATTTCCCCTCTCAAAAGCAAGCTTTGTTATCAGCAATAGGTAGGATTGACCTGGTGGATTCCAATCTTGTGGCCTTCAACCATAAAGGATATGAACCTCAGTTACCAGCCCAACTCACTTTCCTTATACAGGTAAAAGCCCTCAATAAAACTGTTCATCGAACAATCATTGATGAGGGGGCATCTACCTGTATTATGTCAATGAGTTGCTGGAAAAATTTAAGCTCACCACCCTTGTCATGATCATCAACGGCATTAAAAGAGTTCAATGGAAGAACATACACACCATATGAGATATTAAGTAACTTGCAAGTTGAACTGGGGGGCAAGATAGTAGAAATTGAATTCGAGGTCATCGATGGAAACCTTGACTACAATATCTTGTTAGGAAGGCCCTGGATTTATGCTATGGCCGTCGTTGTGTCAACATGTTTTAGAAATATTTCATTTCCCTTTCAAGGTGGGATTACAATCGTTGACCAATTAACCCTTTTCCCCCAACAGTTCACAAGCTACTGGAAGCATTCCATTGATCCATGGAAGTTCTCAATTGCTTCAACACGTCAAAGTAGGTCTCCTAAAAGCCACTTCCTTAATGGGTACTTTTACCCTCCTGCCTCCAAGTAATTTGGCAGAAGTGGCCACAATGGAAACCTGTCATATGATATCTTCTATGTCGTTAAAGATTAAGAAGGACTATGACCATTTTGTGGATCATCAAGAGGTGTTGCCTCCTAGCCCTATAGAATCTTTGTATGAATCAATTTTCTGGGCCGAAGTGGAAAACCCAAAACAACACTCAGCGAGTGTTTAGATAGATAGGTCTCTAGGGTATGGTACCCCTTCCGATCCTTGGTCTCATGTACATGCTACAGATGAAGGAATCATTCGATCAATGATGATGGGAGAGACACTGTGGGAATATTACCACCATCGTTCCCACCTTCAAGATAACAATGAAGATTATTGAAGCGACCTTAATCATCCTTCAGTCTTTGATTTTCTATCAAATACTATAAATACAGTGGATTCCGAACGAAATCTATCCAATATTGAAGAAACTATAGCCATTAATATATCGACCAAACCTAATGTTGTAATGAATATTCATGTTGGCAAATCATGTTCTTCATTAAAACTGGAAATTTACTGCGCTCACTTTCACAAATTCAGAGATGTCTTTGCATGGTCATACGAAGAAATGCTAGGCATTGACTCGAGCATCATTGAACATGAAATAAAGATGTATCTAGATGTCAAACCAGTAAGGCAATGGCTTCGACTGGTTCACCCAAAGGAAATCGCCGCCATTAAGGCAGAAGTTGAGAAACTTTTGTGTGTTGGTTTCATTTACCCTGTTCCTCTCACTGATTGGGTATCGAATATTGTTCCTATGATGAAAAAGCAAGGAACGATTAGAGTGTGCATCAACTATAGGGATGTAAATCAAGCTTGTCCAAAGGACAACTATCCTACACCCTTTATCGACCAGATAATTGATGAATGTGCTGAATGCAAAATATTTTCATTTATGGATGGATTTTCCAGATACAATCAAATCAATATCCACCCACAAGACTACTCAAACACTGCATTTATATGTCTATGGGGAACATTTGCGTACCATAAACTACCTTTCGGTTTGAAGAACGCAAGGGACAATTTTTAGAGGAAAATGAACTACGCCTTCCATGACATCCAACACATCGTTCAACCATATCTTGGTAATCTGCCAACTCATTTGCGAAAGCGGACTAATCATCCACAGCATTTAAGAGCCATATTTCTACATTACCGACACTACAAGATACAACTCAATCCACACAAATGTGTGTTTTGTGTTGGTTCTAGTCGATTACTTGGTTTTGTAGTTTCTAAGGATGGAATTCGTCTCGACCCATGTAAGGTTCAGGCTATCCTTGACATGCCTCCACCTTCAAATTTGCTTCAGATTCAAAAACTCCAAGGGAAAGCAAACTTTCTGAGGAGGTTCATTCCACATTATGCCAAACTTGCTAAAGGTTATACACATCTTTTGAAAAAAGAACTACCCTTCAACTGGGATCAGGTTGCGCAAGCCTCCTTTGATGCTTTAAAAGATTCCCTAATAAAAGCATCATTAATGTATGCTCCTGATTATCAAAATGACTTTAACCTATATCTCGCCACTGTAGATACAACCATCGCTATGGTTTTAGTACAAGAAAATGATGGAATAGAACATCCTATATATTATTTAAGTCAAAACTTAAATGATACAAAAAGCAAATACTCCTATGTTCAAAAGCTGGCTTTAGCAGCTATTCAAGCAGTACAGAGATTTCGACACTATATACTCTTTCGCAAAACTACCATTGTGTTAGATTGCAACCCTATGACCTACATTCTGTCGCGTCAATTACTGGGGGGCAAATATTCCAAATAGATAGCCATTTTGTAAGAGTTTTATTTGGAATTCACCAAATCCAAATCAAAGAAGTCTCTTGTCTTCGTGGAGTTACTTTGTGACCATCCATCATCATCCAACGATTTAACATCTAAAGCATCAATTGTGGATGAGACTCTATTTTTGATATCATCAAGCAATCCATGGTATGGAGATATATTGATCTATCTCCAAACCAAAAATTGCCAAACACCTCTTGCTCGGAAGAATGACGTATTCAATACCAAGCTAAAGACTACATGATCGTCGGTGATACACTTTACCGTCATGGTGTAGACATAGTTCTGTGAAGGTGCCTCATGCACAAGGAAGCCGAAAAAGTTCTGAATGACTGTCATTCAGGTGTGTGTGGGGGGCATATATCTGGTTACGCTACTGCACAAGAAATCTTATGGGCTAGCTAGTTCTGGCCCACTATATTCAAATATTTCATAATTATAATCATAAGTTGCCATGCTTGTTAGATTTTTTATCGCAAAACCCAGATTACCACCTGCACCACTACATCCAGTAGTTGTTGTTAGGCCATTCGCCAAATGGGGCATTGATTTCATGACATGTAACCCCACCTCAACCGGGGAGAATGGGTATATTATAATCGTTGTCAACTATTTTACAAAATGGTGACTCTGTTGGGGACTGAATAATTTGTTTGTTTGTTTTATAAACTATAGATGGAGCCTGAAGTTAGCCAGATAGCCTTCGAACTACTCTTGTTCTGTAGTTGCAAAGTAGATGAATGCTACTTCAGTCAATCTCCGGTTTAGTTTATGATCTGAACATCTAACTTAAAATAATTCTAGATGCCTTGTTGGTAGCTCAATAACCTCCCAAGATCATACCCTTGTACTTTGTTCTTTATTGTCTATAATAACTTAACTTAACTCACTAAAATCGGCTGCAAATTTGAGCCAAAACCCATCTCAATTGTACTCCCTAGCCCATCGCACTGTCTGTCACTGGAAACCAGTATGCATCGCACTTCCCGAGTGTAGCAGGTGAGATGCATCCCTATTTCTGTGAAGCACAGGTGTGATGACTGAGTAATACTATTTCTTTCCTTGAAATTTGGGTTTTTTGTCTTTGTTTTCAGCTCTGTTCAATTGTTTTGTTGCTTATGAACAGTATATCATTGTTGAAGCCTCCTTGCTTTACATAGTTTTGCCTCCATTCATTAGGATTAGCAAATTTTTTTATGTATTTGCCTATCATTTACAATCCGTTGTCGAAAAGTTACTTAAATCAAATTGTCATTTTGGTGCAAAAAAGTGTCATAACAGTCGATTTGTATCAAAAAAAGAATTGTTGTTGAATCTTCCTTCCTTGGATAGTCGATTGGATTTTTTTTCATGTATTTGAATTGATTTCTTGATATCTTGAAGTGTCTAAAGCATTCCATATTCTAAATCGAAAAGTGTCGTTAAGTCTTCCTTTCATTTTGAAAAAGAAATTGTTCAAATGTCACTTTGAAGAAAATATTTCAGATCTATACTCAGTTTTCCTTTCTAGCATTTCTCACATTAAGGGAATGAAAATCAAATACATGCATTCGCATTTGCATTTAGACTGTGCAAAAAATTATTTAGGAAAAGTGAATTTAGTGTGTTGTTCGCTCTCTATTTGAAAGAATTGTAATCTTCTTTCCTTAGTAGCTAGGATTTTCATTGTTAAAAATAATCAACAATTGTTTATCATTTTAGATTGCATATATAGGAATTTTACATCTGCATCACGTGGTGAACCATTGAAAGGAAAACTTCTAAGAAAGATCAGCTCTAAAATAAATTTCAATAAACTTAACAATGCTTTGGAGCCTAACGCAACACATCTAGAGGTCTAGTCTAGAGATGTGCTCTGGCGTCGTAAAATCTAGTAACTATTGTTTTCATCGAAAGTTGGGTGATTCCTCCTCTTTGATATGACAAGTGCTAGCACGAACTTGTGCTCCCCATATCATCGAGTATATATTGGGAGACCACAATAGGTTTATATCCTTTATCCATAGGAAGCCGTGTCTTCCGCCCTATCAATCACAATGCACTGAACACAACATTCGAGAAGATTGACTTCCATACATTAGTCCTTGGTAATTTATCTTTAATTTATCACCAAGGTGTATTTTGTAGTCTTGCGATTGGTTTGGTAATCCCTCTGTCTAGATATCTAGAGTAGTCACTTTGGTTCCTTTTCAACTCCTTAAAAGAAAAGGTCCATCTAAGAACTTGTCACTTCAGGCTCATTAAAAATCAAAGGGGACTAGAGTCATATTTAGCTTTTTCTCGACTCTTAAAAATTGAAAAAGCAAAAGTTGTGTCAAAGAGTCATTAAAATTTATTAATTCGGAATAACATCCCTATTCCTTTTTTGATCTTAGGTTGAGTTAATGGAGTCTACCAACCATGGAATCCCTCTTGAGGGAATCCTAGTCCATTTTCTTCTTGTGAAAATATTGGTGCTCCTCATATGGCCACATTGTCTCTACCAAGTCTGACTATTGGCCTGCCAGTGTGGCTGTTCTCAACCTTTGTGCTTCAAAATAACATGATTCCTTAGCAATCGAATCAACATCCAGTTGATACCGAAGTTGACCCTTCACCTTCCTCTTCGTTTGTTTCTCCCTCCCCTTCTTCATCTTCGCTTGGTGAAAATAGTGATGCCAATAACCAAGTGCTTGAGAAGAAGAAGAAAGGGAAGGAGAAGAAGAAGAAAGGGAAGGAGAAGAAGAACAGGAAGTCAGTTAAGCAAGGGGGAAACCATAAATCATCTAGTGAGAATCTGCACACTAAATCTCCAAAATATCATTGTGTAATTTTCAAGGGAAACCATTTTCATCGAGATTGTCCTTGCATTCTATGAATCTTGAGAGAATGGTCTCCCCATTCGCATCATCCGATGTCATCAACCTCTGGTGATCATGTTGACAGCACACCATCAACTAGTGAAAATGAAATTCCTTAACTGAAAGGAAAGCTCAAAACTCCATGTGGATTATGTGAGGGGGACCATCACCTTCCCCGTCGTCCCTTTTTGGATGAGGCCAAAAGAATCTTGCGTAACCATCTTGCCTGACTGCAGTGACTTCTGTTTGGATACAAGAAACTCACCCCAAGTCCTTCACTATTTGAAAATCTGACTAACATACCTCAACTGTTGGTCGGAACTCCTATCGTCAAAAGTGAATCTTCTGAGTCCATACTATACCAAAGTCAACAAGTCGAGATAGCAATTGTCCCAGTCTTGCCTTTAGAAGATACACCTTTAGAAGATATCATTCCCAAAGAGAGTGATAACAATATTGTTCAAATTCTTTTTGTCATTTTAGTGCCCAATGAACTTGGGGGCAATCTGCCCATTCCTTCACAACAGGAAGATAATTCCCCAGTTCCCATGGCTCAAGGGGTTAATTCAACCATTTACTCGGTACCCCATACAAGTAGTCTAATCACTTCCTTTGATTGGAATCGACTAGCAAGATCTCGCCTTCCTTATAATATACCATTCTGAATCATAGTACAAGTTTACAAAATCATCGTGTCTGGCACTATCATAGATGAAGGGGCTTCAGTGAGTATCCTTTCCTCAACTGCTTGGAAAGCGCTTGGTTTGCCATCACTTATGCCTGGTACATAGAATTTGTCGGGCTTTAAAAAAGGAACCACTCAACCATTAGGGATCCTTCCTAAGTTGCCGATAACTTTGAGAAGGAAAACTGTTCGCTTGAATGTGATGGTAGTCCAAGGACCATTAGATTAAAATCTACTCCTTGGACGTGACTATGTTTATAGCATGGAAGCTATTGTTTCCACACTTTTTCGAGTGATTTGTTTCCCACATAAGGCAAAGTGGTCACCGTTAACTAGCTTTCATTTTCGGGTTCAAACAGAACTTCAAGTCAAACATCATCTCTAAATGGTCCTTTGATGTTAAGAGTGTCTCTTCATCCTTCATTCCATCCACCTAATTACAGTGAGTAGTCTGGTGAATGTAACGAAGCTTAGGGGGCATGCACCCTCATCCATTTGGTGGACGAACCCAACTAAAAAGATAGGTTTCCCTGCAGGTTTTGTGATTGGTCCCACACCATTCACATTTGTCCAGTCTCTAGATGAAGCGAAGGAAGTGCTTTTTCTAAACAAGCTGACAAAAACCATCCTACCATATGAATTTCCCTGTAAGTTAAGTGATTGGTCTAACACATCACTCACCTTTGTCTAATCGGCAGACAAAGCCAAGGAAGTGTTTTTGTCTAACCATTGACAAAAACAATCCTTCTTAACTATAGTGATTCCCATATGGTTACTGGAGACTCTCCTTTTCTCGATGCCGGGGGGCATGCAAACCTTTTTATGCAAGCAAAAAACGACCAATTTCATTTTTTAGCTTTTTAGCTTTTAACTTCTGAGGTCAGGTGATTGGTCCAACACACCATTCACCTTCATCTATTCTGTGGACGAAGCAAAGGAAGGGTTTTGTATAAACAAGCTGATGAAACCATCCTACTTGACCTCAACAGTTCCTTAGTTTTAATAGTTTTTTTAGCTTTGTAGTTTGGTCATTACTAGCCTGCATAAAAAGGCAAATGAGCAATGTTTCAGCAAGGTTCAAGCTTGTTAAAAAATGAACCCGCACTCTCCTGAGCATACTTTCTGCAAGGTTCGAGCTCGCTAAAAAATGAACCGGCACTCTCATGAGTAATGTTTCCGCAAGGTTCAAGCTCGTTCAAAAAAATAAACTTGCCAAATGAGCAATGTTCCAGCAAGGTTCAAGCTCATTAAAAAATAAACCTGCCAACAGAGCATATGTTCACCCCAGAGTTCAAGCTCTTTAAAAAATGAACCTACCTTCGGTAAATAACCATTGTGATTGCCATTACATCATCCTTTTGAACCTTGGTTGTGTTTCCTCCATCACTTCCATTCCTCTGGCCGATCATATGCTTCCACTTCATTGTTTACTCTTTTGAGGAACAGCTGCAATGAGTGGTCCTATTATCCACCCTCTTCACATCATCATGTTTTGAGAAGTTCCAATATTACCTAGAACAAGTTGTTACCCCAGATACCACTCGCTCCTCAAAAAACGAGTCCACTTCAAACCATTTTTAGACTCGCTAAAAATGAAAATATTGTCGAGATATTGGCCTCTCCAGCTCACTAAAGTGATTGGAAGTGCCATCCCTCCTATGTATTTTAAACTTTTCAGACCTGAGGGATTATCTCATGAAAAAGTTCGAGTACTTGTCTTTTTCGACTCGCTAAAGTGATTAAAAATTCATCCCTTTTGTATTATTTTAATCTTTTTTCAGACTTAAGGGATTATTCTATGAAAAAGAACCACTTCGTTTCACTTTTTGTCCCTTTTCAAACTCTATAAACATGAAAAAGACCGAGTTGTCTTTGTCATTAAACTTGTTAAAACAATAGCGACAAACTTGTCCACCCAGACAAGAACGAGTTTCACTGTTGCTAAACTCGCTAAAACATAGCGACAAGTTTGCCCGAAGGGAAAATTATAGAACAAGCATATGTTATCCCCCTCAAGCTTGACAAAAATAAAGAGGTACTGGTCAGCAACGACTAGCGAAAAAGGGAAGAAAACTTGAAGAATTTTATTGGTAGTAGGTTGCTCTTGAACATGACACTTTCACTACATGACCATGACTGAGTCGGGTTGGGTTATTCCGTTCACTGGTCATATCGCCATTGGTCCTCCATACCATCCATATTTTGTGGTTAACACTACCAATCCATCTCAGTGTCACCAGTATGTTCAAGAGAAGTCATTCATAGAATTCACCATCCAGTCAATGCCTCATCCACTGCAATATCTTCAACCTCCTTTTTCCATGACTTCCATTCTTGAACCTTGTGTCGTCGATCATTTTCACCTCGAGAAAATCATTTTCTTTGTTTCATGTCGTAGATGTGGGACTTATTAAGGCCCTCCTATGACGGGTCACTTCTTGTCGACATCAGCTCATTATCCAAGAAGTTGACTTAGAAACAACCCTTTCAGTACTTTGAAGCTTGAATTCCTCAATTGAAAGTTTCTCACTTCCAACGATAGGTTTACATCAATGACCTTTGACTGAAAGATTTTGTCTGGTGTTCGACATCGGATCATATATTCACACCACATGAATAGTACTGTAGTACCTTGAGGGTCATTATCATTATCGGTGATTCCTCTCATGCATGTTAATAGCTTACATTATTGGCTGGTAATCAGGCGATTCCTTTCCATGTTCGACTTCATAACATCTTTTCACATGGATCAACTTGTACACATTGATCAATATGTCTATAACAGTTTTCATCCATGTGTACAAGTTGATCCATATGATCAACTTGTACACATGGATCAATATGTATATAACAGTTTTGAAGACCCCAGATCTAGTTTCATCCATCTGGGTTGCAATATATTTAGGAATATAAAGACATCAAATGTACACAAAAGCTGCACAGATAGTCATCTAAGCCAGGGAAGATGACTCTTCTTATGAAGAATCACCAATCTATAATTGCAAACAATTATCTGTCCTATGTATATGAAAACGAATTTATAAAGCTAAGCATGGGAATGCTCACCTTAGCTAAATCATGAAAATAATATGATGATGATGTATTGTATTGTATCTTATACAGGTCACCTTCCAGTTCGAATACCTCGGATCCTCATGATAAAGCATTTCACCCGACATCAAAAGATTTACGAATTCATGCTTTAGGGGGCAACTGTTATACACATATTTGGGCACCGAAACCCAAATCTTATATGTCGATAAACCAAGGGCTCTTTAACTCCCAAAATTGTTGTTGCATACCCTAAAGGATCACGATCAACTGATTACATCATTCCCCAAAAGTTCCACCTGAAAAGCCACTCAGAACTGGCGAAAGCTGGACCACACTGACTGCTCCACTATCAGGGTACGATGCATACTAACTTCTACACTAGCCAGGTGTGATGCATACTAAAGAGGCCATCTGTGGGGTGCAATGAGTGAGGATGGACAAATTTCCAAGACAGTTTGCTAACTGGATGCTCATGGAATCTTTGAGAAACTTCTCATATGACATTTGCCTCTCTGAATTCGCCCAGGAATGAGTAAGAGATCGAAGAAATCTCCAAGTGGAACCAAGAACAACAAGTGGAATGACACTAATCAAAAACCCAGAGATGACTCACACCCTTGCAAACATCTATAAATGGATCCCTCATCTCAAAGATCTAGAGGCTGGAATTTTGTAATTTGTAAGGAAGTGTTGATAGTTTGTCTTTGAGAAAGAACTTTGTATTGTTGGGTGATCTTGCTTTTCATGAGGTGAAGAGGGCTTTGATGCTGGTAGGATGATTCTAGATCAGATAACTGGGTTGTAATTCTCCCTTCTATTATTAATAAAGTTCTTTGATTTTTCCTCCATACAATCATGTATTTGTGAATGCCATTGTATGATCAATGTATTTCTGATTCTACATTGTTTATGATATAATAGATCAAGATGCTTTGATGGTGTTTTGTTACGTTGTCTCTACAGGTATTCATTGAGCGGGATAAGTAGGTGAAGATTTGCAAGATCTATCAAGGGAGAGATAAATCAAGCAAGGAGCCAAGCGGAAGATCCAGGTTTGTCTCATTTCTCCTCTCTTATCTATCATACATAAAAGAAATTGCAAATTTCTTTGATTGTTTGTTTGTAGGATAGTTGCCAATCCTAGTGGGACTAGCAGATCGAAAAGACACTATTTTTCTCGGAAACACCATCCTATAGCATTCGAAAGAACGAAGCTATGCAAGGCTGAGAGAACTATTCCACTACAAAGCGTGAAGGAATAGCCATATTGTACGCGCTCCAAACATTCAAACACTATTAGTTGGGTGGGAATTTTAAGATGTATACGGATCATTCTGCGTTGAAATACCTAGTCAATAAGCCTATGTTGGGGGCGAAGATCAACAGATGGTTGTTATTGTTCCAAGAGTATGTTTTTGAAGTAATTGTGAAGCTTGGATGATTGAACGCGGGACTAGATCATCTGTTGTGCATCGAAATAGTAGAGGAGCACACTAATTTGGAGGAAGGACTGTCTGATGTGCAACTCTTTGCAGTGTGCATCATGGACAGTCACTTTGAAGATATCATACAATTCCTGACAACGAGGATTGTTCTAGAATGGTATACAAGCTAGCAGAAGAAGGAGTTAATAGTGTGTGCAGTAGACTTCTCCATCATTGCAGGACACTTGTACAAAATGGGGTCGGACAAGATATTGCGATGTTATGTACCTGACTTTTAATGAAGCAACATCCTCATCGAGGATCATGAAGGAGCTACAAGAGGGCATTATGCAGGAAAAGAAATAACATAGAAGGTTCTACGTGCTAGATTGTGGTGGCCAACTCTACATAAGGATGCAAAAGAATATTGTAGGGCTTGTGACACATGTTAAAGGACTCGAAGGCCATCTCGGTGGGATGAACTGCCTTTGATGCTGTAAGTGACATTACAATAGCTTGAGAAATGGGTGATTGACTTTGTGAGACCAATTCAGCATCCGGGAAAGAAAACAGGTGCACAGTACATCATCACCGCGACTGAGTACTTGACAAGGTGGGCGAAGCTGTAGCCTATGAAGGATTGTACCGACGTGATAGCAGTGAAGATTCTTTCTGAATATGTATTGATGAGATTTGGTTGTCCAAAGATATTGATGAGTGATCGCGGTACACACTTTCTTAATGAAACAATCAGCGCATTGATGGAAGAGTTTCAGGTGTATCATCAGAAGAGCATGCCTTATCACCCACAAGCCAATGGGATGGTGGAAGCCTTCAATAAGACACTAGAGAATGCACTGAAAAAGGTTTGTAATACTCAGGGAAGTGACTGGGATGTGCGCATAGCAGCAGTGCTATGGGCTTACAGAACAACTTGCAAGAATTTGATTGGGAAAATGCCTTTCAGACTTGTGTATGGCCTAGAAGTTGTGATGCCAATGGAATACATTATACCTAGTCTGTGCATAGTAGCACTCATAGGAATGGTAGACTACGGAGAGTTGGAAGAGAGGCTTGCATAGCTAGGAAAGCTTGAGGAAGACAAATTTCTAGCTAGATTTCACCAAGAAGTTCAAAAGGAACACGAAAAGGCATGGCATGATCGGCACATTAAACTGCACACCTTCAAGGTAAATGATCTGGTTTCGTTATATGACAAGAAGTTTGATAAATTTCCAAGGAAATTTAGGATGCACTGTTTGGGGCCCTATGTCATCAAAGAGATTACCGATGGTGGAGTAATTCAGTTGGTTAAGTTAAATGGGGAGCCCTTCCCTAGAAAGCTGAATGGTAGCCGATCGAAGCCATACACTAGTGATTCGACTAGGTGACTATATCAAGGTAGCACAGTCTTAGTGCTCTAGGCAGCTGAAAGGAATCGCAGGACTGTAAAATACACTGCCCGGGTTGGGGAACTGTGTGATGAGAAAACTGCACGGAATGAGGAGATGTCACATAGACCACATAAGCGAGAAGAAGGCTACACTATCGAGGATAAAACCATGCAGGTTAGACAGAAAGTGACTAATAAAGTTAGTGTTCATGATTTGACGGTGAAAAAATGGCCAAATGGAGTGGGGGGGCGCATTTAAGACAAAATTTATGGGCGAGATCCTTAAAAATATGTTGCTAATCTAGCATTAATGAACGATTTTGGGGGGAACAGTCCAATTTGAATTCAAAATGTCCTATAAATTACATGTGGATGCCCAATGAAAAACACTTAGCATTTTGAGCATTGAGTTGTTGAGCTCTCAGATGTGTATGAACCGTGAATTCTTTGAAGCTCTGATAGCGAGTTCGGTGTTTGAGCAATTTCTAAAGGAGACACAATAACTGTTGAATAGCATCATTTCGACACCAGTAGAATCCATAGATATTGGGGAAGTAGTGATAGCCGAAGGGGTTGTGCTAGAGGTTGCTATGGAAGTAGATGGAGCTACTCCAGAGGTTGCAGAGATACCGGCTGAAGTACCCAAGTTGCAATGGTCACCTAGACCAAGGCCTACCCTGACCCAAGAGAGTGCGAAAAGCAAGAAAGGAAAGTAAGCCGCGGCACCACAGCCGATATGCACATCACTTAGAAGAAACCCACTGAAGGATATGGCCACTACACAAGAAAAGGGAAAAACAATTAAGCTAGAACTGGAGGAGGAAGAAATTGAGGGTATCCCAATGGACGATGAGGATCTTGGGGTGGAAATGGAGGACATTGAAGTTGAGGAGTTTGACCCCATTACTAAATTTCTTGAGTATTTCCCTCCATGTAGGGGAAAGGCTAAGGTGCCTAACGACATCAACAAGAGCAAGGTCACCTTGTACACACCTCTGCTGCCAGACCAGATTTTTTTGAAGGACCGTGCTTGGGGTGGATTCCAATGTTGAAATGGAGGACTCAGACTTAGTTGACATCAAGCGATTCCCTCACCTAGTGACAGACCAGCTAATGCACCGCGTTATCCATAAGACCACCAGGATGACCACGTTGTAACCGCAGAAGTGGCTCAAAGGCATGGATAAGGCAGGCGTGCTCAACCTACTATGGGTGCCGCATTACAACCGGACACCCATTACCTTGCTAGAAATCAAGCACCTACTGTGCTTGGTAAATGATGGGTGTTTCTGGTTGAAGGAGCCAATAGCCATCAGTAATAGACTGATCCATAAGATAACGAGGCTGCCATACTTAGGAGAGAATCTGGCTAAGATGTTTGGTGGAAAGCCGGGTAAGCTGGCCCTCGCGGAGGCCATGAAGAAGAAGTTTGGATTAGTAAAAAACCCACGTGGCTATGCTATTAGAAGTATTTCCGACCCTACAGTCAAAGTGGCCACATAGATTTTGGTAGGGAAGGTCATGTGGAAGTGTCACTTCGATGAAGTACTGGCGCCTGTCGTGGCTCTGGCGGCCCAATGCACAAAGGGGGGTTAGTTTAATTAGGTGTGCTACCTCTGTGGTGAGTTCCTCGCAAACTACTATGAGGCACAGGATCCCAGCAAGACCTTCCACTATGCGTGGCTCTTGTTGTCCATCGTGCTAGTAGCCTGGGAGCTACTCGAAGACAATCAATTTCCCTCGATCGCATCAGACCTACCTGAGGCCGTGAAGTACGCTTTGCTATGGGTGAGTAAGGATCCTAAGTGAATTAAGGACAATAAGATCTTTCTGATCTTGATGGAGATGAAAATGCACATGGCCATCAACCGCAAGCCATGGTTGTCACCTACTATCTTTGATAAATTGCAACAATATGTAGAATTCAAGGCTGATTTCCACCACATATCCATAAGGGCACGGAAGGACCCTGAGCAGAATTCGCATGACTTGCCCTACTTTGCGACAGATGATGTGATTTAGGTGGTCATTGACAACTGGTTGGCAGAATGGTACATTGCCTCAGACTTGACTCTGTGATCCAGCAAGACAGTCGTGTAGTGGAAGAAGGAAGAAGCTAATCTCAAGATGGAGCAGTTGGCTCAGAAAGGGAGAAAGGAGGCTGAGGATAAGGCTAAGGCAAACCGTGTTGCCACATAGGAGATATGCAGATGGACAAGAGGAGAGGATCTCAGCTCCAACAAAGAGAAGTCACCCTCCTAAGAGGAAGAGGAAGAAGAGGATGATCCGACAGAGTAGGGAGGATAATACCTCCAGATGCCTTGATTCCATATCAAGCATCTAAGGGAACAAGAAAAAGTAGGGCCATGGAAGACGTCTAAGGCTAGCAAGACGTTCATGGACCTGATCACCCTAACAGAGGGGGATCTGAATGACATTAGAGATACAGTGCGGGATGCCACCGCAGAACTGCAGCAATAGTTTAAGCAGCAATAGTAGCAGGTGTTGGGGGCCACTCAAGTGAATCTGTGATAGCTACATATTCGGGCATCACAAACCGATGTGACATCCACCAGTTTGGCCATTGGTAATTCAGAAGCTACCAAGATGCCGCACACGAGGGACTCCTGAGTGATAGTGTTGCTAGATGGAGCACTGACAACAGAAATTGAAGCTGACAGGCCCACTTTCAGTGCAGTCAAGGGATTAGGGCTGAACTTGGTAGAAGTTCCTAGCGAGGCGCTCCACCTGCTGCAGGATGGGGTGATCATGGAATTTAGGGCCCACGAGCAACGCACTTTGCAGGTGGTTAGTGAGTAGAAGATCAACAATACTATGATGGGTGTGCAGCGAGACTCTAGCATCACCATTGCAAATGATGTGACCGATAAAAACAAGCGCGTAGTCCACATTGTGGAGGAAGCATATCGAATGGTCTCGGAGTTGGCCATTCCTTAGGATGAGCCGATAGATGTGCACATTTGCAAAATCACTATGGGGCTACGCGACGCCCACACAGAGTTGGCAAAGTTTCATCTAGAGTTGAACCTCCAAATTGCAGAGTTGTAGTTGAAGGCCTCACCTTCGATTTGCCAGAATTCAAGGAGCAGTGTGCGATTGCTATAACAAAGGAAATAGCGGCAGTAGAAAGTGCAGTGGAAAACTACACAATGGTTTTCCAACAATCATTCGAAGTACTAACCAGCCTAGAAGAAGACCCTACTCTGCATATGCTAGAAAAAGAGGTGCAAGAGCTGCAGGAGTGCTACGACGAGGTATAAGGAACAACGCGTATTGTCACTCTCACACAGAGAGTCGCGAAGCTGTAGGAGGCCAAGGCATTGAAAGAACAGGTAGATGCAGCTCAACACAAAGAGGTAGTGTTGAAGGTATGTTTGAAGCCTTGGTTGGACGAGGCCTACTTTATCACGGCCTCCATTGAAGGGAAGTTGGCTAGTCTACAGGAGAATCAACAGAAGTTTTAGGCTGATAGTGTAGTGCCAACAGCATAGCAGTTGGTCAAGGAATTAAAGCAGGCAATCGCGCAGTGCACCATCGAGGTAGCAGTCGTACAGGTCAAGCTGGGGGGTCTTCGCACCAAGACCTCTGCACCTATAGAGTAACTCGAGGGTGAGTCACCATGTTTTTTTTGGGGGCCTGTTGGGAGCGACTTCCCCCAAGAGTCAGTTTTGGGGCTAAAAGCCCATGTTTTTGGGTAGAAAGCCCAAATTTTGTAATAAAGATGTAAATTCTCCACATTTTGTGGTCGCAGAGCACGAAGGTGTTAAGAGTCGTAAAGGGTTGTCCACCCTTATTTTGTAAAGTCTCATGCCGGCTGAAAAGATCTACCCATGGTTCGAGGACCATGGGATTGTATAAAAAGGGAGTCTTAGAAGAGTCTAAGGCAGTGAAGTAGAAGTAAGAAGAGTTTATGGGTAAGAAATTATAAGTGTTCTCGGGTCTTAGCGTATGGAGAGGCTTTGCAGCTGAGTATGTAGAGGCCTAGGGTGGAAGTCCATAGTTGAGTGCGCTGACCCATGCAGCTGTGTGCGCACGGTCTATGGAGTCTATACTGAACTTGAGATATCAATAAGAGAAGTATTTTGCAAATCATTGTGTCTCTTGTCTCTGTTTAATGCATCTGATTATTTTATGTTATGATCTTGGTTTACATTATAATGCTTATTTGATGCATGGATGTATTTGATTATATCTATTAATTGAACACAAGCAAGAATACAGGTTTATACGAAGATAATTATTAATGCCTGGTAGATTAGGTAGCACTTAAGATAACTTAGGAACTTATATAGTAACATAGCCACAGAGGCATGTAAGTGCCTATTCCTTTGGTTAGGGTTGCGCGAAGATCAGTCGGATGGCTTCACGGAGGTACTGAAGGATGAAAGAGAAAGAACATCGATAAGCCCTAAAGGCTTATCGATTTGAATGAAGGCAGTATCACGAAGTGTAAATCGACATCACGACCATCTCAGGGTCTGGAATCTTGGTTCCTACATCTCCCCATACTGCTTCAAGTGAGACATCAGTCCACGCTCCGTAGGCTGATGCCGAAAGGGCCAGTACTGTAGGGATTTTCTTGACTAACTAATGTTGAACCTAGGTTAGGGCCCATCAAGCCAAAAAACCCTCCGAGGAAATGCTGTCAAGATGAGTTGTGTAGTGGAGACCTCTTTCTTTAAGCTTGCACCAATACCAAGACTTGCTTCCTACTGCTGTTAGAGCCACATTCACCGAGTGCCTATGTCGTCTTGGGCACTCCTATAGTGCACACCTTTGAGATATTTTGGGAAATCCTTCCACCAAGATAAAGTGTTGTGTAAGGGGTCCACCCTAAGCCAATAAAAATACCATTTTGTCACTTTGTTGTATACCACATTTTCCTGGTTGTTGGAATTTCCCGCTCTACTAAATCTCTACATATTTTGGCAATGCACCAAACCTAACATGCTCGAAAGGTCCTCTAATTAATGATATCTCTACAATATTTTAATTTTGGGGTCCACACTTTGACTTTATATAACTTTTAATCTAGGAGGACATTATTTCTCTTCCACATACCGCTAGAAATATCTTCTAGATCTATTTCCATCTAATTGGGTCTGAATTGCATTTAATGTGATTTCCATACATGAAATGGCTCCAAATATCGTTCATCTTTAGCAAATAACTCCACCAGTATTGTCCACATATCTAATTGGAAACATCTGAGCCTTACAACACTTTTTCCATACATGTGTTGATCTTCCTTCTTCTTGCAAAGTTCTTTACTTTTCCATTGTATTACCTATAATATGGATACAAAACCATTGGAAATACTTGTTTGACAACCTCCTTATGCCAAAAACATAACATTATTATAAAAAACATATCAATACATGACATCAACGAGCACCTCCTCAATAACATATGGATTCCTCTCATTATGTTCATTTACGTTTCCATCGATGACAACATCATCAATTATTTTCCTTTGCCATTAATGAAAATATATTTCCATCACTGCTCTCTCTATTGGTTGTAGATAACAATAGAAAGAACTCCCTTGCAAAAAAGGATCATACAAAGACTTTTATTTGAGTGGAAAGGGCTTAGGTTCAATCCACCCTTACTAATTGGACTCTAAGAACACTTAGATCAAGTATAAGAATCCACGAAATCAAAGTCCATAGAAGAAAATACTGGATTCTACCCAACAGGAATAACCACAAGAAGGTGAAATAGGGATGTTAAGAAGGTGATTAAATATATGAATGAAAATGAGTAGAGAAGAGAAGATGAGTTAGTTTCTCAAGTGTGAGCAACAATTCTAGTAGGGGAGTATGATGAGCCTCAAGAACACATAAATCATAAGGCTCTTCAATCCACTTCTAAGCACATAAAAATTATATTGAACCCACCTTTTGCACCTAATGATACATTTTCATAGATTAATGGGTTCTTAGAAGAGTTTAATGACGTTTTCATAGTTTATGTGCATTAACATGTGTATTGTGTAGGATTTGAAGATACATGACACAGATTCTAAGAAGTCCACTAGTAGAGATATTTGTTTATACTTGTTTCCCACCACAAGAAGGCCTCAACTCAACTAGCTGATGGAATTTAATGGCCCTTCCTATTGTTGGGAGGTGAATTGAGATCAATATCCATTTTTATAGGACCATTTGGTGGGATATGTAGCATTCCTCAATGAGGATGTTCCCTGCTCGATGTATAAATAAGAGACTCAAGTATCCTAGTAAAGATATAGATAAGAGTTTGAAGAATAAGAAGAAATAATAGATTCGTATTTCCAAGAATTTTTTGTATCCTTTTAATGTGAAAAATATTTCTTAGTTATCAAAAAGCAACATTCTAGTTCAGTTCTTATTTTTCCTTTCCTCTAAGGACATTGAGCATGCTTAGGCTAGGTCCATAGAAAGAGCTTCAACATCATGTTTTACTTTTGTTAGTGTTATCCTTTTATTCATTTTCCATCATTTTTTAAACTTATTTTTTCATAGCTCTTATGGATGGTAAAATAGAATATTTGATGAAAAACTATTTCTTATAGGTTATTTGTGTATTTGATTGTAGTAGTAGAACTAGTTAATGCCATTTTATATCTTCATTCACTTAATTTATCATGTTGTCACAAACTTTTCTATTCACTATTTTGTTGTGTAACCAATTTGTAGCTACATGAAAAAATAAAAGGTTGATCTCACTAGGATAGGTGTGCACCAACTTGTCTTAAATCTTTAATTAGTTTCATGATATAATTTTCAAACATATCCATAGCTTCCTCACATCTAGACCCACATTATATCTAGTTTACATACTCGATGGATTGTCTCCTATATCAAAACAAGGACTCCTATAACAACCTATAATCAACACCCCATTTTGACTCAGCTTCGCAATAAACTCATGATTTGGCTTCTTTAACATATTACAACACCTATTGAACATTGATGGTGAAACTTATTAGTATAGAGACCTCATAGATTCTTTTGACAATTTTGTTCTAAAAATTGCCTTTTCCTACAAATTATGGTTTTGATTCACAGTATTTCATTTTAGTAGTGTGTTTTTCCATTTATTGTAGATAACATAGAAGTGTGAAAGTGTGCTTTCCTTCATTACAATTAGCATATATTTTCATGCTGTTTCCTTTTCTGCAAAAGTATTTTCCTTGTAGCATAGCATAGTTAGCTTGGTATCTTTGCATCTAGCCTTCATTTCAATGCTCCCACCAACCTAAATATCAACAAGATAAATATATATTTCCTATTGCACATACAATGTCAACCCCTTTTAATTTTATACAAACCTTAGGTTGATAATTAAATTGAGAGCCTTGGGAGCTACAACATTGTTGTTGTAATATTAAGGGCCCTCAAATATGTGAAGCTTGGATTGAAAATTCATGATTATGGTTCTTTGTTTCAAAATTTGTTCTTTCCAATTGTGCTAGAAAATCCCCATATGAGATTGATTCTTAACATCATGCTTCTCCATTCATTTAGTATTTTCTTCGATATCCACATCCCTTTTAGAAATCCTTCCAAAGAGAAACTTTTCCATGGAAATCATGATTTTTTGTATTTCTTCCTTACTTTCATTCATCTTCTATTCAATTACTTCCTTATTTTCATTCATTCATTTTTCTATTTATCTTATGTGTTTATCCTGAGGACTTGGAAAATCCACATTTATCAACAAACTACCCTCTATTTCATTAACTTTCTTCTCAAATTGAGGTAACATAAATTCTAAGTCTTCACATTCTTCATGAGTCTAACATGGGTCTTCATTAAATTACCTAATGTAGTCTTTCTTTGGAGGCATGTTGGAAAGTAAAAATACACCACCTCTTTATTACAACCACTAGGGGGCATTCTAGTGAACAATTAGGTCACTAATAAGCTATGTACCTTAATTTGTGTAATATCATAATAGTTTAATATTTATTGATATATTTCTAAGAATTGATTCCTTCTAGATCTGGAAATTATTTCTGTAATACTCTCATATGTAGTTTCCACGATTCCACATGTGTTAACTACATTTGATGTTCCAACTAAAAGTTATAGTAACTTTCCAAAAAATTGGTGATTTTTTTGCCTCTTCCGATGAGGAAACCTGTATAGCATGCCATATGTCTAATTCATCAAATATAATTATGAGAATTGTACCTGAGGTACTTCTATATGTTATCAGAAATTCCTGAATATGTCACTCTCTAATTTTTTTTATACAAGAAGATATGGAAAACATACATATCTTACCAATTTAAACTTTATTTCATGATCATACATAAATCCTAAAATCCATAGGGTATATCTATTTAAGTATATTTAACCAATTATTAAGATAGAATGAAATATTGCAATATATTTCTCCTTAATATGGTCCAACTTCTAGTTAATGAAACCTTATAGAAAAAATATTTATATCACAAATTGTAAACTAACATGCTTGAGACTAATTTTTGGAGCATATAGATCATATGCTAGTTTGTTGGATCATATCTTTGAAAATTTAGATATCAAATATTTCTAAATTTGAACATATGTTCACCATGATTTTTCTCAATGTGATCAAAGTTTAATGATCTAAAGCCTCACAAAAATAAAGTTATAGAAAAATTTTGAAATGACCTATTTCAGGAAAACTTTAGGACCATACAAAAATCCTCTTATTTGGACCATATCTCTAATATTATAGAAAAGTAAGGTATGAAACTTTGATCTATAATTTCGAGAGATTTATTCTCAATATTCTCGAGATTTCACCATTTGAAATGCCCAAGGAAAGAAATTGTAATGAAAATTCCACGATGATGTGTCTGAGGTAGCAAAACCATAAGATCAGGAGATATGACACTAAATGTTATTATCCTTGTCCCTTAAAAATGATAATAAACCAATAATTACAATCCAATTTTAGGGTGAAGCCTCATTTTAGAATAAGTACAATTAATAAGGAAATATTTGATGCTCCTAAGGCTAAGTTTCCTTAGTATATATATGGGAGACAACGGGTATAATTATAATAAAATGGGACAATGAGGGGTTGAAGCATACATAGCAATATAACAATACAAATGCAATTAATTAATATCTGTCTTAGTAAGAGGGTTTTGGGTTAACATTGGGCTTATTTACGGATTAACAATCAGGCAAGGTGAAGTAAGAACTAACTGGTAATATACAATTCAATACTCATGTATCTAGTAAATGGTGAATTTTGGTATAATGATAATGCATAAAAGAAATCCCATATGAAATAAAATAAAATAAAAATAAAAATATTACCAGTCATCGAACTTCATCCACCTTGAACCATATACTAACCACTGGGCCACCAAATTCCAGTGACTATATTTTGTCAACTAAAGGAAATTACATTACATTAATTGAGTTTTTATAACTAACATATGCTACCCATAGAGCCATTGGATATTCTATAAAGGAACAATGAGTAAATCATGAGAACCCAATATTCAATATTCACATATTCTCGCCACCATATTCCAACGAGTGATCATTGTTTTTTTATTAACATGCCAATAGGCTCCATCAAGCAGGCCATAAATTTGTGTTCGTAACTAGGAATGAGAAGAATGTTATATTTCCAAAAACATCTTAACAAGTGGACAATTATGGTAGCCTCAAAAGTAAAATAATATGAAACTAAATGAAGAAAAATTTTATAACCTACTTAGTACATTAAAAGTAAACTACACACCAATGCAATACATAAAGAAAATCAAATGTTTGATCCTACTATACATACATACAAAACATAAGCCAGTGAGATTAAAGAGGAAAGTACTATCTAATTGATTGAAAAGTGTCGAACCCCACTCTTACGTAAACTAAAGTATGAAACGAGTTTCATTGAGCCTAGAAGAGCGTGTAGCAAAGTTGTAAAATTGAGAGCCATTGAGCCTAGAAGAGCGTGTAGCAAAGTTGAAAAAACTTAAAATGTGAGAGCCATTATGAATTCGAGGAGAGTGTGTAGAGAATTTTTATTCACATTGTAACTAAAATCATACATGCATTTAATGATTCAAATTCCATGCACGTAATTACGTAAGTGAATTTATTCCAATCACATCATGAGGCCATCAATCTCGTGAAAGATAAATAAAATTAATCAATGATATGAAGCATGCAAAACTAAGAAAGGAAAACCATCAAATCAGTTCTTAAAATCAAACAAAACTAAATCAAATACAAGAAACAAAGATTGATTTCAAAAATGTAATACGGGACCCTTAGTTTTTTTGCTAAAAATTAAATGGGTTTATTAAGGCTCGACAATGTGGTATACTGACATCTTTAAAACAAAGCCCGAAATGAAATCGGTGTTTGTTGGATGGAAATGTGGTAATGGTTATTTTAGTGTGGGAATGGAATCATGCTACTCTAAGGGGAGGGATGGAGTTAAAATTCGAGTTTAGAGATAAATAAGAAACATTCAAACAAAGGGATTTAATGTTTAGGGATGTAGGTTCGTTATAACATTTAAATTACGATTTTTTATTTTTGAGTATGTAATTAACAACTAATTTATAAAGGAGTTTAAGATAACATAAAATTGATTCCCAATCTCCTTTGGTGAGCTAATTGAAAAAAGAAATATAAATGAAATAGTGGAAAAATTAAAAGAGCTCAAAATGTCAACCAAATAAGCATTATTGAAGGTCTGACTATTATTGAGTTAAAAATGAGAGCTATGACATGCCTATAATAGAGTCATTCAAAGTTTAAATAGTCTTTCACATATATCATAATCTTCCTACAAAAGAGAATTATACCAATCTCCAATATAAAGCGATAGCTGAAAAACTACATTTTCCACATAAATGATATAAAAAATGATTAATGAATGGTTTAACTAAGGTTCCCTCATAAGATATGGATACCTCCCTTGCACTCATTACATTGGATCTCCCTTGAGGTGTTAATGTTGAATCATCCAAGTTTTTCCTATTAATGGGTTGGAGAAGATAAGTACAATCAACTAAAGAGATTGGAAGGTGGATTAGGGAGCTCGATGCATATTAAATTCCAATTTCAATGTGTAACTATAAGATGATAATGATGTGTGTGTGTGTAAGAGAGACACAAAGAGAGAGAGAGAGAGAGAGAGAGAGAGAGAGAGAGAGAGATTATCACCCAAATATTCTTGACATCGGACATCTCCACATGTTTATTAAAGTACATTATAAAAAAATATGTTTACCACCTCTTCTACCACATTTTCCACCTTGATTAGACCTTCAAAAACCTTTGAGACATGCCTAAATTTTGACTTACTAGAGCCAACACAAAATTGGCATTTGGAGATAATTATTGTAGGAGTAGTAAAAATAAAGTGACTTTTGGAAATGGAGTGTTTTTGATCATTTATATTGATTTTACTAATGAGGTACCTTTAATGACAATCACCATTGATGTTATACTCTGAAAATGTACATACCCATAAAACCCATTATTTGGACTATTATAGCAAACATTTTCTAGAAATTGAAAGTAGTTATAAGTGGAAATTCGTTTTTGTCTTGACCCATGGGGATTTGAACTTTGAATATCATGGTTTACACAATACTTCTTAACATGTTTATTTTGAGTTGATCTGTTGTCAAGGGTTATAAATGGACATTTAAAAGTTCCAATTGTTATTCTTTATTTGATCAATTAACCACTATTTTTTATCACCATGTCAAGGGAACTTAAAAAAAACTTTTCATATAAAACCATGATGTCTCTCCATTAATCATTCATCTATAAACCATAAATACACACTGATCGGAATCTGGACTAGGGGAAATTTTTTTCTCAAAAACCAAAGTGCTCAGAATCACTGAAAAACTGAATGAACATGTCTGTCTCAATGATATGATCCCAACACAACTTTTTTCACTCAAATTGGAACTCATATGGGAAATATCGATACCTTTGTTTGCTTTGTCAAACAAGCAAATTTTTGGGTACAGGGTTGAGTGGGATTCTAACTAGGCATCTCTATAGCCCAGTCAACAAAAGGAATATTCCTTGGAATATTCTTTTAGTATTCTGAAAGGTGGCTCAATCGGATTGTGACAAGTGTCGACATGTTATTGATGAAAGTCATTTATGGTGGATGAATGAGAGGCTGACATGTGGCAAGCCCAAATTCCACCACGTGCCCTCTCAAAGGTAATGTAAAAGGTTATTTGGCAAGACGACGAAGTTGAACCCGAGACCTCACCCAGACAAGGCCCACGCTTTACTGCTATGCTGCAACGTATCACTTAAAAAATTGTGGGCAAAATTTCTATTTAAAGGGTAGCACATGGTGGATTGGGGAAGGAGAGAGCTAGCCTTGTGGGCCAGCCCCCTCCATATGTGACCAACACCGTAACCAAGAGCCAGTGCTTAACGCTAACTACGCGTTTAACGTGCTAAGTGGGATTAGAACTAATTAAATCATACGTATCCCTTAGTTAATTCCAGATTGATTTGGCGGTGGTTTTAGTAGGCTCTATATATCTATTAGTGCTCCAATTTTTGCGAGGCTAACTGGAGTTTCTCCAAATTTGGTGGAGTTTTCCTTAGGGAAAACGTAAGAGACCATAACTTTTGCAATGTTAGACCAATTTTGGCTCAAAAAGAGTCATTCCTAGATGATTTTGATGTTCTGAACACAATGGAATAGGTTGTAGAGGAAAAAAAGGCACTTATGTAGATGATTTTTCTATGTTGAAGTTTAAGGAAGCCGAGGGCCACTAGGAGAGGAGGTCAAACCTAGATTATCTGAAGTCCAATTACAAAGCTTGGATAGTCATTTTTGGGGGTTTTGGGTATTTTGAATCTAATGGAGTAGGTTTCAAAGCCATTGGATCATTGTAGGTGCATGTAATCAGAGAATTGACCATTAATCCAAAGAGGGTCTAACCATTGAAGCAGGTCCAATGAGATGTAGCCCGGGAGGGGTGAAATCCTTTATCATTTTTATGTTACGAGTTACTGTGTTTTACTTCTCTTAAATTTACTTGCTATATATTTGTTTTGAATATCTAATTAACCTCATAAAATTCTCATCAAAGACACTCAACACTTGACACATAATTCCTCACATTTTGGTTAATTTGAGACGATTCTAAGCACATTTTGTTTAATACTGATGACGGGATTGCATAGCATTAAAACGTTTTCCCAACATTCAATTCAAGTTTGTATCAGAGCACTATTAGCCCATTTTAGCCCTGAGATGGTTTGCCAAGGTTAGCTAGAAACTTAGCTATTGGTTTTTTATTTGTGCAAGGAAAATTTAACTGTGTGCAAGTTTATGTGTGTAAGTTGAAGAAGGGAGATGGTTTGAGATGCTTCCTTGTTGAGAAAATTTTTGAAGGCTTGTGAATATTTTTGATGAATTACAAGTGTGATGGAAGCTTCAACAAGTGATGTTTCTATTCTATCTTCCTTAGCAAGACTCTTTGATTTAGAGATGTTGCAAGAGATTATCATCCTGAGAGATATGGTGCAAGAGATTAATGAAGATAGGAAGGAGAACACTATACTTCAAGAGGAGTTGATGGACATGAAGGAGGAGAAGCAAGAGCTTCCTGAAAGGATGCACGAGATGGAGATTGAATTCCATGATGCCAAGGAAACCCTAGCCAAGTATGTGCATGAAAATGAGGTATGAAATTCAAGTTTATCTTTAATTTCCTCCCAAAATGAATGTTTTGGTGCTTTTGAAAGACACACTAGAGGAATAGTGTCAAAATTATTGATGAAGATGTGTTATGAAGATAAAGGGTTAGGCAAACATGTACAAGGCATAGTTGAGGCAATTGTTGTTGAGGAACGACCTAGGTATTTGAGTCTTAGTTATGGAAAACATGATGGAGAATGCCCCAAAGCCAAGGAAGCACATGAAGGTGTTCCAAGAAGGAATTTCATTACATGTTCATTATCTCAAGCTTGTGATATTTGTGTTCACGAGGAATGCAAACGTTTTATACCCACTTTACAAGAAGATGCTCATAAGCGTGAAACTAGTGGAAATGGAAAACAAGAGGATGTTGAAATATCTAAGGTCATTGAAACCATTTTTGGTATTCCGAAGAGAGCCACTACCTCATAAAATTCACCTCTTGAGGAAGGTGATAAAGGTGAATGTGCAAGGTATAAATATTCCTTTAATCAAGTTTCTTTTGATTATGATAAACATGGTAAATCTTCACATAATATTTGGAAAAAAATTACATGTTCCTTTTGTGGTTTGAATAACCATATTGTTTCAAGGTGTTGGAAGAGGATAAACATAAATATTAAACTTTCAAAACAAAAGAGATAGAAAGCCAAAGGTCCATTAGATAATGGAAACCAGAAGATGCAATTATTTTTCACTCATTGCCATAAGTAGGTTCATCTTGTAGACAAGTGTTGGACTTTTCATCCGACAAGTCATCCATGAGATTTGAAGAAGGTGGAGAGAGATTTTGGCAAGAATGGAAAAGAGGATTCCATAATTGATGTGGGTTAGGATGATACACATGATGAATTGTAGTTGAAAGAAGCGCCATTGAAATGGTTTGGAAAGAGATGGTTAGATTTCTTAACGAATTAAGGCCTTGCATTTCTTTTTATAATTGATGCAAATCTTGCCTTATTGATGAATTTCCTTGTTATTTGGATGCATTTCTTTTCTTCTAAAAGTATGTTTCATATTGCATGAAGCAAGATGTTGGAAACATAGAGTTATGTTGACTCACTTAGATGCAGTATAGATGGAAATTTGCAACTACAAATTTGTATGCATGTTTCATTCATGAACTTGCATGTTTACACCAAGAAGGTGTTTGAAAGTGGAGTATGTTGACTCACTTTATTGCAGCAAATTTGGTCATTTCATCTCTTTAAGTACTCGTACATACCAATGGGATTCTTGTACTTGTGATTTTACTTGTCAGAGAGTTAAGAATTGTTATAAATGCATGAGAGTTTGTGTGTGTGAACAGTGGAATTTTTAATAGTTTCATTGTGCTTGAACATGCATGAGTGATTGACTTGTGTTGGTTGATTACTTTGTTAACATATATGTTGTCAACTTGAGAATGTTTATCATTTGCACATGCATGAATGTCGACTTGTGTGGTCGATTGATTGTTACATGTATGTTATATCGACTTGGAAGAGTTGATTTTGTCTCCGAAGGTGTAAGGGAGATGTGATGAATTGTTTCATGAGAATGTGGAATTCCTGTTGTAAATCGTCATGTCTTCTACATTCTTTTGCTTGATTTGAAAGTTAGTTGTTTGAATAAGCATGTTTTTTCGACTTGTGTTTAGTTGATGGTTTATACACCAAGATGTAAGAGAACATGTCAATGTTCACATGATGTAACATTTGTTTCTTTGAAGAAGCAAACATAAGAGGCTGTCAAGTTATATCCTTGCATGAGTGTTTTTCAAGGTTAATGGTGTTTCCTATGATATGATGTCGCAGGATTTTGGAAGGTCCATGCTTGGCAGGAGGCTCATGATTAGAATTCATTCTCTAATCATGACATGAGAAGCATGTTAATACTGGAGGATCATGGAATCAAGAAGCAAAAGTGGACAAAAAAATTTCCAAAAAAAATTTGCAGCCATGTGTTGACGCCAAGAAGCGAAAGAGATGGTGAATGCATTCTTCCAGATGTCGAATTTGGAACCATAGAGGTAAAATAATGGCCATTTATTTTCTTGTTATTACTAATATTGGAACTCATTTTTGTAGTTCACTGAGTTGGGATTAACTTCGAAAAGTGGTTTCCAAGGAGAAGCTTCCATAGAATGCATTTGTTGTAAAGGAGGACCATGATTCTTAGTGGGAATTCCATTAGTCATCTTTCCAAGCATCGAGGGATTGATTTGGTACATCAATGTGTTTAATCAGCAAGTAGCCAACAAGTGTTGGATTGGGTCAGCAACGAAAGGAGAACATTAGTTGAAGTACCAAGCCATTTGCAAGGAAAGGCATGTCAGTGAACCCAAGTGGTGGTCATGGAGATTTTTCCAAGTAGAATCAATTGAAAAACTTGGGAAGGAGAAGGGTATTCGTCTCTCTTTAGATAACTAGATTTTTTGGTTCCAGAATCTTGTCAGTGGGAAGGAGTGATCAAAATCTAGATTAGGGGCAAAAATTTGCTCAAAAATCAAAGTTCTTAGAATCACTCAAAAATTAAACAATCACATCCATCTTGGCAATACGATCCCAAAGTAACTCATTTCACTCCAAACGACTCTCATATGAGAAAGATAGAGACTTATGTCTGCTTTTTCAAACAGACAAAATTTTGGGTATAGTGCTGACTGGGATGTTGAGTAGGCATCCTTACAACTCAGTCAATAAAAAGAATATTCCTTGGAATATTTTGACAAGTGGCTCATTAGGATTGTGACAAGTTACGACATGTTATAGGTCAAAGGCATTTGCAGTGGACCAATGAGAGGCTGACACATGGCAAGCCCGGAGGCGCTACGCTATTATGGGAATAAGTACCCTAGGGCTTTGGGTTGGAACCCCAATAGAGCAAGAGCAAACTATAGTAAGAAACACACATATAACTCAACCAAGATGCTTATATAAACAAACTATGCGATAGCAACCATACTTGGATGTCCTTCGTTTGGTTAGTTCCAGTAGGGTTCAGACCCTCTACAACTCTTGGTGATCTTCGAATATGCAAATCAACCAATTCAAACATAGATAGTAGCATACACATAAAGAATTTTAATGAAACTCACTTTATATCATAAAAGAAAATGATTAGTTATAAATTGAAATAACATTCATAGATGAATTACAACAACATATGATGCATAAACAAAGTTAATCTCAGGAACAAGACAACATTTCTTTTTATTGTAGAAAGCTATAACTAACATAGAGAGAATTCACCTGAGTCTTCTTCTTCCCACTGTAAGCAAAATAGTCCTCCAGATCTGTCTAGTCCCAGTATTGAGTAGCCTCCTTCCATAACCAATACCATGATATCTCAAGCAAGTGTGAGAATGTTGGCTTATTGGGGCTTGAACTAGGTTCAACAATGTTTAGCCAAATAAATCCCGACACTACTGGCCCTTTTGGTAACAGTCCGCAGAGCCCAGACTGAAGTCTCACCCGAGGTAGTATAGGAGGGTGCTGGAACTAAGTTTCCGCACCCTGGCGATGTCTTTATGTGGTCTGTGGGTGGGAAGATTGATCTTATGCTCTGCATTACTTCAACGCAACTGTCTTGCAAACACAATTTACACGTTTCTATGCTTAATATTATTATAGATCTTGTGTTAACTCATGAAGGCACAGTACTTTCAGTTACCATTTAACATAAACAGACATGCGCGTAATCATAAATCATGAACAAATGCATAAACAAGGATCTAGAGCAAATACACGATATTTCAAAACCAACTTATATTTATTAATGCCTTTATCTGGTTACAATCCACTTGCTGACCTATGCACACAGCTGTAGGGGTTTGCGCACTCAGCTACGGACTCTAACCAGGCCTCCGCATACACAGTTGTGGATCCTCTATCTCTTATTGCAACCCAAACATTGGACTTACAGACTTAGATCTACTATTACCTTCAAACGCCCATATTATTTCTTACCTTCCAAAAACTACCTTTTCACACTTAGAGCCTCACTCTTATTTATACATTCTCATGGTCTGTGGACATGGATAGGTCGACACATTCTAGATTACTTTACAATATTTTAGGGTGGACTACCTTTAGACTTGACCCATTACAATTCGCGCTCTATGCACTTTGCGGAGCTTTTACAATACCTGTACCTAGAAATGTGGTTTTTAAGCCCCAAAACCGTTACGCAGGGGATTTTCTACCCAGTAGGCCCCCAACACAATCATCATGACTTGTCCCAAGTCACCTGGCTGGTGCAGTAATATTTGCGTGAAGTTCATCTAGTAATCTCTGCGCTTCAATTACGTCCACAACACATTCCTCCACTATCTGTTGTATCCATTGTACACATATCTCTGACGTTTTGTTAGCAAGTGCAAGTCCTTGCCTAAGTGCATATACAACCTGCATGTGTGCCTGCTTTCCCTCATTCTTGGCGGTGACTGTGAATGCTTCCTAGAGCCAAGGCTGGATGCGTTCTTTAAGCACTGCTTATTTCTGATGCGTGGCGTGCACCTGGGCTCTTAGAGCCCAGGCCTTCTTCATCTTAGCCAACCACTGAGTAAGGGCGACCATTTCCATTCTCCCCCAGATGTTGTCGTAAGCCCGCTACAACTTCCACGCTTCTGTCTCTATCCGTTGGAGCGTAAAGTCTTCCTGTAGTGAATTAAGAGTGACAAGCCACTGGTCTAGTAAGCCAGTGCATTCCTATATATCATGCTCTATTGTTTCCAACCCTGCTTGAATGGCCTACTGTTGCTGCTTGCAGACCTTCGATGGTGTACAGGGCTATGCCTTCAACCTCAGTTCTGTGATTTGTAAGTTGAGGTCCAACTGGATCCTCGTGGATTCCTCCTTTGCCTCACGGAATCCACTAGCCAATTTGTGGATCCATATGCCTACTGGTAGGTTTAGTGTAATCTCGAGCTCGAGGGTGCGACGACATTCTTCCTCAACGGTTTGTTCTAACTACTGAATCTGTTCTACTGCTTCATCATGTTGGAGGCTCAGTTTCTTGATGTTGATTCGTTGTTGACTAGGCATCTGTACTACACGTCCTTCCCTAGCATAGAGCTCTATCGTCACTCCATCCTATAACTAATATAGTATTTCTTGTGGGGGAGCAGCCAAGTTTAATCCAAGTCCCTTGAGCTAGCCTATTGTGCCTCTATCCTCTGCATATCTACCATTAGTGCTCCTTCTAGTAGCACAACAATGTTATCCATTTTGGCCCGTAGCAACTATTCAGTTGCTGATGTACCTGTAGCCCCATAAGTGACTACCCTTCCCTGTTGTGAAGGTCATACCTGAAGTTCCAGCAGTTGCATTTTGAGTGCCCCCAACACAGTCTGTTGCTCCATCATTTCCTCCTGGAGAACCTCCCAGGTGACTTCGCGAACTATATCACCAATGTCACATAGATCACCCTTGGTCAGTGTGATAGGCTCCCCATCCAACTTGGACGCCTTGGTCTTCTTCCGAGGCCCTGTTCGTTCTATTGCGCGTAGCCGTTTTAAGGGTGTAGAGGTGGTGTTTACATGCGTGCCTTCCGTCGTATTATCTACCCTCTGTCCTACAGTCAAGTTTGGGCCTCTTTCGTCTTGTGTTAGAGTGCCCCTATTGCTGTTGTCTTTTCCATAGTGGCCTTCGCTACCTCCTGGGACACCCGTACTTCTTCGGCTAGTTGTTCGTTCCACTTCTGTTGTGCCAGACTCTTGACAATAGCCTTTTGTCTTTGAATCTTCGTCTCATCGCGTGCCACCAAGTCTGGTGTGCACCATTTCGGTGGCCATGTATCAAGCACCACAAACATAATGTCATCTATTACGATGAAGGGGATTGTGGTCCACTTCTGCTCTGGATCCTTCCATGCCCTAATATACACATGATGCATATCTGCTTTAAATCCTGCAAAACTTTTCACATTGTCGTAGACTGCAGCGGACAGGCATGGCCATTTAGTGATCCATAGTCGTATGCCTGCCTCCATTAGTACTGAGAAGATCTTGGTTTCATGGATTCACGCGGCATCCTTTGTTACCCATAGCGATGCATATTTTGCTACCTCTGGCCAGTTCTGGTCAAGGGGATGAAACTAATTATCCTTCAGCAATTCGCCTGTAACCAATAGTATGGATAAGAGAAACCACGCATAGTGGAAGGTATTTCCCCTATTCTTTGCCCTCCTTGTAGTTTTTCAGGAACTCGTTGCAAAGGAACTATGCCCAGTTGAACTGTACCCCATCTGCACATTACTCAGCTAGCGCAATGACCATTTCTAGTACCTTGTTCTCCCTCCATTTCCTTATCACCTTTCCTACCAACAACTGGGTGGAAATGCGGACCCCTTTGTTCTGAATACTAGTAATAACATACCCCCTCTTCTTTTTCTCCAACGTATATTTCCTTTTCATGGCCTCCGCAAGTGTCAAGTCTCCACTTCTGCCAGCTATTTCTGCGGGGTCCCATCCTACACAAGGAAGTTGAGAAATCCTATGAAGGAGCTCCGCTATGATAGGAATGGGCTCTTCCAGCCATAAGTACCCATCATGGACTAGGAAAAGCAGTTGTCTGATGACAAATATGGTCATCGGTGCCTGATGAAAGTGTCGAATCGATAGGAGGTAGAGTAGCCCAGCCTCGTCCACCCCACACAGCCATGTTCGTGGCTGTAGTGTTGTAATTTCCCCTTCCATGCTTTGTTCCATCAGCTCACTAGTTTCTAAATTGGGAAACCTCTCACTGTCTGTGAGGTCCCAGTCTTCAAATTTCATAGAGGTAATGCGGCCCATAACCATTCCTTCAAACAGAACCCCTTCAGGGAGGGATGGAGTGTTAAATGTGTCGTTAACAACGTCCAAATATTTAGGTAACTTTACCCTCCCTTTCTGGGGAGGGACATACTTGGGTAGTTTTGTTGTGGCAAGTACTAGCTGGATGTCTTCCTCCATCTCTTCTTCTGGTTCCATCTCTTTGAAAAGGGTTAGAGGATCCTCCTCCTCATCGTCGCCCTCAATATTAACTATTTTTCCCTTTTCTTCCATCGACAATTTGCTGAATTGCAGGTTTCACGGAGACATACAGACCAGTCCTACTACCTACAGATCCTTCTTGGGCTTGAGCGTTGGTGATGATTTAGGGATTTCTGGTGCATCCCCTATCAGTGGCATAGAACTTTGCGGGGCTCCCTTGGTTGTTGACATGAGTCTGATCAAGGACTCCTGCATATCCTTTGGCATGGCTTCAAATCATGGAATCGCTCTTACAACCTCCTCATTCATCAAGTGCATGCCCGCTTGATAACGCAATAATTGTATGCCAAGGGTTTCTTGATAGGGGGCCATCTGTGATTTATAAGCCCATTTTAATTCCAACTCAACCATCCCCCCATTTTCTGGCTCATTAATGCTATACTTGCAGTAGATCATTTCAAATCAATTTCTAACTTCATGTCTTAAATGCCCACTGCCCACTTCTTTTTGCCTTAACTTAGACATTTTGTCATGAACACTGACACCAATGGTCACTTCCTTGTTTATCCGCGTAGTAGCATAGACCATTCCATTCGACCGCGATCCTTGGGACATATCGACCCTTCGCACACCCTTGTTGTCACATAGCTTCCTAACAGACTGTTTTATAGTCTTGCACTCTCTTTCAACTATCTGGAGCGCTAAGAATGTCTTCTCTTCAGTTAGTTAGGTGGTCGCACCCTCTTGGTGCACTGTTAGCGCGTCCTGGTGAACATCCCTCGACACGGTTTTTGTCGTCACCGCTATGCGCATTGTTGGATGTAGCACACTCTTTTGATTCCTCTTGAGAGTGAGGCGCGACCTTAACCACAATATTCGACCAATTACCTTGCAGTCACATTCCTTCAATCCATCCTTAGGTTCACGCATATCCAGTTGCAACTCTCTAGGTTTGTCATTTAGAAAGTCCTCCTTTAGTTCTTTTTCCAATTGTTTAATCGCTACGTCCAGCATGATATTTTTCCTTCTAAGTAGTACCCTATCTTTTTCCAATTCATGAAGTTTCACATTTCCTTGTCGAATGGCTTCCTGAATCCATTTATACTCAGCTTCCCTTGGTTGTATGAGCCCTTCAGCCAAAACTTCATGCGTTTTTCTTTTCTCCAATGTTACTACATCCACGACCTTCTGTGGAGGTGCTTCAGAGACCTCAGTTCTTGTACCATTCTGTAGCCTCGACTTCATGACCATGTTTTTATAGAGCGCCAGACATGCCCATATAACTCGTACGACACACAAATCCCCCTTTTTATGTTGTATCCACTGACGCTTATTCATGACTTCGTGTATCTTGGTGAACACTCCCCCCTTCGCACTTGGTACTACGATCCACTGTTGCATCCTGTTAGATCCTGCACTTGTAATACTGTTGCGTGCCTGAATAGTCTGTTCTGGTATGGTACTTTTGATTTTGTCTAAGGTTTCATCCAATCTTGTTACCCCTTCATCTATTAACATTTCCCTTGCTTCTGTCATCATGCACCGTAGTGAGCGAATCATCAAGTTGCAATTCAATGTAGTTACTTCATGCAACCAGTTCTGCCAGTGTTCTATTTCTTCATCGGAAACTGACGTACAAGAACTGTCGCGTTCACATGATATTTTCCCATCTTCAGTTAGGTTCACTTGATCCTGTTCTTGCACCATTATCTGGTAAATGTAATCCAGCTCATCGTCACAGTCATTCTTACTCATGGGTTATGTGTATCATGCTCCTTCGATTGGATCCAGCAGAACTACTAGGCGTAGTGACTTTCTCTCAAAAATCATTTTCTGCTTTTTCAGGTTGATGACTCCATTCATATCCATGGCCCAGTATATTCCTAGTAATGTGGGGTAAGGGTTACTATCATCTACAATCTCTATTACCTCAAAATTTTTCTGCGTGCTCACACCGTCGATATCCACTTTCACTCCTGTCAATCTTCCCATGGGAAAGACCTTTTGTTGGTTTTCCATCCATAATCGAATAGGAGACCACTTTCATGCGGGCCTACCAATGCGTTCCCAAGTCTGCTTTGGTAATATGTTCGTGTCTGAACCCAGGTCTAGGATTACCTAATCCATCACATATTCGCCAATTTGCATTGTCAACAGCATTTCCCTTCTAGTGCACAAAGCATGCTTCCCCATTTTTCGAACTATGCATGGTTCCTCTAACCCTGCTCACCTAGCGATTACCTCTTGTAGTCCTTTGACTACCTTATTGTCACGCAACAGTTTCATACATGTCTCTCAAAAGGTAGTTAGCATAGAAGGATCCAGTCCCATCTCTGGTTGATCCCTACTACCTGAAGTAGAGACCTCTGCGAAGCTCTTCTTAGCTTCCATAAACATTTCTTTTACACAGTCCAAGTCAAACTCAGTTTCCTTTGTAGGAGCCTTACGTACCTAGGTATCCTCTTCAGGATACTTCCCCTTATCTTCCCCCATGGTCGCACCACTTCTCAGCATCATGTTTACGTTGGGGTCCTCCTTGCGCGGTCCAGACATCATCATTTGGATATTTTGCATCAGAGTGGGCTACACCACACCTTTTTCATGCATTTGTGTGATCAACATCGGACAATCTATCATTTCATGATCAAATTGTTCACAGTACAGGCAATATAGTCTCATTGGGTTGGTACAATCACGAGCGTAGTGTCTAGGCCCTCCACAATTGTAACAGATTAGCTGTCTGCAGCCCCTTCTGGGCCCCATTCCTCCTCGACCTCAACCTCATCCTTGGAAGACACCCCACACTATTGTTGTAGCTAGATCAAGGCCTCGCATTTCTGTCTGCATTAGATAAGCTGGGGTCCTATCCATCATTAGTTCATAGCTCTGACATGTATGATCGTCGTGACCTACTAATCTAAAAAAATATAGTATAGTTGCTGTGGAGTCTGGGTATACTTCTGCAACAGGTGATAGTTGTCCATCGCATGCTTTCCTCCCACCTGACAAATTGTGCACCAAAGTGCAGCGGGCGCACTCAGCCATACTTGTGCCTCCGGTATCACTGGCATCGGTCCCCCTCCCATCAAATAGTTTGTGAATATAGGACAGTGATCCTTATCGTGACCTTGGCCTTTACATTTTATACACCAGACTTCTTTGTGCACCTCTGGCTAGGGTGCCCTATCCTGCTTCAAACTCTACATCTCTAAGAATAGGTTTTGTAGTTGTGCGTGGATTTGTTGGAATCCCAACCCCCGATCCTGTATCAGTTTTTCATGCAACCTCATCGCCATTTCCAATGCCTATGCCTAGTTCGAGAGCTTCTGTTGTGACGGTGCTGTCCTCTAGTGTGGTGTCAAAGATGCCACAAACCATGCAGGGTACCGCGCATCCATCAGTGTCATATTATCCTCATGGATCGTACTTTTTAGCCTTTAATCTATATCCCAGGGGGTTTCACCTCGAAGCAACATGATCTCCTTGAATCTAATGATCGACTACGTCTCTGATTTCAGTAAGCTAAATTCTCTGTTCAATGAAATCTGAGTTTCGGCTATTCTAGAATTTGGGTGATCATTCGAGTAATTGATATACCAAGTCAGCGCACGATCCTACAATGCACTTACCAATGTGGCCTTCTCAATGTTATCATTTGTAACCCCGTGCGCTTCCCACACTGCTCTTACTATTAACCAAAACTAATCTAGGTCTTTGTTTCCTACTCCTCTGAATACATGTAACATGATCAGGCTCGGCATGTTAAACTGCTTTTTTGCTGGAGGTGGGGTGGGAAAATTTGGAGGTGAAGAAGGTGATGGGAGTGGCGGTGTTAGTGGAGATGATAACTGCGGAATGTACTACCTGATCAAACTGACCGCACTCCTTGGAGAAACCCAAGCGTGCTCTTTGTCACTTGCTCGCAGTTGTGAAATTAAATGACTATTTCCTAACCCTTCGATTCCTTTGTAGACCCTTCTGCTCCATGTTGTTCCACTCATTAATGTATGCGCATCACTCGTTTTTCACATAACAGAATCTTAATCCAAGTATTCAAAGACTTGATGTACTTACCTTGCGGTCCTTTGAGAAAAAGTCTTTTTGCTGCACTGTAGCTGATAACATGTCTATCACAAATTCGGTGATGAACCCCAATATTATCCAATCTAGCTAATGATCGATGGCCCACACGATCTTATCTTCAGATGCCTCTAGCATGTGCACCAACTCCAGAGTCCACACTAATGGTTTATCAATCTTGTACCTTCCCTGGCTGTCTGCTAGCCTGGCGATCCAATTGTATAGTTTTGAAGAGAAGGTTGCGAAGAAGACCTCGTGGATTTCTATATATATGAAGCAATCCAACCACCTCTTCTCAGATATCTGCGGAATTTTGTTTTCCTATATTACAAACTTTTGCAGCTTCCGATCCAACCAATATTCAATTTCTTTCTTCATAGGCTTCCAGGGTTCCGACATCAGACATCCCTTAGGCAGATCCCCGTCTCGGGAACAGAACCATTTGTTGGCTTATTGGGGCTTGACCCAGGTTCAACAATGTTTAGCCAAAAAAATCCTAACACTACCAGCCCTTTTGGCAACAGTCCATAGAGCGTGAACTGAAGTCTCACCTGAAGTAGTATGGGAGGGTGCTGGAACCAGGTTTCCGCACCTTGGGGATGTCTTGATGTGGTCTAGGGGTGCATGGATCGATCTTACGTGTTGCATTACTTCCGTGTAGCTGTCTTTTGAATGAAATTTACCCTTTTCTGTGCTTAATATTATTATAGATCTTATGTTAACTCATGAAGGCACAATACTTTAAGTTACAATTTAACATAAAAAGACATGCGCATAATCATAAATCATGAACAGATGCATAAACAAGGATTTAGAGTAGATACACGATATTTCAAAACTAACTTATCTTTATTGATGCCTTTATCTGGTTACAATCCACCTCCTTCCCTGCGCACACAACTGCAGGGGTCCGTGCACTCAGTTGCGGACTCCAACCAGGCCTCCGAGCACACAGTTGTAGAGCCTCTATCTCCTATTACAACCCAAACTTCGTACTTACAGACTGAGATCTACTATCACCTTCAGACACCCATATTATTTCTTACCTTCCAAAAACTTCCTTTTCACACTTAGAGCCTCGCTCTTATTTATACATTCCCATGGTCCACAAACCATGGGTAGGTCAACACATTCTAGATTAATTTACAATATTTTAGGGTGGACTACCCTTATACTTGACCCATTAAAATTCGTGCTATGCGCACTTCACAGAGCTTTTACAATACCAGTGCCAAAAAATGTGGGCTTTAAGCCCCAAAACCATTATGCGGGGGATCCGCTACCGAACAGAGAATATCAACACTCAAGGAAACAAGGGTTTCCTAAAACTTGGTGAAGTGCATAAAGCACAAGGATACTTCAGACTCAATCAAGGATAATCTCAGTATAATAATTCTATCTCTTCTCCTCCTTAAGGCCTTCCCATGGAAGTCTATTTATACTTCTCCTAATTAGTTTTTTAGTTCGGAAATAGTTGGGAAACAATTGGGAAATAGTTGGGTCATGGGAACTAGGAGGTAAACAATAGATAAAACCCGTGAAATCTGCCCATAATTAAGGAAATTTAATTTTTTAAAGCATTTTAACACATATACGCAGGTTGGTTATGGACTAATCCACATGTACACGCCTTTATCTCAGGGAAAAGTAGCGTACAGGGAATAGAACATTGTTTTTAAAATATTTGGACCATGTTTGGAAGGAGGGGTTACCCTAGCCCATAAACCAAGCATCACAAATACCAAGGGTGGTAAATGAAGCTATAATAGATGCCCCATAATATATGAGGTTAGAAGGGGTAGATGATGACTGAAATGTATTAAGTATATGGAAAGGAAACCTGTCGAGACTGAGAAGGAGTTCACCAGAATTCGGCCTGCCAAGCCATAAAAAAGAGATCAGAAAGACATCGTTGTTCGAGGCAGGCATACCCATGCTCAAAGAAGGTAAAGCATGTCCACATATCAAGTACAAGTGGATCCACTATGTATACAAGTATAAAGAACTAAAAGTACATAATGGATCATCTGATTCTGATAAAAAATGTACATGTTTGAATATCAAATATAAGAAGATGATCAATGAAGCTGAAAGATGAAGCTGATCACTGATGTCAAAAACTAATCCCAATAGTACCAAATGAACATGATGGAATAAGATTATACTACATCACAACTCAGATTCCAGCATATAAAATGTCCTTGGGAAGGACTGCAACATATAGGGTGGATGGTGTCAACTAGCAGTAACATCAGCAATTGACAAGTGAACCAAAACATGTTGACGCAACCCGAGGCCTTCACCGACCGCCGTGGTACATTTCTACACAATTGGAATAAATGATCTGAGGTTGACCACGTGAGAAATCATTTGATTACCGGTCATTGATGTATACCATTAAGAAATGCAAGACTACTCAGCGATAATGACAATGAGAGTCAAGGTACCTAGTACAATCTAACAAATGCGAATGAATGAGCTGAAGTCGAACACTTGGAAGAGCTTATCAATAAGGGTATAGTGATGGTTTCCCACTATCAATAACAAAGGAATCTACCACTGATGACTGCAAACCCCAAGGTACTACCAAATGGACTCTAGATCTTTGTCCCAAAGCAATAATTTTTAGTCGATAGGAAAAGATCCGCTAGAAGGAAGGAATTAAGGCATCCTTCATAAATCTAGTGTGAGTGTAACCCATAGGCAAATAATGTGGAAGGAATCGAACGAAAGAGATGTAGTAACCCAATCGAAGAACATTTCCTGTGTACACAAGATGTAGCTAGTGCACAATAGAAACCCTCTGAACCAACTTTGACACAGAGGCGAGGAATCCACCAATAGGGTCAAATGGAAACCAAGGCACTGCATGAATCCCAATGTGTGATAATGAAAGCTGATGTCGAACACAACAGAAACCACTCAGTCAAAGACCCATGATACTGATCGATGTTGAGCACAAGGCGACCTATTAATAATGAAAATAGGGCTAGGGTGCGACTCTAGGCCTTCCCTCAGAGAAATATGTTGTCGTCGATAAGGACAGGACCCGCCAGCAAGAAGTCAATGGAGACCTTCTCAAACCGGCATGAGAAAAGGACCAATATAACTAATGTGATGACAAACATGACACTGAAAACTAGGGATGGCTCACTGAAAAATAGGTCAAGAGTCACCACAGAGAGGCTGACTCAGGCTTACTTCCCTTGAACAAAATCACGACTCAATGATGACTATATGGCTGCATATGATAACTCTGTATAAGTTCGTCTTGCACGAGGCATGAGCGAACTCTCCATATGATTGGAAGAGGTAACCAATTGGAGGAGAACTGACTCAATAACAAGGTTAAGGCTTACCTAAGTCAAACTAAATCCCACCCAAAATGGAGGAGAGGGTTTCTTTTGAGTGCTTTGTTCAATGTTGACACGACTGACTCTAACTACCAACAATATATGGAAATGTTTTCTCGTTCCTGCTATTTTTGGAATATATAATTTTTTTGTCTTTTTCTTTAACCTCAAAAAAGAATAAAAGAATGTTATAGTATAGTGGAAAGAAAGAGTGTTAGAGAAACAAATGATCTAGTTCCTGGGATGGGAACAATCCTATGCTCAATGCAGGGAGGTGAAACTGGTCAAGGACATTCAAAGGGATGTTCCTTCCATGGGTCAAAGGATATGTCAAGTTGTAGGAGCTAAGTGATTGCATGGTTGATTTTGTAGAAGACATGGTCAAATAAGTGGCTTAAACATGAGTCCAAGAGAAGCTGGCTCGAGTCCTAAAGGTGCAAATAGTAAAAAAAAAATGCAGCAATACAACTCAACACAAAGTAGCCTCTAGGGTATAAGGCTAGAAATAAGCATAGAAGCAAGGAGAATGTGTCTTCAACACACAAGTCATGGCGGGACTAAAGAGGACTCCCAAGCCTACTCAGTATAATAGCACGGGCAACCAATGTCAGTGAGGTTCTAACTACGACGCTCATGTAAAGGATGGCTCTACCATCATGACATGATTTAAAAATCAGTGAGTGAACATGGTTGCTAACCAAGACATGATGGGGTCGACCCTATGGTTAATGTATCGTTGAATGGAGGCTAGTGTGCAAGATGCAATGGAAAAAATCGTTTCCCTAACCTATATGCTAGTAAGTGAACGATACCTACCATGAAAAGTCAGCGGTCATGGGACTGGAATGAGATCTCGAAGAAGTGTCCAAAATATCCTAAAACAATAACTCATTCTCGACAGTCCAAGCCCACAAGTCAAAAAATTCATGAGATGAAAAATCAAGTTTTAAGAATTTTTTTTGAAATTTCAAAGCTATATAATGACTTTTAGGCTCACAAATTTTTCATTGTTTTTTGGAAAAAAATTGTGGATCAAAAAAGGACAAAACTTGCCTCTGAGGAATTAAACGGTTCAAATCGTGCCAAAGTCACCAGGTAACCCTCAAACCATACTTGCAGTGTTTTGTGATACTTTTTAGAAGTTTTTATTAAGATTTGATCATGGGAATTCATGTCAAAAAATCCAACTCTATGTACACATAGGTTGGCTATGACCAAGCTGCATATACGACGCCCCTACATGCGACTGTGTGTACGTGAGTTGATGTTCAAACATAAAATATAATAGTTGAAACTCATTTCTATTTAGGATGACCATCACATGGAGAGAGAGAGAGCATACCACAATTGAAAATGAGGTAATGAACAACCAAAATGCACTAGATGCATTGAGAGGGCGCGACTTGTTGAAATTCTTCAAAATACCAAACATGAAAGCCAACACATTCCTGCTCGAATTACTGATCCACTACTGGAGTGTAGACGATGATGCCTTCATGATAGATCAAATGCATATCATGATTGAGTTAGAAGACATCTACTTTATTACATGTCTCTCCCAAAGAGGGGAGGTTGTGCATTCGACCGACAGGACACAGAGTAGTCTTTTAGTAGAAGACTATGTACACATATACTATCCTGGGCATCGGGAAAAGATTGAAAGTCAGACTCCAATCAAACACGTGGATAGTTTATCTCTGAGGATTCTGTTGTTTACCATTGCCAGGATAAATGGATCAGCTTCACTACATCAAGCTTCACGGGTGTCCATGAGCTTGGCAGTGGAATGCCTAACCACGGTTTTCGATTGGTGCACACCTCTTCTAACCAACATGAAGAGCCAGCTGACCTCCACTCAGAAAGCTCAGAAAAAAAACTTTAGATATGGGACAATTTTATGTTCCTTCTTCTTCGAGAAGGTACTTGGGCTACATCCCAATGTATTTGTCTCTATCAACAGCCCGCGAGATCCACAGATGGGTAGACGGGCTGGCTTGATGAAATGCCTTGGAGGTGGGGACATGCCAAGGATGAATTTCGATGATGAGTTTTTTCCTTGGTGGGACGAACAAATCATCACAGTGGATGACTACCCGTATGCTGGTATGGATTTCTGAGGAGATCTAGACTTGGTGTTGCCACCAAATGTAGCATGGGGAGACATAGGTAACAATTTTTTAAGTTTTTGTCAATTTTTAAGTTTTTTTTTTCTTTTTTAAATATGAAATGAACTTAGAAATATTTTTGATGGGACAAAATACTGACAAAAGTGATCATACTCAAGATGTGGGTCCAGTGAGACCAGATGGATTCCCGCGGCATAGGCATTATGGAAGAGGTGATGAAGAGGCAGCGACTGAGACAGAGAGGGTCCTATATGCAGTCTAAAGAAACTTGGTGAGATTGACTCACCAAGTACCAATGATAGCCATAGAGGACCTACCTGACGATATGCAGCACCACGTGGTAGGAGTACCACGGTACTGGCTCCGCATACTTCAACACGTGGCCAATGTAGTAGTTAACTTCTTAGCCACTCATCCTGAGCTGGGTATATAGACCGACTGGACATGATTATGGGCATTTAGTCCCAATTTTGTATATTATTTTTTGAACACTTTATGTATACATCGATAGTTTTATGATATATATACAGATCCAAGTTTTTTATGTTTGCTTAATTTCATGAATGACTGATATGCCAATTTTTGGCTTAGTGGGGCTTGACCCAAGTTCAAAAGTGATTTAGCCAAGCAAATCCCAGTACTACTGGCCCTTTCAGCAACAATCCGCGGAGCGCAAACTGAGGTCTCATTTGAAGTAGTATGGGAGGGTGCTGGAACCAGGTTTCCACACCCTGGGGATGTCTGATATGAGGTGATTGTTACACAGTCCAACCTTCGTACTTACTGGGCTATGTGCACATGCGGGTACCCCGCGCCCTGTGATATTGTCTTTGTGCGGTTCTAGCTACAGCAAGACCCATGTTATTTACCCAAGTCTTCCTTAATTAGTATCCGTTAGCTGATTACTTAGATTAGATTCACATATAAACATTCATACAAGAATTCATTAATTGCACATCGTAAATAAACAGAGTAAAAGTAATGTGTAACATCAACATAAAGATTCCAAAATAGATGCATAGAACAAACTTCTCTTCATTATCTTTCAAATCCCAGTACAGACCCAAGTCCACCTTGTACACTCAGCTGTAGACTCTACTAGGCCTTTGCGCACTCAGCTACAGATCCTCTACCTAATACTACGACCGAGTACACTTTAGATCCAACTATATGCTCTAACAGTGCCTTCGTTATTCCATCTATTCTCTCACTACCAAAAGCTATATTTACACATAGAGCATTGCTCTATTTATACAATCCCATGGTTTGCGAACCATGGGTAGGCCGACACAACTTTACATTAAATTACAATATTTTAGGGTGGACAACCCTATGACTCAATTGTACACTTCGCGTTCCGCATCTGCACTTCACAAATTTCTACACCATCTTTAACCAAAACTCGGGCTTTAAGCCCCAAAACTTGTTGCAGGGGATCGCATGCCCAAAAGGCTCCGAACAAAATCATCATGATTCGTCCCGAGTCACTCTATTGGTCTGGTGATCCTTGCGTGGAGTCCATCCAGCAGGTCTCACGTTGCCTGGGTGTCCTCGGCACATTGTTCCATTGTCTGTTGTACTTGCTACACGCATATCTCTAAACCTTCATGAGTAGTGTCACATTCCTATCTAACCGCATAAATTCCCTACATTTGTGCCAACTTTCCTTCAATGGTAGCTGTAATAGTGAAAGCTTCATCGATCCATGGGTGGATGTGCACTTTAATCAAGGCTTCTCTTTGTCGTTCGGCATCTAATTGGTCCTTCAGTGCCCTTTCCTGCTACAGTTTGGCAAGTTGTTGAGTAAGGACGATCGTCTGCTAGGTCCCTTGGACACTTTCATATTCCTGCTACAACTCATGTGCCTCTGTCTCTAGGCACTGTAGGTTTGGATCTTCCTACAGGTATGTAAGCATGGTTAGTGCTTGATCCAACATCCCGATGCAGTCTTGTACTGCTTGGCCAATTTTATTTAACCTTGTTTGGAGAGTGCGGGCACGCTACTATTTGACCTCTGGGGGAATGGAAGGCTATGCCTTCAACTTAGCTCGGCAATATGTAGGTTCAGCTCCAACTGAACCATCGCCATTTACTCCCTGGCCTCACAGACTCTGGCCGCCAATCTGTGGACCCACTCTGTTGCTAGTAGCTCTTCTGGCATGGCTAACTCTGGGACACTCCTATAGGCATCCTTTACCACCTACTGCAGTTTGCGAGCCTACGTGACCAACTCATCACGCTGGAGGCTAAGTTGATCCATGTTGATTTTCTTCTTATTCAAGACCTAGATCGTGTGCCCTTCCCTCACGCAGAGCTCTGTGATGACCCCACTCTGTAACTGGTACAGGGTTTCACGTGGTAGTGTGATCTAGGTGGATGTTGGTGGCCAGCCACCTATCCCATTTGGACCCCCACAACTGTCTCTTTCAGTTTTTCTGTTTCCTTAATTATAGCATAATTTACTATTTTTAGCAGTTTTTTGGGTCCTAACCTTTCGGAGCTGTTTTGAGGCCCTAAATGACGTTTTTTTGGAAATCCATCCACCGCCAATGATTTTGATGACTAAATATCATTTTTTCTGTCGTAGTCCTTGGAGAGATCTTTCCAATGGGCTATCATGCGCGTCAAACGGAGATAGTATGACCAATTCGCGACCCCGGGAAGTTGATGTACCAACTTACCCAAAAACAGGGCCCACAATTTGGCGTTTCATCTTCTAGGGTTAGGTTTTGGAATGTGAATGGTTTTCCATTGTTTCTCAACAATAAATAGGCCCTCGAGCCTCATTGTAACATAGTTTTTGGAGGACAGTTCAGAGGCATGTAGCCGACACATCTCTTCTCAGAGATAAGCTACCATCGCCCTAGCTGGGTTATTTCCATTTCTAATTGTAAGCATATTTTAGTATTTTAAAGTAATGAAATGAAGTATTATTTCCACTGCATATTTGTCTTTATGGTTATCTCTGTATTTTATTGCATTCCTATTTAAATCCGGATCAGTGGTATCATAGCGGTCTGCTTTTTCTCTGTTTTTCTTTGCATGTCCCCAACGAGGTCGGGATATAAGGAGTTAGGTCTGGAACTAGTCGAACCTTTGCAAGACCAGCCTCGCAAATCTCGATGACCTCCCATGGCGGATGAGAAGAAAAACGAGGGGGCAGGAGATCCTATCAAAATCTTGCTCGAAGAAGCCCTCGAGCGACAAAGGAACGCGATGATGGACAACTTTGCCCAAATCCTTCAGCGGCTACCTAGAGGCAACGCATCAGCTTCCAACAGCTATTCTGGAAATCCCACACCGTTTAAGGTACAAGTGAATTTTGAAATCCCCATCTTCGAGGGTCAAATAGACGCAGATGCCGTAGATAAATGGTTAAATCTGCTCGATGGGTATTTTTCTGTTCATGAATTTTCAAGTCGGGAAAATATTGTTTTCGCTCTTCTCAAAGCAGCCCCCCACGTAAAGGACTAGTGGGAAACCTACTGCGAACAGAAGGATGAAAGTACAGGCTCACTATTTTCAGCCGCACCCACTTGGAATGACTTCCGGGATGCCATCAAGGAGCAGTACTACCCTGTCAAAAGCTATGAGGACAAATACATCAAATGGACCACACTGCGGTAGGGACGAGACCAAGATGTGCCGGAGTTCACAAACATTTTTCATACCCTTCGCACACAATTGGGTATCAAAGATTTTGAGCTGCATCTGGTACCCAAATACCGCGGCTGCCTATACAGATACATCCAGGAAGAGATGGAGTTCTTGAACATCTCCTCACTCGGCACAACATACTGATACGTTGTCAAAATCGAACAAAAGTTCAAACAGAAGAAGCGAGACTTTGGATCTGCAAATCCAAAGCCCAAAGGACAAAGCCAAGGCGGGGTGACCCAAGACAACCCGCCGAAGCCGCAAGAAAATAACAACACCACAAAGCCGAAGAAGGACACAGGAAAGTGGTGTGAGTTCCACAAGAGTCCCACTCATAACACAAGTGAGTGTCGGACCAAGCAGTCGCTGGTGGCCGAGTTGAAGGCTTCTGAATCAGATGCATGTTCCGACTCTGAGTCAAAACCCGACAAGGGGAATGACAAAGGGAAGCAGATCATTGATGCGGATCCCAATGCCACTGTTGCTACTGCCAAGATCCAGAAAAATGAGCCCAAAGATCCAGAGGAGGGGGAACGTATTTTCCACTCACAGATGTGGGTGAAGGGTTCACCGCTGCAATTCATTGTCGACAGTGGCAGCCAAAAGAACCTCATTTTAGCAGAGGTCGTGAAGCGGTTGGGCCTACCAACTACACCACACCCACAGCCGTACAGTATCAGTTGGCTTCACGAAGGACGAGATCTCAAAGTTCACCAGCAGTGCCGCCTTCCCTACAGCATCAAGCCCTTCACAGATGAGGTATTGTGTGATGTTACACCTCTGGATGTTTGTGATGTACTATTAGGCCAGCCATACTTGTGGAGGCGACATGCTGTGTATGATTCAAGGCCTCGCATTGTCATCATTTCTTTGGATAATTCATTATACAGGATACTGGAGGTAGCCCCACCTACCACCACCTCTTTGATCACTGCTAAGAAAGGTAGCAAGCTCATCTCATAGACTAGGAAATTTATTTTCTGTCTGGTTCGCTCCCAAAGTAAGGGGAAGATCGTTGCTACATCCATGACCCCCGCGAAGGGTTCCTCCACACAGCAGCAACAATAGAGGGATACAGTCGTGACAGAACACAGGAACAACTTCTCCTTACCTGGAGGGGTACCACACAAGTTTTAGGTGGGCGAAAAATTTTGGTTACATTTGCAGAGGGAGCACCTTACCAGAACCCATCAGAAACTCAGACCACTTCGACATGGTCCTTACACCAGTAACAAGGCTACGGGAAACAATGCTTTGAAGCACAACATTCCTCCATTCCTTCTCTTGCACCGAGTGGTCAATATGGATCGTCTCCGACCATGCTCCCCACCATTTCTGGACACATCAGAGATTGCAGAACAGCTCACCAGAGACCCAGCTCAGCAGAAGTTTCCTCATCTCAGGGAGGAACTCAACGCAATGGGGACCATTGCTTCCTAAGGGGGGAGGAATGATCTAGGTGGATGTTGGTGGCCACCAACCTATCCCATTTGGACCCCCACAACTATCTCTTTCAGTTTTTTTGTTTCCTTAATTATAGCACAGTTTACTATTTTTAGCAGTTTTTCGGGTCCTAAACTTCCGGAGCCGTTTTAAGGCCCTAAACGAGGTTTTTTGGGAAATCCATCCACCGCAAGTGATTTTTCTGACTAAAAATTGTCTTTTCTATCGTAGTCCTCGGAGAGATCTTTCTAACGGGCTATCATGCGCGTCAAACGGAGATAGTACGACCAATTCGCGACCCTGGGAAGTTGATGTACCAACTTACCCAAAAACGGGGCCCACAATTTGGCGTTTCATCTTCTAGGGTTAGGTTTTGGAATGTGAAGGGTTTTCCATTGTTTCTCAACAATAAATAGGCCCTCAAGCCTCATTGTAACACAGTTTTTGGAGAACAGTTCAAAGAAATGTAGCCGACACATCTCTTCTCAGAGATAAGCTACCATCGCCCTAGTTGGGTTATTTACATTTCTATTTGTAAGCATATTTCAGTATTTTATAGTAATGAAATGAAGCATTATTTCCGCTGCATATTTGTCTTTATGGTTATCTCTGTATTTTATTGTGTTCCTGTTTAAATCTGTATCATAGCGTGGCCAAGTTTAAGCTGACGCCTTTCATGATGCCCATCGTAGCCTGGTCAACCTCGCTTGCTGCTACTAGGGCATCTTGGGGAAACACGAAAGGGTTGTCCCTACGGGTGTTCAACGGCTGTTCGGCCTTTACGGTTCTTGCTGTGACATATAGAGCCATTGTACCTATTTGGGGGGATGTACCTGTAAGCCTTGTAGCTGCACACTGAGGGCCCCCAACATAGTGTTCTGCTCCATGCTCATTTCCTGGAGCGCGTCCTTTGTGACCTCGTGAACCATTTTGCCGATGTCAAATAGACGACCTTTTATGAGTATGATAGGGTCAACAGACGTCTTTTTCACCTTCACCTTCTTCCTAGGAGATGTTTTCTCAAGGACGCGTGGCTACTTGAGTTGGGTTGATGCTGAACCGGGGTCCATGCGTTCTTCTATCTTGTCCACTTCCCTAGTCTGCTGCCCCGTGGACATCTCTTAGCTGTCCTCGGGCTCTTTTTTTGGCACTGTTATGGTTTCTATCATTTGCACCGCTGTTGCTGCATCGATCGTCTTCTACTGTGCAACTGCTTCTTGTTCCTAGCGCCTCTTTTCAGCCAGCTACGTGATCCACAACTTGGTGTCCTTCTTCCTTTACTAGGCTGTGACCTTCTCCATTCCTACCAAGTCTGTGGAACACCACTCTGAAGGCCACGACTCCATCACTGTGAAGATCACATCATCCGTTGCGATGAATGGAAGCTTCACCCATTTCTGCACTGGATCCTTGCGCGCACGGATATATAGGTTATGCATATCTGCCTTGAACTCAATCGAACTCTGCAATCTGTTATAAATCGTAGGAGATAGGCACAACCTTTGGTTGATCCACATTCAGATGCTCGCCTCCATGAACACCTAGAACACCTTTTTCTCGCGAATCAGCTTTGCATTTTTTGTAGCCTAGAGTGAGGTGTACCTCGCGGCTTCGGGCAGATCATGCTCAATACTGAGAAACTGGCTGTCCTCCGAAATTCCCCTACAACCAACAAGATGGATAAGAGCAACCACATGTAGTGGAAGGTCTTACCCTGGTCTTGGGCCTCCTTGCCATTCGTCAGAAACTCCTTGCAGAGGAACTACACCCAGTTGAATTGTACCCGCTCCGCGCACTACTCTGCGAGTGAAATCACAGATGGTGGTACCTTGTCGGCATAGCATTTCTTCATCAGCTTACCTGCTAGCAGCTGGATGGATACATGCACTCCTTTGTCCTTAATGATTGTGATTGCATAACCTCGCTTTTCCTTCTCTAGTCTATACTTGGCCTTCATAGCTTCTGTGAGGGCCAAGTCGCTGCTTTTTCCTGCTATGGCCGCAGGGTCATGTCCTTTGAAGGGAAATAGAGAAATTATATGAATTAGGTCGGCCATGATGGGAATAGGCTCCTCCAACCAGAGATAGCCATCATGCACCAGACACAGCAGCTATCTGATGATGAAAATGGTGATGGGAAAATGGTGGTAGTGGGGTACCCATCATGGATGGAGTAACCCAGCCTTCTTCACACCACGCAACCATTTTTGCGGATCCAAAACTGTAATGGGCCCCCCTAAATTCTGCTTCATTAAAATTTCCATGGCAAGGTGTGGGAACTTCTCACTGTCCGCGAGGTCCTAATCCTTGAAATTCATGGTAGGTACTCATCCCAAAGGCAGACCTTCAAACCTTATATTGCTAGGGAGGAGCGGGGTCTGGAGCGCACTCTTTGTGGCTTCCAGGTCTTTCGGTATCTTGGCTTTCCCTTTCCATGGGGGGACATACATAGGTAACTTTGTTGGAGAAGGCAATGGCGAGAAATCCCCCTCCACATCATCTTGTTCCTCATTTTGAGTGATTAGAGCTTGCAAGTCTTCCTCCTCTTCATCTGATTCAACAGTGATGGCTTTGCTTTTTTCTGCCATTGACAATTTGTCAAACCGTGGGTTTCTTGGGGATACATGGACTGGGCCCATAGTCTGCTTTTCTTTCTTCAACTGTGATGTTCATGGTGATTTTGGAACTTCTGGTGCAACTTTCGCCTCTCCGAGCTCCTCATGGGCCATATGGGGAACCATGGTATCCTCGGCGAATCACACTCTTGTTTTGACAGTAGTCATCGTGTCTACAGCCAAAGGTGGTAATAGTACGTGACACTCATTACTCTATAACTTCTCAATTCTCAAACAACCAAGTGTTACCTCATGGATAGCCTTGGGGATTTTATAGCATATTTTGAATTTGAAGTTTACCATTCCCCCACTCCTGAGTCATTAATTCCTTCTTGGCAGCAGATCGTCCCAAATCTAGCTCTTAATTTGTGTTTTAATTTCCCGCCGCCCACTCCTATTTTCCTTAAATTCGACATCTTGTCATGAACAATGACACCAATGGTCACCTCCTAGCCTGCCCGCATGGTAGCACAGCCCCTTGTGTGCGGGCGCGACCCCTGTGACATACGGATCCTGTGCGCACCCTCCTTATCGCGCAACTCTCACATAGACTCTTTTATAGTCCCGCGCTCTCTTTCAACTACTTGGAGCGCTAAGGCTATGCTTCCGACGACTAGTCAGGTCACCATACCATCTATGCGAGGCTCCAATTCACCTTCTAGTTAGTTCGCGGGCACTCTCAATTACCCTCGTGACAGTCAGTGCTGCACGTCCTTCCTTATGCGGTGTGCTCCCCTAATTACTTTGTTCGATAAGGTGCGGTTGTAGCCATGGTAGTAGAGTCACAAATGCTTGGAAACAATCTTCTAATGCAGTAGTATGGTTGTCCATATCTTGTCTTGTCATTTTTAGTTTATCAACGTGACATGCTTGCGCGATTTTTTTTTCCAGTTTTTGATCTCCATGTCCATTAACATGCTTTTCTTCCTCTGTTGTACTCAATCTTAATCAAGTTTGTGAAGATTAATTTTCCCTTGCTGAATGAATTATTGAATCCACATATGTTCACCCTCGTGGAGCCGCATAATTCCTTCTTCCTGGTCCTCGCATGCTGTCCTAACTGTGTGAGCTATTGCGTGAGGATTCCTTTCCTCCAAAACTATGGTCTTGACTCTGTTCCTTAGTTTTGGAATCATCTCCATGCTCAGGTTTTTGAACTTGGCCCTATAGGCCCATCGAATCGCTGGCACGCATAGGTCCCAAATAGTTCTTTTCAACTTGTGAACCCTGTTTAGGATTCCACATACCTTCATGAATGCTTCTGCATAGAACGTTTGTGGCACGTGTTGCCTTTCCTGCTATTGCGTGCTCTTCTGATTTTCGATCCTGAGTTTGGGGTGTGCTTATGTGGGCTACACAACACATGTTTGTACCCATCGAGATAGGTGGGCGCGCAAGTTGTTCCGTCCTCACTGACCGACTTTTGTTCGAAGTTGGGGGCTTCCAAATTATAGCCGCATCATCCTTCTACATTCGTGCCAGTCCTCAAAATTTCCATGATGTGTATCCCACCATCGTGCGGGTGTTGTGCACTGTGCCCACTTCAGCACATCAAACTGTTGTTGTGCCGCTACTGCACTTTCAAATTTGCTCAAGAATTCATTCACTATTTTCAATCCATCATATGTTGGCAACTCTCTTCCGTTGTCACGCAGCGCAGTGATCTAACACTCATTTTGCAATTCATCGTTGTCACTTCATGCAACCAATTCTGCCAGCGCTCTACTTCTTCGTCTAAATCTGAAGTGTAGGAGATTTCGCACTCCCATGAGACCCTCCCATCTGTAGTTGGATTCACCCAATCTTGGTCTCACGTAGTTATCTTGTAAATACAATCGAGATAATCATCACTATCATCATCGCACACTGGTTTAGTGTAGAGCGCTCCTTCGGCTGGGTCCAGTGGGACTACTACACATAGCGACTTTTTCTCAAAGATCATTTTGCGCTTCTTTAGATTGATGAATTTGTTCATATCGGTGGCCCAGTCTATTCCAAACAACATGGGATAGGGATTTCTGTTAATGAAAATCTCTATTACTTCAAAATCGCCCTACACGCTCACGCCTTCAATATCAATTGTTACCCCTTGCAACCTCCCCATGGGAAAAATATTCTATTGGTTCTCCATTCATAATTGAATAGAGAACCATTGTAACATCGACCTACCCATGCACTCCCATGTTTGCTTCGGTAATAAATTCGCGTCCGAACCCAGATCTAGGATTACCTGGTCCATTTCATACTCACCAATCTATGCAGTCAACCTCATTTCCCCTCCAGTGCGCAATGCATGCTTCCCGAATTTCCGTACGACACATGGTTCCCCTGACCCTGTGCACCTAGCGATTAGTTCCAATATTCCTTTAACTACCTTGTTGTAATAGTTTCATACATGTCTCCAGAAAGGTAGTAAGCATTGAAGGATCCATTCCTGGCTCTAGCTGATCCTTACTACCTGAAGTGGAGGCCTCCACGAAGCTCTTCTTAGCTTCCATGAATGTCTCCTTTGCATGTTCTAAGTCAAACTTGGGTTCCTTTGCAAGAGCCTTGTGAACCCAAGTATCTTCCTCAAGCTGCTTCCCCTTATCCTCCCTCGTGGTCACACTACTTCTGAGCATCATGTTCACATTCGGGTCTTCTTCACGTGGCTCATACCTCATCATTTATACATTCTGAGTCAGAGGAGGCTAGAGTACCCCTTCTTCACGCATCTTTGTGGTCAACGTAGGACAGCTTATTATTTCATGATCAAACTGAGCACAATACGAAAAGGATATCCTTGTTGGGTTGGTGCAATCACTGGCATAGTGCCTTGGTCCTTCACAATTGTAACAAATTAACTGTCTGTAACCCCTTCCTGGTCCCATTCCACCTCATCCCTCACCTCACCCCTGAAATCCAATGCCCGCCATCCCCACATCTTGGTCAAGGGATTTAATTTTGGTCTGCATCTTATAGGCTGGGGTCCAATCCATCATTAGCCCGTAACTTCACAAGTACGCTCATCGTGGCCTATCGACCTGCAGAAATTACAAAACAATTGTTGGGGTGTCTGTGTATATTTTTGCAGCAAATGACAATTGTCCTTCGTGTGTTTCCCTCCTATCTGATAGATCTTGCACCATAAAGAAGGTGCCGCACTCGACCCTGTTTATGCCTCCAGTCTCAGCAGCATTGGCCCTCCTCCTACCAAGTAGGTCGCGAACACTGGGCAGTGATCCTTATCATTGCCCTGGCCTTTGCATTTTATGCACCATATATCCTCACATGCCTCTAGCCATGGTGCCCTATCCTACTTCAAGCTTTGCATTTCCAAACACAGATTCTATAGTTGCACATGGATTTGTTGAACTCCCAACCTAGGGTCTTGTATTGGGGTCTCATGTAATCTCATCGTCATTTCCAATGCTTTGGCTTGGGTAGAAAGTTTCTGTTGTGACAGCGTTGTCCTCAAGTGTTGTGCTAGAGATGCTACAAACAATGCATGATGCTGTGCATCTGTTAGCATCATATTGGCCTCATTGATCATACTGTTCATCCTTTGGTCCAGATCCCAGGGGGCCTCACCCAGAAACATTGCAATCTCTTTAAACTCGATGATTGTTTGTGTTTCTGAATTTGGTCTACTAAGTTCCCTGTTCAACACATTCTAGATCTCTACTATCCTTGCGTTTGGGTGGTCGTTAGAGTGCTTGATGTACGACGTTAATGTGCAATCTTGCAGCACAATTACCATTGTAGACTTCTTAATATTGTTGTTCGTGACACCTTGCACTTCCCATACTACTCTTACCACGAACCAGAATTGGTGTGGATACTCATTCCCTACTCCTTTGAATAATGGTAGTTTTATCACACTCGCCATACTAAACTGTGGAGGTGGTGGAGGTGGAGTGGGTGGATATGGGGGTGAGGGAGGTGAAGTGGGTGTGGGTGGAGGTGGTAACCGCAGAATCCATTGTATTATCAAATTGGCCGCACTTCTCAGAGAAACCTTCACGAGCACGTCCTCGCTCTTCCACGAGGGTGGAATTAAGGAACTGTTTTCTAATTCTTCGTTACTTTTGCTTCTGTAGCTCCTTCCACTCCGCGTAGTCCCAAACATTAATTTATTGGAATAACCCGCTTCTCACATGACAACATCTTAATCCAGGTATTGAAAGATTTAATATACTTACCTCACGGTCCCTTGAGAAAATGCCACTCTGCCTCACTATAACTGATGTTCATGTCCATCGCGAACTCAGTGATAAATCCTCCTATGATTTGGTCAAGCTAATCGTCCACAGCTCATTCTATCTTATATTTTGAGGCTTCTAGTCTGTGCAGTAGTTCCGGAGTCCACACTATTGGTTTGTCGAGACTACAGCTTCCTTGGCTGTCTGCTAACTTCACGATCCACTCATACAGTTCCAACGGAAAGGATGTAAAGAAAATCTCATGGATTTCAGTGTACAAATAACGATCCAACCACTGTTCCTTAGATACTCATATATTTCTATTTTCCTGTGCTATGAACTCATGAATCTTCTTATCCAACCACTCTTCAATTTCTTTCTTTGTAGGATTCTTGTGGCATGACATCAAACATTCCTTATGCAGATCCTGGTCCCAATAATGGAACCATGTATTGGCTTAGTGGGGCCTGACCTAGGTTTAGAAGTGATTAGCCAAGCAAATCCTAGCACTACTTGCCCTTTCGAAAACATTCTATGGAGCATGGACTGAGGTCTCACCCGAAATAGTATGGGAGGGTGTTGGAACTAGGTTTCCGCACCCTGGGGATGTCTGATATGAGGTGATTGGTGCGTGGTAGTTAGATTAAATTCACATTTAAACATTCATACAAGTATTAATCAAGTGCGTACAATAAACAAATAGAGTAAAGGTAATGTATAACATCAACATAAAGATTCCAAAACAGATGCATAGAACAAACTTCTCTTCATTATCTTTCAATTCCCAGTACAGACCCAACTCTGTCCTGCGCACTGAGCTGCAGGGGTCCGTGCACTCAGCTGCGGACTCTACGAGGCCTTTGCCCACTCATCTGTAGAGCCTCTACCTACTAATATGACCCAATATACTCTAGATCCAACTCTATGGTCTAACCATGCCTTCTCTATTCCATCTATTCTCTCGCTATGAAAAACTATCTTTACACTTAGAGCCTCGCTCTATTTAAATTAGAGCGACACAACTTTACATTAAATTACAATATTTTAGGGCAGACAGCCCTATGACTCGATTGTACACTTCGCGCTTCGCGCCCGCACTTCGCAGAATTCTACACCATCTTTAACCAAAACTCGGGCTTTAAGCCCCAAAACCTGCTGCGGGGGATCCCATGCCCAACACCAATCTAATGCCTGATTAACGATAGATTCCACTAACGAATTCTCAGATCGTGGAATGCACACATATGTAATATAAACAAATGATCGTTGCAACACCCTCTCTCTAAAAAATTGGCGACATAAATACGGATCACGAACCTGATAAATGTTATTTAATTTAGACACTACCAACGGTGAGTCAGGATAAACCACCAATGAATCAATTTCATAAGAAATTGCTTCAGATAGTAAATTAATAATGGCCGTATATTTGGAAATGTTATTTGTAGCAGGACCAATACATACTCCCCTTAACACCATCAATTGACCAGATGGATAATAAATCACCCAAGCTACGAAAGCAAGATTTCGAGTGTGCCGACTAATACCATTGACGAATCTGAAATATATCAAGTCATCCGTCAACACCTTCCAAAGCAGATAAAAAAATGTTGATATCATGAAATTCCCGACAAATATGTACAAAAACATAATATATACAAACAAGAAAGTGCTCGGTCGAAACCTAAGAAAAATACTTCTTAAGGTAGAGACCATCTGGGGGCTCCGCCAGCTTGTTCCTAGAGATGTTTATAGGTATAGTTCTTGAGTTAATCGACATATTACCTCTGGTAAATAAATGTGTTGGAGCGAAAGGGTTTGAAACTGTACAAACATTTCTAGTAAGCAGATTGGAAAACCTAGATTCAACTTCATGCAAAGTAGGACGAAAATATGAAAGATGATGTAAATCTTCCCAAGGTCGATCTACACCCATCATCACTTCTAAAATTGCTTCGTCAAATGGTAGCACCATATCTAAGAAATCTAGAGAAAAAGTAGAGTCAAGAGTCCAAGCTGGAGCCACATCACCATCTAACTCTTCCTCACAAAAATGAGTAGGATGGTTTTTTGTAGAGTTATCGATATATTCATATCTAAGTTCTGTCGCAAACATAGGAAATGTGATTCCACCAAGCTACCCTTCATCTAATGTGGTATTAGATGAAGGTAAGGTCCAAAGGTCCGAAGGCCCCTTGGAGGATGAAATTGCATCGTTTCTAGCTCTAGGAGGGGGAAGATCAAATACACCCATCAAGGAAGAGTACATCCCAACTCCTAAATTCTCTATAGGTTGACGGGGATTATCCACCTATGGAATGGTAGAATCCGAAGTTACACTAGAGTCACTTAGAGAATAATCTAACTGATCAATTTTAACAATTCTCCCCTCATGAGAAAACAAAGGATGTGGAATAGAGATGAAACTTTGGCATCCATCTCATAAATCCAATTCCTTCCTAAGAGGAGGTTGTAATCCAAGTTTGCATCAACGATTTCTACCTCAATATTAACGACCTTTCCTCCAACACATATAGGAAAATCCATGATAATTCTATGTGACCTATGAGAATGACCATCAGACGCAATTAAGAGAGTCGGTGAAGGAACAACTGAAGGTGATCCAATGGCCTTCCAACATGACATAGACATGATGCATGTGGAATCTCCCTCATCTATAACTGTTCGAAAAATATTGGTTTTTCGGTAAGTAGACTTTATCTAGAAAGCCATATGGTGAGGAAGTCCCTTTTTGATATTCAACATGTCAAAGTGAGCACTAAAGAATTTTTTGGATCTACCATCCCGATGGCCGAAAGCAATGCACTTCTCTGAGCAGGACATGACTGGAGTACCTCCAATGCAGACATAGCATAAGGACTTTGAGCTAGATCTTCTACAATCGAGTAGTTCTGGGTTGCCCTAGCATTAGGGTTAATGGTTGAGCCCTTTGTGGAACCTTTTTGTATTTGAGGTATAGACTCAACAGAGGGTCGCTCAATATGAAAAGGGTCTATGGTTTCGAGAACATATTTACCCTCAGATGTTTCTGTTTCACCATAATCACATGCTCGTGTGGAAACATCAACATGAGTGTTCACCATATACACATTTGAGGAATTTTCCCCTTCTTGGTTGCCCCATGCGGAGGTACCAAAATTCGAGTTCGCACGAGAAAGTAATTGCTGCCCTTGGGGAAAAGGGTTAGTAAGAATAGCTTGGGAGCTAGAGGACCCTTGCTACACTAACAAGCACTGAGCATCCTAAATCTTGGGGCAAAGGTGAGTCAAATGATCCCCATTGCATAACTTGCATGGAAATTTAAACTTCTTTTTGGACTCTTTTCTACCCTCACCGGCACCATTGCCAGGCTTGTTCACATTACCCTTCCCTTCTCGATTCTTCTTCTTACCTTGTCCCTTCTTTTTCCCATCAGATTGTTGATTTTCTTTGGGGTTAGAAGCATAGATGACGTTAATGGAGGTAGGCTGGGAAGGTGAAGGTGTAGATGGTGCTACCGGGTTAGAAGAAGTAGTTTGTAGAGACAACTGTTGCAATTGGTTCAAAAGGTTCACCGTATTCGCATCAATTGATCGATCTATACCATTGGTGTGAGGGCTTGGCTTCGGTTTGGCTAAATCAACCTTGGCTCTAGGAGCATCAGGTAGGATTTTTTGAAGAGTCCCAAACTGAGAATATATCAGTTCTAATTGCTAGGCTTGAAAAATAACTTGCTCTTCCGAATAAACACTGAAAAGAGAAAAATACTTGGAGATCTCAGGTTGTAAATATTTGAGAAACCATTCGAGACAGAACTCTGGTGGAATTTTAGCTTTGATAGGCCTCTTTCTCTGTCTCCATTCCTAGATATGATCTGAAATGTGTGTTGTCGTGTCTTGATGAAAATTAGCCAGAAGCACAGTTCTGACTTCATAGTAGATAGGCAACTGAAAATGGTTCAAGAAAATATTAGCCAAATTGGTGAAAGAAGTAAAGGTGCCCCCTGGCAACTCTATATACCATTTGGTCGCATTCCCTATTAAGGTGCGTTGAAATAACCTCAGGCAGGTAATCTTCGTATGCCTCAGCCACCCGAAATGAATCTAAACCATTGGATCAAGATCACTCAGATCAATGGTGGATATGCGATAGCAATATAAAGGTGGACCCGATGGAGTTATAAGGCGGAATTGATAATATTTCAGGTCTGATAAATGACATTTTGGCAGATTTTTGTTGTGTTTCTGTGTATTTCTCTATGTAAATAGAGAACGACCACTTTTGGGATTTCAAAGGAGCGATGGTCCCTTCCGTTATAGAATAGGTGGCCACCATCCATGAAGGCGTTTATGAATGATTGCTAACACTCAGAGGGGGATTCAAGCGAACAAAGGCTGGGAGATAGAGAGCATAGAAGAGGAACTGAATAGATAGTGCCAATTGTAGTAAAAGCTATAGAAGATAGAGGACAGAGACAAGCAGTGCTGTGGCAGAGAGAAGACAGAGACAGAGAGTGAGAGAAAGAGTCTATGTACTTAGAGAGGCTTGAGGGATTAAAGAAAACTCCTTTTGTTTTGTATCTATTGTGTTGAGACTCAATTTGAGCTCACATTTTGTAAAACTCTGCTCTTGAAGACATAATAGAGAGGTCACCACTGAAGGTTGGACCAAGAGACATAGCCCAAGAGTTTTGGGTGAAATCCATATGAAACTTGTTCTTTTTATGTGTGTTTGTCTATTATGTTTCTCTAACTGCTTAATTGTCTATATTATTTGCAACGTTATTGATCCATTTCACTAATTAATATAGGGAAATCCATGCACATGAGTCTGTAATACCTTAAAAGTAATCTAAGATCTTCATGTTCAAATCAAGTGGTTCCAGAGCTTTAGGTTTGCTAAGGTTACACAAGCATGTTATGGATTGTTGAATGCTAACTAGTTCAGAGCTCAAACTAGCAGAAGGAGAGCTTTTTGATACTAATCCATAGATTGGAAGAGTCTACGCTGAGAGGAGAATGGCTAGAGAAGTCCCATTGGAATCAAAATCTCAGTTCATGGACAGTTCCATGACCATGAGAGCCATGGTGGAAGAAATGTACCGGGAATTTAAGAAGGATCGAGGTGAAAGCACCTCAACACCCGAACAAGGGAAAGGAGTAGAGGAACCTCTTCTAGTTGCCCATTCAGAAGCCAAAGGGAAAGGGGAAGAGCCTCCTCCATCAACACCTCCTTCTGGCCTTGAAAATAAAAGGAAGAAAACATCTTTGATTAAATTAGATGTAAAGTTTGATTTTCCAATCTATGATGGAGAATTAAATGCAGAAAAGCTAGATAACTAGATTAGATAGATTGATGTGTATTGCAAGGTGCAGAAAATTGATTAAGAATGGAGAAAAATTCAGCTGGCTAGCCTTTGCCTTGGAGGAACTGCATTAGTGTGGTGGGAAGGCAGCACATAAGCTGATTTGAAGAAGCATGGTAAAATTATTTCTACCTGCAATGAATTTGTTTCTGCCATTAAAAAATAGTTCTATCCTCTAGCTTATATGTAGCAAGCAATGATGAGTTGGCAAACTCTTCACCAATTAAAGGGCCAAAGTGTACAAAGCTATACCCAGGAATTTAGAAAAAGAGCTTTAACTGTAGGCATTTCTCTAAACTCACCTAAAACTTTGTTGAAGTATATAGGTGGTCTACATAGCTACTTGAAGCACACCATTCTCATGTTTAACCCCACTGGCCTAAATGATGTATCCATTCAGGCTACACATCTAGAGGCTAGAGGAAAGAACCTGAATGCAGAGATTGGGGGATCATCAAAACCCTCTGCAAGCAAAAACAAGGAAAAGAAGAAGCTGAGACGGAAAGAGAGGAATGAAAACGCTGTACAAAAAGACAAACCTTCATGCACTCATTGCAAGAAGGATGGACACGATGATGAACATTGTTGATCTTTGCATCCAAAGCTGAAACCCAAAAGGTTTGGTGGTAAGAAGAAGAAGATTGCTGCTGCTATTCAGAAAGACTTGGGGTCACACTGAGGTGATGAAACAACAATCACAACTATAGGTATAAAAGGTAAAAATTCTAAAGCATCTACAAGTATTTCTTCAAAAATCTATTGATAACGAAGATAATGAGACGAAACGACATGAGCTTTTTCATATTAGAGTTATTTCCAAGCATCAAAAGATTGATACTTTGTTTGATAGTGGATCACAAGTAAACTTGATTTCTAAAAAAATTGTAAAGAAGTTGGGCTTACTAACCACACCTCACAAGAAGCCATATCCATTAGGCTGGGTATGTGATAAAGCAAAGCTACATGTGACGAGACAATGTAAACTTAGGTTTGCTATTGGGTCAAAATTCGTAGATGAGGTTGAGTTAGATATAGTTCCCTTGGATATATGTGGTATCGTTTTAGGAAGTCCTTACTTCTATGATAGAAAATCCATATTCTATAGAGCTGAAAATAAGTATCAACTCACTAAAGATGGAATAGAATGTATTGTAAGAGCTCATAAACTCAAAAATAACTATTCTCTCATAAACTTAGGGCAGATGAAAAGAATTATAAATTTGTGCAAGAAAATTTTACTGATGGTTGTAAAGGAAAAAAACCCTGATAAAACCAATGTATTTGAAGGCTGTGATGCTAAATAGAAATATGATTTAGTTAAAGTTGTTTCAGAATATGATATCCTATTTCAAAAACCTAAAGTTCTACCACCCAAAAGGGAAATAGTACATGATATTCATTTGCAGCAAGATGCTCCATTTCTGAACATCAGAATGTAAAGGTTATCTACTTTAGAGAATGCAAAGATTGAGAAGCAAGTACAAGAGTTGCTCGATAAAGGGTTCATAAGACCAAGCACATCACCATGCATATCTCCAATCGTGTTGGTGAGGAAGAAATATGGTTCGTGGAGGATGTTCATTCATTACAGAGCACTGAATAAAATAACGATCAAGAATTGTTATCCTCTTCCTCGTGTTATCACTGAAAATTCTGTTTCCAAAAATTGCTCAGACTAGCTTAAGGACAAAGTGTTTTCGCAGTGCATAAATCCTTTAGCAGTTTCGCAGCGCAAAATGTTTAGGTGGTTTCGTAGCGCATAATTCATAATTTGCATTGGCTGCGCTACGAAATTGGGGATTTGTCCGAAACCATAGCTCACCCATATCACCTTTGTCTCCTATGGGTTCTGTGGGAATATGATATATGCATAGAAAAGCCTGTTTCTGCAAATTGATGGTGAAGTTTGTAATTCATTTGAGTTATGGCTACAGGCTTGCTTGCCTTCTAGTGAGAGTTTAAAGCTTGTTAACCAGGATAAAAGTCCTCAATCAGTTCCACTGTCAATGACAGCTGAGGTTAATAGAAAGGTGGCTTTTGAATAAGGTGCCAATCATAAGAAGGAAAGCATATCAGGATTTAGAAGATGCTGGTCGTGGTATAGTGCCTTAGGAGATGTATCATTAGAAAGAGAGGATTTTCAGACTTCTACAAGTGATTACTTGAGAGCTCTTTCTATATTAGAACGCTTGGAAGAATCCAACAGTCGTCATATTTCACAACTACGTTTTAAGATATGTTTGGCTCTACAGATGCAGAACAAGATCCCAGATGCACTAAGCTATTTAAGATCCCAGCTTGTATACAAATGAAGCTGAGACATCCAAAGATGAAAGTTCTGGCAAATATGCACAGACAAATAATGTTCCCGAGGGAGATCTCCATACTGGTACACTGGCTACAACTGCCGTGGATGATGAGGTTGATGTGCTTAAAGGTCTAATGTCAGATCTTTCAAATAAAATTGAAGATATCAAGGCGATGATGTCAGCTCCACCGTTGTCTGAGGTTCTTCAGGCTCTTTATGATGATAAGAACATTTCTCAGGATAAAAATGCTTGTATAAGTGTGAATTCCTCTCATGAAGTAGAAGCTGGTTATTGACTAAAAGGTAGTGCATATGTCATCTTCAAGTATACATGGTTGTGGGATCGTGTACGTGTCAGTGATGAGCTTTTGACAAATGAAATGTTAAGATTTGGCAAACGGTACTAGCTGTTCGTTCATTAGTTCTTCCACCGACAAAGGACATAGACACATGGTTAAAAAAAACTGCATGCAGTTATGCTTCTATTATTCTTCCGCCATTTAACAATCGGCCATACAGTCATTCCAACAAAAGACGCAAAGATAACTAGAAAAGGGGGTTTTCTGCTAAGTCTCACAGGTTGATGAACGTATTATCAAGGCATTTTCCCTGGAGCGCTGCAATGATATTGATTCAGCTGCGGAATTTATCCTTAATAAGGTGGTTCCTAACCAAAATGATCAAATAGCGGATGCGGAACTTGATAGTGAGTGTGAAATTGTGGATGGTCCAATTACTGAGCATGACTATCGTTCAGGTTTTGAGCAATTGGCACCAATTTCATCTCATTCATCTGTTTGCGGCCCTATATCTGATGATGATGCGTCTGAGGTGTCTGATGAAATCATATTAACAGATAGAAGATCAGATAGTGAACGCATTGTTGCTCATCTAATGCAAACTAAAATTAATGAAGAACATGCGCGCTCTTTATTGTCAGTTAATTCAGCTCTAGTCAATCTCAAACTAGAATTGAAAACAAAGAATTCAGTCCTCATTTGGTTAATATGAGTGAAATTAAAGGTGACCAGATGTCTTGCAATGAAAAATCGTTAATACAGTTTGAGGATGGAGCAAGCACAATGATGCCAGTTTTGGTTGCCCAACAAGAAGCGTTTTTGAGCAAGTTCTCCATTGTTTGGCACTCAGTTTTGCAGAAATCACAAGCCTGCTTCAGTGGAGGCGAGGATTCCATGCCCAGAATCTCAGCAAAAAATTGTCATATCTTTCCATTACTCCTAACTACTGTATCAAAGGTCTGCTTGTTAGTTGGTGTGAAAAACATGGAGTCAAGGTTCCAGATCCAATTACTCGACCTCTTCCTACATCTACTTTGAGATTAGACTCATCAGACTCTGTTGCCATCACATATCAACATGATGACTCTGTCAAACTAAAAATACCAAAAGCAGGGGCCGACTTTGTGACATACGGGACACAGGTTTTGATTCACTTGTAAAGTAGAAGTTTCAGTTTTTCAGTGTTGATGATGATGATGTTGAAGGCCATGATTACAGTCTCATTGCCAGACTTTCAAATGTACAAATTGTTTTTCTGTACAGGTTCATTCAGGAGGTAGCGGCCTGTTTCACAGGTTTGGCAATACCACAAGCTCAGCATGCAATCCAAGTTGTTGATAAAGTTAGAGGGATGGAGTGGCCTCCTGATGTGTTACAAGTCTCATTGGATGCCACTGTTGGGAAAAGTGCAGCCATAAGCAACAGAGGCTTTGATATCCAAAAGGTGAACCTTGTACAGCAGGAGAATGATTTGACTGTAAAGATGACATTGCATACCCTGAGGATTGAAGATAAATTTCAAGGTCATGTGTCTACAACATGCAAGTATATTGCTTGTTCTGTGCTGGAAAATGATAGTCAAGATCCAGTTGAGGAGATCATTAATAAATGTAGCACAGTGTTAGCAGAAAACCAGAGAGGAAGACTGTATTTTTTAAATTACACAGCAGTTTCGTAGCGCGCTACGAAACTGCTGTAGGTGGTGATTTTAAATGCAGAGCAACTATTTTGATAATATGAACGGGAATTTTGAAAGAGAGACACATGTTCAATCAATGAAGCCTCCAGCACATTTGGAAACATGGTGGTACTTTACATTTTTGGGATATTAAAGAGCTGGAGACATGCTGCTACATTTTCGAAGAGTGGTGGAAGACAAGGACCGGAAAAGCAGGGGTTTTATCCGAATACTATTGAACCATTGATGCATCCAGTATCCAAAACCAGCATGAAGCATTAACTGCTCATTTCAGCCATCTCAGCCAAACGGAAAGGAAGCCATGTGTCAAAGCTGCAAGGAGGAATCTTCTACGAAGAAGATAGAATTAAAGTTATAATTAAATTAGAACCTTTTAGAACTTCAGTTAGTGCTGACTGTATTTAATAGGTTAGTTCAATAGCGGATAGGAGTAATTAATGGCAATCATCGAGCTCCCCTCATGCTGGAGGTGGAAGCTCTAAGTAGTTAGAAGTATGTGTCTATATAGAGGAGAATGATCTAGGTAATTGGGGTTGGATGTTTTTGAGAAACAGAGTTTATTTTGGCTTATGTAAGAACTTGTTTTCAGTAATACAAATGACTGCTTTTTCTTCTCAGGATTCATACAATGTTTCAGATGCTCAAGATATATGTGTTTGGTTTTATCCTTTATGTTTTACAGCTTTATAGATACACAATCACTCAGAATTCACTCTGTTGCTCTGATTTCCTGTGTGTATTTGTAAGTTGAGGTTTATTTGAGAGGTGTCTTGAGTGTTTAAACATTACATGCCCTGACTTCTATGAATGAGTGGTTTTATAGTTTGCTGAAATGATGATTAACTCCATGAGGCCAATGGAAATCTTTGTAAGGTCTGTCCAGCCAATTTATATGTTAAATTTACTTTGCAAGAGTTAGCCATCTCATCAATATTTAAAATCAATAACCCCTTTGAGAGAGCCCTCTCAGGCTAAGGAGGCTAAGCCTTAGTCAAAAGTCTGGTTTGAAATAGTTACACAGAGTCTGACTGATTAGCAGCCTTCAGTGCTTGATTTTGTGATAACATTTTGGTGCGTCTGCCGGGAGCCTGAAGATTAATCATTCCCCAAATCATGATGCTGAACTTCTGAAGGTAGCAGGAGCTCATAAGGTTTTTGAGGCTGCAAAACTACCTTGGCGACTCCACACATCAAATAAGAAATTGGAAGGTGACTCCACTGCTAGAAGATCAGTAGCTTGATGAAGTTTCAAGATGGATTCTACTGCAAGAATGAATGCCAGGTATGCTCCTATGGATCGGTCTCATATCCCTGGTTTTCCAAATCCTATGCCAAAGGTTGATTGGTTAGATGATCTTCCAATATTCAAAGATGAAAAGAAGGATGATGCTGCTCTCCATTTGGTTAAATTCCATATGCATGTACGCAGTCTTAAGGTTCATTTCCCTGAGGATTGTCTCATGAAGATGTTTATGACCACTTTAGAAGGAAAAGCATGGTCTTGGTATAAAAGTCTGGAAAATGGTTCAATATATTCTCTTGCTGATTTCCATGATGTGTTCTGTGAAATGTATAAAGAATGTTATCCTTCTTTGTTGCTGCTCAAAGATTGCTGTAGGCATTCTTTAAATCTTATTCAGTACTTGGAGGATTGTTATGGTGATGATGAATTTATGGATGAAGAAATTTTAGAGGCTCTCCATAACAATGCATTTCAGCACCAAGGAGAAAGTATATCATCCCATGAAACGCAGCATGAGGAGCAGCAGGGGTTCACTTGTGAAAACCGTGTTTCATCCCTTGATATGAATGAAGAGATGCAGCAGTATTCTGAAGATGAAATTGATTGCAAACAGCAAGAAGAAGTACTGGAAGATAGCTTTTACGACCCTCAGGCAGAGGATAAGCTTGTTCAATTTTGTAATTCCTTGCAGCAGCTTACTTCAAATAATAATCATAATACTGAGGAAAATTACATTGTTTGTGAGCATCATTCAGAAAGGCAGTTGGATAGCATATCAAACAAATTTGGTGTGACTGAGGATAAGTTGTTTGAAGATATAGAATGTTATGAGAATCAGCAAACTCACCGTGTGTTTTTTGACCCTATAGCTGAATACATGGAAAAGTTTTACTGTTCAGGTTTCCAGTTATATTTTCATCTTGAAGAATAGTTACACCTCATGCTGCCTTGGTTATTTCAGTATCTGGTTTATTTTTGTTTCAAGCACAGTCAATGGACTCAAGTGTTAGATCAGTTCGGTGACTGGCTTCATTGGAAGTTTCATGTTCCTTGAGCTACAAGTGGAGCTTGCAGCTGATAGGGTAGGTAGGTAGGAAATTGCAAATAAGCTCAAGGTTAACTGAGCATTTTTCAGTAGATGTAGTTTTCTTTCTCCTACAGTGATCATCCAGCTAAAGCCCGAGGTGAAGGCCCAAGGAACTTAAAGAAGATGTTTGTCAAATAAATTTTATAAGGCACTGGAACTGCAGGTTCTTAGTGTACCACAAGGGCACACTATCCCAAGTGGAGCCACTGTTATCACTGAAAATTCTGTTTCCAAAAATTGCTCAGACTAGCTTAAGGACAAAGTGTTTTCGCAGCGCATAAATCCTTTAGCAGTTTCGTAGCGCAAAATGTTTAGGTGGTTTCGTAGTGCATAATTCATAATTTGCACTGGCTGCGCTACGAAATTAGGGATTTGTCCGAAACCATAGCTCACCCATATCACCTTTGTCTCCTATGGGTTCTGTGGGAATATGATATATGCATAGAAAAGCCTGTTTCTGCAAATTGATGGTGAAGTTTGTAATTCATTTGAGTTATGGCTACAGGCTTGCTTGCCTTCTAGTGAGAGTTTAAAGCTTGTTAACCAGGATAAAAGTCCTCAATCAGTTCCACTGTCAATGACAGCTGAGGTTAATAGAAAGGTGGCTTTTGAATAAGGTGCCAATCATAAGAAGGAAAGCATATCAGGATTTAGAAGATGCTGGTCGTGGTATAGTGCCTTAGGAGATGTATCATTAGAAAGAGAGGATTTTCAGACTTCTACAAGTGATTACTTGAGAGCTCTTTCTATATTAGAACGCTTGGAAGAATCCAACAGTCGTCATATTTCACAACTATGTTTTAAGATATGTTTGGCTCTACAGATGCAGAACAAGATCCCAGATGCACTAAGCTATTTAAGATCCCAGCTTGTATACAAATGAAGCTGAGACATCCAAAGATGAAAGTTCTGGCAAATATGCACAGACAAATAATGTTCCTGAGGGAGATCTCCATACTGGTACACTGGCTACAACTGCCGTGGATGATGAGGTTGATGTGCTTAAAGGTCTAATGTCAGATCTTTTAGATAAAATTGAAGATATCAAGGCGATGATGTCAGCTCCACCGTTGTCTGAGGTTCTTCAGGCTCTTTATGATGATAAGAACGTTTCTCAGGATAAAATGCTTGTATAAGTGTGAATTCCTCTCATGAAGTAGAAGCTGGTTATTGACTAAAAGGTAGTGCATATGTCATCTTCAAGTATACATGGTTGTGGGATCGTGTACGTGTCAGTGATGAGCTTTTGACAAACGAAATGTTAAGATTTGGCAAACGGTACTAGTTGTTCGTTCATTAGTTCTTCCACCGACAAAGGACATAGACACATGGTTAAAAAAAACCGCATGCAGTTATGCTTCTATTATTCTTCCGCCATTTAACAATCGGCCATACAGTCATTCCAACAAAAGACGCAAAGATAACTAAAAAAGGGGGTTTTCTGCTAAGTCTCACAGGTCGATGAACGTATTATCAAGGCATTTGCCCTGGAGCGCCGCAATGATATTGATTCAGCTGCGGAATTTATCCTTAATAAGGTGGTTTCTAACCAAAATGATCAAATAGCGGATGCGGAACTTGATAGTGAGTGTGAAATTGTGGATGGTCCAATTACTGAGCATGACTATCGTTCAGGTTTTGAGCAATTGGCACCAATCTCATCTCATTCATCTGTTTGCGGCCCTATATCTGATGATGATGCATCTGAGGTGTCTGATGAAATCATATTAACAAATAGAAGATCAGATAGTGAACGCATTGTTGCTCATCTAATGCAAACTAAAATTAATGTAGAACATGCGCGCTCTTTATTGTCAGTTAATTCAGCTCTAGTCAATCTCAAACTAGAATTGAAAACAAAGAATTCAGTCCTCATTTGGTTAATATGAGTGAAATTAAAGGTGACCAGATGTCTTGCAATGAAAAATCGTTAATACAGTTTGAGGATGGAGCAAGCACAACGATGCCAGTTTTGGCTGCCCAACAAGAAGCGTTTTTGAGCAAGTTCTCCATTGTTTGGCACTCAGTTTTGCAGAAATCACAAGCCTGCTTTAGTGGAGGCGAGGATTCCATGCCCAGAATCTCAGCAAAAAATTGTCATATCTTTCCATTACTCCTAACTACTGTATCAAAGGTCTGATTGTTAGTTGGTGTGAAAAACATGGAGTCAAGGTTCCAGATCCAATTACTCGACCTCTTCCTATATCTACTTTGAGATTAGACTCATCAGACTCTGTTGTCATCACATATCAACATGATGACTCTGTCAAACTAAAAATACCAAAAGCAGGGGCCGGCTTTGTGACATATGGGACACAGGTTCTGATTCACTTGTAAAGTAGAAGTTTCAGTTTTTCAGTGTTGATGATGATGATGTTGAAGGCCATGATTACAGTCTCATTGCCAGACTTTCAAATGTACAGATTGTTTTTCTGTACAGGTTCATTCAGGAGGTAGCGGCCTGTTTCACAGGTTTGGCAATACCACAAGCTCAGCATGCAATCCAAGTTGTTGATAAAGTTAGAGGGATGGAGTGCCCTCCTGATGTGTTACAAGTCTCATTGGATGCCACTGCTGGGAAAAGTGCAGCCATAAGCAACAGAGGCTTTGATATCCAAAAGGTGAACCTTGTACAGCAGGAGAATGATTTGACTGTAAAGATGACATTGCATACCCTGAGGATTGAAGATAAATTTCAAGGTCATGTGTCTACAACATGCAAGTATATTGCTTGTTCTGTGCTGGAAAATGATAGTCAAGATCCAGTTGAGGAGATCATTAATAAATGTAGCACAGTGTTAGCAGAAAACCAGAGAGGAAGACTGTATTTTTTAAATTACACAGCAGTTTCGTAGCGCGCTACGAAACTGCTGTAGGTGGTGATTTTAAATGCAGAGCAGCTATTTTGATAATATGAACGGGAATTTTGAAAGAGAGACACATGTTCAATCAATGAAGCCTCCAGCACATCTGGAAACATGGTGGTGCTTTACATTTTTGGGATATTAAAGAGCTGGAGACATGCTGCTACATTTTCGAAGAGTGGTGGAAGACAAGGACCGGAAAAGCAGGGGTTTTATCCGAATACTATTGAACCATTGATGCATCCAGTATCCAAAACCAGCATGAAGCATTAACTGCTCATTTCAGCCATCTCAGCCAAACGGAAAGGAAGCCATGTGTCAAAGCTGCAAGGAGGAATCTTCTACGAAGAAGATAGAATTACAGTTATAATTAAATTAGAACCTTTTAGAACTTCAGTTAGTGCTGACTATATTTAATAGGTTAGTTCAATAGCGGATAGGAGTAATTAATGGCAATCATCGAGCTCCCCTCATGCTGGAGGTGGAAGCTCTAAGTAGTTAGAAGTATGTGTCTATATAGAGGAGAATGATCTAGGTAATTGGGGTTGGATGTTTTTGAGAAACAGAGTTTATTTTGGCTTATGTAAGAACTTGTTTTCAGTAATACAAATGACTGCTTTTTCTTCTCAGGATTCATACATTGTTTCAGATGCTCAAGATATATGTGTTTGGTTTTATCCTTTATGTTTTACAGCTTTATAGATACACAATCACTCAGAATTCACTCTGCTGCTCTGATTTCCTGTGTGTATTTGTAAGTTGAGGTTTATTTGAGAGGTGTCTTGAGTGTTTAAACATTACATGCCCTAACTTCTATGAATGAGTGGTTTTATAGTTTGCTGAAATGATGATTAACTCCATGAGCCCAATGGAAATCTTTGTAAGGTCTGTCCAGCCAATTTATATGTTAAATTTACTTTGCAAGAGTTAGCCATCTCATCAATATTTAAAATCAATAACCCCTTTGAGAGAGCCCTCTCAGGCTAAGGAGGCTAAGCCTTAGTCAAAAGTCTGGTTTGAAATAGTTACACAGAGTCTGATTGATTAGCAGCCTTCAGTGCTTGATTTTGTGATAACACCTCGCATTAATGATCTATTAGATCAACTGAAAGAAGCAGTTTACTTTTCCAAGTTAGACTTGCGTAGTGGCTATCATCAGCTTAGAGTAGAAGAACAAGATGCATAGAAGACTACTTTCAAAACAAAGCAAGGGTTGTATGAATGGCTGGTTATGCCTTTTGGCTTAACTAATCCTCCTGGCACTTTCATGAGAGTTATGAATGATGTACTTAGACCTTTTGTTGATGATTTTGTAGTTGTATATTTAGATGACATTTTTGTTTTCAGTAAAACATGGGAAGAACATTTGAAGCATGTAAAGTAGACTTCAAATGTTTTGAAAAGAGAAAATCTCTATGTGAAATTGTCAAAATATGAATTTGGAAAAACATCTTTAAATTGTTTGGGTCATACTGTAGCAGGTGGTGAATTGAAGATAGATCCCTCTAAGGTTGAATTCATTGTGAACTGGCCTAAACCCAAATTTGCTACAAAAGTTAGGAGTTTGCTAGGAGCAACACAATATTGGAGAAAGATTATTGCTAACTTTTCCTTGATTGTAGCTCCCTTACATGCTTTTGTAGGATTGAATAACGTGTTTTTGTGGGGAGGCAAATAGTAGAAAGCCTTTGACACTTTGAAAGAAAAAATTGGTACAACACCAGTACTAGCACTGCAAGATCCTCAATGACCATTTGAGATTAAAACAGATGGTAGTGACTATGCTATGGGAGCAGTGTTGATGCAACATGGTAAACCCATATGCCATCATTTTGAGACATTTAATTCTGCAGTAGTTAATTATCGCACATATGATAAATAATTGTATGCATTAGTACAGAGTGTGAAAAAGTGGAAACATTACCTAATGGGCAAAGAAAGAATTATACATACAGATCATCAACCACTTCAATATTTGAACTCACAAACTAAATTGCAACAATCAAGACACTATAGGTGGATGGGTTTTCTATATCAGTTTCATCTTTTCATCAGATATAAGAAGGGCATACAAAATAAGGTTGTAGATATGTTATCCAGACCAATCATAAATGTGTCTACTATACTTAAGCATAACTCAGTAATGCATGAAAGCTACATTGAACAATATGCTCAAGATATAGATTTTAAAGATGTATGTGCAACTTTAAGTCATGAAAAACAAGTAGAATAATTGTATTATTATGTTAAGGATCAAATTTTGTATCATTTGGGAAAGTTATGCATTCCACAAACTGAACGAGTTAACATTATCCAAGAATCACGTCTCTTATATCAGGTCATTTTAGGGTAAGTAAAATAGTTGCACAACTGCAATGGTTCTGTTATTAGCCAAGAATGCATGAAACAATTTCTAGATATATTAAAGGGTATACCATGTGTGCTAAAACCAAGCCCATTAATATAAAATTAGGCTTGTACACTCCACTTCTAGTTCCTTCTCATCCTTGGGAAAGTATTTCCATGGACTTTGCTAGGGGATTGCCAAAGTCTAGAAAAGGTCATGATTATTTATAATGTTATTGTGGATAGGTTCAACAAAATGTGTATTTTAATACCTTGTAACAAGAAGATTACAGCTGATCAAACATCGAAGTTGTTCTTTTAGCATGTATGGGTTTATTTTGGGTTACCCACTTCCATTGTATCTGATAGAGATTCTTGATTTGTTGGGAAGCTTTGGTCAAGTCTATGGGAATTGATGGACACGAGACTGAAGAAGAGCATAACCTTTTATCCATAAATAGATGGCCAAATAGAGGTGGTCAATAGGACAATGATTCAATTGCTCAGGGGCTATTGTAGGAAGCATTCCAAGCTTTGGGATTAACATTTGTGTTATGTGTAACATGCTTACAATCGTGCTAAGCAGTCTTCTACACAAAGATCTCCTTTTGAGACTTCTTTTGGGTTTACACCAAGGTCTCCCTTGGATTTTGTCTTTGGAAAAGACATAGTAGTTGATGAACATAGTGGTGTGGACAAAGAAACCAAGTTCATTGAACAGATCCAAGAAATTCACCAGGCAGTGCAAGAACAACTAGAGAAAAGCCAGGCCAAGTACAAGGCAAGGCATGACAAGCATCAAATTGAGCATAGCTTCCAAGTTAGTGATCAAGTCTGGTTGTACATTAGCGAAGAAAAAATGCAAGGTGAAGGTAAGAAGCTGAAGCCAATAAGGTATGGGCCTTTCAAGATACTTGAGAAAATTGGTGAAAACACTTTTCGCCTTGATTTGCCAACTTATATGCATATCTACTCAGTCATTAATGTAGAGAACTTGAGACTGTTTAAACCTTCATTGATTGAGGATCCTAAAGAGAAAAGTCAGTTGCCTTCTATTGATGATCTGTTGCCTGAATATCTCAATGAGTTGTAGGAAGATATAGTTCTGGATAGGAAGGTGAGAACTACGTGTAGAGGGGATGTTGAGTAGCTCAGAATTGGACTCAAAGGTTCAAAACCAAGTTGTGCATGATGCATATAAATTGGAAAAGTGATGAAGCTATATCCTCACTTGATCGATGCTTAAGAACCAACTTTTGGTGGTCCAAAAGCTCTTTCAGTGGGAAGGCATAATCTAAAATGGATCCAAAACACCCTCCAAGTCTTCGAAATCAAAAATTATCGCATAGGGGAAAACCTTTAAAAAAGGTGGATTACACTATTAGGAAGGAAAAACAACAAGAAATGGCAAAAAATAGAGTTATTGAAAGTCAAAGGAATAATGCACAGGAGCCGTCGGATCTGGCCGATCAACAATCTAGATCTGATCGGCATATCGCAATCAGCATTGATAGGTGGAGTCCATCGGAAGTGGCCTTATGAGAAATTTCGATAGTGATTAGCGCGATTAAATGAGAGCCATTGATCTATGTGTGCAGATCAACGATCCAGATCTACTCATGCCATCGCATCCCCAAAACACACACAAAATGACTACCAGGGCCCGAGGACTATGCGATATGCGATTGCGATACAATCGCATCATAATATCACATCAGAGTAATATAGAGGAGCAAGTCCAATAACAAATGCGACTGTGATAGCCAGACCCGATAACAAATGTGACTATGATAGCCAGACGTGATAAGATTATAGATGAAACTTAATATATTTTGAGTTCCGGAAAATGGGTTTTTCTATGTATTTCTCATTTTCGTTAAATAAATGAAAAATAAAGGAAATGTGAATAAAGAGATGAATCCAGACCCAAAAGGGTTTATACATGTAGATATATCTATATATATATATATATATATATATATATATATATATATATATATATATATATATATATATATATATATATATATATATATATATATATAGAGTTCCGTAATGAGCGGGATTTCAGGCAGGTCTTAGGAGGTAAGTGGTATTAGATGGGCTCTGCCCGATCCCATCTACTAGCCAACACGTGGCATGAGAAAACTACCCTTTTGGGCGGGTAATCTCCATACGCCTCAATCGCCCAAAATGAATCTCAACCATTGGGTCAAGATCACTCAGATCAATGGTGGATATGTGGTAGCAATATAAAGGCAGACCCGATGGAGTTATAAGGCGGAATTGATAATATTTCAGGTCCAATAAATGACAGTTTGGCGGATTTTTCCTGTTATTTTGTGTATTTCTCTGTGTAAATAGAGAATGACCATTTTTGGGATTTCAAAGGCATGATGGTCCCTTCCATTACAGAACATGTGGCCACTATGCCTGAAGGAGTTTAGCAATGATTACTAATGCTCAGAGGGGGATTTCAGCAGACAGAGGCTGGGAGCCAGAGAGCCCAGAAGAGGAAACAAACAAACAATGCAAATTGTCTTAAAAGCCATAGAAGACAGAAGACAGAGACAGGCAGTGCTGAGGTAGAGAGAAGACAGAGATAAAGAGTGACAAAAAGAGTCTGCGTACTCAGAGAGCCTTGAGGGATTCAAGCAAACTCCTATTGTTTTGTATTTGTTGCCTTGAGACTCAATTTGAGCTCACATTTTGTAAAACTCTGTTCTTGAAGACATAATAGAGAGGTCACCACTAAAGGTTGGACTAGGAGATGTAGCCCAAGAGTTTTGGGTGAACTCCATATTAAACTTGCTGTGTTTATGTGTGTTTGTCTATTATGTTTCTCTAACTGCTCAATTGTCTATATTATTCACAATATTATCGATCCATTGCACTAGGTAATATGGGAAAATCCACGCGCATGAGTCTTTAATACATTAAAAGTAATCTAAGATCTTCATTTTCAAATCAAATATATTCAAAGGAACCAAAGGAATACCTTAAGAGGGCATTCCAAAAGGGAAAAATCCAAAACTGGATGCATTAGCTTGAGAACTTACACTTGTTGATGGAATGGAAGTAGACCTAAATATAGATGTTTTGGGAGTGTTAGAAGGGATGGAAATAGTTCCTCGACCTTGTACAGATATGGGAGTCTGCATGCTCGCAACACTTCTCATGGATGCCATGATTCCAGCAATGGTTATCAAAGGGATAGATATATGTGGACTTGGGCTCGAAGGCCTGTGAGTTGGAGTTCCAACGTATAACAAAATGTCTAGATGATCAGTAGGGAGAGGAGAATTTGGAGTTGTAACCGACTCTGAAATATGTTCTACTTCAATACTATCTTCCGACTAGAAGAGAACTCAAGAAAGAACTGGTGTGCTCCTCTCTAACTTTGTACTAGGACCAAGTCTATCATGTGAACTAATGCCCCCAAGAGGAGGATCAATCTCCAATGCGCTTGCTGCCACACATTGGAAATGACCGACATAATCGCTCCTACGCCTTCTAGGATAAGGCTCTAGACTCGTAGGTGAAAGCCCATGAAGACTCCGAGACTGTCAATATGGTTGGCCAACCACTTTGAATTATTTTACAAAATATACTTAAAGACTTAAGAAAATTGAAAATATAGGCCGACTAGCAGCATAGAACACTCACTAAAATATCCTTAAAGATATCAGAAATCAAACAACTTCCAAGTATTTCTGCTCCGAGTGATTAGGACCAGACACCAAAATACAATAAAGTTAATAATAAGTGCCTTCCGGAAATAGAATGGGGTAATTACACCCCAGGCCTATTAGTGAAGGTATCAAAGGTAGTTATGCTGACCTCCATACAACAGCCTTTGTCGGTGCAAGCCTGCAAGCTTCACAAGGGTGCCCTCTAGAAGTACTACTGAACGTGATGCAACGTCAACCTCAGGTGCCACAGGATTCCCCTCCGCAGCCACCTGTGTGGATTCCTAGGATAGGAAAATAAAGACACCAACTCATATCAGAAGTTGGGTGGAATAGTCGTGAGGTACGATTTGACACGTAAGAGAGGGGGTACCTCTCATCCTTATCTTCATGAATCCTCGTGCTTAACTCCTAGTCATGGAGCTTTCCCGATCTCCCTAACGCTATTTGATTTTTCTCTTTAATTAGTATTCTATGTTTTACAATTTAGAGAATCCTTGGAGAGTTTACTCTCCTCTCACCTAATACAAGGCCCTAAATAAACCTAAACTTGTTGGTGTACTCTAATGACAATACAAAAAGTTCTAGCTTATTTTATTAAGCGCTTGATTTTAAATGGTTGTTATGTTAATTCAAAGGGATAAATGGAAATGAAGCCAATGGTGTATGTATGATGCAAAAGAAATTAATGAAAAACTAACTTATATGAATGAAATCATTTGTTCTTTGATGAAAATAAGTTTCTACTTGGGTTCTATGAAACTTCTATAAAGAAAAAACTTTTTCTTTTCTTTTCTTAAAGCACACTTTACACTCACAAAAACTAAATAGACTATTGATGCTTTAATAATGCAAAACTACCCTAATGCAAGGTGTACATGAAAATGCCAATTCTTAGATTACTCTAAAAAGAAATGAAAGCAATTTTTTATAACGTTAATAAGCGAGCTTAAATGTTTGAAAAGAAAACAAATTTTGAATGAAAAATCTTATCCAAACAAGAAGGACTAATCCAAAAAGATTACAATTCACTTTCAAAAAATCAAAAGAAACCAAAATCAAACTTGGGAAAAGAAAACAAAAACAATGTTTTTTAATAACTTTTGTTTTTCAAGAAGCAATAAAAACAACCTTTTGAAAGCACTCAAAATGCCACCAAATACTCAAAGACCGAAAGAAGAGCACAAGGAAACTTTGCAAGTTACAAATTCGATAACGAATGAAAACTCGAACAAAAAATGCTTCAACTTACACTAAATGATCCGAAAGCAGCAAAGAGATTTGAAAGACTAAACAAAAATTCAGGAAAGAAACACTCTCAAATTTTTCATAAGAAACTTTCAAAAAACAAGAAAATGTATAAGGCCACAAAATAGGGAAAGCAAAGCAAGTAAACCAATAATCAAGCTTGAAATTAAGATTGAAAACAATATGTTGTTCTAGAGGACCATAACAATCAAGAACCTCTATAAGAAGTCTTGTGTGTCAAAAAACAAATCATAAAACTCACTCAAAAGTAAACCTAGGGCAAAACTTTTCAAAGCGGAAGAGAATTCAAAACAGTAAGCTCACTGAATAATAAAATTATAAATATAGAAATTGACCACCCAGAGACCAAACAAACCAAGAAACAAATCTTTCTGGGTAGAGATATTTGAAAAAAGCATGCAAAAAAGGGTATACGCGACTATGTTCAAGCACAGAGGCATGTACATGTGCTTCTGATAAAGGAAACTCGCATATACGCGGGTTCACTTCACCGAAACAAGCGTGTGTATAGTACTGTAAACATACAAAAGTGTGTATACTAATTTTTGCAAGAAAAATAAAAAATAAAGCCAGATCAAAGAGATCAGACTTAAGGTCTAAGATTCTACTAGACCAAACAATACTGTCACAACAAGAAAAGCAAGAACTGAGCCCTGATTAACACTAAACAACCCAGACTAGGATTAACAATATTGTCATCCCTAGTGGAGTCACCAATTCTGTTACGGTAATAAGTAGCCTAGGGCTTTGGGTTAGAACCCCAACAGAGCAAGAGAAAACTGCAGTAAGAAACACGAATAAAACTCAGACAACATGGTTATATAAACAAACTATGTGATAGAAACCATACCCAGTGTTGCACAAAATATTGTCACCATAACATTCTACAATCAGTGTGAGTCTATCACCACTCATACTTTCCTCCTTTGCAAGTCTTAAACCTCAGCTCTTCATGTGAAGCCTTGAAAAATGAGAGAAAGCCTTTAAAAATCTCTAAAACTCTGCTTCCGCACTTTCTCTTAGCATTACCTGTGGTCCCGCACCTATTAGTCATGTCCCCTGCGTACCTAACCACTCTGTCTCTATGTAATGGGTGCGGACCTCTGTAAAAGTAAAAAAGGCGCAAGTATATTCTTAAAAACTCACTTTGGGTTATTTCTAGAAGTTTCTAGAGGGAATCTTGAGGTGGCAAGTTCGCTCCTTTAAGGTAGATCCATCCCATACCTAAAGGAGCTAACCCCTTGATGTGAGGAGCTTATCCCTTTGAAGGAGGACTCTATCCCTTCATAGGTGGACCTGTAACTTCCTTCCTCTGCACTATAAAATGACACATTGGGCTGGTTAGTAAGGAGGTTGAAAGCTGAATATTTTTGAGGGTGAATGCTGTTGGAATTTAGTCTTCCTAATTGAGCTTGAGAGGAGAGATTACATACCCTTTTTTATCTCATTGGGAAGAGTGTGAGGCTTGTCAAAGTAGAGGAGATTCTTGCTTGGACCCTAGGAGGAGCTTGTACAACATCAAGGCACCAAAGGTTGTAAAGTTCTTCTTATTTTCAAAGTTAATATAATCAAGTTTATTTTCCTCAATAAGCTGTCTTTTACGGTTTATTTCATGGTCTCCTTGATCACCATTGTGAATATGATTTATTATATTAGCTATGCAGGTGTTATTCGATGTGTGCTTGTTTCTGATTGCAGGTTCTTAAAAGGAAACTCATTCAGATGGTCGAAGCGTGGCTGCCACAAACTAGCGTTGGACTTAAGGTAGGGTATAAAACACCTCTTGGTTTTTATTTATAAATCAAAATATTTAGAGAAAGGTAGATTTGTTTGTTCTTCTTGTCGCTAGATATCAGTTGATACTAGGGAGATCGGTCTTGTCCGAAAGAACGATTTATCTGGCTGACAAATTGGTGACTCCGCTGGGGACTTGAATTTTGGTTTTTGCGTTTACTTTTACTTTGACTTGAGAAGCTTTTTCTTGTTTCTGATTTTTGCCTGATGTGTGTGGGATTGGGTAGGTTTTAGAATCTAAATTGTTTTTTGTTTTTTCACCTTTTTTAAAGAGGACTGCACGTTCTGTTTGTAACACAGTGTGGACATCCCCGTACTATTACTTTACTACACAGAGTGGTAACGCATCTGGTTATACCAGAAGCTTGCGAACCCTGTCAAATTTTTGAAAAACCTAAAATATTTTCATCTGGTTAAGCTTAGGATCTATTTACATTTTTTAGCCTCTGCCTAGATCTGCATATGTCCTATCAAAGATTTCTTGTAAGTGAATTCCATTGGCATTTTGGTTTTAGGTGATTTTCTAGAAGTTTTGTGTGCCTGGTTTGATTTTCGCTTGGTCGTTGTAGTAACTCAGAGATTAGAAGCCTAAGAAACCTCAAATTACCCTGGTCATTTTGGTCTTCTTGATGAGTCTGACTGATTTGTGAAATTTTCCCTTGATTGAGAAATAGATCATCTCTTTTTCTCTTTGCAAAGCTTTGAACAAACTTGTTTGAAAGTTTTGAATTTCATTTAAAAAAAAAAAAAAAAAACATAGCTGGGTGTTTTTTATTAATTTGTTATTCTGAATGAATTAGTCTTTAGCTTGCTGAATAACTACGTAAACGTCCTCAAAAAGAAATTTTTAAAGCTTTTGCTTCAATTAGGTTTTTAGAGAGTTTTAGGTCTCAAACATAGTTTTTTACAGTTTTGAGTGTTTTCTAGAAATTTTAGAATCTCTTTTGAAAGAAATTGTTTTCTGTAGTTTTTGAGTGTTGAAAAAGAAAAGGATTTTTTTTTCATGAGCATAATTTGTAGTCTTGTTTTGAGTTTAATGGAAAAGACAAAAATATTTTCTTTTCATTTATATGTTGAAGAAAGATTTGTTTTTCAAATAATTGCATTCTCAACTCTTCCTTTAGCTAGAAATTCATTGAAGAAAAAGAATTGTTTATCATCTTAGGTGCATTTTTAGTGTTTTGGAGTCGAGTCTTCACACCATAAAGTTTCATCTCCATTCCTTTTTACTTGACAAACAACCTATAAAAATAACGCTTAAAGTAAAATTGATATAGCAATATTTTTATTTCTAGGGCTCTTATCACCAACATAGCTTAGGCTAATATCTTGGAGTAGGGAGTAATTAACTCTCCAAGATAGTTAAAACAAACAAGTAGCTATATATTGCGGTAGGAAATAAATTCCAATTGTTACATATATGCTCTAGGAAGCTCCTCTTAAAGGATTCAAGCACGGGATCATATCTGAACCAGTGGGGTAATCAATCCTTCCTCATTGGGAACGATAGAAGATATACATGTATTAAAAACGGTAAACCTCGGATTGACCATTGTCGAGGAGTATGGGGTCACTTGTTGGTAAACCTTGGATTATGTCAAGGAGCCTTCAAGGGTATTGAGCTTTGTTACTCTGCTCTTGCATGTGTATCAGATCGTAGACTATACCCCCAGGTATATTTGTTTCTGTTGGTAACCATAGTGACCATAATCTATAGGATTCTTTCCTAAGGTGACGGTGGAGGGAAGATCCCACTGTACCTGAAGCAGACGTCGACTAGACTCACTTGGACTCTCTGGGGGGTTCTCTTCAATTGAGACGGTTTTGTTAAGAAACTTGTGCCAGTCTGTTTCATTAAGCAGGTTGTCAAGGTAACTGTTCCAACTGCCCTTTCTGTATTGAATTCTGCGACGTTGGATTTCATCACCAACTAGTGTTTTTGGTACAGAATGCTACTGTTTGTGTGTGTGGTTTGATCTTTTAGAACTTTTAGGCGTGTGATTCAATTGTTTGTTTCTTTAGAGACTTTGGGTGGTTTTATTGAGATTTTCTTTGTTTGAGTGTGAAGTAATTAAAATATTTAATCATGGCTGAATTACCGAGACAATCTCGTAGACTTCGGGCGCAACCTCCCGAGTATTCACCAAGCCATCTTGAAGGGCTATGAGATATTGTAACTCCTAGTGACAGTAGAGTTGGGTCACTGGAAGAAAGAGAATCTTCTTTAGTTGTTCATCCTGATTATCAAGTTCAAGCAACAGAGTATATTTTTGAACCAATTTCATTTTCCGAAGTTACTGGTAGTATTTCTTCTACTAGTTAATTGGCTGAAGAACCTGAAATTTCTGAGCCTGAAACTGAACCTGCTACTACTCCATTGTTAGGATTTGCTTCTCCAACTTCCAGTGGTCCTAGTTCACCTAGGGTAGGAAGGATCATTACCCAAAATCTATTGAAGAACTTGTTAGTCTAGAGGAAGATATAAGTCTCCCTGAAAATCAACCAACTTTAGAACTTAGGGAGCGTGAATCAATTTTCTACAGTCCTCCTAGGAGGGACGTTTGGTACCTCTCATTGACCAATTTTTTAGAAAATCTGGGTCTTAGTTTTTCGCCACCTCGAGTTCCTTTTCATCCAACACCTAGAGGTTATTATCCTCCTTTGAATATGTTGAAACAATCATCCATGTTTTCTCAATCACCGGAAACATTTTTATATGGCGGTCCTTCTGTTCCTTCTAGGTATCAGTCACTCACTGGTACCATTTCAGGAGCATCTCCTCAACCCATTGAACATAGGCTATCAACTGGTAATAACAGAACTAAACCGTTGAGCGTAGAATAAATTCTTATGACGTATTGTACTATTCCAAATCCACAACCTCAAGGTAGTCAGTTACCGCCTGGGGGGCAACCTCAACGTACTCAATTATCACCTAGGGGGAAACCTCAGGGTAGTCAGTTACCGCCTGGGGGGAAACCTCAAGGACAGTACATTCCTTCGAGACAATACATTCATCAAGGTCAACCCCAGACTCAGTACATACCTCAAGGTCAACCCCAGTATCAATATATACCTCAAGGTCAACCCCAGATTCAATACGTGCCTCAAGGTTATCAACCTCAAGGTCAGTACCCAACCCAAGGTTTCCAACCACTTTTTGGTCAATCATTTGTACAAGGAGCTAGAAATGTACCTTTGAATTATCAGCCTTATGCTCAACCCAATTATGGTCCTCAATATGCTCAACCTTCTATGGGTCCATAACCCAGAATGAACATGTTGTGGGATCCATCTCAATCTCAACAGATCTTGCAACCTAATGTGCAGTTGTCATCTCAATCTGGACAACCTTTGGTTTCTGGTTTAACCCAGTAACTTGTCCAGCCTACTATTTGAACTTCTGCACCTAGTGTAGCTCATCAGTCTGGGCCTAGTTCACCTCGAACTCTGCCTCAAATGACTGCTGCAACTACTGCAGCTTCTGTGAAATCTACCCCACCTACTTCTGTAGTATCGACAATTCCAGATTCTATTGTTCATGCATCTACTCCTCAAGCATCTTTACCTCAGTCCGGACCCACAATTCAGACTTTGGTTCAGATGCCTGCAGGACAACTTGGTCCAAGTACGGTTGTCACAAGTCAACCACAGTTCACTTATCAATAGTACCAGGGACAGTACCAATTCGGTCCTGCTGTGAAAATCCTAGTTTACCAATATCAACCGTACCCTAGATATACTTATCAGCAACCTCAACAACCCCAGTACAGTCTAGTTAATCCTGGTTTTCCGGGAGGATATAATATCCCAAATGCGATTCCAATTCCAAGCTATCCTAGATATCCTCCTCTTGGGGCTGGTCTTATGACCCAGGGTTTTTGTGACCCTAGCCGTTAGTTACCATTTGTTGAAACTTTGGACTTGCCTGATTTGTCGCGCCCTACGAATGATCCAATTAATTACCTTCCGTTTTGGCCGCCAATGCCGAATAAGTTGCCCAGTGATATCCCAAAGTTTGAAGGTAAATCAGGAAAGGATCTGTCAAACCATGTGATCAATTATCACCTCTGGTGTGCATCTAACTCCATTATAGATGATTCAATTCACTTATGTCTTCTTCAATGCACTCTGATTGGTCTTGCAGCCAAGTGGTACATTGAGTTACCCCGAGCCTCTTTTTATAATTTTAGTCAGTTAGCCACTTCGTTGTTAACTCATTTTCAGTTGCCTGTCAGATATGACAATGGCACAGAATTATTAACTTCATTAAAATAGTCAACATCCACATATATTTCAGATCATATTCATGAATGGCGACGTCGACGACGTTTAGTGAAAGTTTTTATTCCAGATCAAATTTTAGCAGAATGGTTTGTTAAATCATTGTTACCTAAAATCACTAAGGATGTAGCTAAGGCTGGAGTTGTTACTGAAGAGCAAGTAATTGCTCAAGCTCATTACCTAGACCTCGTTTATACATAGTCGGGTACTTTACATGAAAAAATCCCTAACCTTCTGAAACAAAATCAAATAACTGCAGCTCCTTCAGGGTCTCAGGCCATTGATGGTACGATTGGTTCAGTTAACACCAAAAGTAAGAAGAAATCTTCAAAGAAATCTTCTCCTATTATAACTTTAGCAGATTCCCCTACAGAAGACTCTTCTGCTAAAATTCCTGCCGATATTCATGTCGTAGAATCATCTACGGCTAAATCAAAATCTGGAAGTAAAAAGAAAGGGAAGAAGAAAAATAAGAAAAATTTGAAAGAGAAATTAGATAAAACTGAATCTACTGACGAGAAACGTAAGCCTCGCTATCCTTGTCTCATTTGTGACGAAGAGCATTTTACAAGAGACTACCCTCATTGCGCTGAGGTTGCAAAAATCATCAAAGGTTCTCAAACGCCTGCTGTCTTGAAGGATTCTTTTCCTAGTCAAGATAGTAAGATGATCGGTTCTTCCTCAAATGCCTTAGAAGAACCCATAATGATGATGTCTCATGTTAGGATTGCGATGCAATCGCAAGATTATGGCAGTAAAAGTCCTGTTGGTGGTAACGAAGTAGAATATTATAATTCAAACCCATCAACTTCAACTCTTGGTTCTGACCCACTACAGATCGAGAAACCCAACCCAGACTTAGTAATCAAACCGCCCGCTAAGGGTATAATTCAAAAGTCAACTTTCAATCCGCATGTGAGAGCTGCTCAGAATTATAACATTGTTGAAGATTTAGCTATTTCCCCTTCAGCAATGTCGGCTTTGGAGGTGCTGCAATCATGTCCGACACAACGTAAATTACTTTTGTCGGCTATAGGAGCTGTTGATATTTAGGACTCGAACCTTATAATCTTCGATTTAGAGAATAGTACACCTCGATTACCTCATCAAATGGCTTTCCAGATTCTAGTGTTATTCAAAAACAAACCTTGCTTTAGGACTGTAATTGATGATGGGGATTCTACGTGTATTATGTCGATGCAGTGTTGGAGATCTCTTGGTTCTCCTACGCTTAATCAATCCCTGATGATTCTAAAAGCTTTTGATGGCCGTGGGTTACATCCTTTTGGCACTCTACAGGATTTACCTATAGGGGTTGAAGGCAAAAATGTTAATCTAGGTGTGGAAGTGGTTGATGCCCCTCTAGATTACAACCTTCTTTTGGGTCGCAGTTGGTCTTATGCTATGACTGTTGTTTTTTCATCGGTCTTTCAGCTTATAAAGTTTCCTCATAATGGAAAGATCGTAACTATAGACCAGCTGACTTACTTTTCATCTGACCCAGCCTCTTCTGAAAGTATCCAGCATGTCGGTAAAACAACTATCCCTTACAAGGATGTTGGGGTAGGATTCGTTAAAGATTCTGGTTTACTAGGAACTTTTTCCTTTCCTCCTCCTAATGTATCACCTTTTACTGCAACCATTCATATGATTTCATCAAACACTATTGTTTTCAATGATCCTTGGATCGTACCTTCCAAATCTGAGGTAGATTCATTTGGTGATGCGATTCCTTTGAGTCCCTATGAAATTGCATATTAGGCTGTACAGTCATTTTCCGACCCTTCTTCAACCGAAATTGATCTAATGAATGTGGTCCATGGAGAATCACTTTCAATTTCAACCTCAGATTCAACAACTTTTTCTGAGCTTGTTCATACAAATGAGAAGATTCGTGAAATTTCGTTTGTTGATGATTTACCATGGGAAGATCTTCATCATCGATCTTCATTTTTACCTGAGCTTGACCATTTTGAAAATGATTTTTCATCTATTTTTACTATTGATTATGTCAAAGAACCACAGAATCCATTGCAACATCCTGATTCTGAGTTAAATTTGGGAAATATTTCTCGAATGGTTCCTATTGACATTTCAGTTAAACCTGGAATTGTTGAAAACATTCATATAGGTGCTTCCTGTACGGAAAATGAACTCAAAACTTATAAAGCCCTATTTCAAGAATTATGTGACGTGTTTGCCTGGTCATACGAAGAAATGCCACGAATCGATCCAGTAATTGTTGTTCATGAAATGAAAACTTACCTAGATGCTAAACCTGTCCGGCAACGTTTGTGTCAGATTCTTCCATGAAAAGTTGCTACTATTAAAGCAGAAGCTGAGAAATTACTTAAAGCAGGTTTCATATATCCAATTCCCTTAACGGATTGGGTATCGAATATTGTTCCTGTTAACAAAAAGCAAGGAACGATGAGAATATGTATCGATTATAGGGATATTAATTGAGCTTGTCCCCAAGACAATTACCCAACTCCCTATATCGATCAAATCATTGATGATTGTGCCGGCAGTGAAATTTACTCCTTTATGGATGGTTTTTCCGGTTACAATCAAATTAACATACTCCCTGCTGATCAACCAAAAATGGATTTCATTTTCCCATGGGGGACAGTTGCTTATTGCAAATTACCTTTTGGATTAAAGAATGCCGGAGCAACTTTTCAAAGAGCTATGTCTTACGCGTTTCATGACATTAAGCACATTGTGCAGCCATATATCGATGATTTACCTGCCCATTCATTACGTAGAGCCGATCATCTCTCTCATTTACGAGCAATATTTACAAGATGTAGGCATTATCAAATTAGGCTGAATCCCCACAAATGTGTTTTCTGTATAGAAATGGGTCGTTTACTGGGATTTGTTGTTTCAAAAGCCGGCATCCGTGTCGATCCCTCGAAGGTTGAAGCTATTGTCAAATTTCCTCCTCCTTCGACTCTTCACCAACTCCAAAGTTTGCAGGGGAAAGAAAATATTTTACGTTGTTTCATTCCTAACTACGCCGAGATAATAGAGGGTTTTACCAGGTTGTTGAAACAGAATACTCCATTCCTTTGGGATGATACAGCTGACAAATCTTTTGATGCACTTAAACACGCGTTGACCCATGCACTGTTATTGCATCCTTCGAACTACAGCCAGGATTACTTCTTGTACCTCGCCACTTCTCATTCCACTATTGGAATGGTTTTAGTTCAAGAAGATGAATTCAGCAGTGAACATGTGATTTACTATCTTAGTCGAACTTTGAATCCAACTGAGCTTAAATATTCGCATGTGGAGAAATTGGCCTTGGCAGTTGTTCAAGCTGTCCAAAGATTTCGTCATTACATCTTACTACACAAAACTACCGTAATTTCTAACTGTAACCGTATTATCTATATTTTCACCAAACAATTGCTAGGGGGAAAGTATTCCAAATGGATTGTTATCCTGCAGGAATTTGAGTTGGAATTTGAAAAATCCAAGTCAAAGAAATCTTTGGTATTTGCGGAACTGACGTGTGACTTCCCGCGTGTTGATTCTGAAACTGTGGTGGAAGAGCCCATTGCAGACGAATCCTTGTTTCTTATCATCAGTCTTTATCCATGGTATGGAGATGTAATTGTTTATCACCAAACCCAATCTTTTCAGCCTGAAATTTCACAATCTCAGCGGTGGAAAATACGTTTCCAATCCCAAAAATACAAAATTATTGGAGATACGCTTTATCGTCGTGGGGCGAATTCTGTTTTCCGACATTCTTTAACTCATGAAGAAGCTAAAAAGGTTCTAAATGACTGTCACTCTAGAGCATGTGGCGATCATATGTCTAGGTATGCCACAGCCCAAAAGATATTGTGCGCTAGTTATTTCTGGCCATCTTTAATTAAAGATTGTATTTATACGGTCCGAAAATGCCACAATTGTCAAATTTTTTATAGAAAGATGCGTGCACCACCTGCTCCTCTCCACCCTATAATTGCCATCGGTCCTTTTGCAAAGTGGGGTATCGAATTTATTACATGTAACCCTCACTTGGCTAGGGGACATGTGTATATCGTCCTTGCGGTAGATTATCTTAGTAAGTGGGCCGAGGCGATGCCTACATTTTTGGCAGATGGAAAAATTGTTGCAATTTTCGTTTTCAATCATATAATTACTAGATTCAGTGTTCCTCAAGCGATTATTACTGATCATGGGAGTCATTTTCGAAACATCATGATGACTAAACTAACAGATCAAATTGGCCTGCATCACGATAGTTCTACTCCATATTACCCACAGGCTAATGGCTTGGTTGAAGCCATCAACAAAGTTCTAGTCACTATGATCCGACGAATCATTGGTATTCATAGGTTGAATTAGCATAACATGTTATTTTCAACGCTTTGGGCGTATCGAACCTTAGTAAAATCATCAACTGGTTTCACTCCTTTTCAACTGGTTTACGGTTTGGAAGCTATGTTACCCATTGAATGAGAAATTCCATCATTGCAAATAGCCATAGAGTTACTCCTAGCCACTTCCAAAGAGGAGAAAGTTTTTTTGTACTTAGCTCAGCTAGATGAGAATCAACGTGATGCTGCATTAGCAATCGAAACTCATGCCAAACGAATTAAAGCTCAGTACGATTGAAATGCTACACCTCATAATTTTTCAGAAGGAGACCTAGTATTACTATACGATCAATCAAACAATAAGCTAGGGGCTGGAAAATTTGTACCTATGTAGCATGGTCCTTATGTTGTTAAGTGAAAGATGGCAAAAGGGGCCTATGAATTTGTAGATTTTGACGGTGTCTCTTTAGGTAAGCCCAGAAATGGTCCTTATCTGAAGAGATATTATGCTTAAATCTGGGTGTGGAGATTTTAGTTAGATTAGTTTCTTTCTAGCTGGTGTGTTTTAGATTAGAAAAGTGTGCTTAGTTTAGAGAGTGTTTTTATCATTATTCATGCTTATATTGATTTTACTCTTGATATTGTAGATGTTCACGTCTCTTCAAACATACATTGGTTTCATTGATGGTGCTTGTCATAATACACGGAACATTTCTTCCACAGCTTGGGTTATCTATTCACCCACTGATGAGTTGGTATCTATGCATGGGGTAAGCCTCCGTCAAACAACGAAAAAAATTGCAGAGTATAGTGCAATGATTGAGTTATTATCTAAATCCATCTCATTTTGGATTCAGAGTTTTATTGTTAGGTTAGATTCAGAACTCGTTGTATTGCAACTTAATAGAGTTTATGCCATTAGAAATCCAGTGTTGTTAAGATTATTTTTGAGTTTTCGTCTCTTGGAACGTGAATTTGACTATATTGAATATCAGCATATTCCAAGATATTTAAATACATTAGCAGATTGAATTGCTTCTCGAATGTTTAATAGACATTTGCAATAATCAAATAGTAAATTTAAAAACATTCCATAACATGTTTTACAAGATAGCCAGTAATAGTGATATAGCATAGCACAGAAATGTGTCAAATATACATTGTCTTAGATCATAGGTTGAAGAAAACCTTATGATCAACAAAAATGATAGTAAAAAAAGCAAAAATGTCTTATGATTCTACAAAGGCGATCATCCTGTCACTGGTGATGATCATGATAAGAAACCACTACTCGGGCCACCTTATATAGGAACCCCTTGAAAGGTCCTGGGACCCCAATCACATAGCGTTGTAACCTAAGTGGAATATCATCTATGCTAGTCGTTGGAATATCTACTGTAAAACGCTCTAGATGATTTTCCAATTCGGTGAGGGTCTCTATAGATTCGTCTCGTGGGGTTGGTACTACTGCAGCTGGGTGTCTCTTGTCATCGGGCTAGAGAGTGGCTGGTCGTCATGGACCCACATCTGCATTTGGAACTTTTTACTATCAGTTTTGGATGATTTTAAAAAAAATAAAAAAATTAAAACTTAGAAAATGTTGAGAATGATTTTACCTGAATCATCCCATTGCTCTCCTGGTGGAAGAGTCATGTCTAGATCACCACGATAATCCATCCCAGCATAAGGAAAATCCTGAATCACGAAAATTTGGTTCTCCAACCAACGGAAATACTCAGGAGGAAATCGAACAACCTCTGAACCCTCCTCAGGATGATAGGCCATAACTGTAACCCAGCACATTAGCTTAGGTTCTCGGGGAAGTCCAACTCCAACAGAAAGATGTTGTGGGACCAACATCAGGACCCTCTCTAGACCAAAGCTCACAACTAGGAAACCATATCCAAAGTTTTTTATTTGTCCATTCTTTGCTCTAGTTAGTTGGCCTTTTACATTCGCCAACACAGCTTCGCACAAGTTGAAGATGGTGCCTCAATAACAGTCTACTGCCATTCGCATTTGGGATCCAGTTGCTGCATGCAGTTTTGCGCTTCTGCATAGTCTGGTGACAGTAAATGCAATCACTTTGAGTTCAGGACGTGATATAGTTTTGATATCAATCACTTTGTCCTTCGTTTGGTCATTACAAAACTCTAGGTGGAGACTATCGACAGACTGGCCACCTGGCCTAGTCCCGAATAGAGATAATCATTCACCTCTCTTGGGAAAACAAGTCAAGAAGTAAATGTCCTCTAGCTCCATTTTGAGCTGGTGGCCACCAATAATGAAACAATGGTCTTGTATATTCCATCTGTCCACCAGCCATTGCAAAAAGTCTACTTGGGCCCTCATGCCAGGTATGGCCTAGAATTTAAATAGCCCACATGCTCTCAATGCATCTATTGAGGGATGATGATTAATTGTGGCAAGGTCCATATCTCCGTTCTCCCGTTCCCACCAAATGAGCATTGTGTATATCCTATATTGCAAAAACGGTGGATTAGAACATTTTAGTTCAAAAATTTTTGTGCGGAAATGAAAAAATTGAAGTTTTAAAACCTATTTCACGGGGTCTGCACCCTCCAGTTAGGAACAGTGTGTAGGTCCACACTCTGCCCAAGCAGCAGGTGCAGGCCCCTAGCTCTTTCCTTTGCAGGAAAAAGTCAGGGTCCGCAGGTTTCGTATGTTGCACCTACGGACCCCCACAAGCGGTCTTTTAAACTAATTTTTCTCTAAAAAATCAAAATGGAAGCCTAAAAACAAAATTCAAATGGTTGAAATACAAGATTAAAGTGATGTGGATTACCTAGAGGTGACGGTTTTCATTTCCAACGGACGGATTTTCCGCAATCTTCACAGGACATTTCTTACCCAAAATCTCTCTTTTCTCTCTCTGAAGTCAAACGGTAAAAGTGAATTTACAAAAGCCCTTTTTATAAGCTTTTTTGAATAAATGAATTTTTAATTTGTCTATTTTTTACTTTAAAAATGTAAATTTTTGATGCATTTTTATTTATTTTAAACAGGTATGAGTAATGTTTGAGTTTTTCTGCAGAATATTGGATTTTTTAGGCAAAATTGATCATTTTCAACAAAAACATTAGAGTCCTCTTTAAGCTCTTTTCTGACTCATATAATATGAAAAGATTGCCGAGTTTTTCTTTTTGAGCTCGTTAAAACGGAATTAAAAAGCTGGTCCACTTACAGCTCTTTTATGACCTTATAAACATGAAAAGATTGTCGGGCTTTTGTCGTTTCAAGTTCGATATTTGTTATAAAACGACGTGTCCTTGATCGCTTTTTTAGTTTTTTCGGATGAAAGACACTAATTATGAAAAGTACTCCTTGATTGTAATGGTCAAGCGATTCTCTCAAGTATTATTTTATACTTTTTCGGGCTTGGAGACACAAATTTATGAAAAATGACAACCATGGACTTTTCTTAAGTTTTTCTTCTGACTCCCTAAAATTGAAAAACGTCGAGTTTCTCCTATACTGGACTCGTTAAAATTTAACAGTAAAGGACCTGTTCAATTTTAAAACAAGAACATGCCACTCCTTCTTAGGGTTTGAATTTTAAACTAAGTTGGACTCATTCGAAGGGTGAGATTATAACCAAGCAAATGTTATCCTCCTCAAGATTGTCAAAAATAAAGAGGTACTAGCCATAAATGGTGGGGGAAAAGAGAGAAAAATGAACCTGTTTGTTATACTTTGTGTCTCAGAAAAGCATTCAACCACTCTTGAACACGACACTTTTTGTTCACTTGGGTAGGGAAATCCTTTGCCTAACAATTAATCAAACCATATTGAAAGTATTCAGCCGGTTTCTGGGTATTAGCTTTGGGTCAATTGTCACCAAACCATCTGCAGTGTCGTTATGTGTTCAAGAGGTCAGTCCAAATAAACCATTCATCTGCAAAATATCTGTCATCCATCTTGACCGTCCCTGAGTTAGTCCTTGCCAAATATATTTCTTCAAACTTGATCTATGATTTCGTGTTGTGGGCTTGCCTACGACGGATCACTTTCTATTGACTTCAACTCATTATCTAGAAAGATGATCTAGAAATCGTCAGTACTTTCGAATCTGCATGCCTCAATGGCAGGTTTCTCGCCTTCAATGACAGGTTGCATCATTGACCTTCGATCAAAGGATTCTATGACATGTTCGACATCAACTCATCTATTCACATTTCATGGATTGTACTGAGTACTTTGAGAGCCATTGACATTACTAGTGGTTTCTCTCACACTTGTTAACAATTTACATCATTGACTAGTAATCAAGTGGTTTCTACCATGTTCGACTTCGACACATTCATTCACATGGATAGAATCATACTATTTAGGGAAATAGAAATCAAGACCCTGGATCTAGTTTCCACCATCCAGGCTGCGAGGAATTTTCTTATTCATTATACAATGGACTATTCATAAACAGATGGCTGCATCCATACTGTGTCTACATATGTCTATACTTGGGATGTATTACAAAATCATTCCTGTATCAGAGCAGTTTAGTTATTTTTCTAGTCAATTTTGATCTGAGTATGGGAATGCCTACCTCAGCGATGATATGATCACATATATATTTTGTATTGAATGTTCTTACAGGTTCTGACCAGGCTGTCCACAGGATGATCCTTGAAATGATAAAGTACTTCACTCTTCTTAGATGAAAAATACTATCCTCATCTATTATAGACTTTGCACTTTAGGGGGAAATCTGTTGCACAAAATATTGTCACCGTGACATGCAATCAGTGTGAGTCTATCACCACTCATACTTTCCTCCTTTTCAAGTCTTAAACCTCAGATCTTCATGTCAAGTCTTGAAAAATGAAAGAAAGCCCTTAAAAATCTCTAAAACTCTGGTTCCGCACTTTCTCTTAGCATTACCTGCGGTTCCACACCTATTGGTCATGTCCCTTGTGTATCTGACCACTCTGTCTCTGTGTAATGGGTGCGAACCCCTGTAAAATTCAAAAAGGCACAAGTACATTTTAAAAAATCACTTTGGGTTATTTCTGGAAGCTTCTAGAGGGAATCTTGAGGTGGAAAGTTCGCTCCTTTAAGGTACATGCATCCCATACCTAAAGGAGCTAACCCCTTGATGTGAGGGGATTATCCTTTTGAAGGAGGACTCTATCCCTTGATCGGTGGACCTGTAACTTCCTTCCTCTGCACTATAAAATGATGCATTGGGCTGGTTACTAGGGAGGTTGAAAGCTGAATATTTTTTAGGGTAAATGCCGTTGGAATTTAGTCTTCCTAATTGAGCTTGAGAGGAGAGATTACATACCCTTTTTGATCTCATTGGGAAGAGTGTGAGTCTTGTCAAAGTAGAGGAGATTCTTGCTTGGACCCTGGGAGGAGCTTGTATAACATCAAGGCACCAAAGGTTGTAAACTTCTTCTTATTTTCAAAGTTAATACAATCAAGTTTATTTTTCTCAATAAGCTGTCTTTTATGGTTTATTTCATGGACTCCTTGATCACCATGATGAATATGATTTATTATATTAGCTATGTGGGTGTTATTTGATGTGTGCTTGTTTGTGATTGCAGGTTCTTAAAAGGAAACTCATTCAGACGGTCGAAGTGTGGCTGCCACAAACTAGTGTTGGACTTAAGGTAGGGTTTAAAACACCTCTTGGTTTTTATTTATAAATCGCAATATTTAGAGAAAGGTAGATTTGTTTGTTCTGCTTGTCGCTAGATATCAGTTGATACTAGGGAGATCAGTCTTGTTTGCAAGAACGATTTATCCGGCTGACACCTGAATGTCATTCGTTTGGGTAGTTCCAGTAGGGTTCAGACCCTTTGCAACTCCTAGTGATCTTCGAATCTGCAAATCAACCAATTCGAACATACATAGCAGCATATAGATAAATCATTTTAAAGAAACTAACTTTATATCACATAAGCAAATGATTAGTTATACATCAAAATAACATTCATAGATGAATTATAACAACATCTGATGCATAAACTAAGTTAATCTCAGGAACAAGAGAATGTTTCTTTTTATTGTAGAAAGCTATAGCTAACACGGAGAAAATTCACCTGAGTCTTCCTCTTCTGGCTCCAAGCGGAACCGTGCTACAGATCCGTCCAGTCCTAGTCTTTAACAACCTCTTTCTATAACCAATATGATGATATCTCAAGAAAGTGGGAGAATATCAACACTCAAGGAAACAAGGTTTTCTTGAAACTTAGGGAAGTGCTTGAAGCACAGGGATAGTTTAGACTCAGTTAGGGATAATCTCAGTATAATAATTCTATCTCTTCTCCTCCTTAAGGCCTTCCCATAGAAGTCTATTTATACTTCTCCTAATTGGTTTTTTAGTTGGGAAATAGTTAGGCCATGGGCACTAAGAGGTCAAAAACAGGTAAAACCCATGAAATCCACCCATAATTAAGGAATTTTTTATTTTTTTTAAGTGTTTTAACACATATATGTGAGTTGGGTATGGACTAACCCATGTGTACACGCTTTTATCTTAGGGAAAAGTAGTGTACAGGGAATAAAACATTTTTTTTTTAATATTTGGACCAAGTTTGGAAGGAGGGGTTGCCCTAGGCCATAAACCAAGAATAAAAAATACCAAGCGCAGTAAATGGAGCTATAACACACGTCCCCTCTCAAAGGTCATGTAAAATTTTATTTGGCAGGCTAGCATAGTTGAATCCACGACGTCGCCCACACAATCCCCACGCTTTACCACTATTCTGCAACCATATCACTTAACAAATTATGGGCTTTCTTTCCATTTAAAGGGTAGCACATGGTAGATTTGTGGAGGAGAGGGCCAACCTCATGGACCAGCTGTGTTTGCATGTGACCAACACGGTAACCAAGAGACAAAACTTAACGCTAAATGTGTGTTTAACATGCTAAGTGGGATTAGCACTAATTAAATCATACTTATCCCTTAATTAATTATGGATTAAGTTGGTGGCAGTTTTAGTATACCTGATAAATCTAGAGTTGCTCCAATTTTTGTGGGGCTAACTGGAGTTTCTCCAGATTTGGTGGAGTTTTCCTAGGGAAAATTAAAGAGACCATAACTTTTGCATTTTTCAACCAATTTTGGCTCAAAAAGAGTCATTCCTAGATGATTTTGATTTTCTAAAAACAATGGAATAGGTTGCAGAAGCAAAAAGGCACTTTTGTACATGAGTTTTCTACGTTGAAGTTTAAGGAAGCTTAGGGACACCAGGAGAGGAGGTCAAGCCTAGATCAGTTGAAGTCCAATTTCAAAGCTTGTGCTATCTAGGTAAATCCTCTTTGTGGACAAAGACGATCCCTCTAGCCCAATGAGTGGGTCTAGCAACCTAAGAGACAATCTACTAGACACTTTCCTAGGTTACAATTGAAAAGAGAGAGAAAGAAGATGGCCTACCTCATCCTGATGCTATCAAGTCGTCCTTTGTTGAAGATATCAAATCACTTGTGTCGCATGGTCATTCCTAGTGCTCACAACATTTATGCACCTGGTGAAGAGATCAAGACACAAAAAAGAATGCAAATACAAACAACATATTCAAAGGAAACCTACTTAATAGATCAAGGAATGTTAAGATAGACGATACATGAGCATACACATCAATGGAAAATGAACCAATGGTTGTATATTAATAGAAAATAAGGGGAAGCATACAACCAAGACTTGATATTGATAGGCTCTACTTGAAGTGAATATCCAAGTCCAAGCTGATCTCTCCAAGCATTCCGTCTCCAAGCCAAATGAGTAGCATATAGGCACAATCTTAGCATAGGGTTGCAAATAGACAAAGACCAACCATTTGGGAATGGGAAAAGATGAATATATAGGTAGGAAATGGTGTTAGGACCTCTCGAAAGATAGGAGTAAGCCCTCATCTCAAGAAGGTAGCTCAGAGGGATAAGACCAAGAGGGCAAGTTGGGAGAACTCGACCTCATCTACACTGAAACAACCTCTAGCTCGCCACTCCGGAAGCTTCTAGATCACGAAGCTTATCATCCTTTTTGGGAAAATTTCCTTTTTGGGATCATCACGGCCATACAAGTGAATAGAGTGATGCCATCGGAAGTCAAGAATAGTGAAACAAGTGATCATCGATGTTTTTAGTATGATAAGGGTGATGATTCTCAAATTAGGATTTTAGAGCTATTTCCTTTAGGGGAAGCTCAAGGCTTTTTCCAATCAAAGTCTTAGGAAGGATCAAAACTGCATATATGAATGAGTACACTGCATGATGGTCATGTTTTGGGCACTTTCGGGTATGTCATGGGAAAGTGCAGGAGGTGTGAAAAAATACTGTGTAGCAGATGCCCCCTAAAGCACAAAGGAAGAATAGGGAGTGATGGCTGAGATACTTTATGAGATTTTTCAAAGACGAGGAAAATCACTTTCACGAGACCTGAAAATCAAGGGCGCATATACATATACATATCTGATATCAAAACATGAATCCAAGGTATGGATGCAACCATTTGGATGATAAGAATTATATGAAAGAATCCATGGTATGGGCACAACCATCCAAATGAGAAGGATCATTTGTGAATCTCAGATTGAAGGTATGCTTGCAAACATCCAATATAGAAGGATCATCATAATGTAAAGTCCCACGGTATGGTAACAACCATCTGTATAGCATAAACATGTGTACGACCATGATTAACATATAACTCCACACAATTGGAGTCATATCCGACAAGACTCAGGGTATTGCACTCCATCCCGACTCAATCAAATTATGATTTCTAACATGCAAACGAATGTGTCAAAGTCAAACATGCTAGAAAACCACCTGATTATCAGCCAATGATGTGGACCGTTAACAAGCATGAGAGAAACCACCAATATGACAATGGATCTCAAGGTATGAAAGTACAATCCGTGAATGTGATAATGAAGTTGAAGTCGAACACTCGTGGAATCATCTAATTGAAGGCCAATTATGGAAACTTGTCATCGGATGCGAAGAAATTGTTATTAAGGCATGAAACCTCTAAGGTACTAAAAGGGAGTTTCTAAGTCATCTTCCTGGATAATTATCTGAAGTTGACAACAAGTGACTCATCAAAGGAGGGCCATGATGAGTCCCCCATTGTTGACACAAAACAAAAAATGGAACAGTCAAATGAGAGGAAAATTTGGATCACCCAAACCTGGGAGGACAAGTGACTAAGTGGGGATATCCAAAACTCGACATGAAGGCAGAAGAGTGTAATGTTCAAGAGTAACATGATGCCTATACAAGGGATGTTTCATTTTTATTCTTCCCTCGCTATTTCTAGCGAGTACCCTAATTATTTTTATCACAATATTTAAGGGGATAACATATGATTGTCATATAAATTCATTCTTCGAATGAATCCAACCTAGTAAGTTTCATGAGTCCTAGGAAGGAGAAACTCGGTCTCATCATGGTGACAAGTCTTTCGTCGTAAAATTTTAACGAGTTCGATGTAAGAATAACTTCGTATATTTTTCACATTTAGAGAGTTTAAAAAAGAGACGAAAAAAAAAACTCCATCATGCAGGAAAAATTTTAAGGATGGAAATTTATCTTGAAGATTAGAAACCTTGGCGAATATTACTAATCCATAATATGCAAACTATAAAATATTTGGTGATATTTAGTAAAAATATTAAAAATTCTAATGTTTTTATATAGAATCTATAAAATTTTGGTGACTATTAAGGTAAAATAATGTTTTCTTATAAAATTTTGGAAATTTTTTTTTAAGAAAAAATGCAAATTAGTGAATATTTTTTTTTGGAAAATGCATGGAAAATTATCCCATCTGCTAATATTAGCCCCTAAAATTTTCCATGCCATCATGTCCCTTTTCGTAATTTGTCCCTCGAACCAAAAAAGGTAGAAAACAATATTCGAGAGAACCTCTTGACCATATCGACGAAGGCGTACCTTTTTCGTAAATAGTTAATCTCAGCCTGAAAAATGGGTAAACATATACTAAGACGACATTGATTCATTTAATTTAACGAGTTTGAAATGACAAGGACTTGGTGATCTTTTCATGTTTCGAGATTCAGGAAAGGGCTAAAATATGACTCCTCCGAGAGGAAGAAATGGTAAAGATGGATAGCAACTGGTTCCGATAATGGTGGAATTGTTCAAAACATGTAAGGGTCAAGAGGCTGGCTAATAAAACCACTCATCATAGATGTTCATCAGGAAAGGGTAAAACAACCAAGTCGAAGTGAATGATCAGCCAAAGAGATGGTGGCAATGGAATGGAACAACCAAGGTTCATATAGCAAAAATAGGCTAATAAAAATAAAAATCACAAGATGTAAAGTGGTAATGGTTTCATTTTTATACAATCTTGAAACATGGGAAACTATGCTTGAGTATACTTGAAGATGGCTTCATGTTCTCACAAGCTTGAAACATGGGAAAAAGCTATGGTTGGATTTGATTTCATTTTTACACAAGCTTGAAATGAAGATAAACTATCCTTGAGATGAGTTTGCATGCCCCCAACATAATGACTCAATTCAAGGTACATGCCCCCCAAGCTTAATTTCGTTCAACTAAGTAGACTACAAGTTACTAACAGGTGGATGGAATGAATATTTACCTATGAGATCAAGTGAAAGACTTGACTAGGATTTTACGATATCTAATCAAAGACTCAAATTGGGAAGGGATTTGTTTAATTTTTTAATGAGCTTGACACATGAAAAGAACCATGCTCATGACACCCTATTTCATTTTTTAACGAGGTTGACATAGTAAAATAACTATCCTCATGGGACCTATTTCATTTTTTAATGAGGTTGACATATTCAAATAACTATCCTCATGGTGCTTATTTCCTTTTTTAAGGAGCTTGACACAAGTAAAGGAACTGTGCTCCATAACCTATTTCATTTTTTAGCAAGGTTGACATAGTAAAAAAACTATCCTCATAGCCCTTGTTTCATTTTGAAGGAGCTTGACACAAGACAAGGAACTCTGCTCCAAACACTAATCACATACCAAAAGAGGCCATGGCTTCCAAGAGGTTCTCATTTGATGGGAGAACAAAACTCAGGAAGGGATGCATGTCTGGGGATCCAACGGAAAAATCACACTCCAATGCCCCTAGTACATGGCATACTACATCACCTACTAGATCATCAGTAGATATGGGCATGGAATGGGTGGCCACGTAATTAACCTATGACAAGGGTGATACGGCTGGCACATAAGAACCATTTAAGGATGATGGTTGATGGGGAGCTAGCTCAAGACCAATGAATGTAAGCTGATAAATGATCACAATGCCTCCTTCATGGGGGAAACACATCACTCGAAAGAGGGAAGAGACAAGAGCTCCCATGACATAAACATAGTCACTACCAAGTCGTAGATTAAAATCTAAAAGTCCTTAGACAACCGTCACTTCTATATAGACACTCTTTCCTCCCAAAGTAATAGGTAACTTAGGAAGGATCCTTAATGGTTAACTGGTTCCTCTGTTGAAATCTAATAGATTTTGGTTGACGGGGACAAGCTAAGGAGAACCTAAAGCTTTCCAGCAGTTGAGGATAGAATGCTAATAGATGCACCCTCTTCTATGACTGTGCTAGTACAATGATATGGTAAGCCTATAATATAATGTGGAAAGGTACATAAGATGGAAGGCGATATCCTGCCAGTTGAATCGAATCAAAAGAACCGACCAAACTACTTGGAGAGGGTGTCATAGGAACATGAGGGTTGACCTCTTGCTCGATGGGAACAAGAGAAATACTCTCATGCACCTCAAGAATGAGAGGATTTCCCTCCAATTCATTTGAAACTGAAGAAACCAGAATAACCTGAATAGTATGAGGTTCATTCTCTACCAGAAAGGTATGGTTAACTGAAGATCGAGTCAAGTCCACCATTTTCTCAACCAATGGTTGATCAAGAATGGACTGACGAGACTCATTTTCAGAGAGAGTGGGGTTGACCAAAGATGACTTTTGATCAATCACTACATCAATTAGTGAACGATCAGGGGCAAGATTCCAATAACCAACGTGAAGACAAGGTTGGGAATCTGTAAGGTTTTCCAAGTCTTTGGAAGCCTCATCCAGAAGATGACAAAGGTGAATGGGATGATTACCTTCACACAAATTACAAGGAAATTTGACATTTCCCCTTTTCCCATGAGCTTTACTGTTACTAGTTGAGGGTTTATCACCAGCATGATCGCTAGAAGCTAATGACAAAGTTTGATTAGAACCTATGGACCACACGTCTAAGACCTTAGGAATACCAAGACAATTCCGAAGAAGGTGGTTACCCAAGTGAATTTTACTTTCTGAGGCTTGTTGGTAGATTTTTCTTCATTAGTTGCATTTGTAGAAATGGCTTCTTGGTTGCCCGCTTACTTATTTTGTTTCTTCTTCTTTTTAACTTCTTGGTTACTAGAATCCAGACTTTCACCAGGCGAAGATGAAGAACGTGGTGAAGAAATAGGTGAAGAAGGTGAGGGGTCAACTTTAGGATCAACATGATGTTGATGTTGTTCAGGTGGAGGAGAACTCAATTGAAAAGTAGTTTGGACATTCGGAACCATCGAGGTAAAAAACAACCAAACTGGTAGACCAATGGTCAATCTAGGAAGGGACAACGTTGCCATATATGGAGCACCAACATTTCCAAAAGAATGAAAAGGACTAGGACTCCTGTCATAGGGTTTTCATTGATTGGTAATCTCAAGATTGGTATCAACCTAATATCTACTAAGAAGTATTGACATAGGAAGGATGTTGTTTTGTGGTCAATTAATTTTAGAGTTTGAAACAAAAACTTTCCCTTTTCATGTTTTAACAGTCAAGAAAAGGATGAAAAGGTGACTCTAGTCTCTTTTGCTGGTTTAGCAAGCTTGAAAGGACAAGTACTTGACGATCTTTTCAAGTTTAAGGAGTCAGAAAAGATTGAATGACTACTCAGGATATTATAGGCAAAAGGGATCACCAAGTAACATTGAACTACAATATACACCTTAGCAACTAAATTTACTAAGGACTTGATGTGCGTGCAGACAATCTACCTGAATGTTGTTTTCGATGTATCATGTTTACAAGGAAAAATCCTCAAATTCCTATGGATAAAGGTTTGAAACCTATAAGGGTCTCCCTTTATATACTCGATGGTACGGGGAGCACAAGTTTGTGCTAGCGCTGTTTAATGCAAGAGTATTGTGAACGACAGGTGTTGAGTTTTATAGATAGTGAAACACATCTCTAGCCTAGACCACTAAGTATGAGCATTAATTTTTCAAATTCTCCTTAGATTAATTGAGGTAAATTTTAATGTTTATCTTCAATTATGTTTCAATTTGAAGGCTCAAAACAATGTCACCTGAACACCTATGATGCAACTATATGAGAAAAGAAAAACATTTCGTTTCAATGAAAGCTAGACTAATCAAGGGAAGAAATTTCAATCAATAATGCATGATGCAAAAATTCCTTCCACTAACTTTCATTTTCATCTTCCAAATTCAATGCCAAAAGTAAAAATGATTCTGACTTTTCACTATCCTAAATGTAACTTTTTCAAAATTAAAATGATTTTCACTATACAAAGATGCACTTATATGAATTATGCTTTTCTTTCCATTTTGAATGATTTGATGCACCTAATATAGTTTTTAGCTTTGAATCAGTCAGAAATGTAATCTATTTTCAATGATGAATCTCAAAAAATAACTTTTCAATGCAACTGATCTAATGCATTTTCACAAAAAAGTAAATTTTGAAATACAAGCTAAAGCAAATGCAAAATGATGTTTTCAATGATTTTCCACAGAAAACAACACTCAATCAATCACCAAAAAAAACATCTCAATGACACCAACAACCAACGAGTGATGACCAATCGACTAGAAACCCTAGAACTCAATCAGATTTCACTTCAAAGCCAATGAGACAAATTTTGCAAATTAATCCAAATAATCAATCAAAAACTAATAAATCCAAGTAAACAAGTTAGTAAATGACCTTAGGGGCCAAGACAAATTGGATTCGAAGGAAGAAACATAAAAAGTTCTCACAGTCAAGGACCAATGCTACTTTATATACCCAAACCCATGATCTTTGGGTTATCATCGCTACTTTGCATAGCCAAACCCGCGATGGTCAGGGTCATTATCACTACTTTGTATAGCAAAAGTAGTGATGATTTCGGCGCAACCAAACAATCAAGAAAATTTTTTCCATCACGAATGTATAACTAAAAACTCGTGATGCCATCATGCCTATTATAGCTAAAACTATGATGGATGATGAATATGGGAGAAAACACAATAGATTCCAAGAAAAAATCCAAACTTAACACTCTAAGGTAGTAATAAATGATGGTATAAACACAAACGGATGTAGACAAGCAGAAAAATCGACAATTTGTCTAACTCATCACAGGATCTAATTGAAGGAATGGATGGAAAGGGTTATAACTTCCCTAATGGAGTCACTAATTTTTTTTCTAGGTAAATCCTCTCTGCGGACAAAGACGATCCCTCTAGCCTAATGAGTGGGTCTATCAACCTAAGTGACAATCTACCAGACATTTTCCTAGGTTACTGGTGGGTCCCTATAATACTAGTGATTACCCCATTACTATTGTATTTATACCATTTATTTATATTGTTGTGCCCCTATTACCCCCATGTTGTTATTTCTGTGCCCCATAGAATCCCTCTATTGTTATTTTTGTGGCTTTATATTATTATTGTTAGGTCGGCTGGATTATATTGTGACTCCTTAGACTCCTATATATAGAAAGGAGGTTTTGTCATTTGTATCATCCAATAATTGTTCATTTATGTAATGTAAAGGAGGTTGCCCCCTCGAAGAGGCTGAATTCTAAGGCGTTGATCTATCTTTTCTATCTTTCTTGAGCTGGTTTCATAACATTTGGTATCAGAGCTTTGGATTCTAGGGTTTCGCTTCTCCAAACAGGTCATCGTGGCATTTTTGCTATAACGTTTTTTATATGACGTTTCAGAAGTCGCAAAAAAAACCCATTTGAGAAGAAATCTTGCGGAACCTTGGGTCTGAATTTCAGAGCTTTTTGCATGATATTTGCGAAGATACGTTCTGAGGAAGTTGGTATTTTTGCAGACTCCTGAATTACATTCAAAACAGGTGACCTGGGGAAAATTATCATAACTTTCTCTCTGGGGATCGGATTGAAATTTCGTAAGAAGGTACAGAAAGAGGACGGACTTTAGTTTCTTTTATATGTGTTTCAGATCAAAAGGTTGAAACAGTGACTCGTGGAACGTCGTACAAGTTCGCTCTACGGGACTACTCTAAACACAAGTCACTGTGGGAGATTTCACATAACTCTTCATTGGAGAATCCAATTTGGGTAAAACTTGTGGCATTGGAAAGAGGACGCCAAATGCTACTACATGCTGCAATTTTAGAACTAGATGATCCGAAATTACAGAGATACGTTAGATTCAATATCAGGCTTCTATAAAGCGAAAAAAGGTGTGTAGTTTTTTTTAAATTTTTGTGTAAGCTTGGTTTAACGGAATTCAAAGGGCATAGTAAAGCATTATTATTGGTAACTGATGCCCCGAGGAAAGAAAGTTCAAACACCTAGTAAGGAACCTAAAATCTCTAGCATGACTCATGAAGAAGAGGAAGAAATGCTACATGATATATCAAAATTACAAGAACAAGTGCAACAAATGTCACGCTCACAAAAGCTAACAGAAGCTAAGATAAATGGCGTGGAATCTAAGATAAATGGCGTGGAATCTAAGATAAAGGGCATGGAAGCTAAGATGGATGATTCGAAGACAAATTTGAAGAGAGACATGGCAGATTTGAAGACAGATTTGAAGACAGACATGGCAGATTTGAAGACAGATTTGACAAATTTTCTACAAGAAATACTTACTAATGGTGAAAAGGTTGTAAAGGAAACTCATGATGTGAACAAAAGTAATGTTAATCATGATTCCATAGACTCTAATGTTGGATTGAAGACCCACCATATTCCAAAAATCGATATGAGGAAGTTTGATGGCAAGGATCCCGCCACATGGATATTACAGATGGAGCAGTTCTTCGATCTCAATAATGTGCAAAACACACAAAAGGTACGTATGGCAACTGTATATTTGGAACCAAATCAGTTTGTATGGTATCAATGGCTTTGCTCTCGTAAAAAATTTATCACTTGGGAAATTTTTACGGAAGAATTGATAGCACATTATGAAGATACAAAAAGCAACACTTTTTTTAGCCAATTGATAAGTCTCAAACAAAAGGGTTCAGTAATGGAGCACATTGAGGAGTTCCAAAAATTGAACATAAGGGTCAAAAATATTCCAGAGGAGCATAGGATTGATGTGTTCATAGGGTCTTTAAAGTATAATATCCAACATGATGTTCGCCTTTGGGAACCTGATTCATTAGAGAAGGCATTCAGGTTAGCAAGAAAAATGGAAAGCAAAATTATGGCAACCAGGAAGCATACCACTCACAACTATAAAGACGGAAGTGTTGTTGCCCCTAGTCTTCCACAACCTATAAGGTTGACACCACAACAATTGGAAGAAAAAAGAGCAAAAGGGCTTTGTTATAGTTGTAATAGCAAATACACTAAAGGTCATAAGTGTGCTGAGAAGAAATTATTCTACATAGATTGTGAAGAGGAAGAAGAAAAGGAGCAAGAAAGGTCAAAAGAAGAAGATATACTCCAGGAACAAAGCCTAGATGAAGAACAAATAAATCCGACCATATCTTGTAATGCATTGGAAGGAATTACCACTCCTAAAACCATCAAGATAGAAGGACAAATCAAGAAGAAAAAGGTAATAGTGTTGATTGATTCAGGAAGCACCCACAATTTTATTCATTGTAGGGTAGCAAAAGAATTGAATTGCTTCATATATCCAGCACCAGAGTGTCAAGTGATGATTGCAAATGGAGGAACAATAAATTGCTCTGGATAATATCAAGCTATCCATGGGAGAATATGTATTGACTAGCCCAATTCTTTCCATTCCAATGGGAGGTGTTGATGTTGTACTAGGAGTCCAATGGCTACAATCCTTGGGTACAATAGCTTTTAATTTTCAAGAACTTTTCATCAAATTTTCTACGGAAGGAAAGGAAGTTTAATTAAGGGGTATTACAGGGAAACCAGGAAAGATAATCAGCTCTAATGGTATGACAAAGCTTCTAAAAAATGAGCAAAGAGGTGTAATTGCACAATTATGTTTGCTAGATGTTTCCACATTGGAATCATCTATTTCTCCAGATCTCCAAAAAGTCCTGGACAATCATTCCAAGGTATTTGAGACTCCTAAAGGTCTCCCACCTATGCGTGATCATGATCATGCTATTCATCTGATTCCAAGAAGTGTTCCTCCAAACATCAGGCCGTACAGATATCCCTATGTCCAAAAGAGTGAAATTGAACGTATGGTTGCAGAAATGCTAGAGGCTGGTATAATTAAACCAAGTCAAAGTTCTTTCTCTACTCCAGTAGTATTGGTGCACAAGAAGGATGGATCATGGCGCATGTGTTCGGATTATAGGGAGCTCAACAAGCTCACTATTAAAGATAAGTTCCCCATTCCTGTCATTGATGAATTACTGGATGAATTGCATGGATCAATTTACTTCACCAAGTTGGATCTTCGTTCAGGATATCATCAAATCAGAATGAAGATTGAAGACATTCCGAAAACGACATTTAGAACTCATGAGGGTCATTATGAATTTTTGGTCATGCCTTTTGGCCTTACTAATGCACCTTCAACATTTCAAGGTTTGATGAATTCAATTTTCAAACCATTCCTTAGAAAATTTGTGTTAGTATTTTTTGATGATATACTAATCTACAGCAAGTCTTGGAAGGATCATGTTGAACATGTTGACAGGGTGCTACAACTGTTGGAGGAGAAACCATTATATGCAAAAACATCCAAATGTTTCTTTGGAGTCCAAGAGGTGGAATATTTGGGTCATATTGTATCTCATGAAGGAGTTAAGGTAGACCCTAGCAAAATTAAAGCCATTAAGGAATGGAAAATCCCCACATTCATAAAGCATCTGCAAGGATTTCTTGGGTTGAAAGGGTATTATCGCAAGTTTGTTAAGAATTATGGGAGAATAGCAGCACCTCTAACAACATTATTGAAGAAAGATGCATTTTCATGGACTCCAGAAGCAACAAAGGCCTTTGAACATCTTAAAGAGGCAATGTGCCAAGCATCGGTCTTAGCTACACCGGACTTCACAAAAACCTTTATTGTGCAATGTGATGCTTCAGGAAATGGAATTGGTGTTGTTCTAATGCAAGATGAAAGACCCATTTCTTTTGAAAGTCGTCCAATCAAGGGAAAGTTTTTAAGCAAAGCTATTTATGAGAAGGAAATGTTGGCAATACTCCATGCACTTAAGAAATGGCGACCCTACCTAATGGGAAGACACTTCAAGGTAAAAACGGATCATGATAGCCTTAAATACTTTTTAGAACAAAGATTATCCTCTGAAGAGCAACAAAAGTGGGTCAAAAAGATGTTGGGTTATGACTTTGAAATCATCTACAAAAAAGGGAAGCAAAATGTGGTGGCAGATGCACTCTCAAGAAAGGATGAGGATGTGGAAGCATTGTTGTGTGCCATTTCTATTATCCAACCAGATTGGATAAACGAAGCAAGGGAGGAATGGAAGAATGATGAAGAAGTGTGGGCACTTATTCGAAAGCTACAACAATATTCCAGTACATCTGATACATTTAGCTGGCAAAATGATTCATTATGGTACAAAGATCGCTTATACCTCTGTAAGAATTCCCAGCTAAAACAAAAGATTCTTATGGAATTGCACAATTCTCCCTTAGGAGGGCACTCAGGATTTTTAAAAACTTACCACAGGGTCAAGAAGGAATTTTTTTGGGATGGCCTTAAATCAGATATTCAAAAGTTTGTGGCGGAATGTTTGGTTTGCCAACAAAATAAAGTTGAAACAATTAAGACACCGGGTCTATTACAACCTTTATCCATTCCAAGCCAATGTTCGGAGGAGGTTTCAATGGATTTTATCAGAGGTTTACCCAAGTCTGAGGGAAAGAGTGTCATCATGGTGGTAGTTGACAGACTTACCAAGTATGCACACTTTTGTGCATTATCACATCCATTTAAAGCCAGTACAGTTTCTATTGCATTTATGGAAACAATTCAAAAGCTACATGGAAACCCAAAGATTATTGTAAGTGACAGAGATCCCATTTTCACTGGAAATTTTTGGACAGAATTATTTTCTTGTCTTGGTACTCAGTTAGCTCATAGCTCTGATGGGAAAAATGAGATAGTAAACAAATGTTTGGAAGGATATCTTCGTTGCTTTGTATCTGATAAACAGACACAATGGGTCAAATGGTTGCCTCTTGCTGAATGGTGGTATAACACTTCCTTCCATACAGCAACAAAAATGACCCCATTTATGGCACTTTATGGGTATCAACCACCATCCATCACATCATATTTAAGAGAACATTCTAAGGTTCAGGCAGTGGAACATCACATCGAACATCAACAACAAGTCCTCCAACTCTTAAAGGATAACCTCGTATTGGCACAAAATAGAATGAAACAATAGGCAGATCAACATCGCAATGAAAGAAGTTTTGATGTAGGTGATTGGGTATTCCTACGGCTACAACCATATAAGCAAATGTCCCTAAAGCAAGCTAAGAAGGATAATAAATTATCACCAAAGTATTATGGTCTGTACAAGGTGTTGCAAAAGATTGGTACTATGGCATACAAATTGGAGCTTCCTGCAGCTTCTCGATTGCACCCCGTTTTCCATGTTTCATGTTTAAAGAAGGTTATAGGCGACAAGCTCCCTGTTCAAACAATATTGCCAAAACTTGACGAGGAAGGAAAAATTATATTGGAACCGGAAGCAGTCACAGAAACAAGAACTCGACAGCTACGAAATCGATTAATTTCAGAGTATCTTATCAAGTGGAAGAACTTATCCACTGAAGATTCCACATGGGAGGATGAGAATTTTATGTAGACGTATCCAGAACTACTCAAGCGTTGAGGACAACACTTTTTTGAAGGAGAGGGGCATGTTGGGTCCCTATAATACTAGTGATTACCCCATTACTATTGTAGTTATACCCATTATTTATATTGTTGTGCCCCTATTACCCCCATGTTGTTATTTCTGTGCCCCATAGAACCCCTCTATTGTTATTTTTGTGGCTTTATATTATTATTGTTAGGTTGGCTGGATTATATTGTGACTCCTTAGACTCCTATATATAGAAAGGAGGTTTTGTCATTTTTATCATCCAAGAATTGTTCATTTATGTAATGTAAAGGAGGTTGCCCCCTCGAAGAGGCTGAATTCTAAGGCGTTGATCTATCTTTTCTATCTTTCTTCAGCTGGTTTCATAACAGTTATAATTGAAAAGGGAGATGAAGAAGATGGCTTACCTCGTTCTGATGCTATTAAATTGTCCTTTGATGAAGATCTCGAATCACTTGTGTCGCGGTACCCTTCGTACTATGCACAATGTTTATGCACCTACACAAGAGATCAAGACACAACAAGGAATGCAAATACAAACAACATATTCAAAGGCAACTTGCTTAACTGGTCAAGGAATGTTAAGATAGACAATACATGAGCATACACATCAATGGAAAATGAACCAACAGTTGTATCTTAATAGAAAACAAGGGGAAGCATACAACCAAGCCTTGATGTTTGTAGGCTCTCCTTGAAATGAATATCCAAGTCCAAGCTAAGCTCTCCAAGAACTCCTTCTCCAAGCCAAATGAGTAGAATATAGGCACAATCTTAGCATAAGCATGCAAATAGACATAGACAAACCATTTTGGAATGGGAGAAGATGAATATATAGGCCAAAAAGGGAGTTAGGATCTCTCCAAATATAGGAGTAGGCCCTCATCTCAAGGAGGTAGCTCATAGGGATAAGACCAAAAGGCCAAGTTGGGAGAACTCAACCTCATATATGTCAAACAACCTCTAGCTCGCCGCTATGGAATCTTCTAGATCATGAAGCTTCTCATCCTCTTTGGGAAAATTTCATTTTTGGGATCATCGTGGGTATACAAGTTGATAGAGCGATGCCATCACAGGCCAAGTACATTGCAACAGGTGATCATCATTTTTTTAGTATCGTAAGGGGGGTGATTCTCAAATTAGGGTTTTAGAGCTATTTCCTTCAGGGGAAGCTTAAGGGTTTTTCTAATCAAAGTCTTAGGAAGGATCTGAACTACATATATGAATGAGTACACTCCATGATGGTCATGTTTAAAGCACTTAGCATTATGTCATGGGCAAGTGTAGGAGGTGTGACAAAATAGTGTGCAACAATATTTTTAAGTCATTTTTGGTGGTTTTGGGTCTTCTAAATCCAATGGAGTAGGTTACAAAGCCATTGGAGCACTTTGGGTGCATTTAATTAGAGAATTGACCATTAATCCAAGAGGGCCTAGCCATTGAAGCGGGTCCAAGGAGATGTAGCCCAGGAGGGGTGAACCCCTTTATCATTTTTGTGTTATTATTTGCTGTGTTTTACTTCTCTGCTATTTACTTGCTATATATGTGTTTTAAACAACTAATTAACCTCATAAAATGCTCATAAAAGACACTCAACACTTGACACATAATTCCTCACATTTTGGTTAATTTGAGATGATCCTAAACACATTTTTTTTAACACTGATGAGGGAGATTGCATAGGATTAACAAGTTTCCTCAAAATTCAAATCACACACCCGAAATTGCATTCAAACTCAAGAGAAAATCTTTGTTGATCTGAAATTAAATAAGACACAACAGATCATAGATGTACCCATAAATATAGAGATGCAGCAGAAATAAAAATTCATTTCATTAATATCAAATACTGAAATATGCTTACAAATATAATGGAAATAAAGTAGCTCAGGTGATGGTAGGTTATCTCTGAGAAGCGATGTCGTAGCTACATGCCTCTCAACTATGTTACAATGAGGCTCAGAGGCCTATTTATTATTTAGAAAAATGAAAAATGCTAAACATAAAAAAAACATAACCCTAGCAGATGAAGCGCCAAACCTATGGGCCCTGTTTTGGTAAATTGCTACATCAACTTTCCAGGGTCGTAACTTTGGCATACTATCTCCATTTGATGCCACAATACCTCGTTCGACATATCTATCTGAGGAATAAAACTTTTGAGTGGAAAAGAAAAATTTAGAATGATCGATTTTTGTCCCGATTTTCCCCAAAAAACATCATTTACGACGTCAAAATGTCTCCGTAATTTTAGGACCCGAAAAACTGCCAAAATAGTAAATTGTGCTACAATTAAGGAAACCAAAAAATTGAAAGAGATAGTAGGCAAGTGGCCAACAATATCCACCTAGATTAGTCCTTCCCCCTTATTATGCAATGGTCCCCATTGCATTGAGTACCTCCATGAGATGGGAAAGCTTCTGCTAAACTTTGTCCTTGGTGAGACTTTCCTTGGTGCAGGAGTTGGCCAGCTTTGACAACCTGATATAGTTAGATCTTCTACTAGTGAGTGTTATCAATCTATGTGTCCATGATCTGATAAGTTGTGGGCTTTTTCATGTAGTATGGGTTTAGCTTTGTTGGTGTGAGTTGTTCTCCAATGTCAGACATCTCCAACAATGGTGTAAAATATGGTCGAAGGCAATCTACAGTGAGCACTAGGTGAAGACCAAGGAATGGTGGAATGCTGAGCTTGAAGGCATTTTCCCCTATAGATTGGGTGATGGTTTATGGCCCATATCAAAGTGGGTGAAGCTTGTGGTGGGGTCCTGCGAGGTGCTCCTTCTACAAATGTAGCCAAACTTTGTTGCCCACCTGGAACTTGTGCAGCACACGATGTTAATCATGGCGCTACTCGTACCTAGAATTGGCTTTGTCCAATATATCATGGAACTATTGGTGGATGTTTTAAATGATCTCAATGGAGTTCTTATCCCCGTTGACTTTGGACTAGACATGAGCTCACTCTACCTGAGTAGCTGCAAATGGTATAGCCACATCAATGGGAAATAATGGATGAAATCCCAGCCCTACCTGAAAGGGGTTGTGTCCCATTGAGTCATGGAGAGCTCTGTTGTAGCTATGTTAGAAACAGGGGAGGATTTCATCCCATGTCTGTGGATGCTTCAAGTTGTACATGTGAAGAATGTGTACGATCATCCTGTTGATGACCTTTTCTTGGTCATGCATTTGGGGATGGAAAGTCATGGACTTAGTGAGTTTAGTATCCAGCATCACCTAGAGACTTGACTAAAATGCACTTAGGATTTTTTTTCTCAATCTGAGATAATGGACTGTGGGATCTCGAAGTGTACCCACACTCCCTAAAAGAAGAGCTTGGCAGTGGCATCTGTTGTGATACTCTTCTTATAGTTGTCCATAACGGCCATATTATAGAATTTGTCAACGACCATGAAAACAGGCTTGTTGCCATGCTTAGTAGAAGGAAGGACCAACATGTAATCTATGGATATGGATTCCCAAGGTCGACTAGGAGCATGAAGAGGAGTATGGAGGCCTTTCTTCTTGATTGTTGGTTTGGAAATTGCAAAGGGAGTGTAGGATTTAATGTCCCTCCCAACATCCTGATTAAGGTTTGGCCAATAAAAATACTTGCATAGCACGGCCGCTATTTTCTCTACTCAAAAATGTGCAACGACCTGAATTTAGTGCAACTCTGAAATCATCTTGGCACACTCACTTGAAGGAACACATATGTGTCTGAGATGGCATAAGAGTGCATCTTGGGGTGAAAATTTGGATCTTGATTACCTTCTAGGAGTGTCTGGTGTGTGCTGTCGAATTCTAGATTGCTCTCATAAATATGTGGCCACCTAGAAGTCTCGTGCACATAGGAATTAAGCACAGTGATTAGTGCCATGATTGGTGGTCAATTGAGGTAGTGTGCATCATTATTGGTGCTTCCCTTCTTGTACTTAATTTTCAAATGGAATTGTTGCAGTTATGTCGACCATTTCTAATGGTGATCATTCTACAAGTTCCCTTATGTCTATATGCACTACAAGGGTCCGTGGTATGTGCGGATGATCATTTCCTTCCCCATAATGTAATGCTTTCATTGACGACAAGCCTGCACAATGGAATACATTTCTTTGTCATAGGTGGGATACTTTTGGACTGTGTCTGAAATTGTCTCATTGTGGTAAGCCATTGGATGCCCTTGATGAGTAAGAATTGTGCCAATAACATAGTCAAAGGCATATGTCTCAATCTCAAATGGTTGTTGCAAGTCTGGTAATGTGAGCACTAGTGCATATTTAAGGCACTACTTCAACTCAAAAAAAAAAATTGTTGGGTTTGAGAGACGAAAATAAATTTTCTTTTGCTTCTCCCTTGGTGATTTTAATTAAAGGCTAAGTGATATGAAACAACCCCAAAAATAACCTGGGGTAGAAATTAGCAAGACTAAGAAAGTTGCAAAGCTATGTTAGAGTGATTAGGGTTGTCCAATCTCAAATGACTTGTATCTTGGCTAGGTCCACATGCACACCCTTCTCATCAATGACGTACCCCATATATTGAACCTCGGTCATTCCAAAAGTGGATTTCTCTAGATTGGCACACAAATTGTGTTGTCGTAGGGTTTGGAGGACCTGTCAAATATGGTGGAGGTGATCTTCCCAACTCTAGCTGAATATCAAGAACTCATGTAAATAAACCACAAGGAATGCATTAGTGAAGGGTCACAAGATGTCATCCATTAATCTAATGAAGGTTGCGAGGGCACTAGTCAACCCAAAAGGCATGCACAACCATTGTAAAAGGCACTCCTTGGATTTGAGGGTTGTCTTCCACACATTGTGGGGTTTGATAGGCACTTGTTGATAACCAGACTTCAAGTAAATCTCGCTAAAATATTTGGCCCCCTTGAGATGGTCTAGAAGGTCATCAATTTGTTGGATTGGGTACCTATTATAGACAGTTATCTTGTTCAGCACCCAATATTTAATATAGATTCTCCAGGTCCCATGCTTCTTTTATACCAATACAATCAGGCTCCCACAAGGTGATGAGCTTGGCTTGATGTGCCCTTTATGCAACAACTTCTAAATCTTCCTCTTAATCTCATCATTCTCCAGAACAGAGTGTCGATAGATTGGTCTATTGGGTAGCAGCATGCTCGAGGTCAGATTGATGGAGTGCTTGACCTGACAGTGCAAAAGTACCCCCATAGGTGAGACAAAAATTTCCCTATACTCCTCCACGACCATATCCATATTATGTTGTTGTGTGCAGGAGCCCTGTTTTTATACCTAGTTACCCTCTTATCTGATTTTTCTTATTTATTTTGTTGATTAAAATTTGGTAGAAATATTTTAATAAAATTCATTGTGGTTGAATTACCAAGACATTCACGTAGAATGCAAGTTTTACACGTTGAAGACACACCTGGTCAGTTGGAATGAGTCAAAGCATAGAAATCAAAATCGGTAGAATCTAGAACATAAAATGACCCTGAAACATCGAGTGATGTAGAACTTGAAAGGATAGAATCTATGGTAATTGAACCACAAAGTATAGAACCAGAGACAATTCAAACTGAACTTGAAGTTATTGAAACCCTAGAACCTGAAATCATTTAGGGTGAACCAAATATAAATAGAAATTTAGAAAAACTACCGAACTGATTATTGAGGAACCTAAATCTAACATTTCTAAACCTGAGTCACTTTCAGCTCCTATAGCTCCTACCCCTCTACAAGTTTCATCTAAAAGATCTATTATTACAACTAGTCTACCTCCCGATCTTCTAAGCATTGAAGATGTTACTGAAGAGGAAGAGGAAACTACTAAACATCCTCCTGCTACTACTGGTGATCCATTAATTTTTCAAACTTTTCCTTTGTATTAGACTCCATTAAACTTTTTAGGTCATGGTATTCCTTTTTTATGCACTACCTTTGATTTTACACCTAGACGAATCATGTTGGAAAATTTCCCTATAATTCAAACCTCGTATTTTCATATGATTATACCACCTAGCTAGTATGTTGTGACTTCTATATTTACTAGATCTCCGAAGTCATTCATATATTTTTCACCTTCGTTTCCCAATAGGTATCAATCAATATGTGGAACGTTTTTGGGAGCCACTCCTTCTTTGAAAGGTTCTAATTGGTTTTCTGAAATCTCATCTAGTTTATCTATTTATAATGTAGAATTTACTACTTACAACATCAGTTCCATTCCAAAAAAATATTTGGCACCAAACGAATACATTAATATGTTATTCGGTAACTAATGTATTCCTCAACTAACTCTGACTTTGATTTAATTTCAACTTGGAGGGAAATTGTCCTATGTTCCTCCTTGAGGAATTTATTTTCCATTTGTAGGGCTTTATATTATAAGAACTTATATGAATCTTGGTTAGATACCCCAGGTTGGTCCAGATAGTCTGTAATATCTAAACCTTTAATTGGTGCCTTATTTCTATGAATGGGGAGTACTATTCCAAAGCCTCATGATGTTAAACAACTTCTTGAAGCTACTCCACAAGTTTCTATCGATCAACCTATACAAGTTACTGGCCAAACTATATCATAGAAACCTATTCAACATCCTCTCCTTGGTTTTCCCTGAAACATCTGTTCAACATACTATGCAAACAATTATTCAACAACCAGCTCCAAGTACATCTCGAACACTTGTCCAAACTCTGCCACAAATGACTATGCAAGGACACCTTATATACTAGTTCAATAACCTAAACAAACCATGCCTCAAGCTTATGGTTATCAAACTAGTCAGACTATACCCCAATCTTTTATTGGTCAAAATTTCATGTGTACGACATAGATACCTATTGCTCAACCTTGTGTAGTAACAATTCAAACATCATATCCATGTCAATCTTACCTAGGTTAACCTTTACAAGGTCAAACTTACCCCCTTAACATTTTCAAGGCTAGCTCTACATGCAGCAAATGATGCAGGGTCAATCTTATCCCAGTCAACCTTTTCAAGGATTTCCATTTCAAAGTCAACCTAGCATGACTTACCTTGGTTAACTTAAAGGAATGAAAATTCTAACTTCCTAAGCTATTCCGAGATATCCTAGATATCCTCCTCCAGGGTTGGACTAAATCCTCAAAGGTATCTATATTCTCAGCAAGACTTTAATCAATACTTACCTTTCTTTGAGATGTTAGATTTACCAGATGTATCTCCGCTCATGAACGATCCAATTTATCATTATCCTTTTTTATCGGCGATTCCTGCAAAATTATGAGGTGACATACAAAACTTATATGGTAATCCTAGAGAGGATCTGTCAAATTAGGTTATGTATTATTAACTATGATGTTCTTCAAATTTATTAAATGAATATTCCATTATGTTAGGGCTTTTTTAGCAGACCTTAATATGTATAGTAGTGAATTGGTACATTTATTTATCACGTGCCTCTTTCAAAAATTTCAACTCCTTATTAATGGCATTTTTAAGACATTTTCAGTTACCAATTCGATATGAAACTGGTAATTAAATTTTGACTTTGTTAAAAAAATATGATTCCACCCATATCTCATATCATGTACATACATGAGTGGAGACAAAAATAGTGTTTAGTCAAAACATACATTCCAGATTAGTTGTTAGTTGAATGGTTTGTTAAATATCTGCTTCCTAACATAAGGGAAGATGTTGCTAAGGGAGGAGTTGTTACATAAGAGAAAGTTATTTCTCTTGCCCAATACTTAGAAATTTTCTATTCATAATCTAACACATTGTAAAACAAAATTCCAAATGGACCTCGCACATTGAACATAACTCGGCTACCCCCAGATCCTACAGGATCTCATGCCTATGATGGCGTAATTGGTTTTGTTAGCTAATATTCAAAGAGTAAACAATATCATAATAATTGTAAACCTACTCCAACTATGGATACAAAAAAATTACCCATTGAAAATACTACTCCCAAAGTTACTTCTGAGGATAACATAATAGAATAATCTACTACTAAGCCTCAAAAACCTAGAAGTAAGAGAAAGGGAAAAGGAAAATCAAATCAGAATTCCCCTCAAATGGAAAAACCAATGGAAAACGAACCTTCTAAAGAGAAAATAAAACCTCGATATCCTTGTTTGATTTGTAATGATGACCTTTATACTAAGGAATACACACATTGTGTAGAGGTTAATAATTTCCTCAAAGTTTCCTATACACCTGCTACCTTAAAATATCCTTTTCCTTCTCAAGATATAATATAAGTTTCTCACAATTCATTTTCTTCATCCACATTAGAAAATATCTTGATGATGTCCTCTCATAGAAACAAGGTCTAAAGGTTATGGGTCTAAAACTAATTCAAATGAAAATGATAGTAACCAACCTTTCGCATTGGTTCCACCTCCTCTTGGACCTTTACAGATTAAGAAATCAAACTCTGACATAGTAGTTTGTCCTCCTCCTAAAGGTGTTATTCAAAAGTCGTCTTTTAATACACATGCTAGAGTGGCTCAAAATTATAACATTCTCAAAGACTTGGCTCAATCTCCTTCAGAAATGTTGGCTTTGAAAGTGCTTCAAACAAACAAAATTATTATTTTCAGCTATTAGTGTAATCGATCCATATGATTCTAACCTTATTTCTTTTATCTTGAAAGTCATATATCGAGACTCCCACATCAACTAGAATTTCAAATTTCGGTTTTATCACAACCAAAAGAGTTTTTTCATACAATGATTTATGAGGGAGATTCTACTAGTATTATTTCTATTTCTTGTTGGATATATTTGGGCTCTCTGAAAATCAATAAATCACCTACAACTCTAAATTCCTTCAATGGAATATGATTTCAACCGTACGATATTTTAAATTATCCACTGGTAGAGTTAGAGGGTAAAATAATTGTTGTCGAAATAGAAGTTGATGATCCTCAACTTGATTACAATCTTTTACTTGGTCAAATTTGGACTTATGCAATGTTTTTGATGGTGTTGCCACTTTTTTTATTGATTCCTGTTGAGTAATTTAATTGTTAGTTAAATTACTTGTCATTAAATTATCAAACCTAGGGTTTGTGAAATTGCAAAGTATACTTGCACAATATATGTTATGAATCAACTTTAAATTTAAGATTAAATTAAACTATTGAAATAATGGAAAACCTATTCATGAAAAATGTGTAAGATGAGTATGCACACACTTTCCTTTTCAAAAGTCTCAAGTTCATCTTGGAAATAATATTTTAATCTATGAAATTGAAATGACAATCGACATGAAAATAAACTTAATCTATTGAAATGAAAATAAATCTATTCTAATGACATGAAATTAAATCTATTTTACCAACATGAAAGTAAATCTATTCTAATGACTTGAAAGTAAATTTAATCTAGAAAGCGACAAATTCTATAATAAGAAATCTTTGAATTTTTAAACTATGAAATTTAAAGGCAACCTATTCTGAAAGTAGTGAGAGATCAATTCAAATAACTAATATGTACATTGTCAAATTAGAATCATTCAGGAGTATCTATCAAACAAATTTAAAAGCAATGAATCTATGAAATGAGCAACAATGATTAACCTGCAAAATAACATAAATGGAATCAGCATGAAACAATGTAAACCATGCATCTAATCAAAGGACTTAAAATGAACATAAATAAACTAAAGAAAATGGAACGTTAGAATGCATCCCATACTCATTAGGTGGCCATCCCAAAGTGCATGAGAGGTTAAAATTTTGAGAAAAGTATTAATCAAAATCCAAGCATATCAAAGTGAACTACAATGGTATTCATTACATCAAGCATAAGCATAGTGCCAATCCTTAACGTCCAAAAAATATACATTGAAGAATGTGCATAACTCCCAAACTTTTCACACCTTTTGAGAGGAGAATGCACTCCTATTAAAATAAGATAACTAACTCATATATGTAGATCCAAAAATCTCTCGTATATCCACAAATATCTCATGTGGTTAGAACCATGTGTTGACATCTAGCAATGAGCATCTCCTCATATCCTCTCACAAATCTCTCCTAGCTTTGATAGGAGACACTTTTAAAAACCTCCACGATTCTTCTCCAAGAATTGTGCTTGACCGATGATATCAAATCTTCCTCAAATCTTCAAGATTTTGAAGAGGAAATTCGAATTTGAGCCTTGAAGGCCAAATATGGCCATCCTGAAATCTTCAAATATGCCTACACATGTGACAAAACTCATCCAACTTTTATATATAAGTGAATACATGTTATTTTTCTAATATTTAACCATAAATTATCTCAAAATACCAAAATAAATGTATTGGAAAATCATATGTCTAAACCATATTTGGTCATGAAGATGGTCTTAGTATATGGTTTTGGAGCTGCCAAATATGAAAATTCTGAAGCAAAGTGAAAGAAAAGAGGGTGAAATCAATGACAGTTTGGAGACACAATAATATTATTCCCTCATCAAGGTAGGATAGTTAAAGTACCAACTGCATTTTTACACTTTTGACCCAAATTCCACTATTATTGTACCCTTTGTGTGGAAATCAACTAGTTCTTATGAGATTGTTGGATTCAATATTCTTAAAGATTCATCACTAATGGGAAATGTTTCACTCCCTCCACCTACTACTCCTTTTACTATTGCTCAAGTCAATGTGATTTCATCAAACACTCCAAAATCATATGATCCTTAGATCTTGCCAACATAATCATAAATGACCACATATGGCAACCAAATGCCTCTAAGCCAATTTAAACTAGCTTATCAAGCTATTCAATCAGTTTTAGAACACCTTCTTAATGAAACTAATCGAGTGAGTTTGATCTTCAATGAGTATTCTCAATCATATTGGTTGGAACATATATCATTCTCTAACCCTTTAAATAGCATGTTTCCAACAAATGAAAGTATAATTGAGGTTATGAATTTAGATGAAATTCCATGGGATGATTATCATCATCATTCATATCTTCTTCACAACCTATAAAATATCGAGAACTAATTTTCTACAATTGGTTGATATGATATTATAGGTGACCCTAAATTCCCTATATAAATTTTCGAATCTAAATCTGAAAATAATTTAGGGAATATATTTGTAACAATTCCGCTTAATATCTTTGTGAAGCTTGGAACTACAGAGAACAACGATATAGGTGTCTCACACTCACTTGATGAAATTCTTACTTATAAGGTCGTATTCCAAGAATTTCACGACAATATTTCCTAGCCCTATGAGGAAATTTCTAGAATCGACCCAAGTATTGTAATTCATGAAATTAAAATCTATATATATGTTAATCCTATCAGAAAATGATTATTTTTAGTGCATCCTAGAAAATTTTCCACTATCAAAGTTGAAGTTGAAAAACTTCTAAAGGATGGTTTTATCTATCCTATTCCTTTCATCGATTAGGTTTCCAACATCATTCTTGTTAACAAGAAGCAGTGAATAATAAGGATATCCATTGATTATAGAGATACTAACAAATATTGTCCTAAATATAACTATCCTACTTCTTATATCGACCAAATAATTTATGATTGTGTCGTTAAGGAAATCTTTTCTTTTGTGGACTATCTTCTAGTTACAATCAAATTAAGATACTCCCTTGTAGATCAACATAAAACCACATTCATTTGTCCATGGGGAAGATTCTCCTATTTAAAGCTTATATTTAACTAAATAATGTTGGCACCACTTTTTAATAGGCTATGTCTTATGCCTTTCATGATATTAAGCATATTGTACAGTTGTACTTAGATGATCTACCAACCCATTAATTAAAACATGAAGATCATCCAATACATCTACAACTGAATTTTATACAATGTTAGCATTACAATATATGTTTAAACCCCCATAAACGTGCTTTTTGTGTCACATCCAGTCATTTACTAGGATTTATCGTCTTTAAATAAGTCATTAATGTTGAACCTCTCAAGGTAGATGCTATTTTGAATTTTCCTCCTCCTTCCAATTTAACCCAACTTCAAAGTTTGCACAGGAAAACAAAATTTTTACTTTGATTCATTCTGAATAATGCATAGCTAACTAAAGGTTTCACTCAAATTTTGAAAAATGGAATCCGTTTCATGTGGGATGAAAAGGCTCAAAAATATTTTGAGGCACTTAAGAACATGTTAACTCATGCACCTTTATTGCATCCACCTTATTCTCATCAAGATTATTTTTTGTATTTAGTTCCATCAGACATTACCATTGGTATGGTATTAATCAAACAAGATGAATTAAACAATGAACATGTTGTTTACTACTTTAACAGGAATCTTACCAATTCTGAAATAAAATATGCACATGTTGAGGAATTGGCCTTGACAATTATGCAAGCTATCCATACATTATGTCATTATATTACATTGCACAAAACAATAGTGGTTTCATACTATAACCCCATGGTTTATATTCTTACAATATAATTTCTTTGGGGAAAGCATTCCAAATGGATTCTTATTCTACAAGAATTTAACTTAGAATTTGTTAAATCAAAGTCAAAGAAATTATTAGTGTTTGCCGAGCTTATTTGTGAATTTCCCTAATATTATACAAAAACAGTGGCATAATGATAACTTCCATATGAATCTTCTTTCTTATCAATACACTAGATCCTTGGTATGGAGATATTATTTTTTATCTCCAGACTCAAACTTTTTGGTTGGATTTATCTCGTATTGGCAGTCATCACATTCAGTATGAATCCCAACCATACACTATTGTTTCTTATACACTTTATCATTGTGGTTCCTATTCAATTTTATGATGATGTTTAACACATGGCAAAGACGAAATAACTTTTTTTTTATTGTTACGCTAGAGCATGTGGTAGCCATATGTCTTGGTTTTCCACTACTCAAAATATCTTGCACACTAGATATTTTTGGCCTTATATGTTCAAAGATTGCATTTTTGTGGTCCATAAATGTCATAAATGTCAAATATATCATCATAAAATGGGTTCCCTCCTGCTTCTCTTCACCCAATAATAAAGTCATTTCCCTTTGCAAAATGGGGCAACAATTTCATTACATGTAACCCTCACTTAGCTAAGGGCATGGCTATATTATCCTAGTAATGGATTATTTTATGAAATGAAGTGACACGATTCCTACACTTAGGGATGGTGGTGAAACTGCTACTATTTTTGTATTAAATCATGTGATTTCTCAGTTCGCTTTCCCACAGGCTATCATCACTAATCATGGCAACCACCTTTGAAATTTTATGATGATCGAACTTACCGTGAAGTTGGGCTTACACCATTATAGCTTGACTCCCTATTGCCTTCACACCAATGGCCAAGTAAAGGCCATGAGTAATTTTTAACCATTGTGCTTCAACATATGATAGGGTTCCATAAGGGAACTTGCCATCTAATGGTTTTCTCAGCATTATGGGCATATCGCACCTCAATAAAAATAAAAAACCAAATTTAAACCCTTTCAGTGACTTTATGGTTTGGATGTAGTCTTACCAGTTGAATGTTAAATTACATCACTAAAGCTAGCAATCGAATGCATTCTTGCTAGTTTTATAGAGGTGCAACATTTTCTATACTTGGCACATCTAGATGAAACTTGTCGTGATGCCGCATTGGCTAGAGAAGCTTATAAGAAACGTGTTAAGGCACATTTCGACCAAAATGTAAATCCTCGTGTATTCAGAAGGTGACTTGGCCTTGGTTTACGATCAAGAACTTGACAAGTTAGAAGCTAGAAAGCTCAAACCTATGTGGAATGGTTTGTATATCGTAAAACATGCACTTGCGAAAGGTGCTTATGAGCTAGTTAACTATGATGAGATTTCTTTGCCTTAGCCCAAAATCTGGCTTTACTTGAAAAAGGACTATGCTTAAATTGCTAAAGGAGTACATTTTATATTTTTGTATCATATTTTACATGTGTGGAAATTTTATTTCTTTTTTACAAAATCCTTCTATTTCTCCCGCTTATTTTGTGTTACACTCCCTCAAACTGACATTAGCTATGCTCATGGGACTAGTCGTAGTACTCATAATCTCTCTTCCACTACTTGGGCCATCTATTTTCTCACCTATGTGTTAGTTATTCTACATGAGGTATGCGTTAGTCAAACGACCAAAAATATTGCAGAATATAGTGTCATCATTTAGCTATTATTTGATGTCATTTCATTTGGTATTCGTCATTTAATCATCAAATCAGATTCTCAACTCATAGTAGTATACCTTAGTCCCATTTATTCAGTTAGAAGTTCTTCAATGTTAAGGAATTTTTTATTGGTATGTCTCTTGGAAAGAGAATTCGATTAAATTGAATACCAACAAATTCTAAGACATTTAAACAAATTAATTGATCCATTGGTAAATTATGTGTTAGATCGACATTTGCAACATTTGTAGAAAGAAATAATAGTCATTCAAACATTATATGAAATAAGATGAGTAAATAGAAGTAGTCTCCATAGATTAAAATGTTTGTAAAAACTTTTGATTTTTACAAAAACGAAGTCCAAAACATATGAGCTTTGCCACCTTTATTTTTGAATTTATGCTGATAGACCAAAAAGACAAAATCTAGCTCTATCCCTACAAACTAAGCATGGCACTCAAGCTAGTAGGTGATATCATGATCCATTCATGGTAAAATACAACCAATCCTCCCAGGTAAAACTATTGTATGCCTCTAATAAAAAGGAGGAAGGTCATCAATCCTGATTTTTTTGATATCCAAAGTCAACCTCTTTAGGTTCCCCTCGGTCTCAGCTAAAGTTTCCACTACAATAAGATCCTTCTGAACAAGCACTAGTTGTACAGCACACTTAGTTGTTCGTAACAATGCTTTTGGTCTCATTGGTCCCATATCTGCATAATATTTAGATAGTTAAGTTTTCGATCAATTTAAAAACACAAAAAAAAGAATCTCGAGAAAGAAAAAAACCACCAAAGTGAATTTTTTTACCTAGGTCACGCCATCACATTCCTTCAAGACGTGGGATATCTAGATCATCTCTTAAAAATGCACTTGCATATGGGTAATCCTCAATTATGAGGAGTTTTTGGGCCAACAATATGAAAAATTTATGATTTAATCTAATCATTGAGCCACCTTGATGGCAAGCTGTCAACTAAAGCCATTGTAGCATATGAGAATCTCTTGGACCCATCATCTCCATGGAAACCTATGGCCGTAGTATGAGGATTCTCTCCAAGGAAAATGATACTACAATCAAGCCATATCCAAAGTGCTTTAGCCGTCATGGTTTTTATCTAGTGAGTTGTCTTTCTAAATTAGCTAGAATCCCTTCACACCAATTGAATATGGTAAGTTGCATGAACTCTAATGTAGTCTGCATTTGCGCTTTTGTAGCTAGGGGAAGTGTTGCACTTTTTCATAAATGATAAATGGTTAATGCAATGGTCCTCAGTGGAAGATATCTTGCGTCCTTAATTTCAATCCTTCCACTGGGTAGTTCAAATGCAGGGATACAATACTCTCTTATGTAATAATTTTTTGGTTTGTTGCCTGCTCTAGGGCCTAGTAGTAAAATATTAGCTTCTCGATGTGAGAGCCCTGTCCAAAAATAAATATCCTCAACATTGATAGCAAGTGTGCAGTCACCAATTTAAATTCATTGTTCCTCGACATTCTAGGCTCTCGCTAATAATGTCAATAAATCTATTTGGGCCCTTATTCTTCAAATCAAAATATTTTTTTCCAAACCATAATTCCCGAGTGCCTGCATTATTATTGGGTTATTAGCTGCACCAACATCTTTGCCTTCATGGTATTTCTATCTCCATTCCATTTTGACAAGAAAAATGTCTGCAATGAATGAGAAAAATATGTTATATAAGAAGCATCAAAATATTAGGAGACAATTTTGAGCGTTTTAATGATTTTTTGAATGTCCTCACCACCCTGCGCACTTTGCTCTGGGAAATAGAGGGCATTTGCACACTTTTTCTCAAACAATGGCGCACAAGTCACACTCACCCATGTTGGTATATTAGGGATTGTTCACCTCCCGATATAGGAGAAGTGTGACAGCCTACAAGTGCATTTTTAAGATTTTAAAACACTAAAAAAACCATCAAGATGCAAAATAAAACAGTACATATCAAGAACAGGGAAATATGTCTGAACTGGAGAATACGATACTCAAAATACTCCAATGGATTGGTCACAATATTTTGTTGAATATTTGGGAGAAAATGAACATTTAAGAGCTCTGAACTGGTAAAAATTATTTGCTTTTTAACTTTCTATGAGCAAATTAGGTCTATTAAAATAATATTTTTTCCTATAAATTTAAAATATCTAAAATATTTTTCACTATTTTTGACAAACTATTATGATTTTGAGACTGAATGGGTAGATTACAGGCTTATTTTTTGAAAACATATCATTTTGGAAATGAGTATACTTATCACTTTTTTGGACTCTTTATACTTACGAAAAAGTTACATCCTATAGTTATATTTAAGATCTTTTCTGACTCTTGAAACATGAAAAGATTACTAGGTACACTTGTTTCTTTCGAACTATTAAAAGTAAATGAAAGGATGTCTATCTGGTATAAATTTACCCTTTTTAAAGACTAAGTAGACTAGTTACGAAAAAGGTATACTTTAGTCAATCATGGCTAAAAAAGTTCTCTCCTACATTATTCTACCCTTTTCTGGGCTTGAGAGACTAAATTTACAAAAACGAACATTTTAGAGTTTACTTAAGTTTTTTCCCTAACCCCCTAAACTTGAAAGACATTGAGCTTCACTTTATCTCAGCTCGTTAGAACTTTAAATTGGAATAATTGCATGGGCTTTATTTTCACATCCTTTTAAACTCTTAAAACATGAAAAGGAGATGAGTTACCACTATATTAGATTTTCAAAATTAAATAATATAGGACTAGTCAATCATGATGAGATTGAACCACTTCTTCCTAGGTTTTGTTAAAAATACTAGGACTCATTTGAAGGATGAGCTTACATGAAAATAATCATAATCGTCCTCAAACTTGTGTAAAAATAAAGAGGTACTTTCCAATAATGGTGGGGGGAAATGGGAAATTGATTAGAAAAAGGAGGAAAAATCCCTTGATCATCCTCTAACAGTTTGCAAGTTAAAAAAATGGGTCTTTAAATGTAAAAATTAGTTTCACAACCTCTACAATATGATGAGTTTAGGTTTGATATGAACTTAAAACAGAAACAAAATCATATGCAACGCATGATGATAAACATGAAGAGCAAAAACTAAAAATTGATAACGGAGTTCATCCCTCTTAGGCTACGTCTTCAGGCCTTGTTCCGATGGCTAGATCTCACTTCAAAATACTACTCCCTATGACCAGTCTTAATGGTCGACAGAAAAATGACTATCTCAGAACAGGTCCTTGTACTCCACCTAGAATCATAAAACATAAACATACAACTACCCCAAAATGAAGTGTTGAAAATGGCTTCTCCCATAAGTAATTTAATAAAAGACTGAAAATAGATGCTCTAATGAAGTAACAGCTGCTGCAAATGAAACTGGAAGTCTAGAAAACCTCTAGGTAAGCTATTTCCATGCTCATATATGCCTCTATCTTGCTGTAAAAACTCCTTTTATTTATCACTAAAGGACTTAATTATGCAAAACTCCCATTACATAATGCTCAAATCAGAAATCTTAGGTTTCCATTGAGTGCAGGACACTCAAAAACCCCCATTTAGGCTCCTTTGAGTTCAAAAAGGTTAAAATATGAGAAAGTTATGCATCTTGGAGCCAAGCTCTACTAAATGTCCTACAAATTGGCAAAAACTACTAATTGCACGATGAATTTTCCTTTTACATTATCCGTCGAGAGAAAATTTCACCTAAGAATAGTGATATTCCTACCATAAAAGAGGAAATTTTTCACCACTTTAATTTCACCAATAATCCATAAAGTGCCAAAATAGAATCAGATTGTGCCATTTGGTCGAGGGTCGGGGCTAACCGCCCACCCTCGCTGGTTTATCTCCTTCCACTTCGGGATAAGGTCATGTGGACATTGATATGGCTGGGCATTGGGTCCCTATAATACTAGTGATTACCCCATTACTATTGTAGTTGTATCCCTTATTGATATTTTTGTGCCCCTATTGTCCCCATATTGTTATTACTGTGCCACATAGAATCCCTCTATTGTTATTTTTGTGGCTTTATATTATTATTGTTTGGTCAGTTGGGTTATATTGTGACTCCTTAGACTCTTATATATAGAAAGGAGTTTTTGTCATTTCATTCATCCAAGAATTGTTCATTTATGTAATGAAACGGAGGTTTCCCCCTTGAAGAGGCTAAATTCTAAGGCGTTTATCTATCTTTTCTATCTTTTTTTGTACTGGTTTCATAACATTTCGTATCAGAGCTTTGGATTCTAGGGTTTCGCTCCTCCAAATAGGTCATCATGGCATTTTAGCTATAACTTTTGTTTTTGTGATGTTTCAGAAGCGAAAAAAAACCCATTTGGGAAGAAATTGCACTAAACGTTAGGTCCAAATTTCAGAACCTTTCGCGCTATATTTGCGGAGATATGATCTGAGGAAGTTTGTCTTTCTGTAAACTCCTGAATTACATTCCAAACAGGTGACTTGGGAAAAATCGTTATAACTTTCTCTCTGAGCATCGGATTGAAATTTCATAAGATGGTACACAAGAAGAACATACTGTTGTTTCTTTTATATATTTTTTAGAGCCAAAGGTTGAAACAGTGACTCGTCGCACTTTGTACAAGTTCGCTCTACTGAACTAGTCTATAATCAGGTCACCGTGGGAGATTTCGCATAACTCTTCCTTGGAGAATCCAATTTGGATTAGACTGGTGTCATTGGAAAGAGGACACAGAGGGTTACTGCAGGTGGCAATTTAAGAACTGGATGATCTGAAAGTAAAGAGATGCATCAGAGGCAATATCAAGCTCCTACAAAGTGAAAAAAAATGTGCAGATTTTTTTAAATTTTTGCTTAATCTTGGTTTGAAAATTTATTTTAGAGGAATTCAAAGGGCATATTAGAGCATTATTATTGGTAACTGATGCCCCGAGGAAAGAAAATTCAAACACCTAGTAAGCAACCTGAAAGATCTAGCATGACTCATGAAGAAGAGGAAGAAATGCTACATGATATATAAAAATTACAAGACCAAGTGCAACAAATGTCACTCTCACAAAAGCTAACAGAAGCTAAGATAAACGGCGTGGAATATAAGATAAAGGGCATGGAAGCTAAGATGGATGATTTGAAGATATATTTGAAGACTGATTTGAAGACAGACATGGCAGATTTGAAGACTGATTTGACAAATTTTCTACAAGAAATACTTACTAATGGTGAAAAGGTAGTAAAGGAAACTCATGATGCAAACAAAAGAAATGTTTATCATGATTTCATAGACTCTAATGTGGGATCGAAGACCCACCATATTCCAAAAATCGATATGAGGAAGTTTGATGGCAAGGATCCTGTAACATGGATATTACAGATGGAGCAATTTTTCGATCTCAATAATGTGAAAAACACACAAAAGGTACATATTGCAACTTTATATTTGGAACCAAATCATTTTGTATGGTATCAATGGCTTTGCTCTCATAAAAAAATTATCACTTGGGCAATTTTTATAGAAGAATTGACAGCACATTATGATGATACAAAAAGAAACAATTTTTTTAGCCAATTGATAAGTCTCAAACAAAAGGGTTCAATAATGGAGCACATTGAGGAGTTCCAAAAATTGAACATAAGGGTAAAAAATATTCCAGAGGAGTATAGGATTGATGTGTTCATAGGGAATTTAAAGGATAATATCCAACATGATGTTTGCCTCTGGGAACCTGATTCATTAGAGAAGGCATTTAGGTTAGCAAGAAATGGAAAGAAAAATTATGGCAAACAGGAAGCATACCACTCACAACTATAAAGATGGAAGTGTTGTTGCTGCTACTCTTCCACAACCTATAAGGTTGACACCACAACAATTGGAAGAAAAAAGAGCAAAAGGGCTTTTTTATAGTTGTGATAGCAAATACACTAAAGGTCATAAGTGTATTAAGAAGAAATTATTCTGCATAGATTGTGAAGAGGAAGAAGAAAGGGAGCAAGAAAGGTCAAAAGAAGAGGATATACTCGAGGAACAAAGCCTAGATAAAGAAGAAATGAATCCAACCATATCTTGTAATGCATTGGCGGGAATTACCACTCCCCAAACCATCAAGATAGAAGGACAAATCAAGAAGAAAAAGGTAATAGATTTGATTGATTCAGGAAGTACCCATAATTTTATTCATTGTAAGGTAGCAAAAGAATTGAATTGCTTCTTATATCCAACACCAGAGTGTCAAGTGATGGTTGTGAATGGAGGAACAATAAATTTCTCTGGGAAGTGCCATAATATCAAGCTATCCATGGGATAATATGTATTGACTAGCCCAATGCTTTCCATTCCAATGGGAGGTGCTAATGTTGTACTAGGAGTCCAATGGCTAGAATCCTTGGGTACAATAACTTTTAATTTTCAAGAACTTTTCATGAAATTTTCTGTGGAAGGAAAGGAGGTTGAATTAAGGGGTATTGTAGGGAAACCGAGAAAGATAATCAACTCTAACGGTATGACAAAGCTTCTAAAAAGGGAAAAAAGAGGTGTAATTTCAAAATTATGTTCGCTAGATGTTTCCACATTGGAGTCATCTATTTCTGCAGATCTCCAAAAAGTCTTGGACAATCATTCCAAGGTATTTGAGACTCCCAAAGGTCTCCCATCTATTCATGATCATGAACGTGCTATTCATCTGATTCCAGGAAGTGTTCCTCCAAACATCAGGCCATATAGATATCCCTATGCCCAAAACAGTGAAATTGAATGTACGGTTACAGAAATGCTAGAGGCTAGTATAATTCAACAGAGTCAAAGTTATTTCTCTACTCCAGTAGTATTGGTGCACAAGAAGGATGGATGATGGCGCATGTGTCTGGATTATAGGGAGCTCAACAAGCTCACTATTAAAGATAATTTTCCCATTCCTATCATTGATGAATTACTAGATGAATTGCATGGATCAATTTACTTCACCAAGTTGGATCTTCGTTCAGGATATCATCAAATCATAATGAAGACTGAAGAAATTCTGAAAACAACATTTAGAACTCATGAGGGTCATTATGAATTTTTGGTCATGCCTTTTGGCCTTACCAATGGACCTTCAACATTTCAAGGTTTGATGAATTCCATTTTCAAACCATTTCTTAGAAAATTTGTGTTAGTATTTTTTGATGATAGACTAATCTATAGAAAGTCTTGGAAGGATCATGTTGAACATGTTGACAGGGTGCTACAACTATTGGAGGAAAAATAATTATATGCAAAAAGATCCAAATGTTTCTTTGGAGTTGTTAGCTTTGCTATAAACTTCAATGTTTAAAGGTTAAATTTAGGTTTGGTGGCTGGTTTGTGCTGAGAAAGGAGTGCGCTACAGTCTTATTGCTTTCCTCCTTCAAGTTTCCTCATACCCTCTTAACCCCTCGGTCTCTGTTTTGCTTCTGTTAACTTCTTTATTCCTCGCCTCTCCCTATTTCCCTGCTTAGTTTCTTCTACTTTGTTTCCTTTGTTTTAACCCTCCAAAGCTCTGCGTAGTCCATATTTCTGTAACCCTGAGTGCCATGTTTGAATGGTTATATCACCAAACCATGTGATTCGATGCTCTTAGTTAACCCTCCACCCTACTCGGCCCTTCATCATTCTCTGATCTCCACCATCAATCACCCACGATCAGACGGTCTCCACCATGTTTACCACCTCACGTTAAAATTTGTGTATGTTCCTTGTCATTTGACCGTCTGTCGCAGATCTAACAGTGGACGATTCCCCTGATTGCGCGACTTGCGTGTGCATTAACCTTCAAGGGTGGCATTTTCGTCCGCCACGTGGCGTATTTTTATTTTATCACACGCTATTATATGGAACCACCCGCCTCTGATAGGCAGTGCAGGGAAACCACCCACCACGCAAAACCACCTTTCCCTGCCGTTTGAACCTCGCACACCTTTTATGCTCGATCCCTGTTGGATCTACCCGACTGCGATCTGACAGCTGACGATTGTCTTCGCCTGTCTGCCTCCCGATAGCTTCCTCCAATGCAATCTAGGCCATTCAATCCTCGCGATCCGATGGCCCGCATCTATTTGACCCACTTCTACCAAGATTTCCCCTTCAGATAGATCCTGACCATTGATCCACGCGATCCAATAGCTGAGCTTTATCCCCTGCCTGCTCATGCTTCCACCATGATTCTTAACTCCTTTGACTATCTGGAGCTCTGTAAGGATGAAGCCAACAATTACCTGTACCTTGCGGATTAAAGCTTCAACTACTTGCATTCAAGAGCATTATGGCCAAAGAAGGAAACAGGACAACCTCGAGCAGTTAATGCAGTTATTAGTTATGGAGCTTGTACCAGTCGGTACTCCATCTACCTGAGAAGGACTGCAGAACACCAAAGAAGGTTGAATTCATGCGCAGACACAGTCAGATCATGGCAAAGGCCCATTCCAAAGATTTAACATGGTTGTTGGCCCATTATTATCCTTCCTTGTATAACATAGCAGAGCAATTTTGTAACCAACCTCTATATATATCCAGAGATAGAATGTAATAGGTTGATGAATGTTATTTTGTTGTAAGCTTCAACTTCTGGATACTGTAACTACTATGATACCTGCAGCGTCTGGTCTTCATCTTTAGCGAATGCAAGATTCTTTTGTTGTTAATAGCTCACTTTCCACTTCTTCTTCTTTCTTCTAGGCTATGCCTGTTATGTATTTATTCATGTGCTGTAGATGTTTTAGCATTAGAGGGGATGTCATCCCACCTCTATGTTTGAATCTACCATGTATCATTGAATTTGTATGCAGGCTTCTATTATTTTAATGCCAGAGAGTTGTCATCTTGTCTATGCATTAGAGAATACATTTACAGACCTTTTAACTGATTGAAGCTGGCCATCATAGGGTCCTGTGCATCTGCTAGTGTGATCAGTATTCTCCATCTTCACATTTTCTTTAAAACTATGAGTAATTGGTGGTCTAAATCCTTGTATTCTTGGGGTGTTCACCCATGTCTGGGGTCAAGCATAGTAGAAGTGGTTATCTGGCATGAATATGCATCATTTATTTCATTCATCCACCATTTATCCAACATTTTTGTTGAGTTTGTAATGTTCCTAAGCATCTTTCATATACAACCTAGGAGAGTTTCTTGGCGTGATAACATTAATTGGCACCGTTGCTGGGGAGGGGAGATTGAAGCTCAGCTTCCCTAGGAGAATGACACAGTTCCAGATTTTGATGATTGACAAGGTCTCGACACATAATTTGGTTGTAATCATCTATCTGGTGACTCCATTGGAGGAAGACCAAGCTTTGGCGACTCCACATTAAAGTTCTGGTGCAGTTGGTGAGGCATGCTCAGAGAAATCCTTAGAAGCCATCAGCTGAACCATTGCCTAATCCTGAGAAGATCATTCAGCAGAAGAAAATATCGCACTAAGGAGCATCAGGATCAGGTAAGCCTTGGGATTTTTATGTATCTCTGCTAGTGTAGAAATACCTTCAAAGATTCATACAACTCCTTAGTGATTCATTTCCCTTTCGGACCTCAGTTCAAAGAAGCATCCGTGTTGTCCATCGTATTCCTCTGTTTCTATCATTATTTTCATTGATTCATTCCACTCAGTCCACTAGTATCCCTTTCGTATACCTCAGTCATGGCAGGCCAGCAAGCCCTCACAAAGATAGAAAGAATAGTTGTTGCTAGGTATGGGCCCTTAGTCTTGCCTACCCCTTTGAATGACATGCCTGCAGGAGATTATCAAGAGTTTATGCCTAAGTTTACTGGTACAGAAGGAGTATCAGCTGAAGAGCACCTCAAATATTTTTATAGCTATGCTAATAATTTGGATATCAATGAAGAGGATGTCTAGATGAGGGTTTTTTTCCAAAGCCTAGATGGGGAGGCTAGAAAATGGTTTATAAATTTACCCCCTAGGTACATTGCAGACATCCAGGCCCTAGATGATGTGTTCCTAAAGCACTGGAAGAATAATAAAGATCTGCTCTTTTATCATGACGAATTTGGGAACTTGCAAAGAGAAGATGGTGAGCTGCTATCTGAATTTAACATCAGATTCAATCATATGTACAACATAATTCCAGATGAAGTAAGACCTACCCCTACTCCTGCTATGCCCACTTATGATAACACTTTTGATTCTCAATTCTACCTACTGTTAAGAGAAAGAAGATGTACTTCTTTAGCTGATATGAAAATTGCAGCCTTTGAAGTAGAAGAAAACATCATTGCTGCAGAGAGACTTGAAGGTGATGCCAAGAGGAGAAGTCAGGGAGGTGAATCCTCATCATCCTCAGAGCCTGCAATTAATGAATTAGCTGGAATGATTGAGTTTTTGGCCTCTGAAGTTTCCAAACTAAAAGCTGAGTAGAATTCTAAGGAGGCGGGAGCTCATTGTTCCATTTCTTTTCTAGCTCTAAATCCATGTAGAGGAACACATGAGTATTTGCAGATTCTGCAAAGAAATAAAGTTACAAATGAAGATAAAGGGGTCAAGACCCTTTTGTAGAATTATGTCATGGAAGAAGAGCTGTTTGAAGAAGAAGAGGAGGTCCACGGTTTGAAAGGTGCTCCTTTCCTACAAAGAGCTGCCTATGAAGAAGCATTATCGAGAGGCCCTGCTTGTTAGTTTTTTGTACCTGCAGAACAACAAGCTTATCAACAACAACAATCAGCAGAAGGTCCCTTCATGCTCCAAGAACCTGTGCCCGAAGCCAGCTCATCTTCACATGGCTATACAGATCTGCAAATTAGTCAGCCTCCTATCAACACCAACCCAGTAATCAAGAAGGAAGAAGAAAGATCCCTATCATCTTTTGTCCCTCTATCTGCTCAAAAAACAATCCCTCAAAGTTTCCCCCTAAACATTGAGGCAGAACAAAATTCAATGCTCCAGACTGAGACTGATCACCTCAGTTTTGATTTTCTGAAACCTGCTCAGGTGGCCTCCACACAGATTGAAAGGGCAGCTTATCAGATGACAGAGGAAGAGGATATGTAGTCTTGGAATTCCTCCTTGGATGAGGATTGTTCAAACAAAGATTCAAGAGCAGATAATGTCTTTGTGTCCTCCACACATGAACACATTGGTACACCATTCATATTTATTGTGCAGGCCATAGGTGACAAAGATAAGTACACAACAGCCATGATTATTCAGCAGGTGTACAAAGGCTCCTGTAAAGAACATCCAAGGAGGAAAATACACAAAAGGGAGATGAAAGTTGATCCATTTTTACCTATTAAGCTCAAATGTCCTAAACTGTTTGAGGTAGAGGATCAAATAAATCCTATTTTGCAGCTCTATGATGAAGGGGCCGAGAGTAGGAGAAACAATTTTGGGTGGCCCAGCAGATGGCTAGTTTTTTAAAAGTTTTATTTTTTCAGGCCTTAATGACTGTAAGCAGTTTCTTTTTCAGGTTTTAGAGTAGACTTGGTTTGACTCCATGCCCAATGGATACTAGGCAAATGTTCTTAACTGAGTTTTGTATCAAGGCATTAGTCTACAGTTCTTGAGACCTCACAGGGAGGATCTCATCCCCAGAAGGAGCCAGTGTTAGCTTTGCTATAAACTTCAGTGTTTAAAGGTTAAATTCAGGTTTGGTGGCTGGTTTGTGCAGAGAAAGGAGTGCACTGTAGTTTTATTGCTTTCCTCCTTCAATTTTCCTCATACCCTCTTAACCCCTTGGTCTTTGTTTTTCTTCTATCAACTTCTTTATTCCTCGCCTCTCCCTATTTCCCTACTTAGTTTCTTTTACTCCGCTGCCTTTGTTTTAACCCTCCAAAGCTCTGCGTAGTCCATATTTCTATAACCCCGAGCGCCATGTTCGAATGGTTATATCACCAAACCATGTGATTTGGCGCTTTCCGTTAACCCTCCGCCTTGCTCAGCCCTTCATCATTCTCGGATCTCCACTGTCGATCGCCCACGATCCTACAGTCTTCGCCATGTTTATCGTCCAACGTTAAACTTTGTGTATGTTCCTCACCATCTGACCGTCTGTTGCATATAAAACGGTGGACGCTTCCCCCGATCGCGTGACTTGCACATGTGTTAACTTACAGGGGTGGTGGTTTTGTCCGCCACATGGCATATTTGTATTTGATCTCATGCTCTTATACGAAAACTGCCCACCTCTGATAGGTGGTGCGAGGAACCTACTGCCACGAAAAACTGCCTTTCCCCGTTGTTTAAACCTCGTGCACCTTTCGCGCCCAATTGTCGTCGGATCTGCCAGACTGCGATCCGATGGATGACGTTGTCTTCACCTGTCCACCTCTCGATAGATTCCTTTGATACAATCTAGGCCATTCAATCCTCATGATCTGACGGCCCGCACACTTCTACCAAGATTTCCCCTTCCGATAGATCCTCACCATTGATCCATGCAATCTAACGGCTGAGTTTTATCCCCTGCCTGCTCATGCTTCCACCATGATTCTTAACTCCTTTGACTATCTGGAGCTCCTGAAGGAAGAAACCAGTAGCTAGCTGTACCCTGCGGATTAAAGCTTCAACTACCTGCATTCAAGAGCATTATGGCCAAAGAAGGAAACAGGACAACCTCGAGCAGTTAACGTAGTTATTAGTTATGGAGCTTGTATCATTCGGTACTCCATCTACCCAAGAAGGATTGCAAAACACCAGAGAAGGTTGAATTCATGCACAGACACAGTCAGATCATGGCAGAGGCCCATTCCAAAGAGTTAATATGGTTGTTGGCCAATTATTATGCTTCCTCGTATAACACAGGAGAGAAATTTTGTAACGAACCTTTATATATATCCAGAAACAGAATGTAATAGGCTGATGAATGTTATTTTGTTGTAAGCTTCAACTTCTGGAGACTGTAACTACTATGATACCTGCAGCGTCTTGTCTTCATTTTCAGTTAATGCAAGCTTCTTTTGCTGTTAATTCCTCACTTTCCACTTCTTCTTCTTTGTTCCAGGCTATGCCTATTATGCATTTATTCATGTGTTGTAGATGTTTAGCATTAGAGGGGCTACCATTCCACCTCTATGTTTGGATCTAGCATGTATCATTGAATTTGTATGCAGGTTTCTGTTATTTTAATGCCAGAGAGTTGTCATCCTGTCTGTGTATTAGGAGATAGATTTACAGACCCTTTAACTGGTTGTAGTTGGCCATCATAGGGTCCTATGCATCTGCTGGTGTGATCATTATTCTCCATTATCACATTTTCTTAAAACTGTGAGTAATTGGTGGTCTAAAGCCTCGTAGTTTGGGGGTGTTCACCCATGTCTAGGGTCAAGCATAGTAGAAGTGGTTATCTGGCATGAATGTGCAGCATTTCTTTCATTCATTCACCATTTATCCAACATTTTTGTTGATTTTGTAATGTTCCCGAGCATCTCTGATATACAACCTAGGAGAGTTTCTTGGGATGATAACAGGAGTACAAGAGGTGGAATATCTAGGTCATATGTTATCTCATGAAGGAGTTAAGGTAGACCCTAGCAAAATTAAAGCCATTAAGGAATGGAAAATTGCCACATCCATAAAGAATCTGCGAGGATTTCTCGGGTTGACAGGGTATTATCACAAGTTTGTTAAGAATTATGGGAGAATAGCAGCACCTCTAACAACATTATTGAAGAAAGATGCATTTTCATGGACTCCAGAAGCAACAGAGTCCTTCGAACATCTTAAAGAGGCAATGTGCCAAGCACCGGTCTTAGCTACACCGGACTTCACAAAAACCTTTAGTGTGGAATGTGATTATTCAGGAAATGCAATTGGTGCTGTTTTAATTCAAGATGAAAGACCCATTGCTTTTGAAAGTCATCCAATCAAGGGAAAGTTTTTACAAAAAGTTATTTATGAGAAGTAAATGTTGGCAATACTCCATGCACTTAAGAAATGGCGACCCTACCTAATGGGAAGACACTTCAAGGTAAAAACATATCATGATAGCCTTAAATACTTTTTAGAACAAAGATTATCCTCTGAAGAACAACAAAAGTGGGTCACAAAGATGTTGGGTTATGACTTTGAAATCATCTACAAAAAAGGGAAGCAAAATGTGGTGGCAGATGCACTCTCAAGAAAGGATGAGGATGTGGAAGCATTGTTGTGCACCATTTCTATTATCCAACCAGATTGGATAAACGAAGCAAGGGAGAAATGGAAGAATGACGAAGAAGTGTGGGCACTTACTCAAAAGTTATAACAAGATTCTAGTACATCTGATACATTTAGCTGGAAAAATGATTCGTTATGGTACAAAGATTGCTTATACCTCTGTAAGAATTCCCAACTAAAACAAAATATTCTTATGGAATTGCACACTTCTCCCTTAGGAAGGCACTCGGGATTTTTAAAAACTTACCACAGGGTTAAGAAGGAATTTTTTTTGGATGGCCTTAAATCGGATATTCAAAAGTTTGTGGCCAAATGTTTTGTTTTCCAACAAAATAAAGTTGAAACAATTAAGACACCGGGTCTATTACAACCTTTATCCATTCCAAGCCAACGTTGGGAGGAGGTTTCGATGGATTTCATCACAGGTTTACCCAAGTCTAAGGGAAAGAGTGTCATCATGGTGGTAGTTGATAGAGTTACCAAGTATGCACACTTTTGTGCATTATCACATCCATTTAAAGCTAGTACAGTTTCTACTGCATTTATGGAAACAATTCAAAAGCTACATGGAAACCCAAAGATTATTGTAAGTGATAGAGATCCCATTTTCACTGGAAATTTTTGGACAGAATTATTTTCTTGTCTTGGTACTTAGTTAGCTCATAGCTCATCTTATCATCCTCAATCTGATGGGCAAACTTGGATAGTAAACAAATGTTTGTAAGGATATCTTCGTTGCTTTGTATCTGATAAACAGACACAATGGGTCAAATGGTTGCCTCTAGCTGAATGGTGGTATAACACTTCCTTCCATACAGCAACAAAAATGACCCCATTTATGGAACTTTATGGATATCAGCCACCATCCATCACATCATATTTAAGAGAAAATTCTAAGGTTAAAGCAGTGGAACATCACATCGAACATCAACAACAAGTCCTCCAACTCTTAAAGGATAACCTCTTGTTGGCACAGAATAGAATGAAACAACGGGCAGATCAACATCGCAATGAAAGAAGTTTTGATGTAGGTGATTGGGTATTCCTACGGCTACAACCATATAAGCAAATGTCCCTCAAGCGTGCTAAGAAGGATAATAAATTATCACCAAAGTATTATGGTCCGTACAAGGTGTTGTAAAAGATTGGTACTATGGAATACAAATTGGAGCTTCCTGCAGCTTCTCGATTGCACCCAGTTTTCCATGTTTCATGTTTGAAGAAGGTTATAGGTGACAAGCTCCCAGTTCAAACAATATTGCTAGAACTTGACAAGGAAGGAAAAATTATATTAGAACCAGAAGCAGTCACAGAAACAAGAACTCGACAGCTATGAAGTCGATCAATTTCAAAGTATCTTATCAAGTGGAAGAACTTATCAGCTGAATATTCCACATGGGAGGATGAGAATTTTACACAGAAGCATCTAGAACTACTCAAGCATTGAGGACAACACTTTTTTGAAGGAGAGGGGCATGTTGGGTCCCTATAATACTAGTGATTACCCCATTACTATTATAGTTGTATCCCTTATTAATATTGTTGTGCCCCTATTGTCCCCATATTGTTATTACTATGCCCCATAGAATCCCTCTATTATTATTTTTGTGGCTTTATATTATTATTGTTAGGTCGGCTGGGTTATATTGTGACTCCTTAGACTCCTATATATAGAAAAGAGGTTTTGTCATTTGATTCATCCAAGAATTGTTCATTTATGTAATGAAAAGGAGGTTTCCCCCTCGAAGAGGCTGAATTCTAAGGTGTTGATCTATCTTTTCTATATTTTTGTGAGCTGGTTTCATAACACCGGGGGTCAGGTCTAACCACCCGCCCTCCTTGACTTTGGCTGCTAACTGTCCACTGGTGGTCATATAACAGTCATGGGACTAGGGGCTAGCATGGGCCACATGCCACCTAGTCCGCTCCCTCCACCAAAAAGTAGGTCGTATGGGTGTCGGTGGAACCAAGGCTAGGGACATGTGGGCACCCCCTTCGCTTAAGATCTCGTGCTTGCCTCGCAAGTGTCTTGCAGTGAGCATTGAAACCAACTGTTTGAGCTTCCCACTCATGCCTTTCCAATCCACCTACGTTTATGTGGTGTCAAACATTACTAGTGGTCAGGACTCTCCACTTGCCCCCTCCTCCAAAACCATCAAACCATTTGAATTTAAATTTAACCACCACTCTACATGGTTCATAACCAACCATGCTATGCAATGGTGGAGCGTTGAACTTTCTTGTGGGAGGTATAGGTGTCAAACCTCACTGAGGCCCTTGGGCCCATTATAAAAATGTTAGCCATTCATTGAGGACCATGTGGCAGCCTCTGATTGCGCAAGGTTGATGATGCAAGAAAAATTGAATATTCCTGCAAAGTTCAACTTCTCAATCTAGATTACATGCTTAGATTCTTTTATTTAGTCAATTAATTATTATTCACCACATCTCAAAGAATGTAAAATAACAAAAAAATTAATACAAAGAGTCATACATAGAGGCTTTGGTGAATTTGCATTTCTATTAAATAAAGGAAAATTATACATGGCTAAACTCATAATCATACATTTCTCTCTTGTCTTGATTCTACATTCATTTGGCCATTTGTTCTACCTTTAGGCTTAAAATATTTATAATAATATATACAAATAAAATAATTTTTTCTAGATCCATAAATAAATCCACAAATCACTCATAATTTTCAAGGTAGACTCACTTTTTCCTTATTGACAAAATCTTGCCTATCCATATCTTTTCTAAATCCTAAAAGCACCCCCAATAATTTCTAAAATTTCTAAACTTTTTCTTATCCTAACAAGTTGCTAATTTCTACCAAGATTTTTTCTACCACAACCTCTCGTGATTTATTTGCTAATTTTTTCATGCCTTAAAAGGAAAAATTTCTTCTTAGAAATTTTATCTCATAAATTTTATCTCAATCTATAGTTCTCTAAGAAATAAAGAAATTGAAATTATTTATAATAAGGAAATAAATTTCATTTTCCATGTTAAGACCCAGTTTGGAGCTTTGTCTCCAAAAAAGCTTAACAACTTGGAAGCTCTAATTCTCCTACGTCAGACTCACAAGGTAGAAAGGGTTCATGGCCTCTTGGTCATGTGTTATCAATTTTTGAATCCTCTAGGATCCCAAAATTGGTGTTGTAGTTGTCCTTTCATCTTTTCATGTTGTTGTTCACTTGCTTTCCTGATGCAAGGTATTTTAATTACCTAAACATTCTTGTTGGTTTTCCTTTTTCTATTGCATATTCTCTTAGATCTTCTCCTCACCAGCATCCACATTCCATCAATCCCATCATCAAAATCTATCCTTAGTTGAACTTCACACTTGTTTTCCACATGCTTCTGCATATCCTCATTTGTCATCAAAGTTATAAAAAAGTTGTTCAATTTTGTTATACATACATCCTTTACAACCCAATGGTCATACATTGTAGTGTTCCCCTCATTACCTTTCAAGACTATTCTGTATTCTTCTAGTTCTAATTTTTCATAATGAATATGTAGTCTTTGGCTTATTATCCTATTAAAAAAAAAATTAAGGTCCTCATACAATTCAACAAAACAATCTTGAATTTTATTTGTAACATCGATGCAATATCCATCACTTGGGTATTTTTCGAACCACTATTCCAAAAGTTCCATCTCTTCTTCTATGTTTTCTTCCTCTGGAATAAGGCTTTCATTTAGTATTCCAATGATTAGAATCTCCCTGAGTACATCTTCATGATGTATCTCTTCAACCCCTATAATCTTCTCAATGTTATATTCTTGAATAATTTCTATATCATCATCATTATTCATGGAAGCTTCCAATAACTTTCCATATCTAATATCTGTGAACACATGCTTAAGAAAAAACTCTTCAATCTTAGCAATCTTCTCCAACAACTTCATTTATTCATCAACCTACATAAGGATATATTCTAAGTTCCATTTATCACCTGCAACCATACATACAGTGTTAGATTAAAAAATATGAGGTTTCTCATTTGATTCCTCGGCACCACATCTCCATGCTAAACTAAATTAGTTAAATAGTTCATCAAACTATCAATAATTTCTTCCTCAACATCTATAGATTCCTCTTCATCAAGGAATAATCCTTGTTCAAAAACACAAATTCCATATTTAGTTGTTTTGAATACCTCATTCAATATGGAAAACAACCTTTGTCTTTGCTTCATTTGCAATGAATTCCATCTTACCTTCTTATTCTTCATTTTCCAACCATATCTCTAATCTTCCTCATATCCCTGTAGCAACTCCACTAGTACACTAAGATGTACTTTCAATTCAGCCATTCCCCTCTCAAATTCCTCATAACTCATCTTATTCATGCCAACTATCCTAACACATGTTTTCATATGATTATGACTTCTCTCTGAACCCACTATATGGATATTAGTAGCCATATTTACCTTTTGCTTTTGTGAACACTCCTTGTTCAACTATGAGCTACAACAAGCCATTTTCATCTTGTAACAAGTACACTACTTGTCACGGTACCAAGATATCCTCTTGGTAACTCCTCTCTTCTCCATTTCCTTGGCAATTCTACCCACACTCCTTATGGAACTTCCCATGGCAACTTCTACCCAAATTCTGCTCGTTGGAGGTTGTCCTTCTCCTTGTTCTCTCTAGTAGAATATTTCTCCTTTAAGAAACATAGTAAACTTTGAAATGGCAACAGATACTGTTACCCGTTTCATAGAGATAGCAAAAAAAGTGACCTGATTTTGAAAAGGGGTGATTGAGAACACACATGTTTTTTTTAGAGCATAGTTTTTGGCACTTTAATTTTTTATATATACATTGCGTTTTAGAATGGTAGTGATATTCATGCTGATTTAAAAAAGTGGTAATTCTGCATTAGACCCTTTTTTTAAAAGACCTATTTTTTGACTTTAAATTTTCTAATTTATGAAATGTAAATAATTATTTTGTAAATTTAATAATTTTTGAAGTGGTCATTTTTTTCATATTTTCTTGTTTTTTATTTTAATTTTAATTTTTTTGTAGTGAGATTTTTGTTGTTTTGCATTTTTAAATTAGAAGGTCGATATTTTAGATTTTCGATATTCTACATCCTTAATTAATTTTTCAATCCACATGAAAGAATTGTTTCTAAAAACAATATTTTTTAACAATGGACATAAAAATAACCATTTTTAACATAAATATAACTAGAAAACTACATGTTTTCATGATTTTTTGCTAGAATTGGCATGTCAAAATCACAAATTTAATATGAAAATTTTAACTAAAAATGGTTAAATAATAGTTTTTTTATGAATTTCATGTCAAACAAATAATAATAATCACTTTTTTTCTCAAAAAATAATGATTAACTTAAAAATTAATACGAAAATCACATATTACAAATATTGAACGCATAACAACCTTAATTGAGTGTTTATTCTTCTCATAAATTGTCAAAGTCAAAACATTATAAAGCTTGATTTCCAAGCATAACTTAAATTTAATCAACAATATCATGTAATCCAAACTCTTCATCCTCTAGAGTTTCATCATTGTCTTCTTCCACAATATTTTCTGCTTCCTTTTGCTCATTTTCCTCTTCTAATGGATCTTTGATGTCTGTGAATCTCCCAATGTATGTCTTTCCAAACATTCCATGTAATGGTGGTTGGGGTTCCTTTGCCTTTTTTGCCACACGTGATTCACTAAAGTCCCCTTTCTTCAACCCAATTTCTTGCATTCCATCTGAAAGAAATTGAAGAGAATTAATTCTTTGCTGAATGAAATTGCACTGTATTGGATCTTTTTCAATTGAAATGCAATTTCTTCCTTTTTGAAGGCAAAATGCTAGTGTTGTACCTAATTATCAAGCACAAAAGAAATAATGAACTAAATTAGTACAATGACATATTAATTAAAAAATAATATATTGAAATTCAATTCCATATAATAAAACTTATCCGAGCCAGAAAATAAATCCAGAACCCAATCTCCTTCATTTGAACATATGTGTATAAGATAGTTAATCAATAATTGTGGTTTTATGAGAGATTCTTCAGCGTAAATCACATAGAATATCATTTGTCGACGCGTTTCGAACCAACCAGTGTGGTTCATCGTCAGGACAAGTTGAAGAAACAGATCCAGCTTAGCATGTTAAATAGTATGAGCAGAGTCTCCAACGGCTAATTCGACCAACGACTAATTTTGACCTTGGGACCAGGGTCAAATTATTAATATTATTATTACTATTATTTATTTATTATTATTATTATTATTATTCAATTTTTAATAAATAAAATAATTTTAATTGGTGTTAATGGTTAGTTAAAAAACTAATTCATTTATTTATTTAATAATTTTTTTTTCTCAATAAGACTAATTCTATTATGGATACAAAAAGTTACAACTAGGCAGTGGCCTTGAGAGTTCAGCCTGACGATGGCGTTTTACAAAAACACATAAGATCAGTGCAGTTCTCTGACACATTACAGTTTTCCATAGTGACCAGACCAATACATTTTGACAGACAGCACCCTGAGACTGACAGAAACATGGACAGACCCTGCCCAGAGACAGACAGAAACAGCTGATATATGTAGAAACGACACATTAACTTGCAAGAACCGGAGCCAAAACATAGCAACAAAACCAGAATAAGCTAGGCTAGTCATCATCTGTGGTATAGGGCTCCTCAACAACCAGACACCTGTACCGAAGAAGGTCCTCCGAGTCCGAATGAGGAGCAACCGAGCCGGTGGGATCGCCACACACGGACACACCTGGGCCAGCGGGGTTTGCCAGAATTGGAGACGAAGCATCCTCCGAGACTGAGCGCAGGTGCTCCTCCGGGTTTGCAATTCTCTTCTCCATAGGTTCAATAGCTTGGGCCGCTCCCAAATTGCTGTTGTCTTCAAGCTTTTCAATAGAGACAGAAATAATAAAAATGGCATTGTCGAACGAGCAAGGGAAGCGATACCGCGCTGTCTGGTGAGCGACAAGCTCACTTACCACCTCTCCCGATCTACCGCGACCCCTTCCTCTGCCACTCCTCGTTGACGAAGGACTTCGCTGTTCAGGTTCCAGAGTGTCAGAGGAGCGCTGCGAGACAGCTCGAACACCAGAGCCCCCCCTTCTGCTCAGTAGCCTGACTCTTTCGTGCCGCATGTTGGCTTGCTGTGTGCTGGGTAATTGTAGAACCTCCCAATAACCATACAATCTCTAGACACTAACAGTGCTGTCAACCCCTGCAACGGGATGCAGAGAAACGCCCAGAACTGCAGGTGAAACCTCGATGGCAGAACGAATTGGAGCTGGAATGCGATGAGCGTTTAAGGAGCAGCAAGACGCGGCGATAATGACGGCAGATGAACACCATAATGGCCGCATTAATGTGGTTATGCAGGCCCGTTCCCCTTCCCAAGTGAACTTACTCGTGGCGTATGCGAGCTGACAGATGCCCACATGAAACGCCGCCCGAATGTCCTTCGAACATTTAATCACCCGCATCCGGGGTTTATTTAATAATTAATAATTATAAAGATTATAATAATAGGTTGTTAATAAAATTTAGTTAGAATTAATAAAAATATAGGAACGAGGTAACTTAGAAAAATAAAAATAATTGGAACGTGGTAATAAAAAATAAAAATAAAAATACATAAATAAATATTAATGTATGTAAATTAAAGAAACTGGTTAAAAAAGGTACTAAAATAAATAAATAAAAATAAATTAGTTAATTAATTAGAACGTAACAAATAACCATAATAATAAAAAAAGAATAATAAAAAATAAAAATAAATAAATAGATAAATAAATAAATAAAATAAAAATAAAAATAAATAAATCAATAATAATAATAATAATAATAATAATACGTAACAAGAAAAGATTATGGGGTTAAATAAGTTAACTAATAAAAATCATAATCCTTCAATTAGGAAGAGAGGGCTGGGATCCAGCAGCTGCTTATCTTCCATCCGTCCTCTCTATTGAGATTGTTCGGTCTTTTCTCAATTTCAATGTCTTCCCTAAATTTTCGGTGATGGAATTGCGAAACCCTAGTGATAACACTCGCCTCCTCTATGCAGACATGATGATTGGTACTCTCTGCATGCTTAGCTAAAGCGGAAGACCTGGTTCTCCTATGCCTGAGGTCAGCTGCATGCTCACTAGTCCTTTGACTAATGGAGCGACCAGTCTCACCAATATAGGGTGCCCCACAGGAACAAGGAATAATATAAACCCCTTTCATGTCCTTAGGGTTGATAGGATCCTTCACAGATCTAATGGATTTATGGATGGAGTTGAGGGGTCTAAAGGTCGAGGGGACATTATGCCTCTTAAGAATCCTAGCAATCTTATCCGTGGTCCCCTGTACATAAGGAAGATGGACACCTGGGACCCGCTCTTTCGGTTCTCTTTTAGCTAATGAATTTTTGGTAGCTTTGAGGAAAGCTTTCCAACCCAGGTACTTGATGTAACCATTCTCAACGAAAACATTAAGGAGGTGGGATTTCTCTTTCTCAATGCTTTTTTCATCAGAGATCCTAAGGGCCCGAGTAGCTAGGGTGTTAATAACACCCAACTTTTGGGTCAGGACATGGTGGGAATTGGCATGAAGATACTGCTCCGTATGTGTTTTCTTTCGAAACACTTGGTGGGAGAGGGAACCATCACTATTCTTAGAAATAATAATATCAAGGAATGGGAGGCAACCATTGACTTCCTGTTCTTTGGTGAACTTAATGGCTGATGATTGACAGTTGAGATGATCAGAGAAGAGATCCAATTCCTCTTGGCCATGAGACCAGATGACATTAGTGTCATCTACATATCTCTTCCAAAGCTTTGGCAGGAAGCGTACCGAGCTAAGGGCCTTGGATTCAAAATCTTCCATAAAAATATTAGCAACCACAGGGGAAAGGGGGGAGCCCATGGCAACACCACAGGTTTTCTCAAAGAACTCTCCTTCAAAACTAAGGAAGGTGGAGGTTAGGCAGATCTCCACTAATCGAGTAGTATCAGGATCAGTTAGGCAGTTGACCACCTCCATAGCCTCATTTATAGGGATGCAGGTGTATAGGGAAACAACATCAAAACTAACAAGGATGTCCTCGAGGTCAAGCTTAACGTCCTTGAGCTCCTTAATAAAGGAAGCAGAGTCTTTGACGAAGGACTTTGTACGGCAAACTAGGGGCTTAAGCTTGAAGGCAAGGAACTTAGCAAGAAGATAGGTAGGCCCACTAATGGTGTTGACAATGGGCCTAAGGGGAGCTCCTTCTTTGTGGATCTTAGGAAGTCCATAAATCCTAGGAGTTATGGGACTGCTCTCAATGAGTTTATGGTGCAAGTCACACAAAGATTTAGAGGATTTAATGGTAAGCACCACATTCTTAGAATTCTTCTTTAAAGGGATTTTGGGAAGCTTTTTATAGCTTCCACTATTATAAAGATGATCCAACATCTTACTGCGGTAATCGACTTTGTTGAGAATGACAACATCCCCACCTTTGTCGGCTTTCAGAACAACGATATCATTGTTCTGGTTTAAGGATCTAAGAGCTACCAATTCCTCCTTGCTAAGGTTGCTCTTAGGGGGCTTTGCCTTCCTCAAGATTACTGCACAATCCTGCCTGATAGTGTTTTTAATATTATCAGGTAAACCCTTAATCCCGAACTCTATGTCACAAATAATATCCTCCACGGGAATCTTCTTAGGGGCTAAGGCAAAATTTAACCCCTTACTTAAAACATTAAACACAGCAGGGGGAAAAGAAAAACTGGACAAATTAATAACCTTATTATTTATATTACAATTTATTCTACCCCTAAAGTTACCATCAGTAGAACCATCCAACTCATTATTAATATAATTATTACTATTATTATTATTGTTATTAATATCATTATTATAATAGTAATTATTAATATTAATATTAATATTATTGTTATTATTATAATTATTATTAATATTATATTTATCATTATTATTATTATTGTTAATATAAATATCATTATTACTAATATTATAATTGATAAAATCGTTATTATAATTATTATCATGCTTAAAGTCATTATCAAACCAGTTGATGTTTTTATTAAAATTCCTATAGTCATTCCCATTATCATTTTTATAATCGTTAATATCATGATCATCAAACTTAAAGTCATTGTTATAACCGTTGATGTTTTTATTACAATTCGTATCTTTATAATTATAATCACTCCCCTTATTATATTTATAATTATAATTAAAATTATAATGAGAATCAAAACGAAACGAGTTGAAATGAGAAAGGGGGAGGACTGCGCTATCACCTGGGCGGGCTGTATTAACGAGCGGAGCCAAGTCACCAATCTGCTGATCAGACAACTGAGAGGCAGATCCAACGACGGGAGCCAAGTCATCACTCAGCTGATCGGATGGCTCATGAACAGATTTATCAGCCGCGACTAGAGCCAAACCATCAATCACCTGCTCGGATGACTCAAAACCAGTTTTGATAGCCGGATTAGAGATAACCAGCAGGGAAGAACATGGAGGGGGTGACGGTGAACCATCCCCGCGCCCTGAGGAAGAGCTGCATACAGCACTGTCGCCGAGATTATGTAAGGGAGCCCGTAGATCGGCGCAACGGTATTCCTTACCCAGACAGCAGAAGGAAGCACATTCCGGTGGACCAGCAATAGAGGGAACCTGCGTTTTATAACCAGCAATACAGGAAATCTGCGTCTCACAACCACGTCCAGGACATTCAGCAGTGGAAACCTGCGTATCACAACCATGCCCTAGACACAAATTGCAGACAACGCTGTTCTTTAAACCATCTACCATAACCTTCAGATCCGAATGGAGATTATCTTCAAGCAGCTTACCATCAGAGATAAGAGGAGAAAGAAAATTACAGTTAGGTTTGGAAGAGATCAGATCTCCAGCCACGAATAGATTGGACTGTTGGCCACTCTCCTCCATGCTGGAGCATGTGAGATCTGATGATGAGAGCGGATTGGCCTCAATGTTAGTGATTGCAGAGTTATCCTCATGAGGGACCAAATCGGAAGACCCACCAGATACCCACTCTTTCAACGCAGACTTCTGAAACGCAGAAATACGGCTATGTGAAACAACGTCCGAAGATTTCAGCGCTAACCTTTGAAACTTAGAGGCCTGCTTCTGCTTCCGAATCTCTTCTAACCGTAGAGATTTTAATGCCGAACACGCATCTATTCTGGCCCAAAGGGAGGCGGGAATTAAATTCGCAAGCATCAGATGTAAACCCAAGAGATTAAGAGAGAGTTGATTAAGGGATCTTCTAATCTTGTTGATTTCAACCCTTAATAGAGCCAGACTAGCCCTCAGGAAAACCTGATGGTTCTGAGGAGTGTGAAGGCGATGATTAATATGAGCGAAAACAGGGATGACGGAGGAGTCCCTACATCTTTTAAGAAATGCTAGATCTGTCTTCAACTTTGAAACCTGCAAGCGTGCCCGTTCAAATTGATGAACCTTGGTTGCGATGGCTTTTCCGTGCAGGGATTCGATTGTCGAATTGAGGCTTCTGTGATCCATATCAATTTATGAGAGATTCTTCAACGTAAATCACATAGAATATCATTTGTCGACGCGTTTCGAACCAACTAGTGTGGTTCACGGTCAAGACAAGTTGAAGAAACAGATCCAGCTTAGCATGTTAAATAGTCTGAGAAGAGTCTCCAATGGCTAATTCGACCAATGACTAATTTTGACCTTGGGACTAGGGTCAAATTATTAATATTATTATTAATATTATTTATTTATTATTATTATTATTATTATTCAATTTTTAATAAATAAAATAATTTTAATTGGTGTTAATGGTTAGTTAAAAAACTAATTCATTTATTTATTTAATAATTAATAATTATAAAGATTATAATAATAGATTGTTAATAAAAGTTAGTTAGAATTAATAAAAATATAGGAACGAGGTAACTTAAAAAAATAAAAATAATTGGAACGTGGTAATAAAAAATAAAAATACATAAATAAATATTAATGTATGTAAATTAAAGAAGCTGGTTAAAAAAGGTACTAAAATAAATAAATAAATAAATAAAAATTAAATAAAAATAAATTATTTAATTAATTAGAACGTAACAAATAACCATAATAATAAATAAATAATAATAATAAATAAAAATAAATAAAAAATAAATAAATAAATAAAATAAAAATAAAAATAAATAAATCAATAATAATAATAATAATAATAATAATAATAATAATAATAATACGTAACAAGAAAAGATTATCAAGTTAAATAAGTTAACTAATAAAAATCATAATCCTTCAATTAGGAAGAGAGGGCTGGGATCCAGCAGTTGCTTATCTTCCATCCGTCCTCTCTATTGAGATTGTTCAGTCCTTTCTCAATTTCAAGGGCTTCCCAAAATTTTCGGTGATGGAATTGCGAAACCCTAGCGATAACACTCGCCTCCTCTATGCAGACATGATGATTGGTGCTCTCTGCATGCTCAGCTAAAGCGGAAGACTTGGTTCTCCTATGCCTGAGGTCAGCTGCATGCTCAATAATCCTTTGACTAATGGAGCGACCAGTCTCACGAATATAGGGTGCCCCACAGGAACAAGGAATAATATAAACCCCTTTCATGTCCTTAAGGTTGATAGGATCCTTCACAGATCTGAGGGATTTACGGATGGTGTTGAGGGGTCTAAAGGTCGAGGGGACATTATGCCTCTTAAGAATCCTAGCAATCTTATCCGTGGTCCCCTGTACATAAGGAAGATGGACACCTGGGACCCGCTCTTTCGGTTCTCTTTTAGCCAATGAATTTTTGGCAGCTTTGAGGAAAGCTTTCCGACCCAGGTACTTGCTGTAACCATTCTCAACAAAAACATTAAGGAGGTGGGATTTCTCTTTCTCAAAGCTTTTTTCATCAGAGATCCTAAGGGCCCGAGTAGCTAGGGTGTTAAGAACACCCAACTTCTGGGCCGGGAAATGGTGGGAATTGGCATGAAGATACTGCTCCGTATGTGTTTTCTTTCGAAACACTTGGTGGGAGAGGGAACCATCACTATTCTTAGAAATAAGAATATCAAGGAATGGGAGGCAACCATTGACTTCCTGTTCTTTGGTGAACTTAATGGCTGACGATTGACAGTTGAGATGATCAAAGAAGAGATCCAATTCCTCTTGGCCATGAGACCAGATGACATTAGTGTCATCTACATATCTCTTCCAAAGCTTTGGCAGGAAGCATGCCGAGCTAATGGCCTTGGATTCAAAATCTTCCATAAAATGATTAGCAACCACAGGGGAAAGGGGGGAGCCCATGGCAACACCACAGGTTTGCTTAAAGAACTCTCCTTCAAAACTAAAGAAGGTGGAGGTTAGGAAGATATCCACTAATCGAGCAGTATCAGGATCAGTTAGGCGGTTGACCACCTCCATAGCCTCATTTATAGGGATGCAGGTGTACAGGGAAACAACATCAAAACTAACAAGGATGTCCTCGGGGTCAAGCTTAACATCCTTGAGCTCCTTAATAAAGGAAGCAGAGTCTTTGACGAAGGACTCTGTACGACCAACTAGGGGCTTAAGCTTGAAGGCAAGGAACTTAGCAAGAAGATAGGTAGGCCCACCAATGGTGTTGACAATGGGCCTAAGGGGAGCTCCTTCTTTGTGGATCTTAGGAAGTCCATAAATCCTAGGAGTTATGGGACTGCTCTCAATGAGCTTATAGTGCAAGTCACACAAAGATTTACAGGATTTAATGGTAAGTGCCACATTCTTAGAAATCTTCTTTAAAGTGTTTTTGGGAAGCTTTTTATAGCTTCCACTGTTATAAAGATGATCCAACATCTTACTGCGGTAATCGACTTTGTTGAGAATGACAACAACCCCACCTTTGTCGACTTTCAGAACAACGATATCATTGTTCTGGTTTAAGGATCTAAGAGCTACCAATTCCTCCTTGCTAAGGTTGCTCTTAGGGGGCTTTGCCTTCCTCAAGATTACTGCACAATCCTGCCTGATAGTGTTTTTAATATTATCAGGTAAACCCTTATTCCCGAACTCTATGTCACAAATAATATACTCCATAGGAATCTTCTTAGGGGCTAAGGCAAAATTTAACCCCTTACATAAAACATTAAACACAGCAGGGGGAAAAGAAAAACTGGACAAATTAATAACCTTATTATTTATATTACAATTTATTCTACCCCTAAAGTTACCATCAGTAGAACCATCCAACTCATTATTAATATAATTATTACTATTATTATTATTGTTATTAATATCATTATTATAATAGTAATTATTAATATTAATATTAATATTGTTATTGTTATTATTATAATATTATTATAGTTATTATTATTATTATTGTTGTTAATATAAATATCATTATTACTAATATTATAATTGATAAAATCGTTATTATAATTATTATCATGCTTAAAGTCATTATCAAACCGGTTGATGTTTTTATTAAAATTCCTATATTCATTCACATTATCATTTTTATAATTGTTAATATCATGATCATCAAACTTAAAGTCATTGTTATAATCGTTGATGTTTTTATAACAATTCATATCTTTATAATTATAATCACTCCCCTTATTATATTTATAATTATAATTATAATGAGAATGAGAATCAAAACGAAACGAGTTGAAATGAGAAAGGGGGAGGACTGCGCTATCACCTGGGCGGGTTGTATTAACGAGCGGAGCCAAGTCACCAATCTGCTGATCAGACAACTGAGAGGTAGATCCAACGACGGGAGCCAAGTCATCACTCAGTTGATCGGATGGCTCATGAACAGATTTATCAGCCGCGGCTACAGCCAAACCATCAATCACCTGCTCAGATGACTCAAAACCAGTTTTTATAGCCGGATTAGAGATAACTAGCAGGGAAGAACATGGAGGGGGTGACGGTGAACCATCCCCGTGCCCTGAGGAAGAGCTGCATATAGCACTGTCACCGAGATTATGTAAGGGAGCCTGTAGATCGGCGCAACGGTATTCCTTACCCAGACAGCAGAAGGAAGCACATTTCGGTGGACCAGCAATAGAGGGAACCTATGTTTTATAACCAACAATACAGGAAATCTGCGTCTCACAACCACGTCTAGGACATTCAGCAGTAGAAACCTGCGTATCATAACCATGCCCTGGACGCAAATTGCAGACATCACTGTTCTTTAAACTGTCTACCATAACCTTCAGATTCGAATGGAGATTATCTTCAGGCAGCTTACCATCAGAGATAAGAGGAGAAAGAAAATTACGGTTAGGTTTGGAAGAGATCAGATCTCCAGTCGCGAATAGATTGGACCGTTGGCCACTCTCCTCCACGCTAGAGCATGCGAGATCCGATGATGAGAGCTTATTGACCTCAATTGTGGTTTTTGATAAATGCTAACTATCTCTCCTTTTGCTTCTTTGTCTTCATATGCTAGTTTTCTCAGAACAACATCATAATTCAGTATTTGGCTATAACTCTTTCTGTCTACCCAATTAAAAATCATAGACATATTGCTATCATCTTTTGCCTAACTATCAATATGAATGAACTCACAATCATTTATAAATTGTTGATATTCATTATTAAGAAGATTTGACTTTTGCCTGTAACATGAAATAGTAAAAGTTCAACTAACTTGTACAAAAATGAATTTTTCAACATTAATCAAATATACATTTTAAATGTCTTACCATGTAAGTTGCATCCTTGAATTTGTTTTCCCCTTGAAGCTTGACAATATAATTGCCAATTGTGTGTCTGAAAGAAATGTCGTAAATCTCCATAATGGTGATGATGTGACTTCTACAAATCCCGCAACCACTTTACTAAGAGCTTGATAAGTATAAGGGTCACTATCATAGTCAATGTTTGGAATATTGAAACCATGGGGAATATCTGCAATAACTAGGGCATAATCCCTTTTAGGTATGAGTTTAGCAATGTCTTCACAGTCACCTTGTATTACTTGATATTGAATAGTGTCTAGCCCATTCCAAATGAAGTGATTAAGAGTTGGATCAAGTTCAACATTCTTAATACATTGCTTCCTTAGTCTTTTGATCTTTATTTTTTCAATAAAGGTTTTGAAACTATCTAGTGCTCCATTATCATCCTTCCTCATATTTTATAAAATAAACAAATATACGTGTAAGTTATAAATTAAAAATATTACACAGATGAATAAAAATGAATGTATAAATCAAGATACCTTTTTAAATGCAAGATAAAAAGTTTTTAATGTTGATGTAGAAATTGAATCTGGATAGTTGCGTATAACATCATCCCAACTATCTTCATTCAACAATCTAACCATTTGTTCTTGAATTTTCATATAAACTTTGTGACTGCATAGATAAAGTAACAAAACTTAATATAATGATATGTATAACAAATACTACCAAGAACAACATGTTTTATATAAAAGATAATTATAATCTAGAAATAAATAAAAATAATTCAACAAACTTACTTTTGAAATTCTTAAGACATTTCCTCCAATGGTAATTCCCCTGACCTCACAGAGATAATATTGTTTTGAAAATTTTTCCATCTTTCACTCCTTGCATCACTCTCTAAGGTGTGATAGTCATATCATCTAGAAGATGCTTCATTTCATGAGTTGATTTACTGTTGCTACATATCAATGGCTTAGAATTTTTGACCCTCTGGTTTTTAATGCCAATGTCTTCCCACATGCTAAAAATCTCATCAATCAACTTCCAAACATCTCCAGTTCTAAAAGCCAATTGGAAAATGTTATCAACACCTCTGAATAAATCACTAAATTTGTTGCATTTTCCACCTTTTGAATTGGTTTTCTCTTCAATTTGATAGCATATTTCCATACAAAATTCCTTTCGAAAATCTACAGTAACATTTATCCTATCCCCACCACATTTTTCTTGAAATTCACTATGAATAAATCTAACCCTTTGGATGAAAATCATAGACATCCTATATTCATTATCTGAATTATGATCCCATGCCACTAACTTTGCTTCTATATTTGATAAACTAGCATAAATGATGCATTTCATTGTTTCAAAATGTGGGTTATTAGGATATTCATCCATCAATTATCTTTGAGCTTCTATAGAATGGTTCCCCCCAAGCACATAATAATTGTATTCAAAACATTTTGACTTATCAAATGCTTCTTTGTTGGGAACTTGAAGTGGATCAACAAGAAGCACATAACTAACCACATAAGCATATGGAGTGTACCTCATCAATGTCTTCAAGTTGTGAACATGTAGATGATGTGGCTTTCTGACTTGATATTGACATTGTCCTTCACTTGCCTTATAGGTTTGTCTCACATTAATCTGAAATGTATGACTAGCATCAATTAAGTTTCTCCATGTCAAATTCTGTCAAATGACATTTTATTTTGTTTTGATAATGCCGTCCTCTAAATTAGCTCCTAGTGTAATGATTTCTCTACTTTCTTTTAATGTTTCACTAGGTTCTTGACTGTTGGTAATGACTACTTCAAAATCTTCAACTTTACTTTTCTTCATCATAACATTCTCAATGGATTTATTTTTGGACATTGTTACTTTTGGTCTTTTACGACTCTTCTCAGTCTCAATGTCATCTTCAGTAATGGCAACATATGCTTTACTATCAGTTTCAACTTCATCGTCCTCAAAAGTAACTTGTCTACCCTTGGTAGATTTATCCACCAGAGGCCTTTTTTTTCTTATTCTTTGGATGTAGTTTTGTACCATCATCAATTACTACATTTTGCTTGTTTTCCATATCTTCTTCTAACACTGAGTAAAAACTGCTGACAACTTTCATGATATCATGCTCTATGAAATGAATGCCTCCCAACCTAATTGAACAACTTTCAACAAAATTATGCCAAACAAAATATCATATGTCAATAAAAACAAAGTTAAAAAATATAGCGAGACACTTTCAAGAATACAAAATACAAATATAAATAACAATACATACGATGTTTTGTTTCATCTCATTTACGATTTGTTTACACAACTTTGTAGATACCTCTCTCATGTCATACAATGAATATGATAATTGGTATTTAATCCTTTCATGTGACTTGGGAGCTTTTGTAAGTATGTAAACAACTTCAGTGTCTGGTACCAAACACATATCTATGACTCTTCCCATCACCTCATAAATTCCATTATCATTCAGTATATCAATATATATATATATATATATATATATATTCACATTTTGGCTTTCTCTTTCTTTCACATACCAGATTCTTGATGGAAATTTCACCTCTTTTGAATTCTTCCAGTCTAAAATCATCTTCTTATCATTTGAGGCACTTGAGAGATTATAGCCATGAGCTTAGGTGGAGTTCGTTCACCAATGTTTTTTTGAAGATGAACCTTTAAGAGTCTTTGGTCCAAAAAGATTCATAGAAATCTTCTTTGATGCCATTTCCTGAAAAATAGAAACACATAAATCAGTAAATAACAAAAACATATTAACTTAAATTAACAACAAAAATATATCATAAATTTTTTTATTTTTATAATCAAATAATTGAAATTAAAAAATATTAACACTAAGAAAATTGTCTGCCACCCCACGGGCAGGCGGGCCGCCGAGGTGGCGGGGGGGGGAGGCAGTGGCAACAACTTCTACCATTTCTCCCCACATTGATCTCCTTCTCTGTTTTCAATCCACCCCTTAGGGGAGAGGCTGAGGGGTAGATTGAAGATGGAGAAGGAGATCAATGGGGAGAGAAATTGTAGGAGTTGTTGCCATAACCTCCACCATGCCACACCAGTGGCCCACTCGCCTGCGTGGAGGCCACCAGGCTGGTACGGGGGGTTGCCACAGCTTTCCCCTTGCACCACCTAGGCTGCCTGCCAGGCAGGGTTGCATGAGGGGGGCTGCGACAATTTCTACCATTTCTCTTGATATAGATCTCCCTCTCCATATTTAATTTACCCCTCAGCGTCCCCCTTGAGGGGTATATTGAAGAAGAAGAAGAAGGAAATCAATATCAGAAGAAATGGTAGAAGCCCACCGACACCACCCTGGCCATTCGAGGATGTGGCAAGCAATTCCGAGAATCACGCGACCTCTAGGGGCGGACGGGCGGACCGCTAGGGTGGCGCAGGATGGGGTTGCAGCCGCTCCACACTGCACCACCTAGGCAGCTCGCTTGCCCCTTAGGGGTGGCTAGGCAATTCTTGGAATTGCCCAACAACCATTAACAGGCGGGCGGGCGGGTCGGTGCTGGGCGGGTGGGTCGGCGGGCAGGAGGGCGGTGAGGGATGGCGGGGTGGGGAGCGTAGGTGAGGTCGGCGGGTGGTTGAGGGAAGGCAGGCCGGGTGGGTGAGGGCAAGAGGGTAGGCTAGGCGGGTGAGGGCGAGAGGGTGGGCCGGGCGGGTGTGGGTAGTCGGGGTGCACAGGTGTGGGCAGGCGGGCGCACGGGGTTGGCAGTGGGGGGTGGGGCAGGCAGGTTGAGGGGGGGCGGAGGGTGGCGGGTGAGGGCGGGTGCGGGTGAGTGGGTGGGTGCAGGTGGGGTGAGCGGTTGAGGGCGGGCGAGCGAGGGTAGGCGGGCCGGGTGGGCGAGGGTGGGGCTAGTGAGGGCGGGTAGGTGGGTGGGTGGGCGGGGTGAGGGTGGGCGATCGGGCAGGCATGGGCGCGCGAGCGGGTGGGTGGGCATGGGCGATGGCAGGTGAGGGCGGGTAGGCCAGTGGGCGGGGTGGGTGAGGGTGGGTGGGTGGGGCGAACCTAGGTGGGGTGGGCGAGGGCGGATGGGGAGGGCGGGCGAGGACGGGCAGGGAGGGGAAGGTCGGGCAAGTGTGGGTGGCCGGCGGGCGGGCTGGGTAGGCGGGCAAGGAGGGCAGGGTGGGTGGGCGTGGTGGGGGGGGGTCGGGTGGATGGGGAGGGTGGAGTGGGTGGGTGGGTGGGGAGGGGGAGGCACGGTAGGGTGGGTTGGCGGGGTGGGGGAGGCCGGGGTGGGTCGGCGGGCGGGGTGGGAGAGGCTAGGCCGGTAGGGAGGGCGGGGAGGGCAGGGTGGGTGGGCGAAGAGGGGCAGGCCAGGTAGGCGGGGAGGGCAGAGTGGGTGGGCAATCGGGGAGGGGGAGGATGGATGGGTGGGAATCGCCCAACCACTACGGCCAAGCGGGCGGGCCGCCGGGGTGCCGCAAGGTGGGCACTGTAGCCCCACCCAACGCGACCTTGACCGCCCGCTCGTACGACCGCGGTGGTTTGGGCGATTCTGGGAATCGCCCAACCCCCACAGTCGAGTGGGCGGACCGACATGGTGGCACGGGGTGGGGCTACGCCGCCCACCTCGTGCCACCCAGGCAGCTCGCTCGCACGGTGGCTTGGTGATTCCTAGAATCGCCAAGCCACTACGTGGTCTGGCCGGCGGGCCGCCAGGGTGGCATGAGTGGGGGCAGGGAGAGCGGGTGAGGGTAGGGAGGGCATGCAGGCGAGGTAAGGAAGGTGGGAAAGTGAGTGAGGGTAGGTGGGAGAGGGAGGGCAAATGGGATGGGTGCAAGGGCGGGTGGAGTTGGTGGCACGGGTGGGCACGGCCGAGGGCGGGCAAGCGCAGGCAAGGATGGGTGTTGCGGGCTGGTGGGGAGAGTGGGTTCGAGTAGGTGGGGAGGGTGGGGGTGGGCGCAGGTGGGTAGCACGGGTTCAGGCATGGGTGGGTTGTGAGGGAGGGCATGTGGGGTGTGAGGGCGGGCGGGTGAGGGGGTGGGCATGGGCAGGGAGGGAGGGCGGGTGAGGGGGCGGGCGTGGGGGGGGAGGGAGTGTGGGGGAGGCGGCAGGCGTGGGTAGGGAGAAAGGGTGGGTGAAGGGGTGGGCGGGGTGGGCGAGTGGGGGTGGGGAGGGCGGGTGAAGGGATGGGCGGGGTGGGTGAGGGCAGGTGGGGAGGGTGGTTATGTGGGGCATGGGGGGGACGGTAGGTGAGGTTGTGGGTGTGGGCGAGGAGGCCGGGGGAGGCCGGGTGGGACATGCGGGAGGGTGGGGGAGGGTAGGTGGGGGTGGGGTGGGGTATGTGGGCGAGAGTGTGAGGGCTATGTGTGAGTGGGTGTGTGAGGGGGCAGGAGGTAGGGTGGGTGCCTGTGAGGGGGTGGAGGGGGGGTAGGTGGGTGTGAGGGGCAGGGACGGGTGGGTGTGAGGGGGCGGGAGGGGGGGGGCGGTGGGTTTGAAGGGGCGGGGGGGTGGGTGAGTGTGGGGGTGGGTGTGGGGGGGGGTGGGTGGGTGTGAGGGGTTGTGTGGGGAGACGGTAGTTGGGGATGGAGTTATGGGTGAGGGGGCCAGTGTGGGTGGAGGGGACGCGTGGGCGGGTTGGGGTGTAAGGGGGGCGGGTGCGGGTGGCCATGGAAGGGTACAGGGATCGTGTGGGGATGTGGGGGTGAGGAGTCTGGGGGGGTGGTGCTAGGGCGTGACGGTGGCATTGAGGGGGCAGGATGTTGGGGGGGGAGGTAGGGGGGCGGGTTGTGGGTGTAGGGGTTGAGGGTGTGGTGGGGCGGGGGGGCGGTAGGGGGTGTGGGGGTGGGTGGGGTTGCAGCGGCCCGCCTGCCCGCCAGGGTGGTTGGGTGATTTTGAGAATTGCCCAACCCCTGTGGTGGGCAGGCAGGCCGCAGGGGTGGGTGACACAACCCCACCTGCCCCCACACCCCCTACCGCCCCATTTGCGCCCTCACACCCTGCCCGCCCACCCGCCCTACCCGCCCACCCCGGCGACACCACGACAGTTCACCCACAGCTGTTGGGCAATTGAGTTTGGTTGGGCTCACCATGCTCACGACTTACGTAATTTTTATTTTGGCTCAGAAAAAGTATTAATTTAAAAAAAAAATCTTCTTCATTAAACTAATTTAATATGAAAATTTTCGAGGAAAAAATTTAACTTACCTTTCAATTGTGAGAATTATTCGTTGAATATGTTGTTGATAGCAATGTAGCTACTTCACAAATTCACAAGTCTTTCAACGAACTTCAGAAAACGTAGATGTGATGTGAGTAATAGTGATAATGTAATTTATTATATAAGTGAAATTACGGGGATGTTTTACTGTATGGTTAATGTGGGATAATTTGTTTTAAAATATGATAAAGAGAATACTGTAGAATTGTTTTGCAGTGGGGTGAATGTGGGATTAATTTGTTTTAGAATATATTACAAAAATTAAAAAAAAACATTCAATTATTTAGTAAGTATTATATACTTTAACTATTAAAATAATTAATGTAGAAGTTGTAGCTTACAATTTTAATTTTAATGATTTATTTGATAAAAAATTTAGTTTACATTTTTCAATAAATTGTAGAGTAAAATAATGAAGGTTAATAAATCTAACAAACTATTTGGAGGGAAATATTTTCGCGAAACTTTTTGGAGGGAAAATTTTTGGAGGGAAAATTTCATTCTCTAAGCTATATAATATCTTTAGGAGACTCTCCATTTGTATCATTCAACATCTTCTATTTGAAAGGGATGGATTATTTTGATAGTGAAGTTTCTATTTATACACCATCAACATCTTCATCGCGTAACAACTCTATTCATATTGATGAATATAGCGGGAATTCTTCCACCATGAACAGAAAGTCAATTCTTCCACCTAGTCCTAATTCTAAGGACTATGAGAGCAGCACTGATGAAAGAGGCGATGGAGAATTTCAAATAAATAAGGAGTCACATATTCCACTTAGTCCTAATTCTAAGGACTATGAGAGCATCAGCTATGATGAGCTTGATGACAAATTTCAAAAGAATAGATTATCACGGTGTCCAGTTAGTCCTAATTCTAAGGACTATAAGAGCAACAATGGTGAAGAGTATGATGGTGAAGTTCAAAATAATGGAGTGTCATGGTGTCCACTTAGTCCTAGTTCTAAGGACTAGGAGAGTAGTAGTTTTGAAGAGCATGATGGCGAATTTCAAAATAATGGAGCGTCACGGTGTCCACTTAGTTCTAATTCTAAGGACTATGAGAGCAGCAGTGATGAAGAGCGTGATAACGAATTTAAAAAGAATGGAGTGTCAAAGTGTCCACTTAGTCCTAATTCTAAGGACTATGAGAGTAGTAGTGATGAAGAGCATGATGGTGAATTTCAAGAGTATGGAGTGTCACAGTGTCCAGTTAGTCCTAATTCTAAGGACTATGAGAGCAACAATGATGAAGAGCAGGATGATGAATTTGAAAATATTGGAGTGTCACGGTGTCCACTTAGTCCTAATTCTAAGGACTACGAGAGCAACAATCATGAAGAGCATGATGATGGATTTCAAAAGAATGGAGTGTCACAGTGTCCTCTTAGTCCTAATTCTAAGGACTATGAGAGCAGCAGTGATGAAGGACAGGATGATGCACTTAGTCCTAATTCTGATTAGTATAAAGGTAGCAGTGACAAAGGACATGATGTAGCATCTTCAATAAGTAAATAGTCACATTTTTTACGTAGTCCTAATTCTATGGACTATGAGAGTAGCACTGACAATGCACATGAGGAAGAATATCCATTAAGCATCGAGTCAAATTTTCCATTCAGTCTGAATTCTAAGGACTATGATAGCAGCACTGAAGAAGGGGATGATGAAGAATATCCACCAAGTCAATATTTGAAAAGCACAGCTGATCATAGTGTGGATAACATTCCTCTTAGTGATGATGAAAATCCTTATACAAATGATGATCCAATGATGGAGATGTTGCCAAGAAATATTGTATCGAGGAGTAGGAGCATACCTTTTCATATCAATGCATGTTGTTGTAGTTATACAAGGGGTGGAGTAGAATACATGACAAGAAGAAGTTCTATCAGTGCTCTCATTTCAAGTGAATGTTTCCAAAAAGATTGCTTGAACCATATGGATTTCAAATTTGCATTAGAGAGCCGGAAGAGATATTTTTCAATGAATAAAAGCATGCAAAATTCATATTTAGTTGGGTGCATGCAATCTACATTGTCAGGTTATAATTATAATATTAGGACTTTATTTATCTATAGAAAAGCTTTCAAAATGTTTCATTCGATTGGGAATTTTCGTCTCTCGACAATTCAAGAAAATTTGGAAAAGGATCCCACATTTTATTTAGAAGTATGTCATAAAAGATAGTTTGGGCCATTATCAAATATTGCAATGTCATGGATGAAAGATTTCTTTTCAAAGCATGAAGAGTGTATGCCAAATAGAGAGATAATACATCTTCCAGATAATTTTTCAAGACACGAAATCTACAACTTATACAAAGAATATGTAGAAGGTCTTGAGGGACATGGCTGGTTTATTACATATCAATATTTTATGAAGGTATGGAAGAAAGAATTCAACAATGTCCATATTCCTAAGAAGACAAGGATGGGGATTTGCAGTACATGTGCTTCTCTTCAATAAAAAAGGGACAAATGTGAAGGGCCAAAAAGAGGTAAGCATTCATAACTTTAACTTTTAAAATTGTAGAGTCATCAACTATGAAAACGTATTTCTTAATGACTTTCTTTTATGTTGTGTAGATTTAATTGTCAAAGAACATCAGGAGCATCTCGAACAACAAAAAAACGAAAGGAATAAGTTGTACAAGCATCGAATGAAGTGTTATGATAATCCGAATAAATATTTGGGTTTGATAATTGATGGTATGGACTAGAAGAAAACACTTTTACCACATTTTGTTCGCACACCAAAATATTTATAGGAGGAAAATTTTATTGAGTTTCACTTGGTTAGTTGTATGGTCTTTAATGGGAAAATGTTGCCAAGGGTGTACCGCACAACTCCAGATATTCATAATGATGCAAATCTGAACATAACCATAATTCATGATGTGATTTCTCATTGGTCTGGTAATCTTCCTGAAGTTTTGTATCTACAATTGGACAACACTTGCCGTGAAAACAAAAATCAGGTTGTTTTTCGATATCTAAACATGCTTGTTGAATTAAGAATTTTTCGAAAGCTAAAGGTTGGTTTCCTTCTTGTTGGGCAAACCCATGACCATATTGATTAGATGTTCAGTCGTTTTTCAGTCACATTGAGCAGGAAGGAAGTTGGGAGCTTGCCATCACTAATTGAACGTATTAAGAAATCATACATGCCAGAGCCTACTTTTGATGTGTTGGAAGAAACTGTTGACATGCGAAGGTCTATTCTGGGATCATATGGTGATGGGAAATGCATTGAACAACTTAATGACATTGGCTTCCAACATCAATTTTGTATCAAAAAAATTGATGCGAAAACACTAATATGGGGCAAGAAGTATTCAACTACTACAAAATGGGCACCGTCATCAGGTTTGCATTTTTTGAAGTCCATTCCAGATCATCCAATATTTGCATAAAAAATATTGTTATTATAATCAGTTGGTGAAGTTCATAATGCACACAGACAAAATAGAGGTATAAATAATTCTGATTGCCTAGAAGAAATTAAACAATGTTTTAGATATACATATGAGTACATTGACATTGTTGATTCAGTTTGGTGGGAGTCATTTTTCAATAATCAAAGTGATATCATTTCAACAACAAAAAATGAAGATATACCTTTTAAAAATCCATTTATTTGGCCACAAAATGTGTTGAATGAACACGAGGAAATAAACATTGTTGAATAGCAACAATCTCAAGGTATTATTAATTCTTCACAGGTAGAGGAAAGAGAGATGTATATTGGTTCCAGAAGATCTCGTGCACAACATGAAGCCATGGAAGACCTTTACAAGGGTTCAGTACAGGATATTAAGGATGGTTGCATGATCGCAATGCTAGCAGATGGAGATCCCAATTGCTATCCATTCTGGGTTGCTAAAGTTATAATGGTCTTTACAGAAAATGAGGATGTTACAAGTGTTGAAGTACATTGGTATGCCACAAATACACACCCATTCAATGGTGTTTATAAGCTAGTGATGGTAGTTGACAAAAAAAATGGCAGAAAGAGAAAAAGAAAGGGTACAAATATAAATCACCGCCGCACAGACATATTAAAATTGGAGGATGTTGACATACTTGTTTATGAATTCAATTTAAAAAAGGGAGGAACTCTTCGCTTCAAGATGATAGAGATTCTGAAAAGGTTGTTACGAGAAGGAACAGTGTTGAGATGGGAGTCTATTGAAACCAGTCGCAGATCTGGAATAATTTTGAAACCTGAAATGATGGGCATGCATGTGGACTCAGATGGGGCACTAGTTGATGAAAGAGAAGAATATGGAACATCTTCGTCAGCATCCAGTCACTCATCTGAAGATGTGAATTTTGATGGTGTGCAAGGAAATATGAGTGATTTTGAATAATTGTTTAGGAGAGTTTATATAACTGATGTATGCATCGTATCTTGAAATAAAATTTATGATTTCCATATGGTGTTAAATGAGAAGTTACAAGGCATTTTTATGTTGTTGGATTATATGTCTTAATTATGATAAATTTTATTGTTTAAAATATCTACAATGTAATATTAAATTAGAGATATAATGTATGTTTTATTCAATATACAAATAATGACTCTTTAATTCATTTAGTGATGTAATTTGTTCATAATGTCATGGTTTTTTAATTTTATAGTTGAAAGATTTTCCATTTCTTTTGTATCTAGCATATTATGGTTGAGAACATGTTGAATTTATACTTAGGAAAGAAAAATGATATTCTACCAAAAACATTAATGTGTTTTTCTCCTCATAAATAACTTTGTTTGGCACATAAAAATTTTGTTTTACTAGCATTTTTTAAAAAGTTAGAAAATTGACCCTAAAAAAAAATCATCGTTCAGTATCGTCACTTTTTCATTTTCAAGCTATATTTTGCACGAAAATTTTGTAGTCACTGCCATTTTTAAAACATGTTCAAAATTGACCCTAAAAAACAAAAATCATCATTCCAATATAAACACTTTTCGTTTTTAACACTGTTTTTGATGTTTTTCCAGGGTTTTTTGGCTAGAGTTCCCATTTTGAGTCTATAGTTCCGGTTTCAAAGTTTACATTGTTAAGAGCATGTTTGATCCTCCTATTCAAAATCTGTTAGTGTTGGAAATAATACTGAGAGGGGGGGGGTGAATCAGTATTATCAAGTCAATTATTTTTCATTTCACAATCAGATTTGTATACGCTACTTCAGTTAGTGAAAACTACGTATATACACAACTATAGTTAAGTAAACTAGCATATAACCTACAGACTTATAATTTGATTTATTCTTCAGATTTCGATCATTAATCTGTGCATCAGAGTCATATATATAGTAACCAAGAACAGTAAAACAAATCAGACAGTGACACAAGAACACAAGATATAAGGTGGAAACCCAATGTGGGTGAAAACCACCTGCTGCAATTTGTCTCTATCTTCTTTTAATAAGAAACTTCTTTTTACAATATTTATGTACTGGTGCAATCTTATACCAGTACACAGGTTTCTACCTACAGAAGGATACAACCTTCTCTCGTTCTCTAGCTTCTCCTAGAAGGGAGCTACAACCCCCTTAGCTCTTGTACCAGCTCATGTACTAGTACGTAGGTGCTGACCTACGGAAGGCTCCAACCTTCTCTTTTCTTTGAGGGACCACGTTTCATAAATTTTCAAACTGGATCCATCAATAACACCAATCAAACATCAAATGTATCTACATTAACCAATCTCTTTTTCTTCATTCAAAATTGAATCAACCAATTACTTCTCTGAATGCTATAACCAGAATAAATTAACAATAACCAGAAACCAATCTTGAATCCAGAACATTGTAGCAATAAACAGAAGTAGCTAAAACATATTTCATGAGATGTATGCTACTTCAATATGCATAACCTAAGTGCATACGCTGTTGTATTAAGTACAACCTGCATATACGTTGTTTTGAATTAATGAACCAACGTTCATACGCGCCTCTGCTATGTCGAACCTGCATACAGATCTATAAAAGATAATCTTACCCTTTTCAGATATTTAGACATCAGTAATACCCAGATCATCAGATTTATAGATCAAGTCATGTGCCAAAAATAACAGATCAAAATCACACAAAGATACTTCTCTTCAAGCCTTAAGATATTGACCTATCAATAGAACTTATCCTTCTTCTTGTGCTCAGATTCCTCCTTGATTTAGATCTAGCTATGCACCATAACCCAATGACCAGTATTCTAGATCTTGCTCCTCATAAGATATTCAATGCTTGAGTGAATTCCTTTGCCTAATGATCTCCTTCTCCTTTTATAGTCTGGGCCTTACTCAATACCATGGTCTAAAACCATAGAGAATCAATACCATGGACTCAATACCTGGGTTCAACACTTCGGATGAGATACCATGGTCCAAAACCATAGGTCCAAATACCAAGTACTAAATACCATGGACCAAAAATAAGTTTTCCCACATGTACCTGCTTTGCCTTACATGAAATTGCATGCATACGTATACGCGCCTTTTGACCGGTGATCTCGCATGTATACGCGACTTGGTTAAGAGGAACCTACGTATATCTCTTTTTCCTTCATTCTGAGAGCCTGAACTATGATCTATCATTTGAGTGACTTGGCATCAAGGACAACACCTGTGTCATAGCGCCAAACCTGTGTCATAATGCCAACAATCTCCCCCTTTAGACTTGATGGTAACCCCAAGTCACTCAAAGTCATTCTCCCCCTTTGTGATCAAGTGCAAACAGTTATGCTCCCCCTGAGTGCATGCTGAAATCTCTGCTTTGCTATGCTGTCCATGATCCCCCTGACTGTAGGCAAGGTCTGCAAAAGGATGTTCTATAAGAATGAACATGACTCTATACATCATAAATGACCTTCCTATCACCAAGGACTCATACATCCATCCATCTCCCAACCAAGTGGGGATACACCAAAAGTTTACACATGATAAAACAAGAACATTACATCATCCATCCCAGACATAGTGGGGAAACCAACATAGGCCGTTACATGACCTTGATAATAAAAGAAATACATGACATAGAGACTAAATATCTAATACAAGACTATAATAGTAATCAGCAATTGTCAATCATTAGCAACATTTGTCAATCATCATTCCAACTGGCAACCATAATCTCCCTCTGCACCTGTTTCACCTAAAACAAAAACAGTTGTTAAATTGAACCAAGATCTTCTAAGATAATGCCAACAATACATTATTAGAATTATATGCTCCCCCTGAACCTATGCCAGGTGGTCTCTGTCAGAACCATATTAGACTCTTTTCATCATGAGTCAGGCCCCACTGTTTGTCTTCAAACCATAATATACGCGACTGTGTCCACAAACACCTGCGTATGTACGTGGATACACTTCATGAAACTCGCGTACAACCATTGTTCTCTGAAATAGATAATTTCAACAGCAAGATGATGCATTGACTACTCCCAACTTCTGTTTGAGGTATTCAAATGTCTCCCTGGGAAATGTTTTGGTGAATATATCAACAACTTGTTCCTTGGAGGGAACATACTCCAATTTGACCTTTTGTTCAAGCACTTGTTCCCGGAGAAAATGATATTTGATAGGTATGTGATTGGTCTTCGAATGCATGACAGGATTCTTTGAAATACTGATTGTACTTGTATTATCACAAAAAATGGAGATAGGTGGAGTACAAGTGATTTGAATGTCTTGCAATGTTTGCATCATCCAAAGGAGTTGTGTGTAGAAGATGCAACAACCACATATTCTACTTCAGCTGTTGATAATGCAATTGAACTTTTTTTCTTGCTGAACCAAGATACTAATCTGGAACCCATAAATAATGCACCACCACTAGTGGTTTTTCTGTCATCCACGCTTCCTACCCAACCTGCATCTGTATATGCGTGAAGTGTGATATTTGTATCTCTAGGATACCATAAGCCATAGTTTTGTGTTCCTTGAAGATATTTGAAAATTCTCTTAATTTCTTGAAGGTGTGGTTCCTTTGGATTTGCTTGGAATCTTCCAACTATTCCCACTACATGCATGATGTCTGGTCAGGTACCTGTTAGATACAGTAGACTACCAATCATTGATCTATAGGTTGGTTGATGCACTGCTATTGATTCATCATTTGCGCTGAGGCTACATCCTGTTACCATAGGGGTACATACTGGTTTCAAATCCCCCATCCCATATTTCTTCAAGATCTGCTTGAGGTATTTGGTTTGTGATAGAAAGATACCGTCTTTGTTTTGTTGGACTTGTAAACCAAGAAAATATGTGAGCTCACCAAGTAAGGACATTTCAAATTCTTTCTACATCACCAAAGAGAAGTTTTGACTCATTGCTTCTTCATTGCTACCAAAGATGATATCATCAACATACACAACAAGTATTAGCAATTTATCATTGTGAATTTTTATATATAGATTGCTATCTATTGATCCTTTTGAAAAACCTTGTTGATTGAGGTATTTGTCCAAACGAAAATACCAAGCCCTTGGAGCCTGTTTAAGGCCATAGAGAGCCTTTTTGAGTTTGCGTACAAGTTTTGGATCATTCCCAAGGATGAATCCATCTGGTTTCTCAATGTATACATCCTCTTCTAAGTCTCCATTTAGAAAAGCAGATTTCACATCCATTTGATATACTTTGAACTTCTGAAAGCTAGAAAGCGCAAGGAACATTTTTATGGCATCAATTCTAGCAACTGGTGCAAAATTTTCTTCAAAGTCTATGCCCTCTTGTTGAGCATACCCTTTACAAACAAGTCCGGCCTTGTTTCTAATAACATCTCCATTTTCATTCAACTTGTTTTTGGATATCCATTTTGTCCCTATGACATTCTTATAATTTGGTCTAGGAACCAACTCCCAAGTGTTATTCTTTTCAATCTACTCAAGTTCTTCATTCATGGCCTTGACGCAGCATTCATCTTTGCATGGTTCACTTAAATTTCATGGTTCAATGGAGGAGAGTAATGCTAGATAGCTTGAAGCTTCTGAAATAGTTCTTCTTGTTTGTACACTTGCCTCTTTCTGCCCCAAAATTTGAGTCTCTGGATGATTCTCCTGGACGTATCTAGATGGAGTCTTTTCTTCTACCGTTATTTGTTCTTCTGGTGCCTCACAAGTTTCTTCTTCATCATTAGTCTGATTTGATGTTGAAGGATAGTCCTCATCATCTTCAAAATCTTCGGATTTTACTTGCCTTGGATTGTTTCTTGCTTCATCTACCACTACATCAATAATTTCAACAATTTTTCCAAGTCTTTTATTCTAACACTTATATCCTTTACTTCAAGAAGAGTAACCAAGGAGAATGCCTTCATCTGCTCTAGGTTCAAACTTGCCAAGTTTTTCTTCTTTCCTTTTGATGTAACATTTGCTTCCCAAAATTTTGAAGTATTTTACTATAGGAGTCTTACCATACCAAAGTTCATGATGAGTTTGAGTGCTGTTTACCCAGGCGTTTGTTTTGTTGAGAATAGTAATGGCAGCAAATGCAGCTTCACCCCAAAAGGTTGCAGGAGTTCTAGACTCATCAAGCATAGCATGAGCCATTTTTTGAACCATTATGTTCATCCTTTCCACTACTCCATTTTTCTGACGAGTTCTTGCAGTAGAGAATTCCATTATTATTCCATGTTGTTCACAAAAATTGAAAAATTCATCCGAGGTAAATTCCCCTCCTCGGTTAGACCTGAGGCATTTGATTCTGTGATCTGATTCATTTTCAACCAAGGCTTTGAATGCTTTGAACTTTTGAAAAGCTTCATCTTTATGCTTCAGAAGTCCTACCCAACACATCCTGGAAAATTCATCAATGAATAATATGAATTATTCTTCTCTTCGAGGTGACCTTTCCCTTGATGGACCACATAAATCAGTATGGACAAGTTCAAGTGGCTTACTAGTTGATCCTTCCTTCTCAGGGAAATGTGTTCTGGTTTGCTTAACAAACTAACATGATTTGCATATAGTATTGTCAAGAATTCTGATGTCAGGGAGATCATGAACCGCCCGATATTTGCATGCTTTCCTTATCTGAGAGAAGCTTAGATGCCCCAACCTTTGGTGCCATAGCCAGTGTTCATCATTCTTGCTTAGATAACATTGTTGTTGTCCTCCCTTGAGTATGTATAAATTATTTGGAGTTTTTATGCCTTTGATAACTATTTCTCCTCTATGAAGGTCACGAACAATACATCCATTTGATCGAAATATTACCTCATTTCCTTGATCACACATTAGACTGACACTCAATAGATTATGCTCTAAGCCATCAACATACATAACATTTCCATCTTTGACTTTTTCTTTCAAAATAACAGAACCTTTACCTTTTATGAGTGCAGGGGTGTCATTTCCAAATGAGACCTTCCTTTCCTTTTCTAAGGCACTATATGACTGAAGTTTTTCTTTATCACCTATCATATGTTTCGAGCATCCACTATCGATGTACCACTGATTTTCCTATCCTTCCGCATATAAGGCTATACCACATTTTTTTCGTTTCGGTTCTTTCTTTCTCCATGTTTCGGGACTCAATGAAGCTTGCTCCTTTTGAGTTGTTTACCGAAACCTACTCCGGCATTTAGAATCTTCATGACCGAAGTTATTACAAATAGAACATTCTATTTCATTTTCAAGGGAAAAAAATTATTGTAGGTGCTTTTCATGATCCCATTCATACTACTTTGTTTTTGTGCTTCTCTAGTCATAATGTTCTTGTAGGCAACACATTGAGTAGCTTTGTGTCCAAAGTTATGAAAAGAGAAACATTGGCATTGAAGAAATTCCTGCGATTATCGAGCCTACCGTCGAAGTGATTGTAGTTTCCGTAGACATTCATTATTGAGGAAAATTGAGAATGATTTACCTGTGGTTGGTTGTAGCTTTTGTTCATCCTTGAAGTATATTGCCCCCAATTTACTTGGTGATCTCTATTCATCCTTGAAGTAGATTGACCCTGATTTACCTGGTGATCTTCTTTATACCTTTGTTGCCGATTGTCAACATGTTCACTTCTCCTTGCTGCATGAAGATAACTTTTTGAGGTGGATGGCTTCTATGCTTGAGATGCTTCTTCAGTATATCCAAGAACTATCTTGATTAGAGGATAACATTGCACTTTGATAATCTCATCTAAAGTTTCAGATCCTTTAGAAAATCTAAGATGAAGAGCTTTTGTTTTCTCAATATCTTTTCTAATTTCCACAATTTCACATTCTAAATTTTCATTGTGTTTTTCCCTTTCAGCAAGTTGGAATGTCAGAGTATCTATGATCATACTCTTTTCTTCTAAACAAATTTTAAGTTTAGAAATTTCTTCATAGAGATCATCTTCATCTATAGCATCCAAGAAATCACCATCTTCAAAAGCCATCAAAAGTCTATAATCATTACATTGTTCATCTTCATCACTAATTGAAAATCCATCATTGTCTTCATGTGTATAATAGCTCTTATTACTTACATTTTGTTTTATGTTCCATCTAACTGATTCCTTACCTTTATAAAGCTTATCTTTATGAGGACATTTGGTTGCATAGTGACCGACTCTTCCACAACAAAAGCATTTGAAAGGTAGCTTACCTCTGAATTTTCCAGAACCCCATTGAAGGTTCTTGACAAAGTTTGATTCTTCCTCTTCTTTTGATGCATGCCATGACTCATTATATTCTCCTTTTCCTAAAGCTTTGAATGCAGCTTCTCTCCTGTCTGATGGTCCCCCTTTTCTCATTTCAAAAGCAGTTAGGATTCCGTGTAGCTGTGACATGGTAATACTCTGTAGATTTTGCTTTTCTTCTATGGCAGAAACTTTTGATTCAAACCTAGAAGAGAAAGATCTTAGAACCTTTTCAACTAAAGTAACTTCTTTTATCTCTACACCCAAGTTTTTCATATGATTAACAATCTCAACTATACGTAGGAAATAATTAGCCACACTTTCATCACTGTGCATTCTGAGAGTTTCATATTGAATTCTGAGGGATTGTACTTTTGCACATTTTACCTGATCGTCTCCTTCATAGCTTAGAACGATATTGTATCATATTTATTTTGTGGTTTTGAGCTACATAGCCTTGATGAATTCTGATTGAGATAGACTCCCCAATAGAGTATTGACAGCCTTTGCATTTGTTTCATACTGCTTTTTGCCAACGTATCTGTAGGAGTTGCTGATGGAAATGCGTATCCTCCTTCCACGATATCCCAAACTTTTGTACCAAGAGATTGAAGATAGGTTGTGATTCTTACCTTCCAATAGACAAAGCTGCTCGCATCAAAGATTGGTGGCCTGATAGATGCCTCCTTTTCATAGTTTCTCATGATGATAGATCTTCCTTCAAGCAATCAAGCTTCTTCTAAAGGACCTGCTCTGATCCCAATTGTTGGAAATAATACTGAGAGGGGGGGGGGGGTGAATCAGTATTATCAAGTCAATTATTTTTCATTTCACAATCAGATTTGTATACGCTACTTCAGATAGTGAAAACTGCGTATATACGCAACTATAGGTAAGTAAACTAACGCATAACCTGCAGACTTATAGTTTGATTTATTCTTCAGATGTTGATCATTAACCTGTGCATTAGAATCATATAGAAAGTAACCAAGAATAGTAAAACAGATCAGACAGCCACACACAAGAACACAAGATATAAGGTGGAAACCGCATTTTGGGTGAAAACCACCTGCTGGAATTCATCTTTGTCTTCTTTCATAAGAAACTTCTTTTTACAATATTTATGTACTAGTGCAGTATTATACCAATATGCAGGCTTCTACCTATAGAAGGCTACAACCTTCTCTCATTCTCCAGTTTCTCCTGGAAGGGAGCTACAACCCCTTTAGCTCTTGTAACATCTGATGTACTAGTAAGTAGGTGCTGACCTACAGAAGGCTCCAACCTTCTATTTTCTTCCAGGGACCACGTTTCATAAATTTTCATACTAGATCCATCAATAACACCAATCAAACATCAAATGTATCTACATTAACTAATCTCTTTTGCTTCATTCAAAACTAAATCAACCAATTACTTCTCTAAATGATGTAACCAGAATAAATTAACAGTAACCAAAAACCAATCTTGAACCCAGAACACTGCAACAATAAATAGAAGTAGCTAAAACATATTTCATGAGACGTACACTACTTCAATATGTAGAACCTGCATGCATATGATGCTGTATTAAGGCCAACCTACATATACGTTGTTTTGAGTTAATAAAATAGCATGTATACATGCCTCTGCTGTGTCGAACCTACTTACAAATCTATAAAATATAATCTTACCATTTTCACATATTCAGACATCAGTAATACCTAGATCATCAGATTTATAGATCAAGTCATGTGCCAGAAACTAACAGATCAAAATCACACAAAGATACTTCTCTTCAAGCATTAAGATCTTGACCCATCAATAGAACTTATCCTTCTTCCTGCGCTCAGATTCCTCCCTGATTCAAATCCAACTATGCACCATAACCCAATGACCAGTATTCTAGATCTTGCTCCTCATAAGATATTCAATGCTTGAGTGAGTGACTTTGCCTAATGATCTCCTTCCCCTTTTATAGTATAGGCCTTACTCAATACCATGGTCCAAAACCATAGAGAATCAATACCATAGACTCAATAACTAGGTTCAACGCTTCAGACAGGATACCATGGTCCAAAACCATAAGTCCAAATACCAAGGACTAAATACCATGGACCAAAAATAACTTTTCCCACATGTACGCACTTTGCCTTACTTGAAAGTGCGTGCATATGTATATGCACCTTTTGATCGGTGATCCTGCATGTATACGCGACTTGGTTAAGAGGAACTTACGTATATCTCTTTTTCCTTCATTCTCAGAGCCTGAACTATGATCTGTCATTTGAGTGAGTTGCCATAAAGAACAACACTTGTGTCATAGCACCAAACCCGTGTCATAATGCCAATGGTTAGGATGCTGCAATTTCACCTACTCACCTTCTCTTTAGATGACTTATGTTGTCCTCATTTCAGCAATTTAATTTTCCACTCAGTTCTATCACAAATTCTTTCACTTGAGAGCTCTACATGCTCCCTCTTCCTCTGTTACAACTTTAATTTAGGCAATGGTTGTTATCTACAACTTTCCTTCTCTACTACCTACAAATGCAAATTATTTATGACCAGAATTAAAATAAAAACACTATATCCATCTTTACAAGATCTGTGCCAAGATCTTGTCTTCAATAATCTTCCTTTGATTCACTCCACTGAACCAATTCCTTTCCAGGATCACATTTCTCTGTACTTTTTCAAAATAATCGCTCTAAAAAACATACCATATATTTCAATATTTTGTAGTCATCTCCAATCTCCATAGAGCATCGAGGCTCTAATACCACTTGATGGAGGAAAATTGAATTTTCCTCCAAAGTTCAACTTGTCAATCTAGATTACATGGACATATTTTGTTGTTTAGTCAATTAAATATTATTCACCACATCTCAAAGAATTTAAAATAGGAAACATAATAATAGAAAGAGTCATACCTACATGCTTTGGCAAATCTGTATTTCCATTAAACAAAGGAAAACTATACATGGATAAATTCATAATCATACATTTCTCTCTTGGCTTTTTTCTACATTCAATTGGCCATTTGTTTTATGTTTAGGCTTACAATATTTATAATAACATATAGAAACAAAATAAATTTTACTAGATCCATAAATCAATTCACAAATCACTCATGCTTTTCAAGGTAGACTTGCTTTTGCCTTATTGACAAAATCTTTCCTATCCATAGCTTTTCTAAATCCTAAAAGCACCCCCAATAGTTTTTAAAAATTCTAAACTTTCTCTTATCCTGACAACTTTCTAATTCCTACGAAGAATTTTCCCCTGCGACCTCTCATGATTTATTTCCTAATTTTTTCATGCCTTGAAAGGAAAAATTTCTTCTTAAAAATATTATCTCTATATATAGTTCTCTATGAAATAAATAAATTAAAACTATATATAATACAGAAGAGAAATTCGTTTTCCGTGTTAAGACCCATTTTGGAGCTTTGTCTCCAAAAAAACCTTGTTGACTTGGAAGCTTTGATGCTCCTGCATCAATGGCGCCCACTTATCGGGCTGCCTCAAACCAAAATGACCAACCAAAATCCACCCCCTCCACCTTTATGATTAGGCCATGTCTCACGATGGGATTTTTCCACCATCATCCATATCCTACACAATTAGCTAATGACATGATCTATGCAGATAGCCTTTCCAACAACCCAGTCAACCCTCTTGGTGACTTTTTAGTTGGTGAAAAAATTCAAAATGCCATAAATTCTTCATATGATGTCTAATTGAGGTGATTCAATCGTCATTGTAATCAATATGATGAACACTGCAATTTGATGCTAGTTTCAGGATATTCTAAGAACTTTCATTTTTGAGCCTATTTTTTCATCTCCAGATCAGAAATAAATATTTTTTCATATTCTGAGGAGACAATATGTCACTTTTGAACGTGACACTCTATCACTTTTGTGTTTGGGTGGGGAAATCCATTTTCTGCTAAGTTGATCATACCTCATTTAAAGTATTTAGAATTCTTCTTGATCTTTTTTTTTTAGTCAAATACTGCCAAGTAAAAATGTCATGTTGATAATATGTTCAGGAGATATCCAACCCCAGTCAAAATTAACTTGAAAATAATAGTCTTCAATCATGTCAACCATTGTTGAGTCATGCCTAAATTACTCCAAATTTGTTCCTGAGAACATGACATGAGTTTCGTGTCATAGGTTCTCCTCCGACAGTTCACTTTCTACCAACCTTATCTTTTTATCTATGAAGTTGATCTAGAAACCTCCTTTAGTAACTTTGAGCCTCCATGCCTCAATGGTAGGTTTATCACTTTCAATGACATGTTTTCATTATTTACCTGTTATTGAACGATTAGATGGGTGTTCAACTTCAGGACATTTATTCACACCTCATAGATTATAGTAGAGTACCTTGAGAACCATTTTGATTATTAATGGCTTCACTCACACCTATTAACATTTCACAAAATTGGTTCTTAATCGGGTGGTTTCTACCATTTTCGAATTCAAAACATTTACTTACATGCTTATATTCATACCATGAATCAATAGACATGGAAACCAAGACCCTCGATCTAGTTTCATCAATCCAAGCTTTGTGGAGTTTTTAAATATTCACGATTGTAAATATAAATCCATATTTGATGGCTTCATCCATACTAAGTCTATTATTGACATGGATCTTTGTACATTTCCATACTTTTTCTTTGAGATACTTGTACTTTCATTATGGGAATGCCTTCCTTAGTGATGATTATATGAAAATATGATATTGTAGTCCTTGATTGTTTGCTTCAGATCTCCAACCAGTTAGTCTCTAATCCAAATTTCTACATGATAAAGCACTTTAGTCCCCAAAAAACCTTTTCTGACATTGCACTTTGGGGGTGAATATGTTACACGCCATTTTGTTACCATTAGGAAAATGACTGCAAATATAAATCCATCATTATCTAATGAAATCTTGCAAGCAATCCTCCACAATGTTGGAAGAAAAAAAAATATCAAAACAACAAGAATCGATGATTACATTTCTAAAAAAACCTAATTTCATGTATTTTCACACTTTTCATAGAAAATTTCTACGCAAACACAGTGCGAGGAATTGTAACATGCACAATATTTGACTATAATTTCCATTAAAAAGAGCGACGAACTTTCAACGTAGGAAAAATAAAAAAAAATATAGAAGATTTATTGGGTAATATTATACCAATAGGAAGGATTCAAGCCTCTACCTATTTGAGACCCATCCTGTTGTTCATGAATCCATTCCCTCTCATTATAGAACCCTAATCCCCATATTTTTGGATCTAATCCTTAGAAGGATGATCTCTAACCCTCTCTTCTTATCTTATAAAATTACTACAAACTAGAGGGGAAGGGGTTGACTTTGTTGTAAACCTATGCTGTCAATTTGAGGCTGGAAGCTTGTCATTAAAGGAAGGATTGGAGTCTATTGGAAAGAGATTTTCCAAGATCAATACTAGGTTGTATCTCTCCTTTCTATTCATTTATAATACACAATAGTATTTATTTCTCACTATACTATGCATTGGATCTAATATGTTGTATGTTTATGTTCATTGCCCATTCGTTATGTTATTAGGTACTAGACTTCTTCATCATTACTATAGATTGTGGTAGATGATTTATATATCATATCTCTTTGATCCCTTGTTTGTTAGTGTGTTTTTAAGTATGGATTTTGAGCTTTAAAAGGTTGTACCAAACCATAGCAAGGACATTGAACAAGAATTTCAATTAAAAGTTATGGAATCTATACTCCATTACTCTATTTTATAATTCAACAAAAATGAACCTAGAGAAATATTTATTGGCTTGTTTTCTTTTTACTATATCTAGTAATTGAGTCTAGGGAGATCTTGTTTTATCAAGAAGACATGATTTGTCCACATAAAAACATGGGAAAGAAAGCTATGAAATGGAATAGTAAGGGAGTTGCTGTTGGGAAAAGTATCTATTCAGAACGCCCCTATCCCACTCTAAGGTGTGATAGTGCCTTAGCAACAAACAAGGAAAACTACTTGAGTATTCTTCTTTATGAAATGTAAATGAGGAGAAAGGATGTAACTAACCTGTGTCGTTCTCTAGTTTGTTGATCCAATCACTCCTCTCTTCAATAGCTCCCATCTCCCTGCTCCCTTACCGGCCCAACTTCACCGAATTCTTGCAAGATCACAAGAGAGAGAAACTACACGAAGATATAGATATACATTCATAAAAAGCTTAGGATCAGATTAAGCTAAACATGCAAATATAACAAAACATCATTGGTACACAGCATGTAGGAGAAACTCAAATAGTTTATTGATAGAATAAGAAAGTCCAAGAGGAGATACAACCAAGTGAGTCCCGATCCAGCATCTTCCTCCCAGCAAAGGAATCCCTTCCTCTCCTCCAACAAAGCATAAATCACCAAATGTACTAATATCAATCTCAAACCAACAACAATTCTCTGCAAAGTACAAAATTCCAGCCTCCTGGATCTCTGGGATGAGGGATCCATATATAGATGTAAGCAGAGAGGATGATTCAGCTTATGTTTTGACTTGTGGCTTCTCTCTGTCAGTTCTTTCTTCCACTTGGAGACTGAGAGCCTCTTACTCATCACTTGGTCGAATTCAGTGAGGCAAGTGTCATTGGAGAAGATTCTGGAAGCTTCCATGGTCTTTCCACCTCGTTGAATGACTCTGCCACTTGTCATTTCCCACTCAACGCACCTGGGTAATGCATTCAAGTGCATTGCAACGCACCTAGCCAGTGTATTTGGGTGCTTTGCAATGCAGGCAGCTAGTGGAGCTTCTGAATTGATCCTGATTTGACTAGTTCTGAGTGGTTTTTGGTGGAGAACTTCTGGGAGAAGCTGTCATTGGTTGACCTTGTTCCTTTAGGAGCTCTAACAACATCTTTAGGGACTTTGGATCCCTTGGATTATGGACATTTCATGCTCAAAGCTATAAGGCACAAAAATGTCTATAACAGTTGCCCCCTAAAGTATGAGGCCGTTTACCGGGTGAAATGCTTTATTAGGAGGATCCGAAGTTCATTCAATGCTGGGAGGAGACCTGTAATAAGATACAATACAATACATTATTTTTCATACTGTTTTCATGATCTAGCTGAGGCAGGCATTCCCATGCTCAGTTTTATAAATTCATTTTTATGTACATAGGACAGACAATCGTCTGATGGTAGACTGATGATCCTGATGAAATCATCATCCTTTTGGTAGGATGATTATCTGTTCTGCAATGCTGTACATGTCAATGTATTTATTTTTCCTGAATATATGTCGTAGCCCGGATGGATGAAAGTAGATCTGGGGTCTTCAATATCGTTCGATCTTCACTCTAAGTATAAGTCGATCCATGTGAGAAATGTTTTGAAGTCGAACATGGAAAAACATCTCTTGATTACCAGTCAATGATGTAAACTGTTAACAGGCGTGAGAGGAATCACCGATAATGGTAACGACCCTCAAGGTACTGCAGTACAATTCACGTGGTGTGAATAAAGGACTTGGCTTCGAACACCGCGCAAAATCTTTCGGTCGAAGGTCATTGATGTATACCTGTCGCCGGAAGTGAGAAACTTGCCATTGAGGCATGCAAGCTTCAAACTACTGAAGGGGGTGCTCCTAGATCAACTTCTTGGATAATGAGCTGATGTCGACAAGAAGCGATCCGTCAAAGGAGGGCCTTGATGAATCCCACATCAATGACACAGGACGGAGCAAATGATTTTGATGGAGGTGAAAACGATCTGATGATATATGGTTCAGGGTGGCGGTCATGAAAGAATGAAGTATAATGTATGGTCGTGGATGGGACACGGTTGACTTCTCTGGATGACTTCTCTTGAACATATCGGCGGCACTTATGTGATAGATTGGTAGCATTTACCCCAAAGGTGGATGGTATCGCGAGACCATGGTGATGTGACCGGTGAATGAAACAACCCAACCCGACTCAGGCACGGAGTGGAAGTGTCATGTTCAAGAGCGACTTGCTACCAATAAAGGTTCTTTGAGTTTCTTCCCAATTTTTCCCCAGTCATTGCTGACCAGTACCTCTTTATTTTTGTCAAGCTTGAGGAGGATAACATATGCTTGTTCTATAATTTTCCCTTCGGGCAAACCCATCGCTATGTTTTAACGAGCCTAGCGATAGTGAAACTCGTTCTCGTCTAAAGACAAGTTTGTCGCTATTAATGTTTTTAACGAGTTTAACGACAAGGATAACTTTGTCCTTTTCATTTTTAGAGAGTCTGAAAAGGTACGTAAAGTTAACTCCAGAGTTCCTTTTTCGTCATCTAATCCCTTAAGCCCAAAAAAGTATAAAACAATACAGAGGGGATGAATTTTCGATAGTTTTAACGAGCCGAACAAAACAAGCGCTCGATCTTTTTGTGCAATAATCCCTCAGGTCCAAAAAGATTAAAATCTAGAGATGGGATAGCTCTTCCTATCGCTTTAATGAGCTGGAAGGCCAAAACTCGGCAATCTTTTCATATTTTACGAGTCAAATGAAAAGAGCTTAAAGAAGACTCGTCTTTTGAGGAACGAGTGATAAAACGGGTAGCAGCTGATTCCAGGTAAGGGTTGGAATTTTACAAGCACGACAGTGTCACAAGGATGGCTAGTGAAGTCACTCTTCGCAGTTGTTCCTCAAAATGGGTAAACAATCATATGGTGGTGAATGATCGGCCAATGGAAAAGTGGAGGTGACAGTGCAAACACGACCAAGGCTTTAATGGCTGATAATGTTACATTCACGGTGGTTATTTACCGGAGGATAGTTCATTTTTTAATGAGCTTAAACGCGAGTTGAAACACTTGCTCGATCTTATGTTTATTTTTTAACGAGCATGAAATATGTGCTAAAACTGCTCGATTAATCCAGTCATATGATAAGAATGTCTCATGTAAGATGCCATTTTTTATGGAGCTTGCACCTTACAAAGCTATGCCCCGCATCCTTTCGTTATGCAAGTTCGGAAACGACTAATCCTACGAGTTTAAAGGGTTAGACCTACGGGTTTAAAGGGAGGACCTAAAAATTTAAAAAATAAATAGCCGCCCCTTGCTTGCACTCCAAAAGGTTTGCATGCCCCCAGGTATAAAACAGAGTTTCAAGGTTACCTCTACTTCACTTCCGCCAAAACAATTGTTTTACCGAGAGAGGCCTACCTCTTTCAGGTCACCCAAAGATTGTTCTGTTAATCTTTCAAACAAAACATTTCTTCGGCAATGTCTATCGAGATAAACAAAGGTGAGCGACGATGCCCGCCAACTCACATAACTTTGACAAAAGAATCTTATTCTAGAATAACCCCTATCTCAATCACAGACAGGGTACAGACTAGTCATATTCTCCCGCGGAAACCTACCCTATACCTGAAGTTTTCCTGCCGAAGCAGACCAGGATGCATGCCCCCTGGGTTCTAGTCATATCCTTCTGAATTACTCGCGCTCATCGGGAGGACGGACCATGGGTTGAGACATTTCTTGCGTGAAGAGACCATTTAAGGATGGTATATGACTATTTGCGATGCGCGATCTGGGAAATGAAAGCTGGTCTACGAGCTTGACCACTCTTACTTTGTGCGGAAAACATATTACTCTAAAGAGTGAGGAGACGATGGCTCCCATGCAATAAATATAGTCTCGTCCAAGGAGTAGGTTATAATCCAAGGGTCCTTGAACGACCATCACGTTCATTTGAACGGTCTTCCCTTTCAATGTTATGGGCACATTGGGGAGGATCCCTAAAGGTCGACTGGTTCCTTTATCGAAGCCTGTCAGATTTCTCATTTCAGGCCAAAGCGATGGTGAACCAAGCGCTTTCCAAGCAATAGAGGAAAGGATACTCACAGATGCCCCCTCATCAATGATGGTGCCAGCCATGACCATTCTGTATATTTGGACGATAATTTGGAATGGTATGCTTGCTGGCAAACGGGGTCTGCCTAGTTGGTTCCAGTCGAAGGATACAACTAGGTTGCTTGGTGGTGGGACCGAGTAAACGGCCGGGTACGGCTCTGACGAACTTCCTTCTTGCGATAAAGGAATGGGTAGATTGCCCCCGTGTTCGTCGGAGTCTGTGTTGATGAAGAGAATTTGGACGGTGTCATCCTTATTCTGCTCAGTGACTGTATCATTCGAAGATAAAACCTCTGAAGGCAAGACCGGGTCAACTGCCGCCTCGACCTTTTGACTTTCGTCTGGTATGGATTCAGCTGGTTCATCTTCAATGACCGGTGCTTCAGTTGACCACTTGAGCGGGCCAGCTGGATTTTCAACTAACGAAGGACTCGGCAAGAGTTTTTTATATCCAGGAGGAAGTCGTAACGGTGAAACCGGACGATCATCCAAAACTCTTTTAGCTTCGTCTAAGAAGGGACAACGGTGGATGGCGTGGTTGCCTTCGCATAGTTTACAAGGAGATCTAGCTCTCCCTTTTTGTCCTGGGACTTCGCTTTCGCTAGTTGACAGTGTGCTTTCAACATGACAATCAGAGGTTGACGCCACCGGATTGTACAAACGGGGAGACCAGTCCCTTAGTATCCGAGGGATGCAGGGACAATCTCTGTGAAAGTGGTCTCCCTTGCAAATGACACATGGCGATTTAGGCCTAGTCAGTGCAGTGTGTGGATTTCATTAGACGACACTCGTTTGCCCCCAGTCGCTTTTGGCTCCTTCTTCTTCTTCTCTTTCTTCTTCTTTTCCTTCTTCTCCTTAGGAACTAGACTTTTGGCTTTGCCAGCCCCATCAAGCGAAGAGGAAGGAGGAGAGGAAGAATTAGAGGAAGTGGAAGGTTGGTGGGTAACTCTAGACTGGTCTAACTGCTGATTCGACTGTTCAGGAATAGTGGTGTTCTGAACGACATTGGTTGAGAAGAGCCAGATCGGCAAGCCAATTGTCAGTCCTGGAAGCGACAATGTGGCCATATGGGGCGCACCAACATCTCCCCAAGAGGAGAAGGGACTAGGATTTCCACCAAGGGAAATTCCTTGGTTGGTAGGCTCCATTTTCTCAACCTAAAGATCAACGCAGGAAAAAGGGTATGAATATTCCGTTTAAAATAAATTTTAACGACGCTTGGACACAACTCGCTTTTTCAATTTTAAAGAGTCGAGAAAAAGCAAAAGATGACTTTAGTCTCCTTCGATTTTTAATGAGCCTGAAGTGACAAGTGCTCAGATGGACCTTTTCCGTTAAGGAGTCTGAAAAGGAACGAAAGGGACTGCTCTGGAGTTCTAGGTAGAGGGTGTGCCAAACTTTTCGCAAAACCGCAGAATACTTTTTAAGGTACGGGTGGTCAATCTTCGTGAATGCTGTGTTCAGTGCATTGCGATCAGTAGGGCAGCCGACACGGCTTCCTATGGATAAAGGTTTTATGCCTATAGGGGTCTCCCAATATATACTCGATGGTACGTGGGAGCACAATCCGTACTGGCACTTATCGTCTCTCAGGAGGAATCACCCAACCATCAGTGAGATCGACAGTCACCAGGTTTTACGACGCCAGAACACGTCTCTAGCCTATACCTCTATGTTGTGCGTTAAGTTACAAAGCGTTGTTAAGTTCATTCAATTTATTTTAGGTTGATCTTTCTTAGAAGTTTTCCTTTTTGGATCACCACGAGATGTAGATACAATTCCTAAATGCAGTCTAAAGATGATACGCAAGCATTTATCTCTTTTCAACAATGAAAATCTTAGCTACAAGGGGAAAAGAAAGACACAATCTTTTCTCAAAGAGCATAGAGCACACTGTAAATGCACTTTTTCCTAAATCAAACCATACAAACGATCAATATGCAAATGCACAAATGCATGTATTTGTTTTCACTTTCTTAATATTGATGCCTAAAAAGAAAGTTGTTGTACAAATTTGAATTTGATTTCAAGTGAAAATACAAACAAGTTTCTTTTTGAAATCAAAAAGACGATTACGACACTTATGATTTTGAAGTAAACACTTGTTTCGACACTAGAACTTCACAAATTCAAACCAAAAGACAAAAGTAAAAGCGCAATCAACTATCAATAGCAAACACACTTACTCCTAAGATCAAAACGACACTTACGACAGGTCTAGATCTAAGGGCGACAGTATGACTAGTTTACTTCTGTAATTGGGAAACTGCAAATGATGTAACAAATACACAAAAACAAATACAGTTTCTTTTATACAACTGAGGTGGAATTAAGGCAGAGAAAAGGGGTTTTCAGATAGGTACACACACTGATAACAGGCTGCAAAAATCAGAGATAAAACTGAACAAAATGAAGCAAAGAACCACAGCTGCATAGGGAAAAGGCTGATCAGCGCACCTGTTGCACAGAGAAACTGAATTGCAGCGCAGGTAGCCCTCTCGGGACCTGCGTTGAAATGCAGAGTCTCTTCACAGAGCCTGCGCTGAAGCAGAAACGAGAATTGTCTCCGGGTTCTGGGTCACGGTTTGCAGTTTGATCTAAGGTTTTTGGTCGGATAAAAGCTATCAATAAGGTACAATTAGGAGGATGATTTAAAGGAGGACTAAGAGCTATCACAAAGGGTTGTTAGAGCATTTTTGGATCAGCTGTTCAGATCATAAACAGGCCCAGTGAATGGACTAGAGTAGCAGATCTCTACTTTGCATTTGTAAATGGCAAATGCAGTTCGATTCGCCACTCCTAAGTTTATGAGAAGAACAACAATAGAAACACAAATAAACTAACTAGATACGATCCCCAGTGGAGTCGCCAATTTGTTGTTGGGAAAAGTATCTATTCAAAATGCCCCTATCCCACTCTAAGGTGTGATAGTGCCTTAGCAACAAACAAGGAAAACTACTTGAGTATTATTCTTTATGAAATGTAAATGAGGAGAAAGGATGTAACTAACCTGTGTCTTTCACTAGTTTGTTGATCCAATCACTCCTCTCTTCAATAACCCCCAGCTCCCTGCTCCCTTATTGGCCCAGCTTCACCGAATTCCTGCAAGATCACAAGAGAGAGAAGCTACACGAAGATATAGATATACATTCATAAAAAGCTCAGGATCAGATTAAGCTAAACATGCAAATATAACAATACATCATTGGTACACAGCATGTAGGAGAAACTCAAATAGTTTATTGATAGAATAAGAAAGTCTAAGAGGAGATACAACCAAGTGAGTCCCGATCTAGCATCTTCCTCCCAGCAAAGGAATCCCTTCCTCTCCTCCAACAAAGCATAAATCACCAAATGTACTAATCTCAATCTCAAACCAATAGCAATTCTCTGCAAAGTACAAAATTCCAGCCTCCTGGATCTCTGGGATGAGGGATCCATATATAGATGTAAGAAGAGAGGATGAGTCAGATTATGTTTTGACTTGTGGCTTCTCTCTGTCAGTTCTTACTTCCACTTGGAGACTGAGAGCCTCTTACTCATCACTTGGTCGAATTCAGTGAGGCAAGTGTCATTGGAGAAGATTCTGGAAGCTTCCATGGTCTTTCCACCTCGTTGAATGACTCTGCCACTTGTCATTTCCCACTCAATGCACCTGGGTAGTGCATTCAAGTGCATTGCAACACACCTAGCCAGTGTATTTGGGTGCTTTGCAACGCAGGCAGCTAGTGGAGCTTCTGAATTGATCCTGATTTGACTAGTTCTGAGTGGTTTTTGGTGGAGAACTTCTGGGAGAAGCTGTCATTGGTTGACCTTGTTCCTTTAGGAGTTGTAACAACATCTTTATGGACTTTGGATCCCTTGGATTATGGACATTTCATGCTCAAAGCTGTAAGGCACAAAAATGTCTATAACAGGAGTACCTAGTAAAGTACAAGGATTTATTTGTATAATATGTTACTTTGGAGGGTGAACAAGTGCTCAAACATCCATAACTAAAATTTCATGAGGACAAGAAATTTTGTGCAGGGAGGATTATAATGTCCTTGACCACTTAGGAAGCTTATGGTGGAGTCTGGTAGCGTAAATTATTTCCCATAGGCTAAAGCGGGGAAATATTTAATAAAGGGGACTTAAATTTCCTAAGGAAAGCATTATAAAGTCCAAAAAGAGAAAGAGTGATATTTCCTAGGCAAGTGAAGGTCAACCCTAAACTCATAAAAGAAGTAAAACAAAGAGAATATCCTCATTCATGCATTTTTAAGTATCTGGAGAAAGAAATATTAGAGAGTTTCTGGAGGAAAATATTGGGGTTTGGAACTGTAGCCTCTATAACAAACTTTGGTGTTGAAACTATATACACTAGTTTAGGTTTGAGAGTGAAATCAATCAAATTAAACCATTGAGATTTAGTGGAGAACGATATTTACAACAAAAAATGAGGTACGAGATGTTTTATCAGTTAATTTTAAAGTCTTATTTGGTACTCCCTACTCCAGTTGTGACAGGTTGGAACATTCCCATAAGAATAATGAGTTCCAATTATAGTTAGTGTAGATTTAGTCTTTGAGGAGAAGCCACTACATAGTTTACCACCTAGGGTAGATTTCCAAGGAAAAACCTAGCCAAATTTAAATTCATCATAGTAGTGGAAGCGAAATGGATCCCTCCTTATTTCTGTTGGTTGAAATACAATTGAAAAGAAAAGGAAAAAAGGGTTTGAGTATTGGAGAGAAGTGAGCATGCGTTCTAGAGCTTGGGGTACAATTATCCTCTATAATTAGGAGTCGAGTTACCTCCTCTCTTTACTAGGCCAGGTCTGGTGGTTATAGAGCTGATTTTCTCATCAAAAAATTACGTCATTTACCTTCATCTAGTTCTGGGTCGAATTTTCACATTTTGATGTGTGTAGCCTTGGTAGTACATGAGGAGAAGTTATGGGTCAAAAGTTTACCTAGAGGTGTTGACAAGAAAAAAATTGGAGTTAAAATCGAGTGACATATTAGTCCTCTTGGCTAGCTGGTTGAACAAGGAAGTTGCTGGTGCATTTTTTATATGACCGGGAAAAGTTACAAAGAGAGTTCCATTATTGTATGTGGCTAGTTAAAAGGCTATTATGTAATAATTTTTTCCTTCAAAGGAGAAGATCATTTGGGAACATTTAAGCTAAATCTACATCTCTAGGTTCCTCTAGTCCATTATTTTTCTAATTTATATGCACAATAATGAAATAAAGGGACTATTATTACTATTTCCATTGTAATGAAGTGAATGTATCAATAATTTATAAATTTATTAGATGTTATAATGAATATAAATGTGTTTGGGTGAATTTTCTGATTCAAAGGATATAGTGATTAGATGGTATAGCAAACAAAATTCACCGAGAACACCTATAAGAGAGTGTAGACCAACTATTTGAAGAAATTCCACACTGAAACTAAAAATAAAAAACTCATAAATTTCAAAAGAAAATCAGATTTTTGTCAAAGTGGGATATTACGAATTCCACCCAATATTTCCAATTGAATGGAAGAAGAATAAACCCTAATTATCATATCGTATAACAAACACAAGCATCTAACAAGTTGAATGATTCAAAAATAAAAGGAGGTAGAGTAAAAAAATTCTGAGGAAGAGGAGGATTTGGAAGAAAAAGATGAAGATTCGATGGACGAGGTTGAGGCTATAATCGATGTTAGGGAAGAATGTATTTCTTCACATGTTGGAAAGAAATCTATACTAGGCCTATATGTCCTTTGAAGGATAAAAGCAACTTGTGTTTTTGTAACATATGTAGTTTGTGCGATCATTCTAAAGAGGATTTCATCATCCCTCTTAGCCCATGTGAATGAATACCCTAGGATGATGACATAAAAACAAGGAGATTATATGAAATTTTGCAGGAAGGCAAAGATAACATGGAACCAAATCCATTTGAAGAAATTTTCCTAGGCTCGCCACACTTCATTGGTAAAAACTCATACATTATGCTATATATTATTATAGCACAAGCTATTTTATTATTTCTTTGGGATATTTACCAAAGTGGTAAGAAGTTGAATCAATTGATTCCCACACAAAATAAATAACATCCATGTTTATTTATGAAAATATAGTGACAATAATTGGATGCCCCATAATTATAATTATTGACAGGGGAATGCATTTTGTTAGTTATACAATTAAAATATTGCTAAAAAAATTATTATTAAGCATATAAAGATAACAACTTACCATCCTATTGTCGATGCGTCAATGAACATCCGAATTTTTTTGCCTAAATCAATTTTGAAACCTACATGAACCCATTTTTTCAAGCCCCGTAGTGTTGTCATATTGTTTGATTTGTTACCAATCAGTTTTCTCATAGTATTGCATTCTCCTAAGTCAATGTTTCCTAAGTGTCATCGCATAACCTTTAGAAGTTCTTATGTTATCTACTCCATGGTTAGGTGAATTTATGACTTATCTTGACATAGAAACTAGCCTTTACACCATGCACATATTTGAAAGAACTCAAAAGCATACAAAAATCGAACAAAAGAAAGAAAAGTGCTCCTTAGTGCAAATCACACTCCATGTTGATGAAGACATGCACTTGAGTCGAGTGCACTCCTTTGGGCTAAGAAAGTGCACCCTCCTTGAGCACACGCCTTCATACAGAGAAAATGTGTCGCCCTTGAGCGCACTCCTTCGTGCTGAAGACATGTGCTCTTCTTGGATGTATGAATGTGCCTCATTTTTGCATGTTGGCACACTCCTAGAAAATAGGAGACCACTTAAGTTCCCTTAAATAATCCTTTCACTTGTAGATATGTAGTGATCATGCATGAAACAATTTTCCATGTAAACTATCACTAGTACGAAATGTCTAATTAGTTACTAAAAAAACGACTAAAAGTTGCATATAAATGACTATTTTTCGATCAGTGACCAATAGTAGCTAATTTTGAGTATCTTATAATGCGACCAACTTTTAGTTGTTTTTAGCTTAGTCAATAATTGGTTGTCTCAATTTTATTATCTAGTAGTATACTTAGTCATTAATTTGGTCATTAATTTAGTCATTTATTTAGTCATTAATTGCCACAATCAATGACCAAATATAAAACAAAATATATTACTAAATGATCACATGAGAAAACCAATTAATGACTAAAAAAATATAACCAAAATGTTGGTCGTGTTATAAGATATTGCAAAGTAGCTACTAATAGTCATATATATGCAAATTTAGTCATCATTTGTAACCACAATTTTATCATTTACAGTAGTCATTTATATTTTTTTGGTAGTTTCATATTCATTATATAAATGACTACTTTATTATTTTATAGCCATTTCATTTACTTTCATTAACAACCATTAAAAGAAACTAATTTAGTCGTATATTCATTTTATTTGTGATCATCAGTAATCAACATAAACTACTAATTTAGTAGTTTTAGATTGATTTTATGCATTCATTATTAATCAACATAAATTAATTAGTATGATTTTGTAATTAAATTATATAAAAATATGTCATACAATGTACATGCTCATCTAATATGAAAACGAAAAGTTACAAATGTTAATTATAATACCAAATAATATGAAGTGCAACTATAAATAATTTCAACGACAAAAATTATATTATATAAAATATCAAGTATTACAATATGAGTTTCCAACTTAATATTTTTTGGAGTAAAATTTACACAGGAAATATTGTTTCATCGCTTCAAAACATTATGATTGTGTTGTCAAGGCATTGCAGTTGAATTCACCAACTATGGGGACTTAACCATCAGTCTTTGTGTGTGTCTTATGTGGGATATTGGCTCTACAAGTACCACTAGACCAATTTTGTTCTCTCTCTCTCTCTCTCTCTCTCTCTCTCTCTCTCTCTCTTTAATTTTCATTTTTTCACTTTAGTGTTATTGTTATCCTCCTTCTTCAATTCTTGCTTATTACTATCGATACTAAGTTCCTTTTCTAAAAAATAAAGAAGATACAATGCAGAGTATAAGACATGAAAGACGATGAACACTGGAATATAAAATAAAGCAGACTATAAACGATTTATATGATATATATCTCAACATCAACAATATTGTTAATGCCATTTTTCCCCATAAAAGCAATAAACTCGAACAAGCTTTCTTCACTTGGGAAATAATGGCCATTATGTGGCCAAATGACCTATATAAACACAGAAAATAAAACATCACCATATAAAGAACAACTTAGTAAACTTAGTATTCAACCTTCAAGTCATGTTAGGCACAATCATGCAAACTAAGTTGCATGCTAAAATTCTCAAGTTGTAGATTACTTACATACTGTGGGAGTGAAAACAAAACTCATAGAAAAATTCAAAGCTAAGTCTAGAATAAAATGAAATGAAGTAAAAATGAAAAAATAATAGGATAACCTTGCATATATGTATATAATTGTATAATGTAGAAGGCTACGTGAATAATTCTAAGGCTGGAGGTCAATGATGTCAAGAATGCCCAAGTCTAATGAGAATTTATTTAGATAAGAACTACTATTTGGGTCCATTGTCACATATGAATAAGCCAGCTAGTCTATATCAAATTGTTGTGGAACCAGCTCACAAAAAGATAGATCAATGCATTAGAAATAAGCCTCTTCGAGGGGGCCACCTCCTTTACATTACATAAATGAACAATTCTTACATGATACAAATGAATAAACTTCCCTTCTACATATAGGAGTCTAAGGGGTCACAATATAATCAAGCCGACATAACAGTAATAACATAAGGGAACAAAAATAACAATATTGGGTCTCTATGGGGCATACTAATAACAATATGGGGACACTAGGGGCACAATAATAAGAATAAAAGATACAATGACAATAGTAATGGGATAATCAATAGTATAATAGGGGCCTAACATGCCACTCTCCTTCTGAAAACTGTTTTCCGCAACGCTTGAGTAGTTCTGGATGCTTCTGTATAAAATTTTCATCCCCCCTGTGTGGAGTCTTCAGCAGACAAGTTCTTCCACTTGATGAGATACTCTAAAATTGATTGATTTCGTAGCTGTCAAGTTCTTATTTCTGTGACTACTTCTGGTTCCAATATAATTTTTCCTTTGTCGTCAAGTTCTGGAAATATTTTTTGAACTATGAGCTTATCGCCTATAACCTTCTTTAAACATGAAACATGGAAAATTGGGTGCACTCGAGAAGCTGTAGGAAGCTCCAATTTGTAAGCCATAGTACCAATCTTTTGCAACACCTTTTCTGGGCCATAATAATTTGGTGATAATTTATTATCCTTCTTAGATTGCTTGAGGGACATTTATTTATATGGTTGTAGCCGTAGGAATAACTAGTCACTTACATCAAAACTTCTTTCGTTGCGATGTTGATCTACCTGTTGTTTCATTCTATTCTGTGCCAATCTGAGGTTATCCTTTAAGAGTTGGAGAACTTCTTGTTGATGCTCAATGTCATATTCCACTGCTTGAACCTTAGAATTTTCTCTTAAATATGATGTGATGGATGGTGGATGATATCCATAAAGTGCCATAAATGGGGTCATTTTTGCTGTAATATGGAAGGAAGTGTTATACCACCATTCAACCAAAGGCAACCATTTGACCCATTGTGTCTATTTATCATATACAAAGCAATGAAGATATCCTTCCAAACATTTATTTACTATCTCAGTTTTCGCATCAGATTGAGGATGATAAGATGAGCTATGAATTAATTGAGTACTGAGACAAGAAAATAATTATGTCGAAAAATTTCCAGTGAAAATGGGATCTCGGTCTCTTACAATAATCTTTGGGTTTCCATGTAGCTTTTGAATTGTTTCCATAAATGCAATAGAAACTGTAGTAGCTTTAAATGGATGTGATAATGCAGAAAAGTGTGCATACTTGGTAATTCTGTCAACTACCACCATGCTGACACTCTTTCGTTTGGACTTGGGTAAACCTGTTATAAAATCCATTGAAACCTCCTCCCAATGTTGGCTTGGAATGGATAAAGGGTGTAATAGACCTGGGGTCTCAATTGTTTCAACTTTATTTTGTTGGCAAACCAAACATTCTGCCATAAAATGTTGAATATCCGATTTAAAGCCATCCCAAAAAAATTCCTTCTTAACCCTCTGGTAAGTTTTTAAAAATCCTGACTGCCCTCCTAAGGGAGAAGTGTGCAATTCCATAAGAATCTTTTGTTTCAGTTCAAAATTCTTACATAGGTATAAGCAATCTTTGTACCATAACAAATCATTTTTCCAGCTAAATGTATCAGATGTACTGGGATCTTGTTGTAACTTTCGAATGAGTTCCCATGCTTCTTTGTCATTCTTCCATTCCTCCCTTGATTTGTTTATCCAATCTGGTTGGATAATAGCAAGGGCGCAAAACAGTGCTTCCACATCGCCATCCTTGCTTGAGAGTGCATCTGCAACAAAATTTTGCTTCCCTTTTTTGTAGATGATTTCAAAGTCATAACCCAACATCCTTGTGACCCATTTTATTGCTCTTTAGAGGATAATATTTGTTCTAAAGAGTATTTAAGACTATCATGATCCGTTTTTATGTTGAAGTGTCTTCCCATTAGGTAGGGTCACCATTTCTTAAGTGCATGTAGCATTGCCAACATTTCCTTCTCATAAATAGCTTTGTGTGAATACTTTCCCTTGATTGGACGACTTCAAAAGCAATGGGTCTTTCATATTTCATTAAAACAACACCAATTCCATTTCCTGAAGCATGACATTCCATAATAAAGGTTTTTGTGAATTCCAGTGTAGCTAACACCAGTGCTTGACACATTTCCTCTTTAAGATGTTCGAAGGCCTTTGTTGCTTCTGGAGTCCATGAAATGCATATTTCTTCAATAATGTTGTTAGAGGTACTATTATTCTCGCATAATTCTTAACAAACTTGAGATAATACCATATCAACCCGAGAAATTCTCGCAAATGCTTTATGGATGTGGGGATTTTCCATTCCTTAATGGCTTGAATTTTGCTAAGGTCTACCTTAACACCTTAATGAGATACAATATGACCTAAATATTCCACCTCTTGTACTCCAAAGATACATTTGGAGCTTTTTTCATATAATTGTTTCTCCTCCAATAATTTGAGCACCCTGTCAACATGTTCAACATGATACTTCCAAGACTTGTTGTAGATTAGTATATCATCAAAAAATACTTACACAAATTTTCTAAGGGTGGGTTCGAAAATGGAATTCATCAAACCTTGAAATGTAGAAGGCGCATTGGTAAGGCTAAAAGGCATGACCAAAAATTCATAATGACCCTCATGAGTTCTAAATGTTTTTTTCGGAATGTCTTCAGTATTCATTTTGATTTGATGATATCCTCAACGTAAATCCAAATTGGTGAAGTAAATTGATCCATGGAATTCATCCAATAATTCATCAATGACAGGAATGGGAAATTTATCTTTAATAGTGAGCTTGTTGAACTCCCTATAATCTGGACACATGCGGTATGATCCATCATTTTTGTGCACCAATACTACTGGACCGGAGAAATAACTTCGACTAGGTTGAATTATACCAGCCTCTAGCATTTTTGCAACCATACGTTCAATTTCACTCTTTTGGGCATAGGGATATTTGTACTTCCTGATGTTTGTAGAAACACTTCTTGGAATCAAATGAATAGCATGATCATGATCATGAATAGGTGGGAGACCTTTGCGAGTCTCAAATACCTTGGAATGATTGTCCAAGACTTTTCGAAGATCTGGAGAAATAGATGATTTCAATGTGGGAATCTTTAGCGAACATAATTGTGCAATTACACCTCATTGTTCCTTCTTTAGAAGCTTTGTCATATCGTTAGAGCTGATTATGTCTCCTGGTTTCCCTACAATACCCCTTAATTCAACTTCCTTTCCTTCCGCATAAAAGCTATTATACCCAAGGATTGTAGCCATTGGACTCCTAGTACAACATCAACACCACCCATTGGAATGGAAATCATTGGGCTATTCAATACATATTCTCCCATTGATAGCTTGATATTATGGCACTTTCTAGATAAATTTATGGTTCCTCCACTTGCAACCATCACTTGACACTCTGGCACTGGATATAGGAAGCAATTCAATTCCTTTGCTATCTTACAATGAATAAAATTATGGGTACTTCCTGAATCAATCAACACTATTACCTTTTTCTTCTTGATATGTCCTTCTATCTTGATAGTTTGAGGAGTGGTAATTCCAGCCAATGCATTACAAGATATGGTCAGATTCATTTCTTCTTTATCTAGGGTTTTTTGCTTGAGTATATCCTCTTCTTTTGACATTTCTTGTTCCTATACTTCCTCCTCTTCACAATCTATGTAGAATAATTTCTTCTCAGCACACTTGTTACCTTTAGTGTATTTTCTATCACAACTGTAACAAAGCCCTTTTTCTCTTTTTTCTTCCAATTGTTGTGGTGTCAAACTTGTATGTTGTGGAAGGCTAGGGGCAACAACACTTCCATCTTTATAGCTATGAGTGGTAGGCTTCCTGGTTGTCATAATTTTTCTTTCCATTTTTCTTGCTAACCTGAATGCCTTCTCCAATGAATCAGGTTCCCAAAGGAAAACCTCATGTTGGATATTATCCTTTAAATTTCTTATGAACACATCAATCATATGCTCCTCTGGAATATCCTTTACCCTTATGTCAATTTTTGGAAGTCCTCAATGTGCTCCATCATTGAAGCCTTTTGTTTGAGATTTATCAATTGGCTAAAAAAAGTGTTGTTTTTTGTATCCTCATAATGTGCTATCATTTCTTTCGTAAAAATTTCCCAAGTGAAAATTTGTTTACGAGAGAAAAGTAATTGATACCCTACAAACTAATTTGGTTCCAAATGTAAATTTGCAATACGTACCTTTTGTGTGTTTTGCACATTATGGAGATCAAAAAGTTGCTCCATCTGTAGTATCCATGTTCTGGGATCCTTGCCATCAAACTTCCTCATATCGATTTTTGGAACATGGTGGGTCTTCAATCGAACAATAGAGTCTATGAAATCATGATTAACATTTCTTTTGTTCTCATCATGCGTTTCCTTTACTACCTTTTCACCATTAGTGACCATTTCATGTAGTGACTTATTCAATTTTATCTTCAATTCTTCCATCTTATCGTCCATTCCATTCATCTTAGCTTCCATCTTAGCATCCATGCCATTCATATTACCTTCCATGGCATCCATCTTAGCTTCCATGCCATTCATATTAACTTGCATGCCATTCATTAGCTTTCACATCATTCATCTTGGCTTCATTTACCTTTAATGAGAGTGAAATTTGTTGTACTTGGTCTTGTAATTTTGATATATCATGTTGCATTTCTTCCTCTTCTTCATGAGTCATGCTAGAGCTTTCAGGTTTCTTACTAGGTGTTTCCATTCTCTTTCTTTGAGGCATTAATTAATGCTAATGATTATTCATTATTCCCTTTGAATTCCTTCAAAATAATTTTTGAAACCAATCTTATGCAAAATTTAAAAAACTACAAACCTTTTTTCACTTTGTAAGAGCTTGATATTGAATCTATTGTATCTCTATAACTATGAATCTCAGATTTCTGAAATCTCATCCTGAAGTAGCCCTTTGAGTCCTCTTTCTAACCCCACAAGTCTAATCAAGATTGGATTCTCCCAGAAAGAATTATGCCAAATATCCCATGGTGACCTCATTATAGGCTACTTCAGTAGAGAGAGCTTGTATGATGTGCCATGTGTCATTGTTTCGACCTTGATACCTGAAACTGATACAAAAAACTACATGTTATCCTCTATCTAAAACTTCTTACGAAATTTTAATCTGATGCTCGTAACAAAAGTTATGACGATTTAACCCAGGTCACCTGTTTGGAATGTAATTTGGGGGTCTGCAAAAGCACTAACTTCCTTAGATCATATCTCTGCAAATATAGCGAGAAAAGCTATGATATTCAGATCCAAAGTTTAGAACGATATCACCTCAAATGGGTTTTTTTTTAGCTTGTGAAACGTCACAGAAAAAGTTATAGGGAAACTGCCACGATGACCTGTTCGGTGCAACAAAACCCTAGAATTCAAAGCTTTGATACCAAATGTTATGAAACCAGCTCACAAAAAGATAGAAACGATAGATCAATATCTTAGAAATAAGCCTCTTCGAGGAGGAAACCTCCTTTACATTACACAAATGAACGATTCTTAGATGATACAAATGACTAAACCTCCCTTCTATATATAGGAGTCTAAGGGGTGACAATATAATCTAGCAGACATAACAGTAATAACATAAGGGCGAAAAAATAACAATAGTGGGTTTCTATGGGGCATACTAATAACAATATGGGGACACTAGGGGCACAATAATAAGAATAAAGGATACAATGACAATAGTAGGGGGAATCACTAGTATTATAGGGGCATAACACAGATTATTAATGTTTTTCTTATATTTATGGATCACTACAATATAAGTGGATAAATTTCAAAGACAGATACCTTCCCACTCTATTCCTGACTTCTAGTACAATATATTAGTTGTGATTTGGAACAAAATTCCAACATCGAAAATATGTAGAAATCACCACTAGTAATCCCCCAAATAGGATTATTTTGGAATGTAACTTTTGAATTCCAGTTTCTATATGATTCTTGAATGGAAAATACACATTGAATCCAACACCAAAATTCCAATTTGAGGGAACACCTGTGGCCATCCTCAATCACTCAAACTCAAAACATCAGTGATCATTATAATGAAAAGATAAAATAAGAGTAGTTTTGATATGTTTTGTAGATTTACATAAAAAGCACCAATAGTTTTCCCACATTTACCATACTCGTAATTTCCAAGGTATAACACATCAATTGATCTTTTACAACAAGTACTTGATGCAATAAAAACAAGAATTTAAAATATTACAACAATACCACCAATGTTTCATCCTCAATTAGTTGAAAATAGTTAGCGCAAAAGCTTCAAGAAAGAGAAACAAGTAGAAATAAAAAATCCATCAATTAATACTCAATCAAAAAAGGATAAGCTTTTTGTTGAATCTTAATAAACAACTATAAATTATATTGACAATCAGCTACAACCAGTGGTCTTATTCAAAGAGAAATCCTACCAGCAGTGCTCATCTTCCAAATTCTTTGCTCTATCCATGAAGCTTTCTTCTATCCTCAAAACATAATTCACATTCAATATTTTAGGTCCTAGAAGCTTCCCAAAGGCCTTGCCAAATGAAGCTGTGAATTTCATTGATTTTCATAAAGTGCTTGTTATGCTGAAAAAATATAGTTGGACCATATGATAGATAATTAAAGTAAAAAATTATGTACAATATTTCTTAAAAGGACTCATGTTAAAATGAAAACCTGCATATTTGGATAGAAAAGGAATCTTAATAGAGATGGTCAATATTACAAAACAATAGAGTAGATATATAACTCTAGGTATAACTAACAAAATCCTAATTGTAATATAGTTGATTCATTACTCTAAGTGAAGCCAACTAGATACATACAAGTTTTCATTTCCAGCTTTATATCCCATATCTTTATTGGATGTGGAAGCTAACTTGCATGGATCTCACAAGGATATTTTAGCAAGAATATATGTTGCATTCTCATATTCCACAATTTCTTTTCCATGAACAATCACAACAAGTATTGGAGGAATTAGTTGCTACATTAGCTGATTTCTCAACTTTTATTCTCTCAATTCTTTTTTCCTGCAAGTGAATTATTTGAGTTTTCCTACATGTGCATTATTTGAGTTTTCCTTAGTGGAGTTTTAGATAAGAAAACGCTAGGTATGAAAATAAATGTTCATCATGCAAAATAATGACTAATTATATGATGCTAACCCATATTTCTATATTGTTGCAAGATAACTCGTCAACTACGCTCAACTAACATCATTAATGTTATCCAAAACAAACCTGGTGGACATTTGAAGTTCTTCTAGATGAACTTGTTCCTTTGTGTGGATAAAGTTTTCTTTGTGTGTGGCAAGGGCTATTAAATTTTATAAGAGTGGTGACTTATACTTACATTATATTTTACTGTTTCCAACTGATTTTTTAGCATCTTCATAGATAATCCTTTTTTTTGCATCTCAATTGTGTATGATCTCATTCCCCCCTAAGATATATGACCTACGCATGAGGCTATTGGTATAAATAATATAAATCATACCCAACAATCTAAAGGGAATTAATGATTATAGATGTCTATGGATCAATGGTATAGCATATAGGAGTAGTTGGTTGTTGCCTAGAGATATTTGGGAAGTCCCTAAGAGAATGAAGCTAGGATTGGTCAATGGTCTAAAATTGGACCCACTAATTTAATTTTTTTTCTTTACAAGTAGCCATGATCAATGTTCTTAACCCTTATTTTCATTGCGTAACAAGGTGTGAATTTCAATTAGTAATGCTTCGTAGTGGAGATACTTACTTGTGGTATTTTCCAACATTCAACACATTCCCTCTATTCATTATATCTCAATATTTCTTCTTTTGTTCTATTGTGTATGCTCCTATCCGTAGCTGCAATACATAACTAAATTATTTCCATGAATTCATTGTCTTGTAGATTCTTATGCTCTAGGCCCAAGCTGATTAATACGATATTATTTGCAATAAATATGAAGAGTATATTGCAATAAATAAGCACAAATGTGGTCATAATCGAGCAATCCGACCAAAACAGGAAATAAGAAAAATTTCAAACATGGTTGAGAGAGATGGATATGAATATATCAAAAAGTTATATTTATTTGTATCATAATTCAATTCACCCTACATAGGTCTATCTTAACCCTATACCTGTCAAGCACCGAGAAAGACAAAATCCTTTGAAGTATGAACCTTTCCTTAAGCTTCTACACTCTAAAAACTGTTTGCAGCTTGAATGGACTCAACACATGATAGATACATGGTTAATACGAATCTACATTGGTTTATATTTTATTGATAATACATCAACTTTATATTTATGGTTTTTGGCATATCAAAGATGTAGATTATAGAATGCACCTCTCGACCCAATTTCAAATGTCAATATATTTAGTTAAAAAACTAAAAAGGGAGGATATTCTCCAATGGTTTAATTACAAAGCTAATAACATAGAAAGCAGAGAAATAAAGAGAAAAAAATAAACTAAATATAGTAAAATCAAGTAAGAACTTTTTTAGTAGGAGAATTTGTTGATATCTTAAGCCATGTTCACTCTAGCCCAACCATAAGACAAACAAGTGACTCAAAGGGATTTTAGAAACAATAGTCACAAAGTAGTTTAGGAAAGATTCAAGAAAACTAAAGGTGACCAAGGAAAAGAGTTAAATTTATGTCAAAACACAGAAAAAAAGAATATAAAGTGGCCTTAATCAACCAATCGCATGTGCATCCCCTATTCTTTGTAGATTATAACCAATGTAATATCCCATCCATGAATTCACATTACCAAAAATAGTCATGCATTTGAGTAGATGCCTTCACACCTCTGGTCCATAATGTCTTGCCTACCACTACATGCACCACATTTCTATGATAGGGTCATTCATAAACCCTCTTTTCTTGGCAATGAAGCATTAGTTACCTATTCAGGTCAACAGGTAATTAATTTGTTCACCAGGATTCCATTTTGAATTTTCTTTGCCCCACCCAATTGGGACAAATTTGGAAGGGATGACATAGGGTAAAAGTCCTAGGTGTAATCTCGTGGTGGAATCAACAGAAATACCTTCTCATGGTTGCCCCATCAATCCAATAAAATTCAATTATTTTTTGTAAAATAGTACATCACTCGTAGCAAAATTAAGTCTTAAGGGGTATTTTTCGATGATGATTAGTGGTAGACAATATTGTTTTGTCTCCAAGTAAAATATGAAATAACCAGTTATAGCACATAAACATCATAATTAAAATGTGACATATCTCCTACCATATAAAAACTTCTACATGAAATAGAGCACTTACCTATTTGATTTTAGACAACGAATATGCACCTAGAACTGCAACATTTGATGAGCGTACATGTAGGGATATGCACCATGAGGTGTTGAAAACCACCAAATCCAATTGTGTTATCCCAATGTGTAGCCTCATAAATGATGCAGTGTTGTGTTTATTAATTGATATTAATTGTATCAACATATCTATCATGACTATCCAATATTAATCACTATTATGTTAAGCTATGTATGATAATGAAACCTCCACTAATATGCACTTCAATAGAGTAGTTTACAATGTATCATCCAATATAAATCACAAGGAGATAATGACATTAATACATATCAAAATCCTTGTTGAAATATATGTCACTTAAATTTTTATTTTAAGTTAGCTTCCAGCTAAAATGATATCACAAAGACAATAGGGAAACATAAAACACACAAGTACTTGTAAGCAATGTTAGTGTGTAAATGAGGGATAATATATTACAATTATAGAAAAAATTAAAAGCTCTACCTTAAGATGATGAGAATACCAAGTCATATCTCTCATGTAGTTGATTCTAGAGTAGGGGAAGATATGTCATGAAGGTACTCCTATGCTAAATACTATGGTGCTACACTAAATATCAGAACAACATCTTCACTAATGTGAATTTTTAACAGAGCAATTTACAGTGTATCATTCAATATGCATTACAAGGAGATAGTGGTATGCATGCTAAACGAAAACCTCGAAAAGCGATATTCCATATTAATTTTAATTTAAAAAACTTGTTATGAATAAGACATCACAAAGTCAACAAAACCCCCAAAACAAAATATGTTACTTTATTTTTAATTCATTTTCTTGCAAAAACAAATACAAGAAGGAACCACAAAGTGGAAAAGCACCCCTGAGCAATTTTAGTGCCTAACAAAGAAATACATATTGCAATGTGAGTAGTAAAGATTAAAATACATACCTAAAAAAGCTAATGTGAACACCAAGACTACTGTGAGATGAAGAATAATCCAAGAAAATGGAAATCCCATAAGTGACGAATGCCCATATGGGATTCCTTGTATTACAATGAAAGCACATCAACCATGAATACAAATCGCATCAATAGATCAAATGATATCTACAGGAAATCGTAAATACATATATAGATCTCATCTCAAATTACGCAAATCACATTAAATTTTGTTGTGAATGATAAAAAACAATGAAACCACAACGAAACTTTTTTTCTCTTGCGAAAATATTTTTCTCCCACTAAAGAAATAAATTAGCCATAAATAATTTGAAGAGAAAAAGCATCAGGAAATATGAATAGAACCTTGTTTTTGGGTTTGACTCAGATCTTTCTGAATGCAACATTCTTGTCCATAAAAACCTTGGTAGACATTGGTGAATGATGAAGGTAATCATAAAGAAATTATCAGAGCACTCAAAGTGAAAATATTGGAGCACTATGTCTTCGCACAAAGCAATATCTTCTTCATGCAAGTCCTCCTCAAGTATTACTTGACTTTTTTCAGACCAAGCAATAACTCCTCAAGCAAAATTGATTCGTATATCATATTCCTTCAGGTAGTTCTTCATTATATACATGAGGGAGGGACTGTTCACTTCATCTCTTGATGACTGTTCATATCACTTATTTATTTATTTACATTATATTAACCCAATCCTGATGATTAGGTGTCAACATTCCCCCCCTTAATCTGAAGGGATGTTGGTGAGTCCAAGCATCATTATGAATCGTTCAAGCTTTTATCTTTCAAGCCCTTTGGTGAAGATGTCTGAAATTTGCTCATTAGTGGAACAATGACGAAGATGGATTGTTTTGGCCTCAACATGATGTTGAATCAGATGATATTTAGTATTGATTTGCTTTGTTCGATCATGGAACTTTGGGTTCTTGGCCAACTTTATTGCAGAGGTATTGTCAATCCTGAGTGGAGTTGATTGTACTTGTTTTACCTGCAAATCTTCAAGAATTTTCTTGAGCCACACAATTTCTTTTGTTGCTTCAGCTGCTGCCACATATTCTGCTTCTATTGTGGAATCTGTTGGAACTAATTGTTTGCGTGATCTCCAGGAGACAGCTCCTGATCCAAGACTCATAACATATCCTGAAGTAGATGCCCCAGTTTCTTTGTCTCCATCAAAGACTGAATCAGAGTATCCAATGAAGTTGAAGTTGTCCACCTATGTTTACTTGATTCCAAAGTCTTGAGTTCCCTTCAAGTACCTTAGAACTCTTTTTGTAGTAGACCAATGTCCCTCATAATGCTTTTGCATAAATCTAGAGAGGATTCCAATTGCAAATGAAATGTCTAGTCTGGTAGTAGTTAGGTACTTGAGACTTCCTACAAGTTGTCTGTACTTTGTTGCATCCTCAAATTCTTTTCCTTCAATAGATGTGAGCTTTAAGTTTTGTTCCATTGGAGTAGTAAGAGGATTGCATTTTGTCATGCCAAACCTGTTCAATAGATCTCCAATGTATTTCTTTTGAAAAATAATATGGACTTCAGATGTTGGGTTACTTCAATACCAAGATAGTAATGAACATAGCCCAAATCAGTCATTTCAAAACTCTTCCCCAATTCCTTCTTTATGGATGCAATGTATCTTTCATTATTCCCTATCATTAAAAGATCATCTACATATACCACAAGATATACAATTGTTTTTCCAAATTTCATGACAAATAAAGTTGCATTGTCAACATCATAATGTTTGAAATTGAGGTTCAAAAGATGCTCAATTAGTTTCTCATACCAGGCTCATGGTGCTTGCTTGAAGCCATACAAGGACTTCACCAGCTTGTATACTTTATGTTCATGTCCTTTCATAGCAAATCCTTCAATCTGGGACATAAAAACATTCTCTTTTAGATCTCCATTCAAGAAAGTCGTTTTTACATCCATTTGACGTACTTTCCAACCATTCTGAGCTGCTAGGGCAAAGAGTGTTCGGATGGTAGCCCATTTTGCTGTCAGGGAAAAAGTATCCTCATAATCGACCCCTTCCACCTATGCAAACTTTTGCCACAAGCCTAGTTTTGTGCCTGTCAAGTGAACCATCAGTTTTATACTTGTTCTTGTAGACCCACTTGCAGCCAATTCGTTTGGTTCCTAATGGAGGATCAACCAGCTTCCAAGTGTCATTCTTTATGAGGGCATCATACTCCTTTTACATCGTTTCTTTCCATTCATCATGAGAAGTAGCTTCTTTGAAGGAAATTGGTTCAAAATCTATAGACAAGTTCAATTCACAATCATAAGAAACATCCATATCAACAGGTGAATTAGAGTCATCTACATCACCTCCATTTTGCCGGTTTGAATTTCTAGTTCTTGTCTTTCCAACCTCATCAGGATGAACACTTTCAAGTGTCTTTGTCAACCACTTTGGGGGACCTTTCTTAGATGGTCCAGGCTGCTCCATTGATTGAGTTGGGACTGAATTAAGATTGAATCTCCCAATTCTATCAATCACATCACTTAAAGCATCATCCGTTGTTGGAGTTTCATGCGGGGGAGAGTGTTCTTCAGAAGAAGATTCCACATGTTGATCTAGTATAGGAATACCCCCCTTAAAGATGTGGAATTTGATTATCAAACTCTTGAAATTATTTTGATTTTGCGAATCTATTGAAGCGATCAAGTTGCCGCTTGAAAACATTGTCAGTTTTGGATGATTCAAGAAAAATTACATCTCTAGATACAACAAAATTTTTATTTACTTCATTGTAGAGACTATATGCTTTGGAGGTGTTTGAATACCCCATTAAGATACATTTACTACTTCTAGCACCAATTTTATTTCTATGTACCTTAGGTATCAAGGCATAACAGGTGGAACCAAAGACCCTGAGATGCTTTACCGAAGGAACATGTCCATACCACATTTCATATGGAGTCTTCTTTCTAATAGCATTAGATGGACATATATTCTTTATATATGCATCACATAGAATAGTATCAGCCCAAAAAATTATCTTTACATTTTCGAAGAAGAGCATGGGTCGTACCATATTTAAGATTTTCCTATTCATTATTTCAGCTACACCATTCTATTGGGGATTATAAGGCACAATTGTTTGATATTTGATCCGATGTTGGCGAAGATAGTTTTCAAATTCATTTGATGTGTACTCTTTTCCATTATCAGTGCGAATAGACCCAATATGAGATTGTGCATCATTTTCAATCCATTTATGAAATTTAAATTCTTCAATGTTTGAAAAGTAGTAGATTTGTTCTTCAACAAACAAACCCAACACATTCTAGTGTAGTCATAAATAGATATCATCATATATTTATTTCCATTTGTAGAAGGAACAGGCATTGGACCACATAAATCGGAATTAATGAGTTCAAGTTTTCTATGTGCTCTTGAATGTGAATCATGAAAAGACTGTTTGCTATGCTTTCCTAGAATGAAAGCATCACATTGCTTAAATTTCTTAGGAATTGTAGGAAAACCATCAACACCATTTTTCTTCAATAAGCGGAGGTTGTCATAGTTCAAATGTCCAAGTCTATCATGCCATAATAAACTTGATGGAAGTGTACCTTCTTCATGATGAGAATTGTATGAGAAATATTGTGCATGAGTAGAGGTACCTTGCAGCTTGAGAATCCTTTCTTCTTCTATTCCCTTCATGACAAGTGAGTGGTCAGATGCTTTTCTTACCTCAAGCTTGCCATCAATCATGTGAATGGAGTGACCTTGTTGGTGGATGTGAACCAAGGACAACAAGTTTCTCTTGAGTTGTGGGAGATATAGAACATGATGCAGAAGAAAGTCTAGAAGACCAGGAAATTTAAGCCTGATTGTGCCAAGCCCTGATGGCTTAATTTTTGATTGGTCTCCAAAGTATATTGCTCCATCAACATTATCAGTAAATTCTTCAAAAAAATATTTTCTATGAGTCATGTGGCGGGTTGCTCCTGAATCAAGCAACCAATCATTTTTCCAAGAAGCAAGTGAAGCATTAAATAAATATTCATTTACTCCAATATTACATTGTGCCACAACATAGTGAGCAGATTTAGGTGCTTTATCTTTGTCTGTATCATCAGTTTTACATTTCTGTTGGTTTTTTTGCTGCTCAATTTTGTCCCGTGGTAGCTTGCATGTGTATGCAGTGTAAATCTACCTTTTCTCCTTGAGACTGTCTGCCCCCCCTGCCTCTGAAATATCTTCCTCTTCCTCTTCGTCCACCTCTTCCTCTTGAAGAATCTTGAGCAGGATGGTTTTCTTTATGAGCAAGGCACACAACCTCTTTAGAAGATTCAGGGGTTGTCTTCTTTCCAAAAGCTTTCTCTCTTTCAGCAGACTTTTTCACAAGAGAGTCAAAGGTGATATCTTTTAGATTTCCATTTGCTTGCAATGACTCAAGATAATTGGAGTAAGTAGAATAAAGTGTCTTGAGAAAAGCGATAAGAGGAATATCCAATTCAACCTTAGTGGATTTTATATCATGCTTTATAGACTTTACTTCAGTTGCAAGAGCAAGAGGATCATTATTTTGCAGTTCAAGAGTGAAGAGTTTAATCATGAGTTGAACAACTTCAAGTGCAGAATGTGAGTCATAAAGTTCTTTCAGCTTTTGTAAGGCATCAAAAGCAGTGGAAAATGGTGAAATATGGTGACTCACCTCTTCATTTACAAATGCTGTGATTAATGCATAAGCTTTACTGTTCTTGTTTTCCCAAATGACAAGCTCTTTGTCTGAGGTATGCTATTCTGGTTCTTTGTCTCCATCTCCAACACACACTCCTTTCCACAACTCATTGAAAATGAGTGTGTGTTTTATCATCCGAGACCACTCAGGATAGTTCTCTTTACTAGTGAGAACTACTCCCACGATGGATATGATTGAATGCATACTGTAACAAAAAAACTTCTGCAACAAAACTTTTACTTTTAATGGGAAAAATAATATAGGACAACATATTCAAATGTTAATTGGCATTCATCTGGACAGTGTTAAAGTATAGAATATATGGGTGCGACATCCGAAATATATGGTGAGTGACCATGTATATATATATATATATATATATATGGTAGCCTAAATATACCATAAATATATAAAAATTGTACAACACTGGAGACAAAGCTTTACATCACATACAACAAAGATATATATTAGAGTTCGAATAGCATTCCAGCAGCGTGATAGTGGTCCTTCACGCAACACTCCCAACTTCAATTCACCCTAATGAACAGTGCAAATTTCAATTTACACGCAGCCAGCATATTCAAAACAATTCACTATTCAATGCATACCATTTAACATATGCCATGAATAGTTCAATATTCAACACCGTTCAAAATAGTTAAATGCACACCATGTGATTTGACCAATGGACCAGTGTTCAAAATGGTTTAATATTCAACGCACACCATTTAACATATGCCATGAACAATTCAATATTCAACGCCCTTCAAAACAGTTCAATGCATACCATGTGATTTGACCAAAGAACAAGCGTTCAAAACAGTTTAATATTCAACACACACCATTTAACATATGCCATGAACAGCTCAATACAATGCCAAAACAATGTATATCCAAAAAAACTCAGCATATATATATACCAGCACTTCCGCATTAGCACTTAGTAAACTTGGTGTGCTTTGACATCAACGCAGGTGTGCTTACGCAGAGCTCACACGTCTTCAATGGAAATAATGCTTCACGGGTTCACCACAGTTCCGTAGTGGAGAGTGTTCTTCAGAGTAATTTTGGATCAGAGGGCAGAATGGTTTACTCTCAGGGTCTCGATATTCTAGTTCTCAAGTTTTCCCTCTCTCAACATAGCAGAATTCCTTGATGTAGGTATGGGAACGTTTTCTGAATTTAGGCAATAAGAATAGTGAATAGTAGACAAACAGGACAGAGAGCACTGTAGACAGTGGATAGAGAGCTTAGTAGGCAGACTCCACAGGGTAGAGGATAGAGAGTAGTAAGCAGAAGGGAGTTACAACTATTTGAGTGTTGGCTCTAATACCATGTGAGACCAGGCAATAACTCCTCAAGAAAAATTGATTCGTATATCATATTCCTTCAGGTAGGTCTTCATTATATAAATGAGAGATACTGTTCACTTCATCTCCCGATGACTGTTCATATTACTTATTTATTTATTTACATTATATTCACTGAATCCTGATGATTAGGTGTCAACAACTTTTCTGTATCGATTTGTATATTTTTTGTAGCTGAAAATGTAAAGTGGTTTTTCAAATTATTCACAATTTTAAGTAACTTTATGAATAATATACACTTCCTATGGTTCTTGTAGAATAATTTGTAAATCTAGGTTATAGTTATGGATTTTCAAGAATTTAGGTGACATACGGTTTTAGAATTTCCCCGGTAAAAATATAATTCAAACAATTTTACTCTGAAAAAAAAAATAATTTGCAAGATCCCAGACAATTTTGGGATTTTCAAGAATTTAGGTAGCATAGGGTGTTTGCAAGATCCAGGCCAATTTTGGGCCATTCCCACACGTTTTTTGCCATCTTCTTGGTAGATGATGCCATTTTTTATTGGTAAACTAATTTAAATTTTTAAGTGGTTTATATTCAAATTTGATGGCTATGGTTGGTTGGTTTCGCTTTGAAGTCATCATTCCAAAGAGGTTCCATTACATAATTTGGACTTGTCTACGAAGCACCCATTGGAAAGTTAGGACTAATTACTAAAGAAGTTAGATATTAAACAACTTTAAATATCAACTTAATTTAAAAATAGAAAAAAATTAAAGTGATATTGGGGATGACTATAAACATTTAAATGTTGGGTTAATTAATAATAAAAATTCACAATAATAAAAATCAAATTTTTTTATTTTGATTTTTTTATTACCTTGTGAATAGGCTTTTTTACAATACCATGGGCCAATACCATGGCTTATCAGTACCACATGCCCAAAAACCATAACCTATTTCATGACCAAAATATTTTATAATAATATCACAAGATTGTTAACCATGGATATTCACCCCCACATTACCATGGATATCATTAACTTGTAAAAACTAGGCTCTATTTCAATATCATGGGCCAATACCATGGCTTATCAATACCACATACTAAAAAAACATAACTTATTTCACAATCAAAATATTTTAAAGCAATATGAAAATATTTTTAACCATGTATATTCACCTTCACTTTACCATGGATATTATTAACTTGTAAATAGGTTTTGTTAAAATACCATGAAACAATTCCATTTCCTATCAATACCACATGCCCAAAAGACATAACTTATTTCACAATCAAAATATTTTATAAGAATATGACAAGATTATTAATCATGAACATTCACCCTCACTTTTCCATTGATATTATGAACTTGTGAATCGGCTTTGTTATAATAGTATGGAGCTAATACTAAGGCTTATCAATACCACATGCCAAAAAATCATAATTTGTTTCAAAATCAAAATATATTTCAACAATATGACAAGATTATTAACCATGGATATTCACCCCCAGTTTACCATGGATATTATTAACTTGTAAATAGGAATTGTTACAATACTATGTGCTAATACCATGGGTTATCAGTACCACATGCCCAAAAACCATAACATATTTCACAATAAAAATAATGGATTTTATTTTAATTTTATAACATTTTTTAAATTGAAGCTAAAAGGAAAAATATTATAATTACTTTTGAGATATATCTAAAATCTTTATCATCACCACTACTAAAAATATTCGCATATAAATTAAATTAAGGTTTTAATAAAATTAAAAATGAGAAAACTTTTATATTTAAAGATGTGAAATTTATATAATATAAATAGTGTTAGTAAGCACAAACACAGATGCATCTTAACTAAGCATCCAAGGGATGAGAAAACTAAAAGTGAAGGGGAGAGGGTGGGGGAGGTAAGGGGAGGGAGATAGTGACAAATCTGGAGGGAAGAGGGGGAGAGAGAGAGGGCGGGGGGGGGGAGAGAGAGAGGTCGAGGGAGAGAGTAGAGGAGGGAAGAGAGTGTTATGGAGAGAAGGAGAAGAGATAAAGAGGGAGACAAATATATGGAGGGGAGAGATAAAAGGGAAGAGAAAGGAAGATAGTGATGGAGTTGGAGATAGATAGAGAGAAAGAGTTTTGGAAGGAAGAGAGAGCAGGAGAGAGAGATGGAGTTGGTGGGGGAGAGAGAGGGAAGGAAGAAGAAATGCATAAGGGGAGAAAGGAGAGAGAGAGAGAGGAGAGTGGGAGGGAAGAGAGAGAGAGAGAGGTGGGAAGAGAGGAAGAGTGAGAAGGAGAGAGATATATAAATATTGAGAGAGTGCATGCATGTTTAGCGGTGAAATAGGGAGATTTAATAAGAAAGAGACACATAAATACAAAAATAGATATTATATAGTATTATATAACCTGCATACATCCATCTTAACCTTGGATCTATCAAGCACTAAGAGGGATCAAATGTCTCGAGGTCCACACTCTTCCTCAAGTTTTGCACTAAAAAAAGAGGTTTTCACCTCGAGAGATTGGATCCCTCTCGATGCTTGATAGATCCGGGGTTAAGATGGATCTAGGCTAGTTATATGTATTTCAAGTTTTTATGAGGAAAATCATACTTGGACATTTTGTATAATTTTAGCATAATTGCATGTATTTGATATATGGTTTTGTATAAATTATAAATATATATTTTTCATGAAATTTATTTTTTCACATCAATACAAAAGCATGGAGTGTTTAACATAGGGATTAAGGGGTGGCACAATGTTCTTGTAGGATTCAAGGTAATGTCTTAAAACCTCAACAATCTTTCATACAACATAGACAACATTGTGCCTACCCAGTTTCAAACCCCATATTCACATTCAATAATTTGTGTGCACACCTAGGGGTTCACATGCATATTAAGAGGAATCTGAACCATCATAGAGACATCATGGAAGCCCAAAATTGACATATGGTACCAAGAAAACAAATAATGATCATCGCTATTATGAAATCAAACCATCTTTAGCAGCTAAGAAACAAATCTTGTAGTTGCATGTATTCCTACGTGAATTATGTCTAATAACTTAGGTGGTGGGAAATGCCATAATTTGTTTTTCCAATAAGAAAACGACATTATTTTGTATTAATATTAATGCAAAGATGTAATTTACATCATCTAACATACACTAAATTTTCTTTACCTAAATGAAATGATATTGTAATATGTTCTACATCTAATGTTCAGGCAATATCAAAATCCTAGTACTTCTATGTCCATAATGTATGTTCAAACGAGATAAATAACATGGTATCCAAGTTAAAAACTAGTATCCTAATTTCAATGGATATGAACCTAATAATAAAAAATTGTCGATATGCATGAAAAGTTAAGTTTTCAACTAAAGGAAATGTGTCCTCTACTAATTACTCAACACTTCTCCTTGTAGGTATTCCTCATAATGTATTTGACCCAACGATAAGAACACTTGAATTTTGGAGAATCTATAAATATTTTAATGTAATTCCCTATGAATGTGATTAAAAGGTATAACTATGAAGGTTCTAGTCAGCTTCATAACTCTAATAGTCCATTGATGTAGTAAATAAGTGTTTAAGGATGTATAACATTTTAGCTAATAGATAACAAATTTTGAATCCCCTATCACTTGCATGTTTAGATTTCTGAAGTGACATAATTAAAATGGCTAAGATAGACCATTGATTTGTATTATTGTATTACTTAATAAGTAGTCATATTTATGTTACTAGACTAAATTAGTAATTCACGCTAGTCTTTTTTAGTTGTATTACTTATTATCTAGTCGTATATTTTAACCTGGGACTAAATTAGTCATTTATTCTAGTCATTTTTAGTTAATCAATTAATATTGTTCACTTTGGTATTATTTCATTAGAAAAGATATAGTGACTAACGTTTTAAGTTACCTAGCCATTAATTTCATCATTTTCTACTAGTGTGTTTTAAATTAACCTGGTTAATCATTCATTTGCATAATGACTCTCATCTAGGTTCGGCACACAAATGTGGATCAAGAAACACTTCATCAACCTGCATTACCGGTAAGTTTTTCATGTCGAATTTTTTCATTGTCATTCATGATTTCACTTCCAATCTTGCTTTTATTTCTTTTGTTTCTTTGTTTTTCAGTTTATTTACTAGCATTTCTGTTTAATCTTCATTTTTCGTGTTCTAATTTTCTGTCACATGTAGAGACTCCGCACATTCCTTAACCTTTCACATTTAACCATGAATGCAACAAGACACATATAATCTTGCATATATTTCTTCTTCTCATTCATATCATAAAATATTGCTTTCAAACTTATTCTTCAGGTTTACTTGGGTAGAGCATAGTTTTGGAACTCAAAGATCAATCAACCTTGAAATCTACACCTTGAATGACCAATTTTCCCTCTTGAGCACACTCCTTCATCGTGTAGAATTGTGCCTTCCTTTGAGTGCATGAGTGCACCTTGAGGACTCAAATGATTTTCCTTCATCCCTTTCGCATGTGCTAATGCACCCTCCTTATATTTGAGCGCATGAGTGCACCCTAAAGGGCTAACGGATTGAAGGCATGTAACTTTGTCCCTTAGGAGTGTGCCAGTGTGCCCTCTCTATCTCCTTGAGCACATGAGCACACTGTGAAGGCCTGAAGGTCCGATAACACACCCTTAAACCCTTCGGAGTGAGCTAGTGCACCCTTGATGCTCTCCTTCCCTTGCTTGAGTGCATGAGCACATTAAAAAGCCTCAAATGACCTTTGACTTTCCTTTATGCTTTCAAAGTGTGACCTCCTAATTTGCATGTCTATTTTCTTGTGCATGCAAGTGATTTTTCACTATCATTGACATATTTTCATGATTGGTCAGATTTGATGGCTACTTGTACATGATTTATGAGGTATTGTTGCATAGTTGGTTGAATTAAACTAATCTTGTCATTATGAGTTCTTTTACACCAACAAATGTTCAAGCTACAAGTATTGTCACTTTTTCATCATTTGTTGGAGCCATGCTTGCCCGTAAAGTGGCTTCCAAAGAAGTCTTAGAAGCAAGCATTGAGGAAACTATTGAAGTTACCAAGCCAACCATTCCCATTTACATTGAAACATAATGCTTCATTGAAAGTCTATTGAGGTCACATGAAGTGGTATATACAACACAATCATACATAAAAAAATTCTTGAGAACTTGGAGGACTTGGAAGTGTACATCGACATTAAGAAGTCCCATATGCATAAGATCACATGCATATTCCCGGTCATCCCTTGTGCATAAGTGATTGAGTGGATTATTACACATATGGATGACACTCATCTTGTGCTTCGCAGTGAGAGTGGTGGTTAGCTTTCCAATTATTATAGAGAAGACATGTATATGTACTACAAGATGCTTAAGCCCATAAAATATGCAAATGTTGACTTCCATATTTGATGGGTCAACCTTGACACAAGGGATATTATCAAATCATGGTGTCAAGAGCATGCTAAGTTTCACCATCACCTATCCATAGTCTATCTGACTAATATCCTCAAAGATGTATAAATCATTTGATAACCATGTTTTTTTAGGTGCATGGGTGCAAGAATGCTAAGGTGTTTGAGGAAAATAGGATAAAAATGAACAATGTGGTGGTGACCCATGGAAGAGTTTTTAGTTGGGAAGATATATTGCCCTTTGATTTGTAGCATCATGTGGGGTAGGAAAAAGCATCCTTGAGGGTGAACCGGGACTCAGAATTCTACATGTCTAAATTTCTCTTTTGATGGAATCAGTGCATAGTATGCATTCCCAGGAATTTATTGGAATTGGACCCCTTAGGATATGTAGTCTATCTGACTAAGATCCTCATAGATGTATATCAATGTTTGATTTATGTGTGTTTCTAGTTGCATGGTTGCAAGAACAATGATGTGTTTGAGGGAAACTGGATATATATGGGGAGATATATTGCCATTGAGTTGCAACATCATGTGGGGTAGGAAAAAGCATCCTTGAGGGTGAACTAGGCCCTATAATTCTACATGTCTCCATTTCTTCTAGATGGAATCTATGCACAATATATGTTCGCATAAATGTACTAGAACTGGCGCATATCACAGATTGGCTAAGCACTTCTTTGCAATTATATTCCATATGATATTCGAGATCGATCCTCCTTGCATGACTTATCAGGTGAAGGAGTAACTATGAGATATCATGAATTAGCTTGCAACACCTGAGGGAACATACATAAGATGTTTTGGTTTTTGGATTTCCCCTCATCGCATGCCATGATATGTGATCAATATGATGATCATGTCAGAAGTAGCCAATCAATTGGACAAGGGATTGTCAGGAGTTCTTCATAAGAGGAATAAATCGCCTTGGCCCAACTTCCCTTGGAGGATCAAATTATATGAGTTGAAGAGCCACAAAGTGACAACAATAGAAATACAAGAGTCGGATTGCTTGCACTTCACCACTAAATACCTTCATGGATATGATCCCAAGAGAGTATGCAATGAGAATTGTGAAAGGATTAGCTTCAATACAAGGTATTCATCGACGTGCATGATAGAAGATGAAAAGTTGAAGAACTAGTACAATGCAGTTAGAAAGAAAGATCTAGTAGCAGAGACTAGTTCACCCCAGGAACCACCAACATAATTTACGCAGGTCCAGGAGGAAAAATAGATAACCCCTCAATCTAGGAAATTAGATCCTAAGAAGAGGATCAAGTATGATTCGAAAGGAGAGAGTAGTAGGAAATAGAAATATTTTCCTTAGAACTCAAGAGCTATTCAAGTAGAAAAGGGGAAGAGATAAGAAGAAGAAGAGGAAAAGAGTAAGTAATATGAGTTTCTTGAGAAGCAACAAGAGGAAGAAGAGGAGATGAGAAGAATGTAAGAAGAACAACAAAGTCAGTTCTAGGAGGAAGAAGCTTCATAGAGATAGGAAGAAGAACAACTGACTCAGGACATAAAAGAGGAAGAGTTAGAGGGGGAAGATACCATAAAACCCATGGATGATGAACTAGGTTCCCCATAGCAGCCTCCTCTCACAGGTGTTCATCTTCCATTCGGAGAAATGGGAATAACACCTCCACCAAAAATTAGAGTCATGGATTTCTGCAATGTCAAATTTGATCAACCTAAGAAGAGGATCGTGTACTAGAGGCACCGATAGTTTTTGAAGGATCCTCAAAATGAGTCTTAGTTTCTGCAAAGAATGTGATAAATACCAAAAATAGAAGTAATCTTAGGGAAATCATGGCAGGAAATTTTGCTTTTACCACAAAAACAAAGGACAACTCCAAATATCTACTAAGTGAGAATGCTAGATTGAAGAAATAACTTGTTGTAGTGAAGCAACAAGCAAAAGATCTTGTGGTAGAGAATTAACACACATCATCACAAAGTTTCAACACTAAAAAATGACAATCATACATGCAGGAGGAACTAGGGACAATGGAGGAAACCATGGCATATATATATGATGAGATGATACTTATACAAGAGGTGGTGACTCCTCTCATTGGCATTCAGAAGAAAGCAGGAGTGGTAAAAATTCTAAAAGTAGAAAACAAAGTGGTTGTCCGTATTTAGGAGTGGGCTTCTGAGTATCCATATGCTCCACAACATTTGGTAAAGAAAGACAGGATTTTCGTAGAGATAAAAAAATTACAATTGACACTCCACCATCAGAATTACATGCTTCTTGGAGAACAATTAGTTAGTACTATTGTTTCCTATAATCAACTGTATAATGGTTTCAAGTCTCTCACACAAAAACATGGGATGCCGACAATAGGAACACTTGAAGTAATCAAAGGCAGAGAGATAATATTCAAGGAGAACGCACAATACATTGACAATCAAGCAAGCAACATAATAGGAAGGCTTGAAGGTAGCCAAGAAAACTATTTTAAAGTACGTCATCGCACCTGTGAAAGCTCGTAGGAATCTTTCATGTTTATGGAATAATGTAAAATCAAGCTCCAAGACTCTATTAACTGAGGCACTGGAGGTGAATATGTGATATGGATGTAAGTTTCCAGTTCATGGCAAAGCCATCTCAATGGAGTTTAGAGCATGTCACACATACATTACAAATGAGCTCTATGAGGAAGAAAATGATTTATTATTTTTATGAGAATTTGTCCCATTATAAATTTTGTATTATATAGCCACCATCTCATATGTCATTTGTCTTATGTAATAAATGGTATGTAATGAAGCCCAAGGGACACATGTGGAATGTGAATAGTTACATATGGAATTTAATATTTCATGAATAGAAAATGAATAGTCATAGGAGTGGAAGAGTCATGAGGAATCTCAAAGGTAATTGTTATTTGTTATCAATATCTCCTTACAACTCAAGCTAGGGGCTTGGATTGGAGGAGTCTTGCCTTGTCTTCTGTTGTAGTGCATAGGGATATATCATTCTTTGGAGAAGCAAGTTGTGGCTTCATGCTCCACTACTGAATATAGTGTTTCATTCATGTCATAATGTACTTGGGATATTTCACTCTTAATTAGAATCTCTATGAGCCAACACTTCATAGATGTACCATAGATATAATAGGACTATTCTTATTATGTTTACAATTTATGTTTCTTTAATTAAATACTAAGTGAATGAACTAATGCATTTCTTAGCTATGGTTGTTATTTGATGAGTGTCGTTATGTTTTAATGGTTGTTGTTTATTATGTGGACTAATCTACAGGTATTCGACAAGTCTTTCTCTTAATTTTCTAGTCTTCCTTAAGGATAGTACTACTATTTTTTTAATCGGAGGCTCATTTTCCTTTACCATTCATGGATGTTCCTTCATGCATCTTACATTAGGTGTCTCACAAAGCTTAGATACTTGCTGCCCCAAAGAGGTGTTGTATTTTCTTGTGCGTAATCATAACCAAGGCATATCTTTGAAACATTTCCAATGGTGTTCAGACTGTATGACTCAATTAGACTCCTACACCAAATGTTGTGAGGTATGTTTGGGACTTCACATTGGGGAGATCCCCATACAATGTTTGTGACATCCAGCAACATCAACACATCCATAGAATAACAACGCGTTAGAGTCATTTAACAAAATGTTACATAAAAGACTTAGTAATATATGTATTATCATGAGAGATAACTAGGATGATCATATCAAATCCCATCAACTTTATCGAAGTATTAGATGACATATAAACAATCTACTAGACACATCCCCTTTAAGCTAGTCTATGGGTGGTCTATGGACAATAAACAATAATACCATTGTATTATACAACAAATTCAAGAAGAGTGTCAATTGTTCTAGAATATTCCATCAAAAATGTCAGAAGAGAATGGCTTGAACAACTTCATGAACTAGAAGAAGACAAATTATATGCATTCCACCAACAAGAAGCAAAGAAACTAAAGCAAAAGGCTTTTCTTGACTAGAATTTAAAATAAAAGCACTTAAAGTAGGATATTTAGCACTTTTGTATGATAGTAAAGTAATGCATAAAGAAAGAAAACTAAAAATTGCATGGGTAAGGGTGTTTGTAGTAGAAGACATATGACCTTTAGGTGTAGTGCAGGTGAAGACAATTCAAGGTAATCTATTTGAATATGTAGTAAACAATTCTTAGTTGAATATATATATATATATATATATATATATATATATATATATATATATATATATATATATATATATATATATATATATATATATATATATATCATAACTTTGACATGCCTATTTATGAAAACCTTGTCGAGGTGTTAGTGAACATGGGCTACACTAAGAACCACATTGTGGTAGTCTAGCCTCTTGACTTTATGTATGGTAGTTTAAATTTAATTCGTAACTAAACATAAGTTAATAGTAAAAATTATTAATAAATGAAGAAATTATAGAATTAGTTATAGTAAGAAGCATTGATCTGTAAAATACTGTGGATATTCCACTAGATGGTTTATCACAATAGATCTAATAATATTATATTAAAAATATGAGATTCTATATTATTACAGTTTTATTAAAATTTAAGATCTGTATATTTAACTATAATTAGTGCATGAATGTGAATGAAAATTATGCAGAAAAATAGAGAATGAGAAAATAATCACACACAAACACAAAAGACATAATATATACTCTCTGGGAAACCCTTTTGGGAGAAAACCCAACTGGAAGGTGAGGTCGTTTCACTCCCTTTCTCTGCCTAGAAGTATGGTTGTAGGTAGAAATAAGTAATGTTTGAGGCCCATGCACGGCTACAGTGCATAGATCCTCTCTATGTGCTCTAGCTCCTATCTCTCCATGCTATCTTTGCTCAACTATAAAACAAAATTCTTTCTAAAGAATGGAATGCCTCTTCCTCTTAGTGGTATGATCATAACATAGCCCAATAGTCTACTAGTGGTTAATTTTGACTACATCAACACTTAACTAGAGATGCAATATAAACTCTTCTATATTATTTTACGCCATAATCACATGGCTAGGCCCTTTTCCATGAATAATGGGGGCTGACGCGATATCCTCCCAAACAATAGGAGTGAAAACAGGAAGGTCAACTCCTCAGTGGCATAACTTTTGCATACAAACTCTGATTGACGCATTTCATACACCTTCTATATAGAAAAACATGAAATGTTGGAACACTAAATAAACAAATTTTTACCCCCAAAAAACATTGTTTGATGTCTCAAAATGCTCTCGGAAAGTTTCAGACCCTGTTTTGCCAAAGTAGGTCCAAATTGTAAAAAAGGTCCCATGATCTGATTCTTCCAAATTTTCCACTTTGAATGCATCGAGATGGATGACAAAAAACATAATTATCCCATCTCGATCAAGCATGCTATTAAATAAGTATCATCAAAAGGATCAACATGCCAACTGCATGTCATAGTAATGGAGTGAGTTAAAGATTAAAAAAAAATTCCTAGCAAAAGATCACATCAAAACATAGGAGGGAATAATTGATTGGATCAACATGAGAAGAGAAAATATTGCTGACCGATATAGGCTTTTACAATGTTCTAAAAAAATGGACAATTCAATTCGACCAAAAACACAAGTGGGAGACCACAATTCGACTTCAACTCTCAAGCTAGAAAAAGGACCTTACCTAACCTATATGTTAAAACCAATGGACATAATTTACTCAACACAATTAATTTATATGGTGACTTGTCATATTAAAAAAGTTCACCTACCATGAAAAACACCAAAGCAGTCTAGCCACGTGCCCCAAAGAGTCAAAATTAAAGGAAACAATTAACATAAATGCAATGGCATAAACATAACTTGACATCATAGATGAAATTAATAACAATGTGCACATACCAAGTCTGCACATGAAATTGCGAGCCTCACCAAATTTACCCATTCTTGTGCCTAAGTTGTTATCTATTGCAAGTACAAAGTTCTCCAAAATCCCTCACATCTCAAGCTTGGGTAATTAAGATTCTTATCTCCTCAACTCTTTTAGTAGATAAGAATTCCAAGACGATTTCAAAATGAGAAGGTACATACATGTTTACAATGAGGAAAACACAGTCAAGTTGAGGGAAACAAATTAGTTCAATTAAACTACAACAACAGAGTTCTATACTCGAGCAAAGTCATCTATATCCTCAGCGACTCCATATTGAACAATCAAACAAAGAATCAACCAACTCATTCTCATTCTCTTATTCTCTCACTTTATCAGTTTTGAAATTTCAGTCTAAAATTTTATATATATCCAAGTCTCCCCCTTCTTTGAACGAAAGAAAGCATAAAGGATGGGTTAGATATTGGAGGAGCTAGTCGACCTAGTTGACTAGCCTAGTGGAGTCAAGAAATTAAAGATGTATTATAAGTCAACTAGATCTTTTGTTCAATCAACCAACATAACTAGTTGAGACAATTAAAAGGTTGTAATTGTCTACAAGGATATAAATATGTATGTACTTGGCTCCTTGCAATTGGTTGGTTACATGTTGAGATATATCTAATACAAGCATGGTTTTGTCTTTTCTCTATTACTTTTATGTCTATCTGTCTCTTTTGTATGATACATATTACTCTCTAAGATTACTTCATGTTCCGTTCTAGCAGTAACTAATTTATACTTTTCACTAAAATACAACATCTATAATACTTTAAAATTATATCTATCTATCTATCTATCTATCTATCTATCTATATATATATATATATATATATATATAGATATATATAGATATATATTATTTCTTTTTAATATAATTTTAGTATACTATGCCTATAAGGTCTTGGATAGATGGTGATTGGGTGCTCTGTTAAGGCACTCCTTATTGTGAAGTCACCTATTCAATTCTGCACCTAATCTGTATCATATCCTTGACTTGAAGTCACCGGTTCAATTCCCCACCCGATCTGTATGGTATCCTTGACGTGAAGTCACCGGTTCAATTCTCAGCCCAATCTGTATAATATATTAGATATGATGAAGATAGAATCTTCCCAAACCATTTTTTTCTTAGAAAGAAAAAGCATGATGTATTATATAAGATATATAATGGACAGATACATTTTACAGATAGATCTTCATAGGGGCTATTTTAGCTGACTTTGGATTTTCAGAAATTGACCAGCCCATTGAGCTGACACAAGTTGCTGTCAAAAAAAGCATGATAACCAGATACATTGCTAAAATAGAAGCATAAAGATCTCTCCAAAGAGAGAAACAGTATTCAGAAACTTGTTCAAGGAGATTCCAAAATTGCTTCAGGCATAATCAGAGCTGTATGGAAGAAAAGACCGAAAAAAACTAAAGCCAGATGCAAAACTAAAAACAAAAGGATTTGAAATTAAAAACCTGGCCAAATTTTACCTTCATGTACCATATACCTTGCTCCAAAAGGAGACCTTCCTTTGATAAGGTATCTGCTTGCTGATTCTGTGATCTGAAAATGTGCTGGATGGAGCATCCATCCAATTTCTTCCAAAGGAACCTGATTCTGTCCAGCCAACCTATAAGGAGAGGGCTGTTGATGTGGCTCTTTCCTGCTACAAAATCAACCATGACTTTTGAATCTCCAAAAATTGACACAAACTGAATGTTAAAGAAACGACAAAAGGATAAAAGGCCTGCAAGGGCCATCGCCTCGGCTTTACTATTCGTGCCCTTTCCTCCATTCCAGGCAATGAGAAATTGATCTTTTTCATTTATGATAATGTGAATGCCACAACCACATGTGCCATTCTGAGCAGCACCATCGAAATACGCTCTTGGAAGCATTGAGTGATTTTGTACTTGCTCCTTCTGATTACACTTTTTTTGCTTTTGTGGTTTCTGTGGTAAAGAGTCATAAAGAGCAATGATGTTTTGAAGAGTTCCCATAAAAGGCTCTTTACTGTCATTAAAGATAGCTTTGTTTCTCCATTTCCAAATACACCATAGAGAAATGATAATAAGAGGCCTCCAGGATTCCTTTTGCCCATTCCACCATAGGAAAGCTTCTTTAGTAGAAACATGAGAGATGTGAGGAAATTTATATAACTTTGCCAGATCTTTCCATATTTGTTGAGTTATACAGCAGTTGAAGAACATGTGGAAATTGCTTTCCTCATCTGACTTGCATATAAAACAGAGACCCGGGCCATGCCAACTCCTTTTTTTCAGATTCTCCCATGTTAAATTTTTATTGTGGAATACGAGCCAGGAGAATAGAATCGCCTTGGAAGGACATCCCGATTTCCAAAAGGCTGGTGGGAAAATCGGCCTTGGTGGATCATTCTTTATCCCAATCAGATTCTGATATATATCCTTAACACGAATCAGGGAGGTTCCTTTAAAATCCTTCCAAATAAGGATATCAGCATCCCACGTATGGAATATGCCACAGTTCCTCAAAGAAGTTCTGAGATTTCTCCATTGCCGAGCTAAGAGATCCGACATCCCCATACTGTCCGCCTCTTTCCAAAGAGGGAGAGGGCCCTGCCATTCAGCTATCAGTTTGTCCCAAGTGAAAATTCCTTTTCTATGGAAAAAATTTAGGAGGGATTCAGGCGGGATGATTTCCTCCTGTCCACCCAGGAATGGATCAACTCCAATGAGAATCCGGCTACCAGATTGAAAGCTCCAAGTTAAGTTGCTTAAAAAGTACTTTTCAACCTTACGAAAACTCAGCCATATTGCTGACCCATAACTGGATCCAATCCTCCCCAGTCTATACCAGTAAGAGATATCTTTGCTTGCCATGTATTTCTTTTTTATTGTGTTGCTCCAGGGGCCTTCTCCATAAATCCCTCTCCATAGTGATTTGCATAGCAGCACCTTACCAAAATCTCGCAGGTCCAACAAGCCCCATCCACCTAATTTCTTCGGCCATGAAATATCAGACAATTTAGATAAATGAAATTTCCTTTTTTCTGATTGGCCGCCCCATATGAAGTTAGCAGTTAACTTGTTCATCTTCTTTATAATGCTTGCAGGAAGAAAGAATAAATGGGCCCAAAAAACAGCTAGTTGTGTTAGAACTGACTGAGATAAAACAACTCTTCCAGCCATTGATAGGCATTTAAATTCCCATAACGATATCCTTTTGTAGTACCTATCTATTAGCCATTGCCAATCCAATTTTGAGTAACCTTTTGCTTTTAGCTGGAAACCTAAATATTTTATTCCATGCCTTATGGAGCGCGCCTCTATTCCAAAGAGAGAAGATAACCAATCTACTAAATCCATGCAGACATCATTATGGAGAAAGACTGACTTATGTTCATTAATTTGCATTCCTGTGGCCTTTTGAAAACGTCTTAAGATGTCATATAAGCATGTCCAGGTGAGTCTGCATAACATTGCAAAAATGAGTATATCATCCACGAAAAGGTTGTGTGAGATATAATTGCTTCTGCAGATCCTCAGAGGCTGGCACCTTTTTTCACTAACTGCCCTGTTTATATGGAGACTAAGAGTATTCATTGCCAATATAAACAATAGAGGGGAAAGTGGGCATCCTTGACGCAGTCCCCTTTCAGCTGGAAAATAAGAGGATGGTATCCCATTTATAATGACTGCATAGTTCACCCTCTCAACACATGCCATGATCCACTCTATTATTTTTGCATTGAGACCAATCTTTGCAAGTAAGCATCTGATGAAGCCCCAATCCAGGCAATCGTATGCCTTTCGAAGATCAATTTTGAGGATAACTGCTTCACTTTTTTTAGACTGCATGGAAAATAAGCTTTCTTGTGTGTTTGCAACAGCGTCCAAGATATTTCTTCCTTTTAAAAATCCATGTTGATCCTTTGTTAGAAAATTTGATAAAGTCACCTTGATTCTTTCAGCAATAATTTTCGAGATGATTTTGAAAGAAATGTTACAGAGGGATATCGGCCTGAAATCTTGAAAAGATTCTGCTTCCCCTTTTTTTGGGATGAGGGCAATTAGAGTTGAGGAGATATTCTGGTGAATACTTCCTGATATTCTGGTACCTTCTACCATCCTTAGCAAATCATGTTTTATGAGATCAAAAAAGTGGATGAAGAACTCAATGGTCCAGCCATCTGGGCCTGGAGATTTATCCCTCTTGAAAGATCTCATTGTTTCTAGCAGTTCTTCCTCTGTGATTGGCTGAAAGAGATGCTCATTTTTTTCATCATCAAACATTTTTGGAAATAAGTCGATGCCCCATAAGATGTCCTGGATTCTGCAATCCTCTGATCTCTTATAATGATTTTGAAAGTATTTCACAGCCTCATCTGAAATGTCTTGTTGAGAGTATAGATAACCCCCTTTTCCATCACTGATCTTCCAAATTGAGTTTTTTTCACGCCTTGAGCTTGCAAACCTGTGGAAGAATTTTGTGTTCTTGTCCCCTTCCTCTAACCAGATAGCCCTGCTCTTTAGTCTCCAAAAAGCTTCTTCCTGCTCCAGGATTTTTTGTTTTTGTCTTTTAAGCTCACTCATGCGACATCTTGTATTGAAAGGAAGTGAATGTGTAGCCATTTCCACAGAACAGTTGTTCAGCTCCCTTTGAATCTCCGTAAGGTTTATTCTATTTTGAATCCTCTTTTTGATCTGCCATTCTTTGACAACCTTTTGCATATGACAAAGTTTTTCCCTGAAGGTCAAAAACGGGGGTCTATTACCAGTTGCAGCCAGTTCTTTCCAAGTTCCTTTCACAACATCATTGAAATCTGCTTCTTCTAGCCAAGACCTATTAAATTTGAAAGAGTACCCCCTTCTGAATGCCTTTTCTCTCCAGCTTAATAGAATCGGCCTATGGTCTGAGATAAACACATTTCCAATTGTTGAGAAGGGCATGCCCAGTTTATCTATTATGCTGACATGTAGAATGAACCTGTCAAGTCTTTTTGCTATATATGCCCCATCACTCCTTCCATTATCCCATGTCGGGAGCATTTTGGACGGTCTAATGTCAACAAGATTTCTGTGTAATAATTCAAATCTTATATGGTCTGCTAGAGGGTCTTTCTTCCTGCTGATTCCCCAAGATTCATCAGCATTTAAAGTAGCATTTAGATCTCCTGCAATCATTAGAAACTCAATTTCTAAGATTTCTGATGCAAAAAGTTTTTCCCAAAATGGTATTCTATTTTTGTAAGGAGCATAAATGTTTAGAATGTTGATTGGGCATTCTTTCCCTCTAATTGAAGCCGATATAAGAATGCCCGCAAAACATCTGTACGCCTTTGCTCTGACCCAATCCAGATTCCATAAGACCACCAGGCCCCCAGAAAGGCCATTTGCATTCAAAGCAGACATATGCCAAGAGGGAAACATTTTCCTGAAATAGGATATAGATACATGAGAGTTATGCATGGTTTCTTGGATAAAAATTATTTTTGGTTGTTCTGAATAGAAAAAATTCTTTAGTTCCAAAAATTTTCGGCCTGCCCCCAGACCCCTTACATTCAAGGATATAATGAAAGTCATTTAGTTGTCTTTTCGGCCATGCTTGCTCTAAGAGGCCCTTCTTGTGACATATCAATTATGGGTACATCAACGAGGGAAAGATTCTAGACTGCTCTGCCAGCTACATCTTCTCTTCCCCTGAAATGTCTACTTCCCCTATTGTTTTTCCTTCTCACTGTAATGTTTTTTGTAGAATTTGGACTTATATGAGGAGAGGATGGTTTTCCAGGCTTATGAATGGTTAAGGGTTCAAATTCAAGCGATTTTTTACTTAAGAGATAGTCCAGATCACTGCCAATTGAATTTGATGGGGATGAAGCAGGGGAATTTAGCGGTGTTGGCGAAACCATAGGTTCCTTTCCTTTTTCAGATAGGTATCTTTCCTTTCTTGGAGACGATGAGGAAGAAGGAATAAAGGTGATATGAGGGTCCAGGTTTGCAACTTTGCATGGCTGAGGAACCGGAGGGGGGGAGGGGACTTCTTTATCAATAGCGGGTTCCTGGGGAGGCATGGAAGGGAGATAGTCAGCCATTTTATCAGATGGGGTTTCCGGGATGATGCTCTGACTCTGAGGGTGTGTAGATGGAGAAATTATACAAAGGTTTTCTTCTGGATTAATAGCTCCTTGCAGATCACTATATTCTGATGAAGATAAGCTTATTGCAGGGGATGGAATCTCTTTCCTATGATTATTTAATCCAAACTTGGATTTTCCATGATGTAGATTATTCAAAAGAACAGGGTGCCGAGGGCAGTTTTTGATTAGGTGCCCCATCCTATGGCATGCTGAGCATCTAAATGGGACTCCCCAGAAGTCCAGTCTCTGGTTAATTTTTAAGTCTCTCCAAGATATCTCTATATTGTCAGGAAATCCTCCTCTGTAGGCTTTCTCTATGAGTACCCAGGCTACACGTTTGTCTTTTTCCCCTAAACATCTGGGATCGACATAAACACATTTTCCTATTGCATTTCCTATTTCTGTTAAGGTCTCCTTCGACCACAGCTCCAGTGGTAGACCAGGAAGTTTGACCCAAATTAAGTTATTAGAGGGGGTGTTCTTTAGCGGGTTGTAGCCAATATACCACTTATAAAGTGCAAGAAAACTCCTTCCCTGTACCCATGGACGGTTTTGGATAGCTGCCAGGTCGCTTGCACTCAAAAAATGGAAACAATACCATTCTTTCATCAGTTTCGCTATAATGGGGGAATATCCGATCAGAGGTTTCCATTTAATTTCTATCCACTTCCGCATCTCTGAGTCGTCCATTTCTGGAAAGTGCCATCGGCCCACGAGGGCTAAATCCTACAAACTTTCTATGTGATCAGACAGGTGGATACTATCCAGCTTGATCGCTGCTGGAGGAGGGGCGGTTTTAACAGGTTTTGTATTCTTATTATAGCAGTTTGAGGCCTCGAAATCAGCATATTTCTTTTGCCGAAAGTCTTTTTGCTGAACAACCTTTTGTTTGCCTTTTCTAAAATTTCCAGCCTTTGATAGGCCACCACTATCCACGTCCTTAGAAGGTAAGGACGGATGTACAACCACGTCATCCAATGTGTCTTTCCAGTCGTTTGACAACATGGCAACACTATGACGGTTTTCGGCTTGAATGGCAGCTAGGATCATTGCCTCTGTGACCGATGCATCTGACGCGAGATCCATCATTTCAAAATCCCCTTCTGTCCTAAAGGTTGTACTGAGAGAGTCCTTATTAGGATCTTCCAGATCGGGAAATAAATCATGCAGTGAATGTACACTTGTCCCTTTCTGATTAAAATACCCAGAGAGTAAATACCCAAACCAGAAAACAAGGACTATGCTGACTGGATGACTGACAACAGGAAGTCTCGGGAATTAGAATTTTTAATTTCCTAGAAGATAATAAATTCCCAAAAGTCCAGTTGTCTTCTGAATTTAAGGAAAGGTGACGATTACATGAGGTAGTAAGCAACGGAAAGGCTGGAAGATTTAAAAAACGACAGCTTCTATCAACCCAAGATGTCAGACATTAACCCGAAAGGTACCAATTCTTTCCTCCAAAAGATTTGAGGCTGAACCTCTCTGCCCGAGACAGATTCAGGGAAGAAAGGAAAATAAACCAAAATTTTTTCCGGTTCTCGGAAAGATGAAGCCTGGCCGGAATAACCAGGAGGCAGGAGAAAACAGGCTTATCCTTGTTTTTTGAAAGTTTCAGAACGAAACCTCAGAGCATCTAGTGCAACAACAATATATCTCAAAAACACACCACCATGAACCAAATTTGAAATGGATGTCTTGACAGGGTTTGTATATTCCAAAACAATTCTTTAATCTATCAATGGAAAACCATGACCAGACCAAATTTACAGACCTTAACATAAGGATTTGAGCATAAAACCAGGAAAATAACAGGCTGAGGGAAGGTAAATTCAGACTTCTAGAAGAAACAGAATTCAGACAGAAAATTGAAACAGTAATTCAGAGTTCATAACTCATATGAAGTCTAAAAATCCTTTTTTTCCCTAAATTTACAGCTTCCATACAGACAAAAAGTCTATCCTTTTATGATATATTATGGTAAAAAAGACTGACCTGTAAAGTAGTGAGCGTTTATCCAAGTGAAGAGCACCACCAAACCGAGCAGGAAGCCTCAGCGGAGCGATACTCCACAAAAAACATAAAGTTTCAGCACTATCTGGCCATTTACTATCGCTCAAAAAGAAAACTATAGACCTCGCCAACCAAAATGCTGATTTTCTCCTAGAGCACTTGATGAGCCCCAATTTTTGGTACAATTTGGGCTCATATTGGCCTACTTACGTTGTTCAACCATTCATCTTTTACCACTTATGCATTCATTTCTTAGTATATTCGTGTTGTTTGTAGGAAGAAGGGCATGCATTATATCTACGTGACTAATACATGATGATTTCAGGTTCTTGGCATTAAAGAGAGCAAAATACCACGCAAAAGGAGACAAGGAGACAGCAAAGGTGGCATTGCATGTTTATAGGGAGGTTGTCTGCAGCTTTAAATGACTTCCCTCGTGCTTTTCACCTTAACTCCGAGCTCTAATAGCTCTCCCCACCGAGCTCAAAGGCAGCCAACACGTTCTACAGGATCAACAGTTTTACAGCAGTTTGACTTGCAGTTAGACAGCCAAGCTCCACGAATGAAGGCAGCCAGCTTGATCCTCATTTTGTATAAATATGGAGGCCGTAGCCTTTGTTAGAAGCTTTTTGACTTTTGGAATTACTATTGTAATCTTTGAGCACGAGTTACAGCTCGGTTTTTGTTATTTTGTAAGCCAGTTTTGGCATGACATTAGACTTTTGATTATGAATAAAGGCAAGCAGATTTGGATCTAATTCTGAGTTTTTAAGGGAGCTATAGCTCTCAGGTTAGGGCCCAACCTGAGAGCAATAGACCTCCTCTGTTTTGTAGTGTTATTTGCCTTTCGTTCCAGCATTTTGTTCCTTTACTTTGACATGCAATTCGAATTTACAGTCTGCTGATTTAGTTTTCGTGTGATTGAGTAGGATTAGCTTATGGTTACTTTGCTTTCAGCTGCTTAGATTCGATAGGAGGTTTGTAATACACAACAGCTCCAAGAAAAAGGTTGTTAGAAATCACTGCCATCTCTATTTAGGGATTGGGGTGCAGTCCATATCAACCACCAAAAAGAAACGCAGTCTTTTACTTCCATGCAAGCTGCAACATAGTCATTTTCGTTGAAGATCCATCCATGCACTTTTGATATTGAACCATACTTCTACATTTTTCATTCCATGAACGACTTCTTTTCTCGGTTTTACATTACTGTTCATAGGTTTAATGGCACAGGTATCATAGGTTAATGAATTCTCGTTTTGGTGACAGTCATAAGCAATTTGTTTTATTTACACTGCTCCACATCATTCCATTTCCTTCTTCTTCTTCTTGACCTCTCCTCAAGCCACCTACTCGACCTCTGTCCAGCTCCTTTACCTCCAACTCATCCATTGCCACGTAGCTTCATCTTTTTGACCTTTCGTTGTTGCCATCCTTCTATCCACCAACCAACTTCGTGCACTCATTCTCTGTCCTATTTCTCTGCCCCTGAGTCATCACAAGTTCCATCTCCACCTTACCTATCCACCCAAACCATCCCATCACTTCACCATCACCCAAAACTTCCACTTACAGCTCATCCTGTAGAAGTTAGCAGACTTCCTGTAGAATTCCTTAGTTTCCTGTAGGATCCCCTGCAGACATCCTGTAGAGGCCTACAAACTTGGTTTCCGAGCATCCGAATGTTGTAGACCTCTGTGGACTAATGCTAGGGACCCTCTGGGACCTCTCCTAGCCCCCCTGACCTTTCCCACGCTTTCCTTCCTTTCGCACTACCTCTGCACAACCAAACCCTAATAAGAAACAAAATCATCATCACTCCAACCAATTAAGCAAAAATCCAAAAACATGTTCTTTTCAATCAAAGTAGTTTAAGTTCATGCATTTCACATCATTAGAAGTAATGGCATCATTTCCAGACACTTGCACTCCACCCATTGCATCCTAGAGGTTAAGCTAGTCAGATTAGGGTTTACTAGGGTTTCCATGTTTTGGTTGGCTTTCAGTTCATTGTTGCAAAGTAGGTTAATTTCCCTTGAGATAGCCTTCATCCATCATTTAGAAAGCTTCTTCTGAGAGCATATAGAAGTTGGCTTTAGCCCTAGCGGACTTGTGCCTGCTGACCAAGTGACAGCTGCGACAAGAGCTAGTACTTGTGCATACAACACCGTCGCTTCCAAGTTTGTACGAACTACCGGGTTGATAAAATTAGAGATAGGGAGCCCCAGGAGCTGTAGCATTATTGCTACAATACTGGAGCCCACCATCTTTTTGGCGCCGCTTCCGGGGAAGCGTCAGAGTATTAGTAATTGTTTCTTTTCTTCTATTTTCTTACTCTTGCCTTCTGCTAAGTAGTTTACTTCATTTCCATTCTGCAAAAGTAGCATAGACATTTCCTGCTTTCATAGATTAGCATTTCCTTTCTGCAAGCGTAGACTAGCATTTCCATTCCTACAATTTCATTTGAGAAAAGTAGATTAGTTCTTTCCTGCTTTCAGTTTAATTCTGCATCTTTCTAGTTAGCTGTAGATCAATCTGTTTCAGTTTTGCTGGTACAAAAGAAAAAGGAAAAACAATCAAAAAGAAAGTCTTTTCCCTTTCATGCCTCGTAGGAACCGAGATAAATCAGGCAAATTCCTACCCAACACCCCCACCACATCACTGAGTCACCCTTCTCTCTTCTTTGGTGACAGTGACCCAGAAGAACCTATAGGTGAACATGTAGAGATATACAAAGATCCTATAGTAGAAGAAGAGTTAGAGACCACTCCATTTGAAGCTATGGCTGACAATAGAAGAGAAGATGAGAGAATAGAAGGTGCCTTCCCCATCCGAGAGACCAATGGAGAAATGAAAATGAAGAACATTAGCCCCTCCGCCTTACCTCACTTCCATGGACTGACTACTGAAGATCCTGATACCTTCCTGTTTGAGTTTGCTGTCCTTTGTAGAACCTATGACTATACTGAAGATGAGTAAAAGCTGAAACTCTTCCCTTCAACTCTTAAAGATGCAGCATTGCGCTGGTTCATGGGATTACCTGGGAATAGTATCACCACTTTGGCTCAGATGCAGCAAGCTTTCAATACCAAGTACAGGGATTATTGTAGGTCTAAGGAAACCAAGGGAGAAATCTTTCAGATGTCCATGGGAAATGATGAGTCCTTAGAGGATTATGAGGAGAGGTTCCAACTAAGCTATAAGCGGGCCAGGTTCACACTTGACCTTGAATCCCTCAAGTTGGTCCTACTCCGAGGAGTCCCTGAAGACCTCTTAGATACCCTTCACATGTTAGCTGGGGGGGACATTTACCAACTGCCTTATGAGGACATCAAGGCTGTGTTTAGAAACCACTCCAGGGCAGCTAGGAAACGAGGTAGGGGAAATCTCCTCTCAACTAGTGTCCCTTTCTCCAAACATGAGCTTGCAAATCAATTAGAATATCTCAAGAGTGAGGTGAGACAGACCATTGCCATGTAGCTGGACACATTCAGAATCCAGCAGAAGAAAGAAGAAGCTGAGAGAGCCTTGGCTGTCTTCTGCCCTAGGTGCACAAGGAGACACCCTAAGAACGAATGCCCATTGCATTCGGTTGAAGTATGTTTCGTTTGTGAGGAGGACCATCCCACAAATCAGTGTCCAACCTTACCTGGGTTTAAAGCCATGTACCAAGGGACAGAAGCTCCCACTGAACCTCTCTATTACCTCAACCAAAGGAGGCCACAAGGATCTAGACCTTATCAGCAGGGGATGCAAGGGGCACCTCAAGCTTATTACAGCCCCAACCAATCGACTCCTATGCCTTCCTGGGGCCCCCCTGCTCATCCTTCATGGTCCATGCCTCCTCCATGGTCTTATCCACCTCAGTACCCCACTCAACCTACTTCTCATTGATATCATTCACATGCCCAGCCACAACCTCAATGGAATGCACCTCAGTCAGGGTGGAGGCCCCAATACAGCACTCCTCCTACCATCTTGCCTCCACCACCAGTTCAACCTTAGCCATTACCTCCTGCTCCTCCAAGGCAACCTCAAATGCCTGCTCAACTGAACCCGAACCCCAACAATAGACAGGCCCAGCAGGTATACACTGGGGAAACCTCATGCCCTACCTATGTTGTGGAGATACAGGAGATCAATCTTCGATCTGGAAAGACTCTACCAGATCGCCAACCTCCTACCCCAGAGGATGAGGAAGATAAACAGGAAAGTGAACCAAAGGCTATTACACCCTTTCCTGAGAGACTAACAGCCACCACACAACCCAACCCAGAGGAGGATGAGCTTCTGGGTGAGCTCAAGCAGTTGTGTGTAAAAATACCACTTCTCCAAGCCATCAAGGATGTGCCAATATACAACAAAATGGTTAAGGAAAAGTGCTTCAAACACCCAGGCAGGCGGAAGAAAGATGCTTCAACCATTAATGTCATAGGACAACTGTCTGACCTGATTCTAGGACAAGTCATCTGCCCAAAGTACCTAGATCCTGGAAGTCCTGTAGTAGATTTCCACATCAATGGCACCATCATACCTCACACCTTGATTGATCTGGGGGCTGCCATTAATGTGATGACCAGGGATACCATGCTCAAACTCAATCTTCAGGGTTCCTTGAGGAAGACCTTGACAGTGCTGCAATTAGCAGATCGCTCCACCGTGACTCCCGAAGGGATTGTGGAGGATGTCTTGGTCTCTATTGACTCTTGGGAATACCCTGCAGACTTCCTGGTTCTGCAACCAAAGGCAAAGCTTACTGGATATCCTCTCATTTTGGGAAGGCCTTGGTTAGCTATTGCAGATGCTTACATAAGTTGTCGTGCAGGAAACATGACCATAAAAAATGGTCCCATGTCCAAGCAGCTAGTCCTATACCCTCCTGCCCAACCCTCCTTAGAATATGACTTACCACTCTGGTTGGAAGAAGGAGAGGAAGACGAGGTGTACTCAGCACCTCTGTGCACCTTAGAGACCACTAGAAGAGACCCCCCAACCGAGGATGACTTGATTGAGACCTTGATCCAGAATCCACCTTCCAGTGCACTATCCTTAGAGGAATTGGTGGAGGATGCCCAAGCTAGCACCTTAGTGGATCTTTGTACAACCAACCCTGTTACTCCCAGAGTCAAGAATGTGGAGTTCGGCCCTGAGAAAGCATTGAAGATCAGCTCCTCCCTATCTCCTTCCGAGGAAAAGGAGCTGTGTAGTCTGTTGGCCAGTCACCTAGATGCTTTTGCTTGGAGCTATAAGGAAATGAAAGGAGTCCATCCTTCGTTCTGTACCCATCATATATACATCAAAGAGGATTGTAAACTGGTTAGGCAACCCCAGAGGAGAATGAATCCAGATCTTAAGGACATTGTCAAGGAAGAATTGTAAAAACTGTTGGATGCAGGATTCATCTACCCCATCTCAGATAGTGAATGGGTGTCCCCTCTGGTGTTGGTTCCCAAGAAAAATGGGAAATGGAGAATCTGTGTGGACTACCGAGAACTGAAAAAAGCTACCAAGAAAGACCATTTCCCTCTACCTTTCATAGATCAAGTGTTGGATGGACTGGCAGGAAAGAAGTTCTTCTCTTTCCTGGATGGGTTTAGCGGGTACAACCAAATCCAAATCAGCCCGAAAGACCAAGATAAGACCACCTTCACTTGTCCTTGGGGTACCTTTGCCTACCGAGTTCTTCCCTTTGGGCTATGCAATGCTCCTGCTACCTTCCAGAGAGCTGTCTTGAGCATCTTCTCGGAGCTGGTCCATGATGCAGTGGAAATCTATATGGATGACTTTACTCCTTATGGGGCCAACTTCCAGGAAGCATTGTCCAATCTGGGAAAAGTCCTAACCAAATGCATCGAGATGAATTTGTCCCTTAGTCCTGAAAAATGTGAATTCCTAATGACTGAAGGGACTGTGCTAGGCCATACCATTTCTTGCCAAGGGTTACAAGTGGATCCTAACAAAATTGCTCTCATCAAGAAGGTTCCACCTCCTCAAAAGGTAAGGGATGTCCGGAGTTTCTTGGCATTAGCAGGATATTACCGGAGATTCATTAAATATTTCAGCAAGCTAGCCTCGCCATTGTTTGGCCTGTTGGCAAAAGATGTGGAGTTTAAATGGACTGACGATTGTCAGAGGGCTTTAAATGAATTAAAGGACAAGTTTGTGTCAGCCCCAATCCTGAGAGGTCCAAACTGGGCCCTACCTTTCCACATCCACACTGATGCCTCGAACAAAGCCATAGGTGCAGCTTTAGGACAAGTTGAGCAAAAACTTCCATATGCCTTTTACTTTGTTAGCAAAAACTTGTCCAAAGCTGAGTTGAATTACACTGTAACCGAGAAAGAATTCTTGGTTGTGGTCCATGCACTGAACAAGTTCCGACATTATATTACTGGTTACCAGACCTTTGTACATACAGACCATGCTGCAATTAGATATTTAATGAATAAACCAGATGTGAATGCCCGTATTATTAGATGGTTACTGTTATTGCAGCAGTTTGATTTGACCATTGTTGACAAACCAGGTAGAGAAAATGTTGTTGCTGACTTTTTATTTAGATTGGATTTGTCTGCAGATGAGGATGGAACGGTGGATGACCAGATGCCTGATGAACATCTGTTTGCTATTTCAGTGCTCTCTCCATGGTTTGCTGATATAGCAAACTACCTTGTTTCAGCACAGTTCCCTCCGCACCTATCTTCCAGAGAGAAGAGCAGAATCATCAGAAAAAGTGCCTCATTTACTTGGATTGGGGGCAATCTATTCAAGCTTGGCCCCGATCAGACCTTAAGGCGTTGTGTAAGGGAGGAGGAAGTCTTTGATATCCTCCTCACTTGTCATGATGGGCCTTGCGGAGGACATTTTGCAGCAAAGAGAACTGCCTTCAAAATCCTGCAGGCAGGCTACTATTGGCCCACACTTCATCAAGATGTCAGAAGATATGTCAGTCAGTGTGACCAATGCTAAAGAATGGGGAAACCGACCCAAAGGGATGAGATGCCTCTCCAACCTCAAGTGACTCTTGAGCCATTTGAGAAGTGGGGCATGGACTTTGTGGGCCCAATCAACCCTCCTTCGAGGCAAAGGTCTTACATCATTGTGTGTACTGACTATTTGACAAAGTGGGCAGAGACTAAAGCAATCAAAGCAGCAACAGAAGAAAAGGTGGCCGAGTTCCTAAGAGAAAACATCTTCTATAAGTTTGGCTATCCAAGAGAGCTGGTCACCGATCAAGGGAGCCAGTTCACATCCAACCTGGTTGAAGATGTACTAGCTCATCACAAGATCAAGCATAGGACTTCCACCCCCTATCACCCTCAAGCAAATGGGCAGGTGGAAGTCACCAATAGAGCATTAGAAGGGATCTTGACTAAGGTGGTGAGCATCAGAAGAAAGGACTGGGCAGATCGCCTGGTTGAAGCCACATGGGCTTACAACACCACTTGGAAGACCACCACTGGCTTCACACCTTATGAGCTGGTCTATGGGAAGAAAGCTTTGCTGTCCATTGAGTTTGAATACAACACTTTGAGGATGGCAGCTCAGCTGGACCTAGATCTCAGCCATGCACAACAAGAAACGCTATTACAGCTGAATGGCCTGGATGAGCACCGAATGCAGGCCCTCCTTCACTCAGAAGTGGTTCAACTTCAGAGAAAGGTGTGGCATGACCAACATCTCCATGACAAGCAATTTCAGCCGGGAGATTGGGCTTTGTTGTATGACTCTAGATACAAAGATTTCAAAGGGAAGCTGAGAACCAGATGGCTAGGGCCATATTCAGTAGAAAAATGTCATGACAATGGATCTGTGCTTATTAGGACCATTGATGAGGAAGCCATCCCCATGCTTGTCAATGGGCATCGATTGAAGATCTACAGGAAGCCTCCCTCAAGACAAGAGTTCATCAAAACTATGGAGAAGGCAGTGTTGGTCATAGAGAAGGGTTCTGCCTCTGCTTTGGGCATACCCTGATGGATCTAAAATAATAATAATAATAATAATAATAATAAAGATCCTTGGGTGAAAACCTTTCTGAGGCGCCCAAGGCAGGTAATAGGGGTGAAAACCTCATTGAGGCGCCCCTATTGTCTTTTCAAAAAAAAAAAAAAAGAGATTGGAAAAAGATCCTTGAGTGAAAACCTCTTTGAGGCGCTCAAGGCAGATGGCAAGGGTGAAAACCTCAATGAGGCGCCCCTGTTATCTTTCAAAAAAAAAAAAAGAGAAAAAAAGAAAAAAAACAAAAGAAAAACAAAGTCAGCAGATTCCTTATGTAAAATTGCATGCAGGTGTTCTATGGAGGAGAGGAAGCCTCTCAACTCAAAGCCAAGGGTCCTCATCATGCAGCAAGGACACCTCACCAGCACCTCCTCCAAGAATCCTCATTTTCTCCAAGGTATGTGCAATTTTATTCCAGCTTCAATCTTCTACAGGAAGACGCAGATTTTCTACAGGAAAATGCAGAGTTTCTACAGGAAGGTGCAGACTCTCTACAGGAACACATCCTTTCTACAGGAAACGCTGTATTTCTACAGGAAGCTTCCTATAGAAGCTCAAAACGGGCCAGAATTCATTTCATGAGGCGATCTAACGGCTAAGGATCGGTTTGGATGCATGCATGCCACGGTTGTCAACCATGCACATTGTTGTTATCTTGCTCCACCATCCTTGTCGACATGCAACCAAGTACCTGCACCAGCAAAGCAGATCGATGAGTCTTGAGGAAAAAAGCAACCTGTAAATGGAAAAAGCGCTAGAGATCTCACACCATATTCATCACAGTCAGCCCGAGGCTCCGAGAGCATGATCGTGAGGCCATCCATCGTCGTGCAGCATGCACCCAAGGAGGAAGAACTATTCCAAGACATCCCGCGGGAGTCCTGTAACAGTTAAACCTGCTAGAGTGGATACCATTCACCGCGCAGGCCATCTGAAGGGAAACGTGGGCGCATGCAACTGAAGCATCCCATCCATCGACGGCAGCTCATGAACATGGACCTCCGGGCCTGTGTAAGTCCGCCAGCAGTAGGTAAATCGACTCATCAGCGTCCACAGAGCTGAAACATCGTGTACAGCCACGCAGGTAAGTGTCTCGACCCTTCCTTCCATCAGAATGCATGAATGTTACTTTGATTGATTGCTAAGTGTAAAGGTGAATTAGTTGAGCGACTGTGTGGCCATTTGGCCGGCCACGTCAGCCAGTTAATGGTCTAGTTGGATGTGTGGGTGGCGGCCATGACAAAGAGAATGGGCAGCATGCACGTGAGAGAAATCCCGTCGAGGAAACGAGTTCAACAGGAGAGGCGGCGGCAGATCCGCGAGAATTGATGCGGCAACAAGTGAACGCATAGTTGAATGATGGGGTGACATCACCCAACGGTCCGGCGGGGACAGCTCACCCCCCGCGCCACGGATTCCTCCGAATTTGAAATCTAATCGGCTAGATCGCATTCATGCATTTATCACCCACCGGTTTTGAACTCGAGCGGCTATCCTGATCCTTCTGCAGGGTGATACGCCGAGCTTTTGGCTATCAGAGCGATTGAGAAGCACGCTCAAGGCACAGACCGACTGCAATCTCTCCCGAAATCCGCACGCTGCATTCTACAGGATCGCTGTCATTCTACAGGAACGCTGCATTCTACAGGAACACTGTCATCCTACACGAACACAGTTTTCTACAGGAAAGCGGGTGCCTCACGTAAAAAGGTGACCAATTAAAGAGGTAACCCTGAACTCTTCATGCAACTAGTTAGTAAAGGTGGCAAGATTGTCGTCCACAGTCCAGTCATAGAAAAACGGTGAAATTGTTGTCTGCTGTGCCTATACCGTCATTCTACAGGATGTCGAGTAATTAAATTGTGTCAAAGTTCCTCAGGGATAAGTTTGTGGGTTATGTGCATGATATCCTACGCTCTGTCTCAGTAAACCAAAACCTCTTCCACAATCACCACCTCTGGTTAACAAAACTGTGTTATCATGCCGGGTGGGTTTATTAGATGAGAACCCACTGATTCAGCCAAATTAAGGGAAAACCAGGAAGTGGTAGAGCTCTTCACACGAGCAGAATGGAAAAAGCTGAGGTGGTCCACGTTAGCCCAAGTACCTCATCAGCACCTGCAACCAAAGCAAAAAGCAAAACCCATGCGGCTAAGCAAGAAAAGGTGGTGACACCCGTGTCTACAGGAAAGCAAAAACAGGCTTCTACAGGAAGCCCGAAGACAGAGAAAGGGTCTTCTACAGGAAGCCCGAAAATTACCAAAACAGGGGCTTCTACAGGAAGCCCCGAAAAGGTGAAACCCAAAGAGAAGAAGGTGGATATTCTGGCACGGGAGGCAGCAGCTGTATTAGCTGGCCTCGGCACGCCACCTAAGCCAAAAGAAAAGAGGAAGAGGGAGACCCCTCTATACTTTAAAGCTCGAAGAAGTGTTAGGATAAAGACGGGTAAGCCACAGCCTCCATCCAGCAGCCCGATTGTCATCGACGATACACCTGCTTCTCCCAAGGAAAAGTCACCCTCCAGGATCACAGTCACCTACGAGAAGGGGAGTCCAAAGAAAAATACGTGGCAAGAAAGGTTAGACCTGTTGACTGAAAAAACTCGGCTATAGGAAGCTGAAAATGTTCTACAGGACACTCTGGCCCGGCTACAGGAAACGGAAAAGAGGGAAGGAGAAGGACCCTCATCACCACCAAGGGAGGGTGAGGTAGAACCACCTGAAGAGATAGAAAGAGAACATATACCAGAACCTAGCCCTTCGCCTAATCTGAGTTCATACTACACCTTTCTAGAGGCAGGCAAAATCATACCGCAGAAATTTACTATACCCTTATTTTTTGCATTAGAGGAAGAAAGAGTCCGTTCCCACACATGGATGCAGATCGCCAAATCAAAGGTTGTGGCGGACATAGGCCCTTTACAAGAGCAACTCAAGGAGGTTAGGAGTGAATTCACCATGGCTAAACATGTGGCTAATTGCCAACGTGTGCTTCTACAGGAAGAAAATCAAAAGCTGAGATTGCAGCTACAGGAACTAAGGGCAGGGGCAGGAACATCCTCCAAAGACATCACAAAAGAACAACAAGACAAAAAGGAGCTGACCACCGGTCTTGAAGAGCCAATGACACTTCTACAGGAAGCAGAACAGCAAACAAAAATTGAAGTGCAAGCTCTAAAAGAACAGCTGCAACAAAAGGAAGCACAATTGGCCTGCATGGCTAGTTGGGCCATGGAGGCAATACAGTGCAGACAACCTGCAAAATCCTATGGATTGTACTTAAAAGATCAATGGCTGCAGTTCCAAATAAACACCTTGGCACAAAGAGGTATTTCACATATCCAAAACCCACAACAATTTTCTGAATTGTGCAGTACCAGTTCGTCAGAAGACAAAGCCAAATTAGCAGAGTTTTACCTCCACAACTTGGCTTTGCCTAATGAAGTCTCCTGGGATCCCAATATTGCCTTGGGTGATATGCAATTGATGGCATTCGCTTCATGGTTGAACCATGAGGATCAAAGAGCAGCTGAAGCAAAATCGGTCATGAACCGAGAAGTGAGCGAGCCACTGTTCATTTAAGCAGAACCAGAGGATCCGGTGGCACTCATCTCAGCCCACCAACAGTTGGCTACTGATCCCACAACTTCCTTGAGATTTATGGATCAACAGGCCCAAGCCATAGCTCACTTCGAAGACATGGAAAGGTTGTTAGGAGAAAGTGCTGCCCAAGCATGTACACGCAGATGGAATACCTTGGCACACAGCTTGAAAATCCGAGAATACCATACCCCCATTCGGATGAGGGAAGCTTTGGCAAGGGTTGACCTTTACAAGAAATCCATGCAAAGCCTCCAGGCCAGCTGGATTGGCCTTAAACTCAGCCCACCACTACTGCTAGGGTTGACTGAAGGCAATACAGAGGAGGATGACAGTCAACAATGGGAAGAGGTGAACAGGAAAGCAGGGTTTCATATCCACAAAGAGGACACTACCACAGAGCCTTGGGATGTAAGGGAAGCAGTGAAAGCAATGAAGGATGAAGATTTGGACTAAGTTGCTCAAGGATGAGCAAATAGTTTAGCTGGGGGGTGATGATGAGCCCCAATTTTTGGTACAATTTGGGCTCATATTGGCCTACTTACCTTGTTCAACCATTCATCTTTTACCACTTATGCATTCATTTCTTAGTATATTCGTGTTGTTTGTAGGAAGAAGGGCATGCATTATATCTATGTGACTAATACATGATGATTTCAGGTTCTTGGCATTAAAGAGAGCAAAAGACCACGCAAAAGGAGACAAGGAGACAGCAAAGGTGGCATTGCATGTTTATAGGGAGGTTGTCTGCAGCTTTAAATGACTTCCCTCGTGCTTTTCACCTTAACTCCGAGCTCTAACAGCTCTCCCCACCGAGCTCAAAGGTAGCCAACACGTTCTACAGGATCAACAGTTTTACAGCAGTTTGACTTGCAGTTAGACAGCCAAGCTCCACGAATGAAGGCAGCCAGCTTGATCCTCATTTTGTATAAATATGGAGGCCGTAGCCTTTGTTAGAAGCTTTTTGACTTTTGGAATTACTATTGTAATCTTTGAGCACGAGTTACAACTCGGTTTTTGTTATTTTGTAAGCCAGTTTTGGCATGACATTAGACTTTTGATTATGAATAAAGGCAAGCAGATTTGGATCTAATTCTGAGTTTTTAACGGAGCTATAGCTCTCAGGTTAGGGCCCAACCTGAGAGCAATAGACCTCCTCTGTTTTGTAGTGTTATTTGCCTTTCGTTCCAGCGTTTTGTTCCTTTACTTTGACATGCAATTCGAATTTACAGTCTGCTGATTTAGTTTTCGTGTGATTGAGTAGGATTAGCTTATGGTTACTTTGCTTTCAGCTGCTTAGATTCGATAGGAGGTTTGTAATACACAGGAGCTCCAAGAAAAAGGTTGTTAGAAATCACTGCCATCTCTGTTTAGGGATTGGGGTGCAGTCCATATCAACCACCAAAAAGAAACGCAGTCTTTTACTTCCATGCAAGCTACAACATAGTCATTTTCGTTGAAGATCCATCCATGCACTTTTGATATTGAACCATACTTCTACATTTTTCATTCCATGCACGACTTCTTTTCTCGGTTTTACATTTCTGTTCATAGGTTTAATGGCACAGGTATCATAGGTTAATGAATTCTCGTTTTGGTGACAGTCATAAGCAATTTGTTTTATTTACACTACTCCACATCATTGCATTTCCTTCTTCTTCTTCTTGACCTCTCCTCAAGCCACCTACTCGACCTCTGTCCAGCTCGTTTACCCTCCAACTCATCCATTGCCACGTAGCTTCATCTTTTTGACCTTTCGTTGTTGCCATCCTTCTATCCACCAACCAACTTCGTGCACTCATTCTCTGTCCTATTTCTCTGCCCCTGAGTCATCACAAGTTCCATCTCCACCTTACCTATCCACCCAAACCATCCCATCACTTCACCATCACCCAAAAATTCCACTTACAGCTCATCCTGTAGAAGTTAGCAGACTTCCTGTAGAATTCCTTAGTTTCCTGTAGGATCCCCTGCAGACATCCTGTAGAGGCCTGCAAACTCGGTTGCCGAGCATCCGAATGTTGTAGACCTCTGTGGACTAATGCTAGGGACCCTCTGGGACCTCTCCTAGCCCCCCTGACCTTTCCCACGCTTTCCTTCCTTTCGCACTACCTCTGCACGACCAAACCCTAATAAGAAACAAAATCATCATCACTCCAACCAATTAAGCGAAAATCCAAAAACATGTTCTTTTCAATCAAAGTAGTTTAAGTTCATGCATTTCACATCATTAGAAGTAATGGCATCATTTCCAGACACTTGCACTCCACCCATTGCATCCTAGAGGTTAAGCTAGTCAGATTAGGGTTTACTAGGGTTTCCATGTTTTGGTTGGCTTTCAATTCATTGTTGCAAAGTAGGTTAATTTCCCTTGAGATAGCCTTCGTCCATCATTTAGAAAGCTTCTTCTGAGAGCATATAGAAGTTGGCTTGAGCCCTAGCGGACTTGTGCCAGCTGACCAAGTGACAGCTGCGACAAGAGCTAGTACTTGTGCATACAACACCGTCGCTTCCAAGTTTGTACGAACTACCGGGTTGATAAAATTAGAGATAGGGAGCCCCAGGAGTTGGAGCATTATTGCTACAATACTGGAGCCCACCAGCACTTTGCCAAAGGATGAAATAGGACGAAAACTAAGCAAGGGACATGCAACAAAACGAGCCAAAGGTTCTGGGAGAAAACTATAGACTCAAGACAAAGGAAAGTTGGCTAAGCAAGAAAGACAAAAGATAAGTCAAGAATTTGAGCTAACTGAAATTCACAGCATCAGTGAAAAATGGCGAGAAAGGGAATGTCCGAAACTTGCACACCCCGTGTTTCCTTGGACAAAACACATTTTCTGAGAGGATAACACGTCTGAGCCTACAAACCAAGCATCAACCATGTCTGTGCACGTAGCCTTTCGTCTTGAAGCTCCTCTGTTTCTGAGAGGGTGACACGTCTGAGGCTAAAAAAACCAAAACTACAAACTCTTACTATGCACATAGCCTTCATGGATCCGCCCTTTGATTGTTGTAGCTTCAGGTATTTCTGATATTGGACAGAAAAAAGCAAGCACTTAGTTCTGATACGTCGGTCCGCAGTGCTCTCCACTTGGCACTCCACAAAATCTTCCCAAACTTACAATAAATATATATATATATATATATATATATATATTAACAAAAATAATTATTGTAATAATATTAAAGTTTGAAATAATTATTAATTAAATTTAACAAAAAGAAATTCTCAAATATCACAATTAAGAATCATTAAGATTTCAATTTTCCAATTGACGCCCACCTTATGATTTCCTTTATCAAAAAGAAATTTGTAATTTATTAATGAAAACCATATAATAAAATTTTTTAAATTAAAATTTAATACCAAAGTAATATTAAAATGGCACCCTCCTTTCCTTCGTGAAAAGAAATTTGTACTTTATTAACGAAAACAATATAATAAGTTCTTTAAAATTAAAATTTAATGCCAAAGTAATATTAAAATAGGAGTGTTCCTTTTATGTTAAATTATGTAGCACCTCTAATAATAATAATTTTATGGGTTTGATATATACCTAAAAATGACATTTAAAAAATATTAATAATATAAATTAAATTTAATATTCTTATAATTAGTTTAAGTGAATATATAAATACAAAGTAATTGAAAATATGAGTAATTTTTTCCAATTTTTTTAAATAAAATTGAGTTAGAACATTGTTATATATATAGTAATATTATACATTTTTAACATGTTATAAAAAGATAATATTAAAATAGTTTTTTAAAATAAATATTAAAATATTATATTTATATTTATATTTATATATATATATATATATATATAAATAAATTTATGATAATTTAGTGATCAAATCAATAATGAAAATATTATATAAACCGAAGAGTTACTATTAAAAAGTGAATTGTTTTATAAAAAACATATTTTCACTCCTCCGCAAGAAAACAGACAAACTCGTGACATTTTATATATATATATATATATATTTGAAAATTTCATCTTCATCAATTTAATTTTTTGAAAATTAAAAAAATATATATTAACATAGTAATGATGCGAAATGGCAATTTTATTTTATTTAGAGGAATATAATGTTTCGCTGATGCGCATCCTGTTTATGTGCTTACAGGGCCCTCTCGTAAGTCTTCATGCACGGGCGCATATTTTCTCTTAACAATTTTTACTTGAGATTTCAAATTTGTGGAATATTTTTTTTTCCCATGTTTATGGGAGTTGTTCTGTGTAATTTTGTAATCTTTTAAAGTATATGTTGTGGTTTTAATTATATATATAAGTATACGTATATTTTAATGTGGGATTTGTTAGGTATTTATTAAAATGTGAAAGTTTTTTGGAAATATTTTGAGAAAATAAAGTGTCAGTTTTAATGTTTATCTAAATTAGAATTCTTTTTATTATTTTTTTTATGTTTATCTAAATTAGAATTCTTTTTATTATTTTTTTGAAATTTTATATGTATATTTTATTTTTTATTTTATTAAAATTTTCATACTATATATAATTAAATATATATGTTCAATAAATTAATAATAATTTTTCTTTCATATATATTATTATTATTATTATTATATTTATAAAAAAATCAGTTTTTTTAGATATATTAAATTTTTATATATTTATTAGTTAAAATTAAATATAAAATTATTAATAATTATTATTTTAATTTATATGATACTTTATAATTTATAATTAATTATGTGAGCATCATCCTGTTTAATGAGTCTTAAGTGGATTATTCAAAAATCATGAGAAATTAGTCACTTATAACTACCTTTCATGAAAATGGCCATGTGAGCATCATCCTATACAATGAGTGTTTAGTGGACTATTCAAAAATCATTAGAAATTAGTTACTTATAACTACCTTTCATGAAAATGACCATAGATGACTTACTTACCTAATTGAATGCCAAAAAAAATCTACTTACTATTTATATTTTTATATATATTAATTTTTTTTATAAAAATATTCCTATTCAATTTTACTCTAATTTTAATTTTATTATATTCAAATGGAGATCATTTATTATTTTTATTATTAATATTGTATTTTTTTTTAATTATTTTTAATTTAATAGTTAATTGAAAATTTTAATTCTAATTTTAATTTTATTATAGCGTAGAAACTAGGTGGTGACCCATCTATAGTATTATTAAGTATAAAGGAAGGTAGGAGGAATGTTCAGATTTATAATAACCTAAGTTGTAACGCAGAATCGAGGGTCAACCATATACCATCCACCACAAATTCCACATGATTATTCCATACAAGTCACATCATGGTTCAATTAGATTTGGTTCGATGCAAATCTTTCACATGATTATTCGATACAAGTCACATCATGGCTCAATTAGATTTGGTTCGATGCAAATCTTTCATGTGCAGGTGCTTGTTATGCTATCAAGGTAGCAAGGAGGAGGGGGATGGATTGTTATGCTATCAAGGTAGCAAGGAGGAGGGGATGGATGGGAGGAGGGGTGGGAGGTTTTTATTTTTATTTTTATTTTATATATTTTTATTTTTATTTTATTTATATATATATATATATATATATATATATATATATATATATATATATCATTTTAATTGTTTTGAATTTTATTTTATTATTATTATATTATTTTTTAATTTTAATGGTTTTAAATTTAGATTTCTTTCTTTTATTTTTTTATTTAAAATTTCATGAAAATTATTTAGTTTTTTTAAATGATTTTATTTTTTATTTTTATTCTTATTTTAAAAAATGTTTTTTTTTTTCTTTTTTAATTATATATATATATTAGTGTTTTGTTTTTTATTTATCTTTTATTTATTTTTATTTTTTTCTTTTGTTCTTTCTGATATTTTTATGTTTCTTTTGTTTTTTATTTATTTTTATATATTTTGATATTTGATTTATTTTTTGTCATGAATGAGGCTGGGTAGCCTAAGAATTTTTTTTTTTAAGTTTTTATTTTTTTTAATGTTTTATTTTAGTTTTATATATATATTTTTTATTTTTTTTATTTTCTAATTTCTAATTTTTTTATTTGGTTTTTATTTCATTTCTCTTTTTTTCTTTTTCTTTTTTTTTTTAAATTTTAGATGTTTGGGTTATTTTTTATTTTTATTTTTACATTTTATAGTTTCTTCTGTCATTTTTATATATTTGATTTTTTGGTCATGTTTTTTATGTTTTATTACTTGTTATTATTTTTATTTTTATTTTTAGTTTATTTTATATATATATATATATATATATATATATATATATATATATATTCTCTCTTTTCTATTTTATGTAGGGCCTGTGTCGTTGCTTGTCTAGAAACTCGATCCCATTATGTGCAATTCGATAGTTAATTTTAATTTTTTTTGCAATGTATCAAATTGTCTTAGGCTAACATTTTAAAATCGTTATACATTTAGCACTTTTTTAAAAGTACTCTTGGTATGATAACTCTTTCATTGAGTTGTTCATTTTTAAAGTGTTTTTAGTCATACATTATTTCCATAATGTCATGGTTCAAATATTTTGAAAAATTAAGACTGTTTTGTAGTTATAATCTTTGGATTTAATTCCATGGTTGAAAAATTGTAAGATTTTAATGTTTTTTTTAAGTCGTGATATTTTATCTTTAATGCTATGGTTCAAAGCAATTATAAGTAATTTTTCTTAGCACCATGCTTGAAAATTGTTGGAATTTTAAGGTTTTTCAAAGAAGTCATATTTTAAATTTATTGTCATGCTTAAAAATCGTTGAAATTTTAAGGCTTTTCAAAGACGTGATATTTTATCTTTAATGTCATGCTTGAAAATTGTTGGAAATTTAAAGTTTTTAAGAGTCGTGAAATTTTATTTTTAACATAATTATTAAAAAATGTCAAAAATGTACCTTGAAAACAAAAAACTATTCGAGCATCAACACTTTTTGATTTCAAGGTGTTTTTGCACCAAACAAAATGACTTTTATTATTTTTTATTGTTATTTTTAAAAAAGATTGAAAAACTACTCTCAAAAACAAATGGTGATGCAATGAACACTTTTTATTTTTGGGTTGTCTTTTCATGTTTTTTTTTTGGGTTTTTGGGCTTGAGTACCCATTTTGAGGAAATAGTTCTCATTTGATTAGTAACTATGTTAGATATCAATGGCTTTCCAAAAACTCTATGGCCTTGACAATCGTGGGCAAGGTTTACTTATTCCTTTCCAACATATGATACAAAAGATTTAAAGGAAGAAATGTGATAGCACAAACCTTCTCCTGCCTTCAATCCAACCTCTCAAGTTCTGAAAAATGCTTTTTCATTGTTATCTCTTTCCATCCTTACAACAAATTGTAATTTTAAATAGATGTATTTTATTCTCAATTGCTTCATGATATTTTTGATAGTATGTCTAATATTCTACATTTGGGGGCTATATAGCCATTGGGTCTTTTTCATGTTTAAATTAACAAAGATGCCAAGTGGTTGAACAACCATGCCAATATGAAATTAGAGAGATACATTGTCATCTCGTCATCCTATTGAACATTCTAGAGTTTCAAATTCTAATATACGACGGGGCATTAATTATCATGATATAGATACAATAATATGTGTGCAATATTTAATATGAAATCAGAATAAATAAACAAAAAAATCTTACCAACCATAAGATTCCATCAATATTCTCACCATTACTCCACCACATTCAAGCCACTAGATTCCATCTGTTGAAGGAAACAATTTTTGTTACTTGGGCTATCATAATTTACAATACATCACGCAGACACCACAAAATAATTAGAAAATGTCCATAACACAATATTAGATATTCTGATATTTTGAACTCTCCACAGTGGATTCTAGCTACCCAACTAATAGATTTTGATGATTATTAAGATAGAATTACCAGGCCATAACTTTGTGTCTGAAACTTGTTGGTATTTTGGATCCATTTAGCTTTTAATTGAGAAAGAAATGCACAAGGAAAAGAAATTGAATCAAACAAAATTAACACAAGGAATTATGTGGTAAAACCTTGACAATGTGTCAAGGAAACCTTCACGGTGCAAGGGATTGGAATTCGTATTTCCCAAAATGAATCTCCAAGTTACATCGAGCCTCTCTAGCAACCACTAATTAATATGCGATATTTCGTTAAATAGCATCCTTTCATTATAAAAACTAACTGAACAATAAAATATGTTTGCCCAAATAATTACATCATTTGCATTAATTGTTGTCGTTTTTTAACAATCTCCACATTGACAACAATTTCCCTAATCCCTTGCCCATGCCCATGCATTTTCTCTTCTACAAACCAAGGGAACCCAAACACCATCACATCTTCTCTACTAAAATTGGCTTCGTGAATATGTCTATACGATTTTCCTGTGTATGGACGTTCTTAACTGCTACTTTGCCACCATCTATCATATGTCTCATCAAATGATACCTTACATCATTGTTCCTAGTCTTGTTGTGATAAGCTCGATTCGTGGCCAAATGAATAACACTCTAACTATCACAAAACACATCCACTTTCTCTTGCGTCCTTCTAAGCTCATCAAGCATACGTTTCAACCAAATTGCTTCTTTATTGGCATCTGAAGTAGGTATATACTATGTTTCAGTAGTGGACAAAGCAATTGTTTCTTGAAGCTTTGACATCCAGCTAATTTCTCCACCTGTAAAAGTAAAAACATATCCTATAGTAGATCTCCTCTTATGCAAATCATCTACATACTCAGTGTCCACATATCCGCAAGTTGAACATTCACTACCATTAAATATGATACGATGGGCACTTGGGCCTCTCAAATATCGAAGCACCCATTTCACTACTCGCTAATGTTCTTCGTCTGGATTTTCCATGAACCTATTGACAGCTCCAACTACATGTGAAATGTCATGTTTTGTAGATACCATCGGATACATTAATTTTTCCACCGCATTTGCATATGGTACACGAGACATATACTTATTTTCTTCATCAATTATAGGACTCAAAACCGAAGAAGGATTAAAATGGGAAGCTAATGGAACATTAACAAGTTTCACATTGTTCATACAGAACTTTTCAAGTAGTTTCTCCATATACTTCTGTTGTGATAACTATAGCTTTACCCTTTTTCTATCTCTGTGTATCTCCATTCCCAAGATATGCTTTCCCACTCCAAGATCCTTCATATCAAATGTCTTAGAGAGCTCAAAATTTAACTTGTTCATCTCTTCTATGTTTTTTCTCACAATAAGCACATCGTTAACATACAAGACCAAGATAATGAATATGCCATTGAAAATTTTAAAGTATACACAATGATAATACTCACATCTAGTAAATTTTTGGCTCATCATGAAGGAGTCAAAATTCTTGTACCATTGCCTCAGAGACATCCTTAGGCCATACAATGATTTCTTGAGCTTGCAAATTAATCTTCTATTGCGACCTTGTACAAAACCCTTTCGTTGTTACATATAAATATCTTCATCCAAATCACCTTGAAGAAAAGTTGTTTTAATATCTAACTGTTCTAACTCAAGGTCAAGTAATGCAGTTAAATCTAACACAGTATGAATAGAAACAAGTTTTACTATTGGTGAAAATATCTCATGAAATTCAGTACCTTACACCTCAGAATACCCTTTCGCTACCAACCTTGCCTTATACCTTTCAATACTTCTATCAACATTTCACTGCAATTTGAAGACCCATTTGCATCTGACAGCATTTCTCCCTTCAAGAAGTTCTACAAGATCCCAAGTTTTGATTTTTGCTAAGGAATCCGTTTCTTTGTCCATAGTATTTTTCCACTTTTTTCTGTCTGCATCATCCACTGCTTCATGATAACAAGAAGGTTCTCCATCTTCAATGATCAATGCAATAGATGAAGAAGAATATTCATACCTTTTGGGTGTTCTTCTTTCCCTTAAAGACCTCCTTAGAGTGACTAGTTGTTGAACAGGTTCTTGATGTTCTATAGTTTCTTTTGCATCATATTCACCTTTTTCTTCAGAAGTTTCTTCGTCCTTTCGACTTTTTGGAAAAGGTTAAGCCTTCAACTGAATTTGTTGATTTGGCCATGCCTGTTCCTATTCAACTTTTACAACATCTGATTTTAGAATAGAATATTGATTAAATGTTACATATCTACTAGTGACTATCTTACATGAAGAAGGATCCCACAACCTGTATCCTTTCACTGCATAATCATACCCAACAAAGACATAACATTTTTCTTTTGCATCTAAATTTGAATGTTGACTCTTTGGAATAAGATCACAGGCATCACAACCAAAAATTCTTAAATGTGAATAATCACAATAGTAACCCAATCAAACTTCTTTAGGAATTTTACAATTAATGGCAACTAAAGGTGATTTGTTCACCAAATAGCAAGCAATAGATATTGCTTCTTCCTACAACTCCTTCTACAGGTTAGCATTATTGATCATGCTTCTCACTCTTTCCATAAGATTCTGATCTATACGTTTAGCAATGCCATTTTGCTGAGGGGTATAGACAGCATTTTTATGTCTAATAGTCCATTCATCCTTATAATATTGTTCAAATTATAAGGAAGTAAATTCACCACCATTGCCAATTTTCAAGCATTTAATTGATTTTCCTATTTTCTTTTCCACCATAGCTTTAAATTGTTTAAAAAAATTAAATACATCAACTTTTCTTTTCAACGTATAGACCGAGACTTTCCTCGAGAAATCATTAATAAATGTTATGACAAATGACACGCCTCCATAACATATAGTTCGAGATGGTCCCCAAAGATCAGAACGAATATAGTCCAAAATTTCTTCACTATTATGACTTAGAGTTTTAAATTTATGTTTACATTTTTAACATAATTACCGATCAAACAAGAAAATCACTAATTACCCTTTTTCTTGAGGTAGCAAAAAAAATTACCAAATTTTGAAAAGTAGTTATTCACAACACAACTTTTTTTTTGAGCATATTTTTGACACTTCAAATTTCTTATGTAACCTTTTTTTTAATGTTAGTGATTTTCACATTGATTTTGAAAAGTGTTCATGCAACATTAACCCATTTTTTTTACATGGCTTATTTTTGACAAGTTAAATTTTTTTATATATCAAGTATGAACATTATTTTTAAAATGTGTGATTTTCATGCTGATTTTGAAAAGTGTTAATGCAACATCAACCCTTTTTGTTTAGAGAACTTATTTTTTACACTTTAAGTTTTCTAATGTATTAAGCGGGGATAATTTTTTTCAAATGTTGGTGATTTTCATGTTGGTAAAAAAAATGACAAAAAAATTCAAATATAAAAAAAAATATTTAAATAGAAAAACATAAAAATGTAAAGGAAAACAACATTAACTTATAAAAATAAAACATTTGAATAAAAAAAAGGAAAAATAAATAAATGAGAAAAATATTTTGAAAAACACATAATTTAAAAATAAAATAAAATTAACCAAAAAAAAATACATCTAAAACAATTTTTTTAAGTTACAAAAAAACCGCGTAATTAAAAAAACATTAATAATGTATAAATAATTTTTTGGAAGAAATCACATTGAAGATTTTGGTTGACGCGTTTTGAACCAACAAGTGTGGTTCATATTCACGACATGATGAATAAATAGATCTAGGAAGAAGGTTAAATAGGGAGACACATCAACCTAACAGCTAAAAGAAAACAACTATATTCGACTCGGGGAGGGAAAGGGGAAATGTTTAATAATATTTAGGTAAATTTTATTAATTTATTAATTATTTATTATATTTCTATTTCATTACTATATATATAGGAACTTATTAATTTAAATCAACAGCTATATTTGATTAGGGTTTTAATAATAATTTATTTATTTTATTTTACTTATAGATATATTGATATAACCAAAGATTAAAAACTAATAATAAATATTAAATATATAATAATATATATATTATATTATATTATATTATACTATACTAATAAATAATGTTTATATATATAATATCATATATATATATATATATATATATATATAACTAAAGATTAAAAACTAATAATAAAGTAATTTTAATATTACTAAACACTAGTATTAATATTAATAATACTAATATTTATATTAATAATAATAATGATAATGATAGTACTAATACTAATACTAATCCTACAAAAAATAGGGGGGAGGGGCAGGTGGTGTGGAGTCCTAGACAAAGACAGAGAAAACTAAGAACAGAGGGCGGGAATCTAACATCTACTAATTTTCCAGCCGTCGTCTCAATTTCAATGGCTTCCCTAAACTTATGATGATGGAAATGAGGAATATTAACGATAACCCTAGCCTCCTCAATACATATATGATGCTTGGTCTTCTCTACATGTTTGGCCGAAGTTGAAGATTTGGTCCTCCCATGCTTGATATCAACAACATGTTCCTTAATCCTCTGTTTAATAGAACAACCCATTTCATCGATGTATGAGGTTGCATGGGAACAAGGGATGATATAAACACCTTTCATATCCATAGGGTTCACGTGGTCTTCAACAGACTTAAGGGAACTTCTAATGGTCATGAGGGGCCTAAAGGTCAAGGGAATATTATGCTTCGTCAGGATTCTTGCAATCTTGTCTATCGTCCCTTGGACGAAGGGGAGGTGGACTCCTGAACTGCGATCAATGGGTTCTTTCATGACCTTGGGACCTTTGCTCGCTTTGAGGAAAGCTTTGACACCTTGCTACCTACTATAGCCATTCTGGACAAAGACATTAAGGAGATGGGACCTTTCTTTAGAAAAGTGGTCTTCATGAGAAATTCTCACAGCACGAGTGGCTAACATGCCGAGAACACCTATCTTCTGAGGAGGAAAATGGTGGGAATTGGCATGAAGATAGTGCTCAATATGAGTCTTTTTTCAATACACCTCATGGGAGAAATATCGTGGTGGATTAGGTGCAGGCAATATGGACAAGTGGCCAAAACCTGATATAATTTCTTCTAACTATGGCTAAATTTCTTCTTCTGCTTCAACTGGTGTATCAGTCATCTATTGTTAGACTGACTACTTCATGAGTTTCTCCTTTGATCACCCCAACCCTTGTTATTTGACACAAATCATACCATAGGCCTGTTTTCCTCTTTCAGGACTATAATTTCATAGGAATCCTAAAAACAAACGATCATTGCTGTAAGCTAAGGAAAATGCGTTTTAAACTAAAAATACACAGTTGAAGGGCTTTTGTTCCAAAGGAACGAGATAATATTATCGGTTCTTTTAAAACCACTATAGTTTTACTTCCAAAGAATTAACTATCGGCGCAAGATTTCAAAGAAATGTGTTATACGCAAATAACACTATCGACGATTATTATAAGCCTTTCAATGTTCTTTTCCCCGATGTTGTTAGTGCCTAGATTTACCTCAGGCTAAAAAGGTAGGATCCAGGGCCAACATCAAACCACGCTTAGCCTCGTAGCTAGCCCTATGAGGACAGGAGAGGGCTCTCTCCAGGTCAACCTCAGCAAAAGATAATCGACGGGGCTTGAGATGACTGAAATTAAAACTAATTTTAGGCTAGGTATGAAGTACAAGGCTTTGATTTTATTTTTTGGGGGTTTTGTTGGAATCAAGGGGAAAGCAAATTTTGGGGTGCAGGGATTGAGGCTCAGTTCTGCAAAGATCTCGATGGGGCAAGGTAGGCAATCGTTTTGGCACTTAAATTTTAATGAGATGGATGGAAAGGATAGGTGAGGTGTTGAAGAGGGCAAGGGCAATCTTGAATCCTCCTCAGACAGCTGAAAACATCAAACAACTACAACAAACCTCAAGTAGAGCATTGCACTTTCAATGAATTCTACTTACACTCTTCTTTGCTTAGTTCAAAAGAAATAAGATAGATGATGACATACATAAACAAAATTCACAATTACAAAGAGAAGCACTGTACCAATACAAATTTCCACATGAATGCCAAGGAGTGTTGCAAATCCTGGTCTCAATTCCTCAGCCAAAAATACTGAAAATGAATGTACAATGAAGCTCAAGGCTTTCTCCAGAGTCCAACCATGCTAATGACTGGAAAATGACATAATATAGACAAACATATCTCATCCTTTCCTCTAGGGGTCGAGCTCATGAGTTTAGGAGCTGATCCAACTGATTCTAAACTGAAAACTAGAAACTAGGCAACATAACAACATGCCTCTAAAAACAAGGAAACTGATCCATTTAGTTTGAAACAACCTCTAAACTGATGAATCTACCTCTACAAGTGAAAATTCAACATATTTACATCATAATCCATCAAATTTCATCAAATTACATCATAAATTTGCCATTAAGAAAGTGAAAAAGTCAAACTAGGCAAAACTGGGTGAAAAACAGAGCAAAACTTGGTCAAATTGGCAAATTTTCCTCTATGCGTAGCGCCTGATTCTCTATGCATAGCACCTGTTTGGACCCACTTTTGGAGGCCCTCGCGATGTCCAAATGCACTCCAGGTGTACTTTCTGGAAAGGACTGTCTGTCTACTTTCCAACCCAAGTGGAATTTTTCAATTTGGCCTCCATTTGCCCCTCCAAACGTCCATTCTCCCAACACTACTTCTTGTGTGTCAAAATAGGGGCAGTGAGGTCATTTTTTGAGTGTTTTTTTACCTTTTGAGGGCTCAAAACCTACCCAAATTTATTGGCCATAGGTAGGCAAGCACAACTTTCCATGAAAAATCCAGAAATGGAAAGTTTTTGTGATTTAGAGCCCTCTAGCAAAAGCGAGCACCACGTGGCGCGACGCATAGGGAGGAAAACTCTATTTTTTGTGCCAAAAAATTACAAAAATGAAAAAATTGCTCCAATTTTTTTGAAATTTGGGCTGAGTCTTCTCTATTAAGTGCTTTGATGGGCCAAGGAAGCCTCAGCTAATCTTTGAAGTCCTTCATCCTCTTTTTCCCTTTTTGATGTTCTCTTTAGCTTTGCTTTCAAATTCTTGATTCTTGCTTTGCACACCAAGTTTTGGGACAAATAATGATATGACAAGTTTCTGAGAATATTCTTCTCATTGATGGCTTTCTCTAGTTTCCTCTCCAAGTGGATGTCGGCTCTTTCAAGCAATGACTCCCTATCTACATTAATCTCTTGCTCCAATGAAGTGAACTCAATCCTCCTCCTTCGGGCACTTTGGCGGTTTTGTTGAATGCTTTGTAACTCCATCACCACCTGCTAATCTTCAAGCTACTTGTTCCTTTGCTCCAAATACTATATAGTCCACTGGGCTCTATCCAAGTTGGTGGACAAGGCATCAATGTCCGCCTGTTGCTTCTTGATGATCTGTTTAAGATTTGCACTTTGTGGGCCCATGTCAATATCATCACCCTCAATGAGGATGAAATCAGCCTCTCGCTCACCTGATGGTCCTTCGTCTTGTAGAGGCCTCTTGCCTCGGTCCCGAACCTGCTGTGCTGATGGAGGAAGCAAGGCCCCTTCCACCCTGGGTGGAGATAACACTCGCATTGCTGCTACGAACAAATGTCTAGTGCCCCTCTGATATGTGATGAATACGAGCACACTAGCGGTCTCATGGCCCTCATACTGATGAGAAGGTCCACCTGTCTCATGCTTAACCTCTGATGGTCCCTGTGAAGCTTTGAAAAACTCATGTGAGATGAAGTCATCCCAAGCGATGCCCTGTAATCCAAGCTGATGAACAACCACAATCTTGATGAGAGCAAAATGATAAGCATTGTTAAGTTGTTGCTGAGGGGTCTTGTGTTGCACAAGGGTGGACATCCTTTCTATGTTGTGGCATATGAAATAAGGAATGTTCATCATCCGTACCTGAGTGAAATGCATCAACAACCTGATGTGATAAGCATACAAGCGGGAGAACCGGCCCTCATAGGTGAAATACTTCATGATGAGTTTCATTAAAGGAGTATACTCATCCTTGAGAAACCAAAATGGAAACACTCTCTTAAGTTGCCTCAGAAAACCAAGTTTGATATATGGTTCATAATGTTGCTGGCTAATCTTCTGTCTCTTATTCCATGGTTCTCCAATTTTCGGTATGGCGGTTGCCAATGAAATGGTTTCTGGAGTTAATGTGAAAACAACACTAGCAAGAGTGGCTTGATCACCATGCAAATGCAACACAAATAAGCGGGCCAACTCACGATGAAACTGAATATGAGCGACCTTCTCGCAAAATTCATAGCATGACTGATGCTGGAAACAAAAGAGGGCAAGAGGGCAGGCCTGCAACTCGGTAAGGGTGGCAGGTTCTTCTCTTATATGTCTACCACCTCTATGAAGCCTCCTGGGTGCATGTCCCTCCGTGGGTGAGTCACTTTGGGTCTCCTCTTCATAATCATATGAAGGATCTGATGCCACAACTGCTGGTGGACAAACTGTCTTGAAGAAATAGGTGCTGATATGTCAAACTGTCTTGGACTGCCTTTGAAGATTGTTTGACCTCTGCTACCAAGGGAAAACAATGAAACAAGGGACTGTTAGGAGAGGGAAAAATAGTGGGAATTTTTGGGACTGTTGGGATAAATTTAGATAGAGAAAATATAGGATGTTTGGGAGGCTTTGTATAAGGTTAGGATTTGGGATTTTATAATAGGAAATTTGGGAAAGGGAACTTGGGATAAGGGATTAGTGAGTTTAGGGGGTAGGGGAACTTAGGGAACCATGAAACAGGGAAAAATGGGGTAAGGGAATGATGGAGGGAAGATGAACTTGTTTGATGATCAAACCCTAGGCATCAACTTTTGTTTGAGGAATTTGTAATGGTAGGGTTTGATTATTTTTTAAAACACTCACCACATCAACCATCATAACATCAACACCAAACTTGGCTAAACAGCAGAGGTTAAGCTCAACCTACTTGGAACAAGGCAAATTCGTGCAATTTTGGAAATTGGAGGTCGTCCTGGTGTTTTTCGGGCTTCCTGGCTATATGCGCCATGCAACACGCCCAATGCACCGCTCCCATACTTTTTAACAAAGGGTTCTAAGGCCCAGTGCGCCGCACCTGGCCAATGCACCGTGCCTCCTGTGCACTGCACCGCGCTGGTCGATTTGGAGCGAATTTCACCCAAAACTCCCACAATCACTTTTCTTTGTTTTATCTTGGCTCTTGGAGTGTAAATGAGTTTCAAACACTTGGAGGAATGAATTATACATGAGATTTTCAATTTTATTTTTCCAAAACCCACTTTCATAATGTTTTGCCAATCACTTTATTTACAAACTCTATTTTTTGGACTTTTCACTTCTTTATAACTTTGCAATGAACCATATGACCTGAGATTTTGCTTTCTTTGTAAGTGTTGGAGCTTTTTAGGCTAAGGAAAGAAACAAGGGTACAGATGAATGGATTTACAAAGTGAAAAGAAAAATTTTCATGATTTTGTACAATAAATACTAAATACTCTGTTTTTTCCTCAAAACAGAGTTTTGAGGAAAAACACATTTTCAAATGCTTGGTGATAAAATTTATTGTTGTTGCAACCTCCTCATGGCCTGCTGGAAATTATTGGACATTTTAACACATTTCCTGATGAAACCCTAATGAAACCCTAGACCTAATTGACCATGAAACCCTAAAGACAACTTTTGCAATTTTCAAGATAAAAAATACTGTATATGTTTTTTAAATGAACAAACATGAGCTAACAGGTAGATAAGATGAGGGAAACTGGAGGAACACCACTGTCATGAAATGATCTATGCACCTAATGGAATGCAAATGAATGGGTGGGACACCTAACATGAAATGCAATAAGAGGAGTTGATCTTTGACGAAGGGATGAAAATACCGACTCTAACAGATGCGATAACACGTAGTGTTATCAGAAATCGCAATCGATGATTCCAATATTCCAAACGCTAGGCTTCTTCCGCTCCGATCTTGTGATGCGATAAGCCTCATGAACCCGACAACTTATCCACCCTGCTCTATAGTATTTCGGGTCCGAGCTATCGGAGTTTTGGACTTCGGCGGTTCCAAAGGTCCTTTGCGCTCCACAATGGTTCTACAATGCGATAATGGTTTGGACTTTGTATGGGTATGGGCTAGATTTAATACAATTTTAAGTTCAGAACTTCATTATGGTTAAGTTTTTCACCATTTTCCTGTGTAAACTAGAGGTTCTGCCGCAGAACTTAATAATGCATGTAAGAGGAACAAGCATGCCGATATGAAAGGAAAACACCCCAACAGGCTTAAACCTACATGTTAATTGGAAAGCAAAGGCTAAATCACCATTAATAAGACTCAGAATAAATGAACCGAAACTGATACACGCATAAATAAGAGTAAACAGAGAACCGTAAGATGCATAGAGAGAGTTCTTCGAAGATTACAATGTCTCTGGGATCAACCAACACAGAGAAGTCCCATTATTTGCTTTTGAAAATAATAGATGAAACCCAGTCAGTCCTTATCCCTTTACAAAAGCATGCCAATTACATGTCCACTGGTTCATTTTAGCAACCAGTTCTTAAAACAGAAACTTAGTTATTATGAGTAAGAGTTCTGCAAGACATCCCCATCGAGAACCTCCACTACAACTAGATTAGAAAAGCATGGAAATTGATGGCTAAAGGACCCCACTCCTTTGCCTGTAGATTTTTTTTTTCATTTTTGGCATAAGTTTGAAGATTTTTCCCTCCATGTCGCATGCTCCTGCATTAGACTCCTTAGGACAAAACTCTTCATGGGCTTCTGTCCATTAGCTCATCTACAGAACTGCCCAGTTTCTGTAGCATGTTTTCTGTAACCCAGGTAGCTTCAGTGATTGGTTGTTCCTTCCATTGTACCAAATACTATAAGTACTCTCGTCCCCTTGTTTTCTTAAACACCTTCTTGTCCAGAATTCTTTCTGGATGCAATTCCTTTACTATGGGTAACTGTTTTACCCAGTCAATCTCTTGCGTCTCTTGATCCTTTTCTGTATCATTTGCAGTTTCACCTTCATACTAGGACAGGTCAGCAACATTGAAAATTGGTGATATTCCAACATCAAGGGGTAACTCAATCTCATAGGCATTTGTAGAAAATTTCCTCAATACTTTGCACGGTCTAATTTTCTTGAACTTCAATTTGTTATACTCCCTCTTTGGAAACCTCTCCTTTCTGAGGTGTGCTAAGACCAAATCTCCAAATTCAAAGTTCACCTCTCTTCTTCTCATGTATGCTCTAGTTTTGTACTTAATGTTACTATCCTACAGTTGATGTTTTACTTGTTCATGTATTTCTTGCATTTCTGAAGAAAAATCTTCTCCCTTTGCACTTATTATCTCATCTTTTCCCAAGTTTCTTAACTCAGATACTCCTCTTGGATGCATTCCATAAACAATATGGAATGGACTCTATCATGTAATCCTATTAGGTGAGTCATTATATGCATATTCAGCTTGTGCTAACACTTGATCCCATTGGTTTGGATGTTCTGCAATAAGACTCCTTAAAATATTGCCCAAACTCCTATTCACAACTTCAGTCCATCCATCAGTTTGTGGATGATAGGAAAAACTAAAACTTAGTTTAGTTCTCAACTTCTTCCATAATGTCCTCCATAAATATCCAACAGATTTGGAATTCCTATCTGAGACAATACTTTTAGCCACCCCATGCAATCTTACAACCTCATTAAAAAGCAAGTTAGCAATGTGAGAAGCATCACTAGTTTTATAACATGGAATAAAGTGTGCCATTTTCAAAAATCTGTCCACTACAACAAAAATTGAATCATGACCTCTTTGATTACTTGGTAAGCCCAAAACAAAATCCATATTTATCATATCCCAAGGCCTATATGGAAGTCGTAATGGAATATATAAACCTGTGTTTTGGATCCTTCCATTTGCATATTGATAAACTTTGCAAGTTTTCACACACTTTTCCACTTCATATTTCATTTTCGGCCAAAAATAAAACCTATTTAACTGCTCATAAGTCTTCTCTACAACAAAATGTCCCGCAAGTCCTCCATTATGTTTCTCTTTGATTAAATTCTCCCTCATAGAACAGTTTGGTATGCACAGTTGATTTCTCTTAAAAAACAGTCCATCTTGTAAGAAGTAATCTAAGCATTTACTCCTATCCACCAAAACATGATTTTTACAAGCTTCAAATGCCCCTTTAAAATCTATATCTGCTTCATACAATTCTTTAAGAAAATCAAAACCCAACACTTAGATTTTACTCTCTTGAAATAGTACACTTATCCTACTTAAGGCATTTTCAAATTTGTATGATTGGCCATTTATATGCTTCAAGACAAAATGGAAACCTTGAAGATACTCTACCCATTGGGCATGTTTCTGACTAAGCTTTAGCTACTGCATAATATACTGTAGTGCATGGTTATCTGAATAAAGTATGAACTCCTTTGACATTAGATAATGCCTCCATTTCTCCAATGACTCCACAACTGCATAGAACTCCTTATCATAAGAAGGATACTTTTTCTTTGAATCATTCAGCTTTTCACTGAAATAGGCTATAGGTCTATCTTCCTGACTTAATACACCTTGAATAGCTTCTTCGCTGGCATCACACTTCACTTGGAAAGGTTTACTAAAATCAGGTACAACCAAAATAGGCTTTTCAGTGATCTTTAACAGCTGAATTTTTTTCCTACTTCAATAGTCCATCTAAATGGTTTCTTATCTTTCTTGATGGTCTCAATAATAGGAGCATTGATATTACTAAAATTATTTATATATTTCCTATAAAATCTAGCAAGACCATGAAAGCTGCTTACCTCAAAAACACTTTTAGGTGAAGGGCACTCCATGATTGCCTTAATATTCTCTAGATCCATCTTTAGTCCTTCAACAGAAATAAAAAAACCCAAGTACACTAGATCTTCTTTCATGAATGAACAGTTCTTCAAATTCAGCAATAACTTCTCTTGTTGTAGCCTTTCTAAGACATAATTCTGATGTCTCATGTGCTCCTCCTTAGACCTGCTATAAACTAATATATCGTCCAGATATACTATTACAAATTTACCAATAAAATATTTAAGAACTTCATTCATGAGTCTCATAAATGTACTTGGTGCATTTGGCAACCCAAAAGGCATTACTCTTCAGTCATACAATCCCTCATTTGTCTTAGAGGCAATTTTCCACTCATCCCCTTCTCTTATCCTTATCTGATGATACCCACTTTTAAGATCTAGTTTTGAAAAATACTTTTCTCAACTCAAGCAATCCATTAAATCTTCAATTCTAGGTAAAGGAAATTTGTACCTGATTGTGATTTTATTGATGGCTCTTGAATCTGGGCACATTCTCTAGCTGCCATCTTTCTTTGGACTCAACACTGTTGGTACTACACAAGGACTCAAGCTTTCTCTGATCAGCCCTTTGTCAAGCAATTCTTGCACCTGCTTCTTAACCTCTTCATTTTCTGTAGGAGTCATTCTGTAAGCTACATTGTTGGGTAGACTTGCTCCAGTAATCAAATCTATATGATGGTTAATTCTTCTAACGGGTGGTAACTCAATAGGCAAATCATCAATAATAATCTCACAACAGTTCTCCAAGATTTCTTGAATTTCAATGGGTAAATTAGAAATTTTAGTAGAAGTCATTATTACCTTGGGCTTGCAAATTACAACAAAATTTACTTCATTCTCTTCAATCTACTTCAAGTATTCCTTTCCTCCTTGTTGTTGGGAAAAGTATCCAATACGGAATGACCCTATCCCACTCTAAGGGTGATAGTACCTCAGCAACAATCAAAGCAAAGCTATTCAAGATTACTTCTTTATGAGATGTAAGAGAGGGGAGAAAGAGATCCACTAACCGATGTCTTTCGCTAATGATTGATCCAATCTTCTCTCTTTGCTGCTTGCTCCTAGCTCCTTGCTCTTTCACTGGCCCAGCTACAACAAGATCCTGCAAAATGGCAAGAGAGGGAAACTACAAGAAGCATACATTCATAATTGATTCAAGGATTAGAATAAATCAAATACACAAGTAAGAAACACATCATTGGAACACATGTATATAGAAGAACCTCAAATGCTTTATTAATGGAAGAAGTAAAGTTCAGGAAGTGATACAACCATAAAAGGCCCAATCCAGCATCACCTCCCACCAGAAATAAATCTCCTCTTCACCTCCTTCAAGCAAATCACCCAATAGTTCTATACTCAAACCAACAACACTTCCTTACATTCACAAGATTCCAGCCTCCCTAGACCTCATGAGAGAGCTCTATATATAGGAGTTTTGGAGAAAGGATGAGTCAGCTTGAGGCTGGCATGAAGCTGACTAGTGTCCTCTCCCACTTCAGTTATTCTTCAGTTCTTGAGTCCACTTGGAGGTTCTTGCTTCCATTTGGAGATCTAGACCCTCTTACTCATCACCAGTCGAATTCTCTGATCCAAGTGTCATTTTGGAAGCTTCCTGGGCATTGACACCTTGAGGAATGACTGTGCCACTTGGCCAAACTCGCCCGGCGCAGGTAGCCTTCTTTGCAGTTGACATTCAGCGCAGGTACACAGTGGAGCAGTTGACATTCAGTGCAGATGCTCAGTGGAGCAGTTGACATGATCCAGAATTAGCTTGTTTTTGAGTGTTTTCAGGTGGAGAACTGATATTTAGTGCTGTGGTTTGCTGACCTTGTTCCTCTAGGGGTAGGAACAACATGTTTAGGGACTTTGGATCCCTTAGATTATGGACATTTCATGCTTCATGCTGTAAGGCACAAAAATGTCTATAACAGTTGCCCCCTAAAGTATGAGGTCGTTTATCGGGTGAAATTCTTTATCAGGAGGATCCGAAGTTCATTCAATCGCTGAGAGGTGACCTGTAATAAAATACAATACAATACATTATTTTTCATTCTGCTTTCATGATCTAGCTGAGGCGGGCATTCCCATGCTCAGCTTTATAAATTCATTTTGGTACATAAAACAGACGATCGTCTGATGGTAGACTGATAATTCTCTGCTAAAATTATCATCCTTTGAGTAGGATGATCATCTGCTGCAATGATGTACATGTCAAATGTTTTTATATTTCCTGAATATATATCGCAGCCTGGATGGATGGAACTAGATCCGGGGTCTTTAAACTCGTTCGATCTTCACTCTAAGTACAAGTCGATCCATGTGAGAATTGCGCTGAAGTCGAACATGGAAAGACATCGCTTGATTACCGGTCAATGATGTAAACCGTTAACAAGCACGAGAGGAATCACCGATAATGATAATGACCCTCAAGGTACTGCAGTACAATTCACGTGGTGTGAATAAAGGACTTGGCATCGAACACCGCGCAAAATCTTCTGGTCGAAGGTCATTAATGTATACCTGTCGCCGGAAGTGAGAAACTTGCCATTGAGGCATGCAAGCTTCAAAGTACTGAGGGGGGTGTTCCTAGATCAACTTCTTGGATAATGAGCTGAAGTCGACAAGAAGCGATCCGTCAAAGGAGGGCCTTAATGAATCCCACATCAGTGACACGGAACGGAGCTAATGATTTTAATTGAGGTGAAAACAATCTGTGACATATGATTCAGGGTGGCGATCATGGATGGATGAAGGATAATGTATGGCAGTGGATGGGACACGGTTGACTCTTTCTGAACAACATCTCTTGAACATATAACGACACTGATGCGATGGATCGGTAGCATTACCCCAAATTTGGATGGTTTGGCGAGACCATGGTGATGAGACCGGTGAATGAAACAACCCAACCCGATGTGATGCGGAGGAAAAGTGTCATGTTCAAGAGCGACTTGCTACCATTAAAGCTTTGAGGTTCTCCCAATTTTTCCCCAGTCATTTCTGACCAGTACCTCTTTATTTTTGTCAAGGTTGAGGAGGATAACATATGCCTGTTCTATAACCTGCCCTTCGGGCAAGCCCATCGCTATGTTTTAACAAGCCTAGCGATAGGGAAACTCGTTCTCGTCTAAAGACAAGTTTGTCGCTATTTAATCATTTTAACGAGTCTAACGACAAGGAAAACTCGGTCCTTTTCATTTTTAGAGAGTCTGAAAAGGTACAGAAAGTTAACTCCAAAATTCCTTTTTCGTCATCTAATCCCTTAAGTCCGAAAAAGTATAAAACAATACAGAAGGGATGAGTTTTCGATAACTTTAACGAGCCGAATAAAACAAGCGCTCGACCTTTTTGTGCAATAATCCCTCAGGTCCAAAAAGATTAAAATCTAGAGCAGGGATAGCTCTTCCGGTCCTTTTAACGAGCTGGAAGGCCAAAACTCGGCAAACTTTTCATATTTTACGAGTCAAGAGAAAAGAGCTCAAAGAAGACTCGTCTTTTGAGGAACGAGTGATAAACAGGGATAGCAACAGATTCCAGGTACAGGTTGGAATTTTCCAATCACGGCAGTGTCACAAGGATGGCTAGGTGAAATCACTCTTCGCAGCTGTTCCTCAAAATGGGTAAACAATCATATGGAGGTGAACGATCGGCCAAATGGAATGGAGGTGGCAGGTGCAAACACGACCAAGGTTTTTTATGGCTAATAAATTTACGATCACAATGGTTATTTACCGGGGTAGGCTCATTTTTTATTTAACGAGCTTGAATGCACCAAAACACTGCTCAATCTTATGTTTATTTTTTAACGAGCATGAACTATGTGCTAAAACTGCTCGAATCTCGCTTTTCTATTTTTTAACGAGCATAAATTCCGCGGTAAAACTGCTCGATATACCAGTCATAAGATAAGAAATGTCTCCTGTAAGATCCCATTTTTTATAGAGCTCGCGCCTTACCAAAGCTATGCTCCCTCTCATCCTTTCTTCATGCAAGTTCGGAAACGGCTAATCCCAGAAACAGATAAATAACCGCTCTTAGCTTGCACTCCAAAAGGTTTGCATGCCCCCAGGTATAAAATACAATTTCAAGGCTGCCCCTCCTCTCCCCCACCTCTGCTTTTCTTTGGGTGTTCACAGCTACTTGTCGTCTTGCCAGTTCTAATGTTAACGATACTTGTCTTCTCGTTATTTTTAACGAGTGTTATGCGGTACTTGTCTTCCCGTCAGCCCAACTTTTGACAGCTCTTTTGCAAGATCGCAAGAGAACAGCTACTTGCGACAAGAGAGCAACTACTTGCGACAAGAGAAGAACACTACTCAAAGACAAAACATATGTGTTATTGAGGGAGGCTTGCCTCTTTCTGGTTACCCAAAGATTGTTTTGTTAACTTCTTCAAACGAAAACATTTCCTCGGCACTGTCTACCGAAGTAGACAATGGTGAATGACCTTTGTCAAACAAGTAACCTTGACAAAAGAATCCTATTCCAGAACAACCCCTCTTCCATCCACGGACGGGGTACGGACTAGTCAAATTCTCTCGCGGAAATTCTACCTTATACCCAGGGTTCTTTCTGCCCGAAGCAGACCAGGATGCATGCCCCTTGGGTTCCAGTCCCATCTTTCCGAATCACTCGCGCTCATCGGGAAGGAGGACTGGGGGTGGAGACATTTCTTGATTGAATAGACCATTCAGGGTTGGTATGTGACTATTTGCGATGCGTGATCCCGGAAATGAAAGTTGGTCTACGAGCTTGAACATTCTTCCTTCGTGTGGAAAACACATTACTCTAAAGAGTGAGGAGACTACAGCTCCCATGCAATATATATAGTCTCGTCCAAGGAGTAGGTTATAATCCAAGGGTCCTTGAACGACCATCACGTTCATTTGAACGGTCTTCCCTTTCAATGTAACAGGCACATTGGGGAGGATCCCTAATGGTCGACTGGTTCCTTTATCAAAACCCGAGAGATTTCTTATCTCAGGCAAAAGCGCCGGGGAACCCAGTGCTTTCCAAGCAATAGAGGAAAGGATACTCACAGATGCCCCTCCATCAATGATAGTTCCAGCCATTACCATTCTGTAAATTTGGACTATGATTCTGAATGGTATACTGGCTGGCAACCGGGGTCTGCCTAGTTGATTCCAATCAAAGGATACAACCAGGTTGCTTGGTGGTGGGACCGAATACACGGCCGGATATGACCCTGACGATGTTCCTTCCTGCGATAAAGGAATGGGCGCATTGCCCTGATGCTCATCAAAGTCGGTGTTGATGAAAAGAATCTGGATGGTGTCATCCTTATTCTCTTCAGTTGGGGTGTCATTTGAAGATGAATCTTCATTGACGGTGTCATTTGAAGATGAAACCTCTGAAGGTGGAACCGGGTCAACTGTCGTTTCGACCTTTGGACTTTCGTCCGGTCTGGATTCAGTAGGTTCATTTTCAATGACTGACGCTTCAGCTGACCACTTGAGCGGGCCAGCTGTATTCTCAACCAACGAAGGACTTGGAACAAGTTTTTTGTATCCAGGAGGAAGTCTCAACGGTGAAACCGGACGATCTTCCAAAACTCTCTTCGCTTCGTCTAAGAAGGGACAACGGTGGATGGCGTGATCGCCTTCACACAGTCTGCAGGGGGATCTTGTTCCCCCTCTTTGTCTTGAACCTTCACTTTCGCTGGTTGACGGTAAGCATTCAACATTGCTATCAGAGGTTGATGCTCCCGAATTGTGCAACTGAGGGGACCAGTCCCTTAGTATCCGGGGAATACAGGGACAATCTCTATGGAAGTGATCTCCTCTACATATGACACATGGCGATTTAGGCCCGGTCTGTGCTGTGTGTGGATTTTTGTCAGATGTCTTCTGCTTGCCCCCACTCGCCTTAGGCTCCTTCTTCTTCTTCTCTTTCTTCTTCTTCTCCTTCTTCTCCATGGGAGCTTGGCTTTTGCCGGCTCTACCTTGCGAAGATGAAGGATTGGAGGAAGAGTTATAGGAAGTAGAAGGCTGGTGGGTAGCTCTGGACTGATCTAACTGTTGACTCGACTGTTCAGGAACCGTGGTGTTCTGAACTACATTGGTTGAAAACAGCCAAACTGGCAGGCCAATTGTCAGTCCTGGAAGCGACAATGTGGCCATGTGGGGCGCACCAACTTCTCCCCAAGAGGAGAAAGGACTAGGATTTCCATCATGTGGAATTCCTTGGTTGGGGCGTTCCATGTTCTCAACCTACAGATCAACGCAGGAATAGGAGGTGATTATGTTCCGTTTAAAATAAATTTTATAACGATGCTTTTAGACACAACTTGCTTTTTCACTTTTTAAGAGTCGAGAAAAAGCTAAAGATGACTCTAGTCTCCTTCGATGTTTTAACGAGCCCAAAGTGACAAATGCTCGGATGGACTTTTTCAGTTATAGAGTTTGAAAAAGGCCAAAAGAAACTACTCTGGAGTTCTAGGCAGAGGGTGTGCCAAACTTTTCGCAAAACCACAGAATACGTTTTACGGTACGAGTGGTCGATCTTCGTGAATGCTGTGTTCACTGCATTGCGATCAGTAGGGCGGCCGACACGGCTTCCTATGGATAAAGGCTTTGTTCCTATAGGGGTCTCCCAATATATACGCGACGGTACGTGGGAGCACAAGTCCGTATTGATACTTATCGCTTCACCGTGGAGGAATCACCCAACCACTCAACGCTACGATATCACGTTTAACGACGCCGGAACACGTCTCTAGCTTAGACCTCTATGTGTTTGCATTATGTTTCAATGCGTTGTTATGTAAATTCAATTCATTTTAATGTTGATCTTGTTTAGCAGTTTTCCTTTATGGATCACCACGAGATGTATGATAACACTCGTAAATGCAGTCTAAGATGATAAGCAAGCTTTTCAATCTTTCAACTTTGAAAATCTTAACTACTGAGGGAAAAGAAAGACATCATCTTTTCACACAGATCATAGAGCACACACTAATGCACTTTTTCCTAAATCAACATGCAAGCTGTCAAAATGCACATGCACAATGCAGGTATTTCTTTTCTCTTTCTTAATGTTGATGTAATACAAAAAGAAAGCTGTTGTATAATTTTGAATTCAATTTCAAGTGAAAGCTAACAAGCTTGTCCAAAATCAAAAGACACCTTAAGATTTACTTGTTTCGACACTAGAAATACATAAATTCAAACCATATGACGAAAGCAAATGCTCAATCAGCTATGAACAGCAAACAAACTAACTCTTAAGATCAAAACGACACTTTATCACAGGTCTAGATCTAAGAGGCCACAGCAAGACTAGTTCACTTTCATTATGGGAAACTGCAAATGATATAAGAAATACACAAAGAACAAATACAGTTTCTTTATACAACCGAGGCAGAATAGTGGCAAGGAAAGTTGGTTTCAGATAGGTAAATTGACTGATAACAGGTTGCAAAAACAAGGATGAAAACAGGGCAAGAAACAGCAGGGAACTCCAGTTGCACAAGGCAAAACTGGTTCAGCGCAGGTAGTACACTGTCAGTTTGACCTTCAGCGCAGGTAGCCCCTTCGGGAACTACGCTAAAATGCAGACTGCCTTCACAGTGCCTGCACTGAAGAGATAAACTTTCGTTTTTCTCAGTTTCCGGGTCACAGATTGCTAAAAAATTCACAGTTTTTGGCCAAATCAGAAGCTATCAGTCAAGTACACACTAAGGGATGAAAAGGAGGATGAAAATCTATCACTAAGAGCTGTTCAGAGTCCTTGTGGATCAGCTCTTCAAATCATAAACATGCCCAGAAACTGAGCTAGAGTAGCTGCCCTCTACTTTGCATTTGAAAGATCCAAATGCAGTTCGATTCGGTACTCCCTGTGTTTATGAAATGAATAGCAAAAACACAAACAACCAACAAGATACGGTCCCCAGCGGAGTCGCCAATTTGTTGTTGGGAAAAGTATCCAATACGGAATGACCCTATCCCACTCTAAGGGTGATAGTACCTCAGCAACAATCAAAGCAAAGCTATTCAAGATTACTTCTTTATGAGATGTAAGAGAGGGGAGAAAGAGATCCACTAACCGATGTCTTCCGCTAATGATTGATCCAATCTTCTCTCTTTGCTGCTTGCTCCTAGCTCCTTGCTCTTTCACTGGCCCAGCTACAACAAGATCCTGCAAAATGGCAAGAGAGCGAAACTACAAGAAGCATACATTCATAATTGATTCAAGGATTAGAATAAATCAAATACACAAGTATAACAACACATCATTGGAACACATGTATATAGAAGAACCTCAAATGCTTTATTAATGGAAGAAGTAAAGTTCAGGAAGTGATACAACCATAAAAGGCCGAATCCAGCATCACCTCCCAGCAGAAAGAAATCTCCTCTTCACCTCCTTCAAGAAAATCACCCAATAGTTCTATACTCAAACCAACAGCACTTCCTTACATTCACAAGATTCCAACCTCCCTAGACCTCATGAGAGAGCTCTATATATAAGAGTTTTGGAGAAAGGATGAGTCAGCTTGAGGCTGGCATGAAGCTGACTAGTGTCCTCTCCCACTTCATTTATTCTTCAGTTCTTGAGTCCACTTGGAGGTTCTTTCTTCCATTTGGAGATCTAGACCCTCTTACTCATCACCAGTCGAATTCTCTGATACAAGTGTCATTTTGGAAGCTTCCTGGGCATTGACACCTTGAGGAATGACTGTGCCACTTGGCCAAACTCGCCCAGCGCAGGTAGCCTTCTTTGCAGTTGACATTCAACGTAGGTACACAGTGGAGCAGTTGACATTCAGCGCAGATGCTCAGTGGAGCAGTTGACATGATCCAGAATTAGCTTGTTTTTTAGTGTTTTCAGGTGGAGAACTGATATTTAGTGCTGTGGTTTGCTGACCTTGTTCCTCTAGGGGTAGGAACAACATGTTTAGGGACTTTGGATCCCTTAGATTATGGACATTTCATGCTTCATGCTGTAAGGCACAAAAATGTCTATAACACTCCTAGTAACAAAGCTTTTGGATTAGTCTTGTTTCCTGATGCATCTTCTTCTTACAGAGGCAACAATATATGATTGACACCATCCTTTTTAAACTTATAGGTGTTTCTTTTCCCATCATGCATAGCTCCTCTGTCATATTGCCAAGGTCTTCCAAGCAATATGTGACACACATCCATTGGCATCACATCACATACAATTTTATCTTTAAACTTACCCAACTGAAGCTCCAGTTCACACTTTTCATTTACTAATAGTTGATGTCCCTTTTGTAACCATGACACCTTGTAAGGTGTTGGATGCTTCATTGTCTTCAACTTCAATTTCTCCACCACTTCTATCAAGACCAAATTATCAATGATCATCTCACAGCATTTCCCTTGAACTTTACACACTATTCTGAATAAAGTCTTTCTTTGTGATGGTTCAACTTTCACCTTTTCTCTCTTGAGAAAAACTTTATTAACTACCAAAGATTCTCCTCTCTCGGGTATATTATCTTCTTCTGTCACTGCTGTTGGTGTTGCTTCTCCCTAAACTTGAGCAATAATGGCATTCCTCTAATTTGTTTATGCTTTCTCTGGGCACTCAAAAGCTTTGTGTCTGAGTTTGTTACATCTGTAACATCTTACTTCTCATTCTCTTCCTCTGCCTCCTCTTCCTCTAGAGAAACTCCCTATGCCTCTTGCATCACCCCTTGTGGGTGCATGCTTGGTTGAGCTGCTGCTAGCTCCATATTTAGGTGTTGTAGATATTCCTCTACCACCTTGACTTGCCCTTCCTCGAAAAGTACCTCTCCCTCTAGCAGACTGCTTCCTCATGAGTTTTTCTTCAGCTCTTAGTGCCATCTGATAAGCTTCCTCTATTGTTTTAGGAGACAGTATACTTATCTCATCTTGAATGTCCATCCTAAGACCATTCACATATCTAGCCACTTTCTCATCTGTATCATGAGTTTCTCCAACTCTTATGCTTACCTTATAGAATTCCTCTGTGTATTCTTTCACTGTCATAGATATCTGTCTAAGATTTTGCATCTGTGTGAACAAGGTTTGCTGATAAATACTTGGTAGAAATTTACCTCTTAGCTTTGCTACCATCCTGCTCCAATTCTTGATAGGTTGCTTGCCAAGTCTCTTTCTTTCTACCTGCACACCATCCCACCAAAGTGCTACATGGCCTTTTAGCTAGGTGACAACAAAATTTACTTTCTTCTCATCTTTTGTTTCTTCATAGTCGAAGAATTTCTCCATGCCATTAATCCAGTCTATCAATTGTTCTAGATTCAGTCCTCCTGCATATATTAAAACCTCAGTCTTTGGCCTAGTTATGGATCTCAACACTGACTGGAAGAATCTCATCTCAGGAGTAATCGCTATAGCTTCCCCCTCTATAACTTCAAAGTCAGACTCACTAACATCTTGATCATCTATATTTGTCCCTGTTGCTAATGCATCCAATCTAGCTTGCATCTGTTGCACAAATTCCATCACTTCAAAATTTGCAACAGGCTATCCTCTTCCACCATGTCCACATCCTCTTCCAACTGAAAGCCATATTAACTTTCCTTCTCCTACTTCTGAGATTCAATTCAGTGTCAACAGGTTGTTCTGATACCAGTAATGGTGGCCTGGGTGTAGGCAATATGGACAAGTGACTAAAACCTGATATAATTTCTTTTAACTCTTATTGAATTTCTCCTTCTGCTTCAACTGGTGTATCAGTCATCTATTGTTAGACTGACTGCTTCATGATTTTTTTCCTTTGATCACCCCAACCCTTGTTATCGGAAACAAATCATACCATAGGTCTGTTTTCCTCTTTCGGGACTATAATTTCATAGGAATCCTTAAAACACACTATCATTGCTGTAAACTAAGGGAAATGCATTTTAAACACAAAATATGCAGTCGATGGGATTTTGTTCCAAAGGGACGGAATAATATTATTGGTGCTTCTAAAACCACTATAGTGTTAATTCCAAAGAATTACACTATCACTACAAGATTTCAAAGAAATGTGTGATATGCAAATAACACTATTGATGATTACTATCGGCCTTTCAATGTTCTTTTCTGATGTGATAACACGTAGTGTTATCGGAAATCGCAATTGGCGATTCCAATATTCAAAACCTATGCTCCTTCCGCTCTAATCTTGCAATGGGATAAGCCTCGCGGACCGGACAACTTATCCACCCCGCTCTATAGTATTTTGTGTCTGAGCTATCGGAGCTTTGGACTTTGACAATTCCAAAGGTCCTTCCCACTCCAATGTGGTTCTACGATGCAATAATGGTTCGGACCCAATATGGGTATGAGCCAGATTTAATACGATTTCAGGTCCGAAACTTCATTTCGGCTAAGTTTTTCACCATTTTCCTAGGTAAACGAGAGGTTCTAAAATGAAACTCAATAATGCATGTAAGAGGAATAGGAACATCGATATGAAAGGAAAACACCCCAACAGCCTTAAACGTACGTGTTAATTGGAAAAAAAAGTCTGAATCACCATTAATAAGACTTAGAATAAATGGACCGAAACTAATACATGCATAAATACTAATAGATAGAGAACCGTAAGTTCAGATGCACAGAGAGAGTTCTTCGAAGATCACAATGTCTCTGGGATCAACCAAAACAAAGAAGTCCCATTATTTCCTTTTGAAAATAATAGATAAAGCCCACTCAGTCCTTATCCCTTTACAAAATCATGCCAATTACATATCTACTAGTTCATTTTAGCAACCAGTTCCTAAAACAAAAACTTAGCTATTATGAGTAATATTTTTGCGAGACATCCACCTCAAGAACCTCCACTATAGCTTATCCATAAAGTGATTATTACAACATGATCTTATTCTTAAATTCTATCCTTATCCTAAATTAGAAAGGCATGGATATTGATGGCTAAAGGACCCCACTCCTTTGCCTGTAGATTTTTTATTTTATTTTTGGAATAAGTTTGAAGATTTTTTCCTCCAAGTCACATGCTCGCGCATCATATCCATCAAATTTCCTAGAAATGAGGACATCAAGAAAAGGAAGGAAACCATTGACCTCATGCTCCATCGTAAACTAGATGGAGTTAGACTGATTATTGAGATGTTGGAAAAAGAGATATAATTTATGAGCCCCGTGCTACCATATGGTGCAGGTGTCATCAACAAATCTTTTCCAAATCTTAGGTTTAAATATAGCTGATGATAAAGCCTTGGATTAAAAATCTTCCGTGAAAAGGTTAGCAATGATAAGGGACATGGGGAAACCCATGGCAACCCCACAAATTTGTTCATAGAACTTACCTTCAAAATAGAAAAAAGTAAAAGTGAGGCAGATCTCAACTAATTTAGTTGTGTCTGGATCAGTAAGATGAAATATGACATCAAGGGCTTCCTTAATGGGGATGCTAGTGTACACAAAGACTACATCAAAACTAACAAGATTGTCACCTCGTTCAAATCTCATATCTTTTAATTCATTAAAAAAAGAGGAGGACTCTTCGACAAAGGAATGTGCCCGCCCCACCAGGGGTTTCAACTTCATGGCTAAATATTTAGCTAAAAGGTAGGTTGGTCCACCAATGGTGTTGACAATGGGTCTAAGGGGACTCCCTCTTTATGGATTTTGGGAAGCCCATAAATCCTGGGAGTGATAGGGCTACTTTCAATCAACTTATGGCTAAAGGAGCCTACTGTGTTGTTAGATTTAATACCACGAGTGACTGTCTTTGTCTAGGAAACCCAACCCCCCCCCCCCCCCCTGTTTCTTTTTAGCATTAGTATTAGTATTATCAACATTATTATTATTATTATTATTATTATTATTATTTATAAATATTAGTATTATTAATACTAATAATATAAATATTAGTATTATTAGTAATATTATAATTAATTTATTATTAATTTTTAATCTTTGATTATATCGATATATCTATAAATAAAATAAAAAGAATCAAATATAGCCGTTGATTTAAATTAATAAGTTGATATGTCTATATATATATATATATATATATATGAAATAGAAATATAGTAAACAATTAATAAATTAATAAAATTTATCTAAATATTATTAAACATTTCCCCTTTCCCTCCTAGAGTCAAAAATAGTTGTTTTCTTCTAGCTTTTAGGTTGACATGTCTCCCTATTTCACCTTCTTCCTACATCCGTTTCTTCATCGTGTCCTCAAGATGAACCAAACATGTTGGTTCGAAACGTGTCGGCCAAAATTCTCAATGTCACTTCTTCTGAAAAATTCTTTATACATTATGATATGGATCACAGAAGCTTGAATTCAAAAGACATTAATAACAATAAAAAAAATTAAAATTAAAAAAAAAAAAAAAAGAATTTAAAAAATTAAAATTAAAATAAATAAATAAAGTAAAGTAAAAAAAATCATTTAAAAAAAATAAAATTTGGCCTCGGTGGCCTAGGTTGATACAAAGAATCGACTTAGGCAACCCTTGATGATGGTTTCCCAGGCTCTTCCTAGGCATGAGGTTCCATGAACATGGTCGTAGAGCCCTCGCCCCATCGTAGCCCGAGGCCCCATGTCCCTCAAAAGCCATGCTCGTGCTCGACATTGGCCACCTAGGGTTGCGGTGCCTCCGCCTACGTGGCATGGGGCTGTGTAGCCCAGTCCCACCAGGATCGAGGCCCTGAGGCTTGGGTGACGTGGGGTTGTGCAGCCCAGCCCCACCGAGGTCCGAGGCCCAACGGCTTGGGCAGCCATGGCCGAAGGTGACCTAGGTCGATTCTCGAAATAGAACTAGGCCGCACACGGAAATTTCTTTTTGACTTTTTGATTTATTTATTTAACTTTTTATAATTTTTTATTTTATATATATATATATATATATATATATATATATATATATATATTAATTTGTTATTTTTTTATTTAATTATGTGAGTTTTTTCTAACTTAAAAAATATTTATTTTTTAAGTTAATTTTTAACTTTTTTTTTGAAATATTCCCCCCCTCATATATATATATATATATATATATATATATATATATATATATATATATTTTTTTTTTTCATTTTTATGGTTTTATTTATTTTATTATATATTTTTTATATTATATTTTTTTTCACTTTTTAATTTTTTTTTTAATGTTTTACTACTTGTTATTATTTTTTCATTTTTTCATGTTTTCAATTTTTATTTGTTTCAATGTTGGTATTTCTGTTTTCTTTTATATTTTTCATTTTTTTTTGTTAAGCTGGGCAAGTCCATCCATTTTCTATTATATATTAGGCAAATTTACACCACACATACTTACCAAGTGGCCTCAACTTGCCCCAAGGGGAAACCAAGTCTGTAGGCCACTTGTCAACATTATAAGCCATCCAAAAACATAATTGCTTTAGTATTTCTAGCCAAGCTAGATAGGTCTCATTCTCATGTCTAGATACTACACAACTGTAAAAACTAGCATATGCAACATGAAACTTAAAACCTAACCGCATAAACAAAAACTATGCATCAAGAGTCTAGTATTCCTGTTCTTTCTGCTCATCTGAGACTGAGAATACAACAACGCGATCCTCATCAGTTGCCCCTGGCATTCCATACAGCTCCAACAGTCAAGGGATGTGACGGTCGATTCTATCAATAGTGATGTCTTTTTTGTGCAACTTTAAGAGGATTTTTTCCATGTCTTTTTTATAGTTTCATAGACCCTGCACTGTTACCGCCATCCCCATAGAGATTTTCTCCATCGCCTTTCCAAGAAGACTTTTCATTAACAAATACAAATAAAGGGTGTGTTTAAACTAAGTAATTCTACCACACGTATTCCCTAGATTTGGGACGAACATCCTCGAATTTTTGATCTTTTCCTCTGATTCACTTTCCTGCTTAATCTTCACTTCCGAGTCTTCAATCAACTTCCGAATTCCCACATCCGTCTCATCTCCATATGGCGCTGTTGCCCATGCTATGAGGTGCTCAACAGGCTTACGACCCATGAGAGTTTCCAACATGCTCGACCCCTTGTCTCGAGAGTGGAACGAGCCTCTCCTACCATGCCCACGTCCTCTCGCTCCTCGAGCCATAACATGTCCACTGATGCCCTATTGATAGCCAAATGAAATTAGGTTTGTTAAACCTTGCTCATCATCCCATATTTGCTATTCATACAGTGCCTCTCTTCCATACTTCTCCACCTAAGAGTTAAGTTAGTAAAAAAATGTTGAAAATTTACCTCGAAAAAAAAAGTTATTCGAGCAACAACATTTTTCGTTTTCAACATGTTTTTTCATGTTCTTTTGTGGGTTTGTTAGAGTACTTGTTTTGAGGTAATAGTTCTCATTTGATCACAAACTTTGTTTGTTTTCCATATACGCAATGTTTACCAAAATCCAACCTCAAGGATTTCAAATTAGGAAGCATCTTGTCATTCACATGAAGACCCTTCTTTCTCATATGACCAAGCCATGGATGCCATAAGGGAGTATCTCGTTTTTTATTCTCAAATACAATCACTGCCTCATTGACCTGAGTACATCCTTTGAGTCTGCAAATAGTTTTGATATTCTTAGCCTTCATAACAACAAGAGCACCCTTTAAAACTTTCAAGACTCCATTTTCACCTGTAAATTTGTAACCTTCCAAGTCTAATACTCCCAAAGAAATCAAATTCTTTCTCAACTTAGATACATGTCTAACATCAGTGGATGTTCGAATTGTATCATCATACATTTTAATTTTGACATTTCCCATGCCAACTATGTGACAATATATATTATTTCTGATAAACATAGAACTACCATTAAGAGATTCATATTAAGTGAACCAATTTCTATGTGGACTCATGTGATGAGAAGCATTAGAATCTAACAAATAGTTTTCATAATTTTGGAAACATTACCAACATGAATATCTTCATCTACCATACCTAATTCAATAGATAAAACTTAATCAATCATATCTCACTCAACTTTATTCCCTTCCTTATTTGGGTTTTCAACTCACTCCTTTCTTTTCCAACACTTTTTCTTGAGATGTCGTATTTTTCTTCACTACCAACATTTACCTTTACACTTATTTCATTTTGATTTTGATCTCGAATGACTTCTTGCTTTCTCCCCTCTTTATTTGGACCTACCTTTGGCTACCATCGCTTATGGTGCGAAAGTTTCATTGTTGAACTTCCTCCATACTTCTTCACATAATAGATCTCCCACAAGAGAAGCAAATTCCGAAGGTTTGATTGTGCTAAAAATGATAGAAGTCAAAAAGTGATCTCAAGACTCGAGAAAGGAGCACAACAAGGTAATAATTTTTTTTTGGTAGGTAAGGCCCATGGGGGATTTGAACTAGTGACCTATCACAGAGAGTGCCTTATATATGCACCCATTTAACGTCAATCGAAAGCCCCATTGGCCACAACAAGATAATAACTTTGTATTCTTCCTAAAATTTAACTTCGATATTTGGAAATTGGAAAATAAATGTATTAAAAACAATTAAGTGTTTTTCAATTTTAGTACCCTCCTTCATTTGGAGGCTATACAATTTCCGCTTCAAACAAATTATGTTGGTTAAAGATTTGGTCATATATAGTGTTTCCAATTTTACCCACAAACATGTTGAGGTTTCTTCAACAATGTTGAAGAGAACTTCATGTGCTAGATAACAGGTTATAGTACTAAGAGTTTGGGAATCCAATTTTTCTGAATCCAAATCTGTCATGCCAAAAGGTTTCTTTGTAACCCCATCTAAAGTTTTGTGCAACCCTTATTGCGAAATCCCTTAACTTTTTGTTTCCACAATCAAAAATTATTGTTGAGTGTGAACTTCTCCACCTCAAACTTGGCATTAGTCCTTTTTCCCATTTCTTCCTATAATAATAAAATTTTGTTGAGTCTTCGAATTAGGGTTTTCCTTTTTCTTAATTTTGCATTCAACTTGGGTTTTTATGAATTTCTTTATTTCTTCTACTTTATTTAACTAGGTTTTTTTATTTTTTAACTTCAAACCCTACTTCAATTTTATTTCAAGAAATTCAACAATTCTCAGAAATCTAATTTTCTTTATAGAAAAATCAAATAAGAAGATTTTCATAATTTTATTTACTTTCAATAAAAAAAAATTATGTTATCAACACAAAAAAAATTGAGTGACAACCAACTGTTTCTCTATCATATGTGCTCTTTTTTTCACTAGGAACAACATTTTCATTCTATAGATGGTAAAACTACCTTTCTCTACCGAAATGTGGTAACTTTTCTCACTAATGTGGCTTTCGTAACTTCTTCAGACCTTTATGGGCTTGACTTTCACTTCAACAACCTTGGTGTCCACTCTAAACTTTTGTTTTCAAAAAATAAATTGTTAAATTTTTTTTGACCTTATGAGCCTCAGTCTCTTTTTCTACCTCTCCTCAACTCCTCCTTTCATTCAGCTCTTATACCACTTATTGGTAATTTGCATCCAATTAAATTTTAATTGAGAAAGAATGCACAAAGAAAATAAGCTGAATCACTCAAAATTAACACAAGGAATTACCTGGTAAAATTCAAAATTAACACAAGGAATTACCTGGTAAAATCATGATAGTGTGTCCAGGAAACCTCCACCAGGCAAGGGATTGGAATTTTTATTGCTAAAAGTCACTCTCCAAGTTACATCCAACCTATTTGGCAAATATGAGATATTTAGTTACATAGCTTCCTTTCATTATAAAAACTGAATGAACGGTAAATAGTTTTACCTAGATAAATATATAATTTACCTTAATTGTTGTAATTTTTTAACAAAACTTGGAATTGTTTTTCTTATATTATCAAAAATGTAAGTATAAGATGTTTGCCTCAAAATTTTAAAATTATCAAATTAAGCCAATCTTTTTTCTTAACCTACTTAGTTTATTAAAAGTAAGCTAAAGACAAATACAATACAAAAACAAAATAAAATATTTGATCCCACTATATGTACATACAAAATATAAGCCTGTGAGATTATAGAGGAAAATATTTCCTAATTAATTCAGAAGTGTAGACAACCCACTCTTTAGCCAAGTTAACTTATGAAACCACTTTATGTGAGCCTAGAAGAGCATGTAGGAAACTTAACTGATAGCCATTATGAATATGAGAAGCATGTTTTAGCTATGCAACTAAAATCATATATGCATATAATAATTTGACCTCCACACATGTAATTAAATAATTGAATTTATTATAATCACAACACTTTAGAGAAATGAATACCTACCTTATATCTAAACAATAAATTAAAAATATGTTAAAAATATGGAAATGAATTTATACCATTCTCTTACTATTAAATAAAAAATGTATAACTATAACATTTGATGATAAACAAATATCTATTAGGTGTTTTCCTTTTTTTCCTTACATAGCTCTAGCATTCATAGCCTTGAAAAATGTGTATCAATACAATACAAACACAACTCCATTGTTAATTAGCATTTAAAATCCTAAGGGATTTATTTGTACTTCACACACTTTTTGGTGTTTTCAATTCCCTTATATTGATTCACCCTGTAGATTTGATTGGTAAAACATTTCAACATGTAACTTAGTGAAGAGACCTTAGCAGTAAGAGAAATGATTTTATTTAAAGGAATAAATGTAATACTTTAAATGTTTAATCCCAAAAGTTTCTCTTAAACTATCAATGTGAAGAATTTTATTTAATGTGGTGGGATGAGGGGTGAGATTAAAAAAAACGTTGTCATAAAATCTTTCCTCTACTAAAAGAGAAACATTACAATTTGAAATATGTCTTAGTGTTTCTCCATAATCACTAATCAATACAAAATAAATGAAACCTAATATAAATGATATCAGATAAATTAAAATTCATAGCCAAACATAGATTTTATTTGTATAAGCTTGAGAAGTCCCCTATAAAAATTTGAAAAGACAATAAACGTAGAATTTGAAACCAAATCAAAAGAAAAACATAAGAAAATGCACATTAGTTGTCTTCACCAAAAGTAGGCCCAAAGCATAGTTAATTATATCAAAGTGTACCTTTAATATTTTGTTAAAGTTAAAGGGAATTATTGACTTTCAACCAAAGTAAACTCACATGACAACTTAGTTATTTTTGTCATTAATAGAAAGTGCACTAAGTTTCTTAAAAGCCACATTAAAATGTTTCAAAAAGTTAGTAAACATTGTATAAGATTTGATGGGTTCCACATAAGACAAATTTAATAGTATAAATCCAAAAATTTCAGGCTCTTAATATCAATTCTATCTATAAACAATGAAAGAAGGACACGAAAATTTAATTTATACTATTCTCATACTATTGAATAAAAAAGGTAAACCCATGGTGTTTTATGACAAAAAAAAATATGTTATGCATAGTCTTGTTTTTCCAACAACACTCCACTTCCCTAGAGCATTCACCCCCCTTAGATTTACTTGTAGTTCCAACACATTACAATTCTTTAAAACCCTTTATATTAAGTTTCACCCTTCAGATTTTATTTGTAAATTACTTCAATATTCAACTTGGTGAAGAGAGTCAAGTTGGTACAACAATCGAATTTATTTTATGGAATAATGTGTGCTCCACATTTTCTCTTAACCTATCAATGTTCATAATTTATTTAATGTGGCGGGATTATGGGTGAAATTCAAAGAAAATATTTTCATAAATTATTTCATCTACTTAAAAAAAAAACCATTACAATGTTTAATATTTCTTATTGTTTCCTGTACTCACTAATCAATATAAATTAACTCAAACTTGGAATAAGATATTTTAATTAAATAAAAATCTATCACAAAAAATATATGTTACTTATACAACTTAAAAATATATCTTACTTATACAACTTTGAAATGTTTCCCATCTAAAACCTCAAAACCCAATAAACTTAAAACCCATCAACTTAAAATGTGAAACCAAATTAAAAAAAAAAAAATAACAAAATAAAATGTACATTATCTACCTTCACCAAAATTAAGCCCAGAGAGTAGTTAATTATATATAAAAAATAGAGAATAAATCATAATATAATATATGAAATTTAACTCAAACTTGGAATAAGATATTTTAGTTAAATAAAAATCTATCACAAAAAATATATGTTACTTATACAACTTAAAAATATATCTTACTTATACAACTTTGAAATGTTTCCCATCTAAAACTTCAAAACCCAATAAACTTAAAACCCATCAACTTAAAATATGAAACCAAATTAAAAAAAAAAAAACAAAATGTACATTATCTACCTTCACCCAAATTAAGCCCAGAGCGTAGTTAATTATATAAAAAAACAGAGAATAAATCATAATATAATATATGAAATTTATTAAACATTTTATTGAAACATAAATAAAAAACACATAAAAACGCAACCTAAACCAATATCATGAATCAAATGAAATCAAAATTTTCATTCCGTTCTGTTGCATCACAATCATAAAAAGTTGATCAAACTAAACATTCTGCAACTAACACCTAATTACTATAAACTAATAATTCGATGATAAAGGTTGGACTCAAAGAGAAATAATAAGTAAAATAACAAATAATTAACAAAAATGATCAATTTAAAGGAACATCCTTGAATGCTTCAAGATGACGATTCATCTTAATCTTGATAATGATATGTCACTGCACAACTGTATTACTTGAAAGGAATAAAAGAGAAGCAATTTACATGTGAAAATAGAGAATAAGCTATTTAATCTATTTATAGACCTATTGTAAGATGTAATAATTATTACAAACTATGTGAAATGGTACTTCTAATAATGTAGCGATCGATATAAATGTAAGCCTGCAAATACATGTCCATAAAAAATAATAACATAAATCATATTTATCCAGTATGACTAAATAAAAGAATTAGATTAATTATATTTCCGTGCACAATGAATAATATAACAACACTATTATTGATGAAACTTTGATTGAAAATATTCCTCTAACCATTTTTCAATTTTGTCATGAAAATAGTTTTGCTAAACATGAAATTATTGGCTGCAAAATATAGTTGGAATTATATTTGTTAAGAGTCATGTGAGGCAATTTCATCTATAGTATCTTATACAATTATGTTAGTATTGATAATTTTATTTACAACAGGGAAAACATAAATAATCTTATACCATAATAGCTTTTTCGATAATGATTTTTCCAGCCAAATTTTAATTGGGTGATTAAATTTAAATTGAAAATATATATTTGTGATGAAGAGTTTATAGAAGAATAAAATATATGATAATAATTATGGGACTCTCTCAAGATTATTAAAATTAATGGTATTACTAATTTCACTAGTTATCAAATTTATATTAAAAATATATATTTATGAGGAAGAGTTTATAGATGGATAACATATATTAAAATTAATGGTATTATTAATTTGAATTGTCAAATTTTAATTGCCTCATCAAATTTATATTGAAAATATATATTTATGATGAAGAGTTTATAGATGGATAATATATATGATAAGAATTATAAGACTTTCTCAAGATTATTAAAATTGATCGTATTACTAAGATAGTCAATCTTTTACTTTCTTGATGGATCCATTGGCTATCATGATTTAAATTTTATTTAATTGGAAGAAAAATTAATTCGATCACGGTTATACTAATTCATAAAATGAACAATTAGTTGTAAGAAAATTATATTACTAGCCTAAATTTTCTAAATATTGTAGTCATATATACAAAAAAAAAAAAAAAAACTAATTAGTAAAATATGAATAACTTATAAATTGAAAATATTTGAAAATAAATTTATGTTTTATTTATAAAAATTGCAATATTATTATAATGAAATTTTACTCATAAAAAAGTCTCTCCAGCAAGTATCGATTGAGATATTAAAATCAAAATGAACATTATTACATACTTGTGGACAAATTCTAAGAACATCACTTACTTCAATGGGATCTTCAATTATATGCTCCCAATCATATTTATACCATCATATTTAAGAATAATATTTATTCTAAAAAAGTAAAATTATGTATAATTTTAAAACAAATAAGACGAAAATTCATTATAATGAATATGTAAAAGAGAAAATCTTATCTTGAGCTATAAATTCCCCTTTAGAATTGGTGACTGAGAACTTGAAATAACCATCACCCTACAGTCGAGTGCATCACTATCAATAACGTCCTGAAGTGAACAAAGAAAAATGGTTCCTCTCTTTTTTAATAAAACCCAGGTCAAAAATGTAAGTATTATTAGATGAACTAAATATACATGTTTATCTTTTATATAGATTACTTACAAAATGATCCATTATTATTTGATCTTCCTAAATGTAGCTCACATAAATTCGTAACTAGTTTGATACATAACAAATTTTTTTTTTTTTCTAAAAATGGATTTGGACATGAAATAACTATTTTTCTTTTGTAAGCTTAGGCATTCCTCTTTCTATATTACGATAGCAGAAACTTACAACAGAGTAATGTTCAGGTGGCTAGTCTACCCGCAAGAAACTAGAACGCCACCTATCAGCATTATAACCAACCAAAATTTAAAAATGTTTTTCTCCTTCATACTGTCATATCCAAGTTTTTGAATACTGCTAACTAAACTAACTACACAACCATAACATAGCAACCGGGCACAGTTCTTTTTTAACAACATTTTAAACAAAATATCCAGAGACTCAGCTCTGTCATTCCTCATCTGACGAGTTGACTAGGGCGGGCATCGTGACATTGCACGCAGGTTTCACCTTCTTCTGTTCCATAGCCCATTTCATTTCTTGCAACATTTGTTCCATCTTCCGTAGCATCACGTCGTTTCTCACTGTCTAGACTTGGACGACTGCAATCTCTTTCACGAGGGTAGCCTTTAGATTTTCTATTTCCTCCTTTGTCTGGCTTTTTTCCTGTTCCTCTCTCTGCTTTCTTTCCTCCTCCTCTTCTTCTCGGACTGCCTGGTTCATTTCCATAGCCCGGACGACCACGTGTTTCATTATCTAATACTGTTGTAACATCTTATTAAATAGAGAATTTCTGCTCCTAGTATTTCCGGGGTCTCGAATCAGATCCTCATTCCCCTCTGGGAATTTCCTTGCTCTCACTAATGGACCTCAGCTCCCGTTCCCACCCATGGATTCAAGCTTGGGTTTCCGGGGAGTTCCCAGCCATATACGCGTTTATCATGAACATGATTTTTTCTCATTTTGGTTGCCTTCCTCTTCGCTTCGGATTGGTGCTTGTGCCTTCTTCCCGGGTTCGTGCTTGTTTTGCCTTCTTCGGAGCCATCTTGTTGCGGTCCTAAATCCTTGAATTTACTGTGGCTTATCTACCTATCAAGACAACAAACCACAAGTCAATGCCTTTAATTTGTTGTTCTATGGAAATCCAATCACTTAGCCCCCCAGCCTTGGCCTGAAGGGCCCGCAGGTGCTTCTGGCTTACCTCACGACTTTGCCTGCTATGCAGCCTAAGACCGTCCCCCCTCTCTCTACTTCCCTGAAATCCCCGCGCTAATGAGCTTGGCTGGTCTCGGCAAACAGAGAAATCCTCCCTCGGTTTCCCATATAATGGGGAAGGCTTATTACCCCCTAGTGTCCCAAAGGATTTATGTGCATAACCTTTCGGGAATTATCCAGGCAGCCGATAAGGTTAAGGCACCAGTGCCCATCATGGATCTCAACGAGACCCGACAAGGCCACCCTCCCCTCCCACCTCTCTTTTTTGGACATGAATTGAACCCACCTCCGGGGGCCACAGATTTCTCCACCAGAAATCTCATCAGCTCTGATGGGGTAAAGGTTATTCGTCCCGTGGCCAGGATGACCACCTCCTATCTGTCTATTGGTTAAAAGCTCCCTTTTTCTGGACATTTCCGAGAAAGAACAGACGATTCTACCTCTATCTAACACAAGGCCTGAAAGACGGGGGCTTAAGGAAACATACCACCTTTCTTCGCCAAGACCTAAGATGAGGGCTGGTCGTTGAGCCTTGTTGCCACCTTTCGTCGATCCTTCATACTTCGTGCTATGCTGCATGAACATTCTAGTTGCCACCTCAGGCCTTTGCTTGTAAACTCTCCTTTGTCCTTTCATCCTGACCTCCACTTGGCCAATTAATTGCCTGGCTCTCATCCCCGCATCCCTTCCTTGGGATTTGGCGATACCTGTCTGTCCTCCTTTATTCTTCATTACTCCTACATTCTCCCGGCTACTCCTACCATACCCTTTCTGTACCCTTGATGCCACCTATCATCCTTCTTCTTCCATTTATCCCAACTTCCCAAACTCCCTCCAGATCTTTCCTTAATGATGCCTCGGTTCTCTCTACTTCCCCGTTACGTGGCCCTTGCCCCGTCATCTGCCCTGCTCTGTCACTTATATCGCTCTTGTCCTTTCTTACGAATATGCTGTCCGTCCCTACCTGCTGCAATCTTTCCCCGCAACAGTTACGTTCTGTTTGATTCTGGCCATTAGCCTTGGAATTACCATTACCACCCTTATCGACTTCGAGTAGTTGCTGTAATCGGTCGCGCTCCTCTGGAAGCAGTGTATCCATTCCTTCATTGTCAATTGACTTTCCCCTATTCCAACTACCCCACTTCACTAATGAGTTAGCTAGTTTATTTCCCGAGCGCCTTACATGGGAAGGGATTAGATAGTCAATTTTGGTCAGGATTTTCCTTATTTCTTTGATGAGCCACACCGTTCGCCAGAACTTGCTGATTTTTTCCATTGGTTTTTGCTGTTGTAATTGCCTTACCATGTCCACCACCAATTTTGAGTCTCCCTCAATTTGGAGACTCTCAATTTTGACCTATATCGCAATTTCCAGGCCTCACTTCAGAGCATGCAGTTTCGCTTCATTATTAGTCGCTTCCCTGCAGTCCATTCCAAATATTCTCAGGGTGTTACCACAGTCATTCCTGAAGACTCTCGCGATACCTGCTTCGCCCGGGTTGTGTTTGGCAGCACCGTCGAAATTTAGTTTTGTAAATCCCTGTGGGGGGTGTCTGTACTGTGTAATTTCTGCCACCTCTCTGACTTGGGCATTTCTTTGGACACTCCTGCTTACCATACTCTGGTTTACCTCTAGTCTATTCAGGATTTTCTCCTCCATTCGTAGTCCTCGTCCTTCCAACTCTCTATTAAAATTGGTTCTCTCATATTCCTGAGGGTTTGCTCCCATATGTTTGCTGGAGCTCGGTTTTCTGCCCTGAAAATAACATTATTCTGTGCCTTCCATATGTTTCAGATCAAGAACCCAATGGAGAGGAGCCACGCATGATTTACCACTGGGTTTTGGTAAGGTTTCCTTGACCAGTTTTCTATGGTATTGATGATGTTTTGATAATTTCTGTGACGGTGCTCAAACATTTTGAAATGGCTTTCCCACAAGGTGTTGCTGACTATATATCAGTTCATCAAGTGCTCCATAGTCTCCTCTTGTGAATTACAGAGCACACAGCGAGACAGTGCTTGCCGCCCCTTCCTCTATATATGGTCCCAGGTAAGTGCCTTGCCATGTAACATAGTCCAGACCAAGAAGGACACTTTCGGCCAATGTTTAATTTTCCATAGATTTTTCCATTTTTTTGTCTCTACCTGTTGATTCTGTTTAGCTTTTTGATAATATCCTTTTGTTATTGAGAAAGTGCCTTGAATTCGACTGCCCCATCTTAGAATATTTGGCCCAGTTTTCCTCACCAGTTTGCGGGATGCCATCTCCTTGTAATAATCTTGCCATCTGTCTCTGTCAGGGGCCCTTTCCCAGTCTTCTTTCTGTTTCCAGTCACGCCAATATCCTCCTACCCCTGGTTTCCAAATTTTTCCTATAACCTTCTCCTCTACATGGGACATGAAATCATGGATGGCTTGAATGTTTTCCTTATGGATGAGCCTTTCACGTTGCTGCCATGATTCCTCCCAAAACCTGGCTTTATCTCCAGCTCTTATCTCCCGAAAGCTATAATCTCTGATCAGTTCTTTGTAACCCCTTGCAAGGTTCCAAATTGCGGAGCCTCTAACCTCTATCTGGCTTCTCATTTTGACTTCGGGTTCCCATGTTGCCTCATATTTCCTTTTCCATATCACCTTCCACAAATATTGGTCGCCCTGAGTCCACCTCCACCAAAGCTTCGCCCCCATTACTTGGTTAAGAACGAAGGAGTCCCTTAATCCTAAACCCCCATCTTTGGAAAGACTGCTTAGCCATTCCCACGAAATTAATGCCCATTTTCTAGTTTTGCTGGTTCCCTGTCAAAGAAATTTCTTGAACATGATGACCATCTTTTGACTAATGGACTTCAGAATAGCTTGACATGAAATCTGGTAGATTGGGATAGCCTGTAGAATAGCTTTTAATAGAATTAGCCAACTAGGGGCATTCAATGAGTGAAAGGTCCAATTTTCCATCTTGTTCCTGATTTTTTTAATTAAGGGTTCCCAGTTAACGGCGCTGTATTGGTGATCAATCAACATAATGCCCAGGTATTTTGTCGGGAAGGTTCCAATTCTGAAACCCATGGTGCACGCCAAGAATCTTTGGATCGCTAGCTCGGTGTTAAAGAAGAAAACTTCAGATTTCTCCTTATCAATCTCCATCCCGGAAGCTTGATTAAATTCAGATAATGTTTTGACAATCTTTTGGGTCTCCTTGAGCATTGCCTGGCCATATAACATAACATTGTCGACGAATTGTTGGTGTGAAAAAAGGAGATCATTCCCACATATTCGTAGCCCCTTTACCTGATCCCTGGCGACTTGGGCCTTGACTAGCATACCCAGACCTTCCGCGGCCAGGATGAAAAGGAAAAGAGACAGGGGATCTCCCTGCCTTAATCCACGCGATGGGTTGAAGGCTTCGGAGGGGGTACCATTCATCAAGACTGACATCACTGGGGTACTTACCATTGAGAGGATCCAATTTACCCATCTTTGATCAAATCTGTGGGCTTTGAGAATGCTTTCCAAGTATCTCTAGCTAATGCGGTCGTACGCCTTAGCCAAGTCTAATTTGATAAGCATACCTAGGTTTCGAGAATTTTTTAGGGAGTGAATCACTTCCTGGGCCACTATGATTCCGTCAGTAATCTGCCGCCCTTTGACGAAACCTGTTTGTTCCTGCGCTATGAGCTCTGGCAGAATCGACTTGAGTCTATTTACCATAATTGATGCTAAGATTTTATACACTACATTACACAGGGATATGGGCCTGAATCCCTGCGGTTCGTCTGAACTGCCATTCTTCGGGATCAAGGCCAAGAAAGTGGCATTCAGTCCCTGGTGCATTCATTTAGAACACCTTGATTCCTCCATTAAGTCCAGCAAGTCGTTTCCCATAAAACTCCAGGCTGCTTGGTAAAACTCAATGGTAAATCCATCGGGCCACGGTGCCTTATTCTTTGCCATTTTGTTAACCACTTCCTCTAATTCATCCTTGGTGATTACCCTGAGTAGAGCCATATTTTGTTCTCTGGTAACTTTCTTAGGGATATGTTGGCAAACCTTGTCTATTTCCTATGTTCTTTTAATGTTTGGTTGTGTTAGGAAGCCTTTGAAATGCTCCACGAGGAGCCGTTCCATATCTTTCTGCTTCATCACTCTGTTTCCTTGACTATCTTTCAAAGAGAAAATTCTGTTGTGATGCCGGTGATTCAGCATCGCTTTGTGGAAGAATTTGGAATTCTTTTCCCCCTCTTTTAGCCATTGGACACGAGATTTCTGTTTCCACAGAATTTCTTCCTATTTGCGTCTTTCCTCCAGTTGATTGATTACCCTGCCTTCCTCCTCAGCTACCTCCTCATTCCTTCTGTATTTGATGATTTGTTGTTGTATTTCTTCCAGTCTAGTCTGAAGTTTACCTTTCTCCTGCTATATGTTGCCGAATTCTTCCCTATTCCATTTCTTGATTTTGTTCTTTATTTCCTTAAGTCTGAGCTTGAATGAATGCATTTTGTTCCGCCCTTCCGTTCCCATCTTGCTTTCAGATGTTAAATAACTATTAAATGAAATAAGTCATTGTTAAATAAATTACAATAAACACATAGATTAAGATATAATAGAACGTGGTTATTAGTATAAATATAATTAAATGTTTTTTTTGGGTTATAAAATGATCATTAAAATCTAACCTTTTAATTACCCATTTTAATTCTTCATTATACCCTTCATCACTAGAAGAACAAACCAAATTTAGTTCTTCATTATACTAGTGATGAACAAATAATGAATTCATTACAATTTGAAATAATTTCCGGAGTAAGATTAATTTGATTGGAGTTCTAGACTATAGAAATAAAAAAATATATATTCTCAATATTCATACTAAACTCAAAAATCATCCCTAATATCTATTGTAGTATGCATATTCTGAAACGAATAATCGTTATGTCCGTAATCATTATTCTATAATCGTATGCAAGAGTGCAAGATATGAAACCATTTCATTAAGTTTGCATCTAAGTTTTATCATCAATAGGAAACAAATAAATCGTTGAAAGCTATGGAGAGCGCTTTCAATTCATCTTCCTCGATATAAATAACTGTGAACCCGAGAAATGTAACGAAGGTCCATCCCAGTCAAATCTGATACGTACCCAGCATAATGGCTTCATTAAATTTAACTTACAAATCTATACCTTCACTAAACAGACACCGCCAGATTTTTCTTATGTCACAGACAACACAAAGGCAACGCAAACCAAGAAGCACGTGAACTTCCCATTGTAAGGAACTGCATATACGAAGGGATGGCCGTCGATATCCCGGATCCTCGCACTTACGAACTAATGGCTGTCGATCTCCCGGACCCTCGCGCATGGCCATGTCAACGATACCCTAATTTCGGTTTCTAGGGTTCTTTTGCCAGGGCCGATTGGAGACGAGGGGAAATTCGGCAGAGGGGGCATGTGGCGTGGCGGCGAAGCCATCGATCGATACAATCCACGTGGAACATGTGACTGCAATCAGGCAGAACTCTCACAACCTCTGATTCCCTGTAATCGCTCAAGCAAATAGAGCAGCAAATCTTGTCCTCTGCTCCTGATTCTTCTTCTCTCTCAGATTTTGATGATCGGGAAACTTTTTCCGAGTACACCATCGTCGGATATGAATCCAACGTTGCCTCATCGATTCCTCTCGGGCCACCTTCACCGGCGCGGTTTTCCGGATCATTAACATCCCTGCCTCTGTCTGGACCTATAGTCTCTGTCAGAAATATTCGACAGCGACAGCAGGCGATGAAGGATAGCAAGCATACGTTCACTATAACCATGGCTGCAAAAGCTAATATCATCAGCCAGTCGGTCTGGGAATTAGAGTGTTCCATACTGTTGACGTGTTAATAGCTGCTCATTCGCGTGATCTCAAAACACATGCCCGCAGATTATCCAACTTCTAGCTGAGAACACACCTGGCAATTGCCCTATTTATTCTTAAAGCCCGGCACCTCTCTCCGATTAATTCCAGGGCCAACTGATAAACGTCTCGAACATCAGCGATAAGTTGGACGAGCAGTCTCGTTTTATCTTTGTTTTGTCACTTCAATGGACATGGACCTGTTCAATCGCCCCGGCAGAATAGAATTTGATTCTCTGTAACTGGAGCAGATCAACATTGTTATAAACAGTGGTGGTGATAGAAACCTTTCTCCATATGTTGCTAAGCAGGGAAGGCACGCAAGCTCGACAGTGAAATTCATTATTTGTAATTTGAGAATGAAGCTTCGAGGAAACGCAATTTAGTCAACTCGTTCTATTCACGTCTAACCTCAAACAATACCTAGAAATTGCGTAGTGACCTATCTTTAGTATTAAGTATAGAAGGAAGGTACGAGGAATGTTCAAATTTATAGAACTTAAGTCATATTGGGGGAAGAGAGCAACAGGCATATACCAGCCAACACAAACTTCACATGATCACCCCATACATCATCAAGTTAAAGTCACATGATAGCACAATTAGATTTGCTTCGATCAGATTCTTTCATGTGTAGGTGGTCGTTATCCTATCAACGTCCTAATCGAATCTTTTTTTGTTTTGGTTTTAGGTGGTGGTGTTCACCACTCTCTTGTTCTATTACATCTTGGGGAATAGGTAATTGTCACCTAATCTAAAGAAGACCGAGGATCAATTTTGGTAGCTGCCACTGTAACATCAAGAGTACATCCAAAAACCACTAATTTCTTATGATTTTGGCAGGTACATCTAATGGTAGCTGCCACTATAAAACCAAGAGTACATCCAACAATGCAAGTAGATATACTAATTTCTTATGATTTTGACAAGTATATTTCTTATGATTTTGGCAAGCACATCCAACTTTTGGCAACTACATTTCTTATGATTTTGGAAAGTACATCCAACAACGTGCAAGCAGATATACTAATTTCATAATCTAATCTTTTTTTGTTTCAGTTTTAGGTGGTGTTGTTTAGCACTATGTGGTTCTATTTGAGTTTTTTTAACAAAGTGGTGAATCAGTAACAACAAGGGTGAAAGCACCAAACTTTGAGGAATTGTCATGTATATTGTGGCAAGAAGAGGCACAAGAATTTGAAGCCTCAGAATCCAGAATTGGAACTTGTGGTGAAAAAGGAATTCTTCAAAGGGAAACAAGGAGGAGCAAATAAAGGTGGAATCTCATGTGAGAAAAGGAGATTTCGAAATAAAATCAAGGTATGTCATCTGTTAGATATGATTCTAGAATAAAATATTTTTACCCTAGTAGAAGTGGGCATCTTGCAAGAGAATGCTATAAGAATAAAAGTGATGATGCTAGGCATAATAAACACAGATGAAATTCAAGACATTTTGCACAAGAAAGCCTGAATTCTGATCTCAATCTTAAGTTGTTTATGTCTAATGTTGTATTGTCTTCTGAAAGAGATGAAGTTAATGCTTTGTTTGTGGACTCTGGAGGTTCGATCCACATGACGTGCAATAAGGACTTGTATGAAGCACTCAATGAAATAAGCAATGGTGGAAGCATCTATTTTAGCAATGATCGTGCAAATCATATCATGGGATATGGAGATATTCAAATGACTTTACCAAATGATAGTTTCAGGTGCATTCATAATCTTATATACATGCCTGAGATCAAGAAAATTTTGATTTTTGTGTCTACAGTTACAGATCAAAATCTGAAGGTTGAATTCTTCAAAACATATTGCATAGTGAAATATTTGTTGGAAAGTTAGCATTTTCTAGATGGCTAGTTGCTACAAGTGTGTTGGCATTCATGTCAACTTAATTATCATGGAGTTTTGTGGTATGCGATACTAGCATTGATTTGGTTGATGTGTCAAGCTTAGGGTGAGTCCCATGGTTTTTGTAGTCTCTAGTAGAGATTCACCATAGTAGCATGCTTATTGGAGAACCCATAAAATGATGACTATGGTGGTTGGGTGTCCACGATTCCAGGCACAAGATAAGAGCTAAGGTGAAAAGAACAATAGAGAGTTTTCAACCATTTATGAGGGAGAAAATGGGCTCAAAGTCTACATTAGACCTTCGCCATTGAAAAGTGCTATGAGAGAGTTGTCCAACAGTGTGTGGAAGTCGGCAAATGGCCTTGTGGATCAAAATTTATTAATTGCCAAAGTTAGGTTCTTGAAGTCCTAAGAAGGCTCAAATATCAGAGTACGGTGGCATTTCGGGACCTTGGGAGGACAAAATTTCAGAGGGTTGGAATTTCGGGAGATGATTCTCAAAACCTGATAGAGGGGTCAAAACATGAGGACCTGATATCAGAAGGACTAGTAGGAAGCATATCAGAATATGAGAGCGGGTTGGAATCTTGGAAGGTTGAGACCATATGAATATTGTAGTTTTATAAGTCCTTATGAATGAGGTCTTTTAAAAGGTGTCGAAGTTATGAGGAGAAGGATTTACAAAGAAATTCATTGAAAAATCAAAGGACAGAGGGACCCTTCCTCTCTTCTCCAATAGGGCACATGGTAGAAGGTGATTAGCACTGATAAGATGATGAAGCAGATGATGTCAGAATGACGTGGCCGCACAGAGGACACGGGGCAGTCAAATTCAGTATTTTGGGTGGCCTAATAGGGAAAATTCACGTGAGACATGTCACCAATAAGTTGATGGCACATGGAGATGATGACGTTAGCATGATGTCATCTTAGAGGTTGGAGTTTTTGTAACTCTTGTCTAATTGTTTTATATGAAAGTTATGATCCGATGTGTGGACCTCTGATCGTGAGTGGAACATGGTTGTGGTGACCCAAAGAACCAAGGGCATAGAGAAGGCCTAACACCTAAGTGCTATGGAAGTATATTGGAGGCCAAAGATTACATAAATCCTTTGTAAATACATTTTGGAGAAAAGTTACGATGAAAGGGGGTTTGATGTGTTGGTACTTGGTTGAGGAAGCCAAAATAACCAAGGGCGGAGATAAAATACATAGGGAGATAGGCCCTTGATAAGAGCATGAAGGCCTCAACACGTAAGTGCTAATCCGTCGGTCACAGCACCGCATCCGATGGTGTAAAAAAAAAGTGGGCGAAGCATGAAGGGGCTCGGAATCTCATGACATCTTAGTTTCATAACATTTTTTTAATAAAAGTTACGATAAATGAAGGCTACGATATTGTAGAACTTAAGTACTATACTAGTGGTCACAGGAAGGGGTCCCATGGAGGAAAAACAAGAAGGGGGAAAAGAAAAAAGGGCTAGCAACCTCGCGATCTCGTGTCTTGCTAGAATTCCCTTTAATAAAAGTTATGAAATGAAAGGGATCTAATATTCCAGTACATAGTATTAAAGGATGAATGGGTTGGCAGCTTGAGAGTAAATGCACACAAAAGTAATGGAAACTATAAAGATCGTTGGGTCAAGGCAACAAGGACCATGATTCTCATAAAATAATTGTTGGGCTTGTCTCGATGTTGAAAGAAATCCATCTTTGATCTCCCGTGCACACCTTATAGAAAAAAATGAAGAACATAGAAACCATGTTGAAGTACAGTCAATCTCTGTGAGCCATGAATAAGCTTGGGGAGTTTGATTGGAGTGTGCAGGAGGACTGAGATTAAATTCTCAGCATGGATAATCACACATGGGATTGATGAAGTGAAAAAATCCCATCCTCATTTTTAATGTTGTGCAAGAATTTTTGAAAAGAGACGCAACAAGAGAACGGAGTGGCATGTCAGGAGTACACTTTCGGGCAGTGTGGATGATGAAAAATACAATACTGTGCTCAGTGAAGCAGAGGAAGAAAATGCAGGTTTTTCATTGAAAAACTCGGGGGAATATAATATTATTGTGTATGTGTTGAAGAGAGTGGAGCAGAGTGTGTGAATGTTTAGAAACGAGCCCAAGTGTTGAAATAAAGCAAAGTGTTGGAGAGAGTGTGTGTAACATAAGGTTGAGAGTAGTGTATATGTAGGCTAGAGCAGAAGGATGAGTATAGTGCGATGTTGTAGAGTGAGCAGACGATAGGGTTCTTCTTTGTGATGCCAAGAGAGCCTATGGAATAGTAGAGGACCAAGAGCATAAGTATGATACTACAATGAATGAGATTAGTATTTCTCTATATATGTATTTACCAATGTTTTTAGTTTGAAAATTGTATGAAAGGTAGAACAATGGCTAGAGAAGGTGGTGGCTGACATTCATAAGAGGTTGGTGCCTCTTGGAAAGTAGGTGCCTACTATATTAAGGGGGTTGGTGCCTCCTCTTAGTGGGTGCTCACAAACAAATTGTAGTAATCAGGTAGGTGCATAATTTGCATAATAATAACAAACATATTGGTGGTTTTTTCCCTTTGCGTTTCCACTTAAAAATAGTTGTGTCAATATGAGTATGCTTCTCATGTGGATTATATGTACATGTGAATGCCTTATCTTGTTGATCATCTTCATTGTGTATGAAATCTCTCACAAGTAACTGACCATAGTGAAAAGAGTTAAAGACTTATACTTAAAGTTGAAAGAACTTCACTATTGCTGAATCACTGCCCCTGTTAGCAATTCGTTATCCCAACAATTTATATCAGAGCCGAGTTCCTTCAGGAATAGTCTAACGAATGGAAGGTAGATCCATAAAGAATTATGTCTAGGCAAGAGAGTCAAGATTCTTACTCAAGCAAGATACCAATGTTTGATGGGACAAACTATGCCTTCTGGAAAGTTATGATGGAAGCCTATGTTATGTTTCTAGCAGTAGATGTTTGGAGATATGTACTAGTAGATTATGATGTCCCTCATGTTCCTTCTACTATGAAGATGGTAAAAAATTGTATGGAAATAATCCTAAAGCCAACAATGCCATTATCTTTGGCCTTAGTCAATTTTATCTCATAAAGGTTATGCATTGTAAGTCTGCCAAGGAAGCATAGGTGACACTGAATTAGAGTCATGAAGGAGATGAAAAAGCCAAAGAGGCCAAATTTCCAACCTTCAGAATGAGGTTTGAAAGATTAAGAATGAGTGAAGAAGAAAGCATAGTATAATACTTCCTCATAGTTGATGGAGTAATCAATATGATTATAGGACTTGGTGAAGAAGTTAAGTAAGATATGATTGTTCAAAATGCATCAAGATCCCTAGCCATGAAATTTAATGCCAAAGTCTTTGATGTTGAAGAAATGGCTAATTTAAAAAATCTCAAGATGGACAAGCTGCTTGGTACTCTCATAGCCTATGAGATGAGAGTAGGAAGAGTGAAGTTTGAACCGAAGGAGGTAGCGTTTAAAGCATCTAGGAAGGCCAGGAGCACAAAGATAATTAATGTTTCTCCAACTATGAATTTGATCAAGAGTTTGCTCAATTTGATAGGAAAATGAAGCATGGACCAAGAAAATATAAATGGAACTTTCGCTTTAAATGTTTTGACTGTTGGAGACTTAGACATTTTTTCTCCAAGTTCCCTTACAAAGAAAGGAATGAAAAGGAAGATGATCAGAAATTTAGAAACAAATCTCATAAACATTAGAAGAAACAATAAAAACTCTTCAAAAGATGATTCAGATAAGTATTTACTTATGGGATTTGGAGTAGACCCGAAGAAACAAAATATTATTGAACCTGAAGAGGAAGAAGAAGAAGAAGGAGTAGTGGACTTTGAAGGGGAACTCATCAGTGCTCTTGATGAGTTAGAGAAGGGAAGGAGAAAGAACAGGAAGCTAAAAGAATAGCTACAATGTGCTGAAGAAGGTATGTACAACTTTGGCAATGCAGAGTTTGTCTATTAAAAATAAAAACTTGAAGAAGATAGTAAAAAAAGGTACTTTAGCCCTTCTACTAGAATAGAAACAAGGAACATGTTAGAAACTATAAGAAGAGAAAAAGAAATTAAAATAGGAGTTGTTCAAGGTAAAGAAGGAAAGGATCTCAAAAACATGAAAAAATCAAATTTTTTCCTTGAAAGTCGAACTATAAGAAGCTAAATGAAAGGAAGAATTTCTTCAATATTTGATCCATGAATGGGAAGAGAATTGTTAGAGTCTCGAGGCAAAGGCCATCTCTCTCCGAATGGATCTTGAGAAAATGAAGGTCCAGAAAGGCATAAATGAAAAATTTGCAGAAGGAACAAAGAAGCTAGATAAAATTCTAAGAAGTTAGAGGTCTTAAGGAAACAAAACATGCCTGGGTTACTCCAAAACATAGGAATATTTTATGGGAAAGATGAACTTCAAGTCTGTAGGTTTTGAGGAATGTTAGAGCTATGCAAAGTTGTATCAAGAAATAATCAATGAAGACAAAAAGGGAGCAAGCTAGATAAGACTCCCATCATTGGAATAATAAGTCCTTCTACCCCAAGGAACCACACTTGTGCATAATAAATCAATTAGCGAGACAATAGAGGTATCTTCATGCACAAAATCATGAAACTTCCAACTTCATGTACTCTCATTTATTTTATTTTATTTTTTATAAACGTCACATTTTTGGACATAAGGTTGTTGATTATAGAAAGATAAAAGTTGAAAGAAATGAAAATTTAAGATAGAATAAGTATTAGAATTTATATCTCAAAAATTGAAATTCCTTCTCTCCCATAATGAATGAGGTTTAATTCAAATGAAATAATTTTTGGGACATGGAAAGTGAGTGCAGAAGCAAGTTTGAGTATCCATATAAGTCTCAGAACATTTGGCAATGAGGTTCTAAAAATGATAAGGATAATTGGAAATGAAAATATGGAAAGAACGTGGAATGTGGACTTTCTCTATGAGCACATAATCAAGAAAAAAGATTGTATGTGGATAATGGTTTCTCCAAGCATATGACTGGGTATAAGAGCAATTTTTTGTTGCTAAAATAAAAGTACATATGGAGAAATGTAACTTTCAGAAACAATGCCCCAATGGGAATTAAGGGTAAGGTCATAGTCAGTCTCGATGAAAAGACTAAAGCCGAAAATGTGGTGTTTGTAGGAGGTGTCAAGCATAATTTTCTTACTATAAGTCAAATGTGTGATAATGGATTTAATGTGACCTTTTGATCCAAGGACTATGAGATTTGAAAGGAAGAAAATGGAAATCTAGTGGGAAAAGCAGTGAGAACTCACAATAACGTATATGTATTTGATGTCTTAAGGGTCTTACTTCTATTTGAGCGAGTTGAGTGAAGCCCGATTATGGCATAGGAGACTTGGTCATATGAATTTTGAAAGTTTGATAATATTTACCAAGCTAGGAGGTGTAAGAGGTTTTAGAAGACTGTCAGGGCCTGATAATTCAATCTACAAGTCATGCCAATTTGATAAGAAGACTAGGTCTTATTTCAAGAGAAAAGAGTTTTCTTCATCTAACCATTGGAGCTAATCAACATAGATATCTAGGGTCCAACTAGAGCAGCTATTCCAAGACTAGAAAACTATTTTATGCCGCTTATTGATGATTTTACCAAGGAAACTTGGATCGTGCTCTTATAGGAAAAATCAAAAGCGTTTAAACACTTTAAAATTTTCAAATCTCAGGTAGAAAAGGAGAAATATCTCAAGATCAAATGCTTAAGATTAGATAGAGGAGGCGAATACACTTCAAGAGAATTTGAATAATTATGTGAAGAGCATGGCATAAGGAGGCAATATTTCGTGGCTAGAACTCCACACAAAAATGGAGTACTTGAGAGAAAAAAATAGAGAAATCTAAGAAATGGCCTTAGCTATGATGGATGAAGCATATTTACCTCACATCACCTGGGGAGAATCAGCAGAAGCAGTAGTGTACCTATCAAATGGAACACAACTTAGTCCGAATAGGGATAAAACTCCGTATGAGTTGTGGAAAGGGAGACCTGAATCAGTTAAACACTACAAGTTGTTTGTGAGAAAATGCTTTATTAAAGGGAATGATAAAAATCCTGGAAAGTCCGATTCATGTGATTATGAGGGTATATTACGTGGGTACTCTACTCTAAGTAAAGGTTACATGTGCTACAACAAACCAACAAAGAGGGTTGAGGATTGCATTGATGTAGTAGTAGATGAAATAGCTTCACAACTTGAGTCCTCCAAATAAAACCTGAACTCAGATGGAGAAGAGAGTTCAAACATCAGACCCTTAGATAAAGATGAAACATATTTAGATAATGAAGATGTGGAAATGAGCACAAATCCAAGGCCCAAAACACCTTCCAGGTATGTATAAAAAGAAAACCTTGGTAGTCAAATTCTTGGAGATCAAAGACTTGGTGTTTAAATGAGGAGGAAATTTATTAGCAGTGAAAGTTGTGCAAATATTTCTCTCCTATCTTAGGTTGAGCCCAAAAAAATCATCTAGGAAAGTGAGGACAAGTTTTGGATGAGAGTTATGAATGAAGAAGTTGACCAAATTGAGAAGAATGACACTTGGGAGCTTGTTCCAAGCCCCAAAGAGAGAAATCTCATAGGTACAAAATGGGTCTTCAAAGATAAGTTAAATTAACAGGGTCAAGTAATTACGAACAATGCTTTATTAGTTTGCAAAGGGTATACCTAGATAGAAGGGATAAATATAGAGGAAACCTTTGCACCAGTAGTTAGAATTGAAGCTATCAAAATGTTTCTTGCCTTCTCCACTCATAGAAACATCAAGGTATATCAGATGGATGTGAAGTCATAATTTCTCAATGGAGATCTAAAAGGAGAAGTTTATATTAAGTAGCTAGAAGGATGCACACTCACCAAAATGGAAGGGTTTGTGTACAAACTGAAAAAGGCCTTATATGGACGGATACATGATCCTATATCCTAGTATGTAAGACTTGATTGATACCTTTAACAACAAAGCTTAAAGAGAGGTATTGTAGAAAAAAATCTATAAACAAAGTCTGAAGATGATCATATACTAATTGTAGTTGTGTATGTAGATGACATAATATTTGGGAGTTATCTGGAACAATTGGGACAACAATTTGAAAACTGTACGCAGACAAAGTTCGATATGTCCATGATTGGAGAATTTTTCTTCTTCCTAGGACTACAAATTTCTCAATCAAAAAATGGGGTATTTATCTCCAAATCCAAGTATATACGAGAAAATATGAGGACTTTTCGACTGGAAGATTGCAAGTGAGTTAACACTCGTATGTTCAGAGGATGCAAATTGTGTAAAGAAGATGAGACACCACTAGTAAATTAGACTAAGTATAGATTAATGACAGGAATCCTATTGTATCTCATAACTTGGAGACCAAACATCATGCAGGCAATGGGTCTTGTGTCGAGATTTCAAGATTTCAAGATTTTCCTCATGAATGTCATGTTATTGTTGTAAAAATGATGTTCAAATATATTCAAGGAATAGTTGATTATGGACTATGGTATTCTAAAATTAGAGAGTTTAAGTTGAAGGCTTATACTGATGTTGATTGGGTAGGCAATATTGTTGAGGGGAAGAGAACCTCTGGTGCAACATTCCTTTTGGGAATCTACTTAGTGTCTTCGGTTAGCAAGAAACAAAACTCCATTTCTTTTTCAATTGTTGAAGAAGAGTATATTGCAGTTGCCACTTGTTGCTCATAAATTCTATGGATTAAGAAGACCTCAAAGGACGTTAAAGTGGATTTTACTAATCCTATTCCAATAATTTGCGATAATATAGTGCCATTAGTATCACTAAGAATAATCTCGGAATCATGTCATGCACTAAAACACCAAGCACATCCATATCAAGTTTAATTTCTTAATGGAGAAGGTTGCAGCCAATGTTGTTCGAATTGAATATGTTGCCACTAAAGAGCAACTTGCAGATATATTTACTAACCTACTCGTAAGAGAACCCTTTGAATATCTTAGGTAGAAGATATGGGTTGTGAGTCCTCCCAAATGAATGGACTATAGTGTGTGTTGGAAACTACTCAGCATGTGGGATCAATTGAAGAGTATGTTGCAACAGTTTAGGAGGCGTATTCAAGGGAATTCTTTTTAATTGATGGTAAAGGGAGGGAAGATTACCAATGCATCATAGAAGAAAAATAATGAAGAAGACCATGCCTGGTTTGAGGGGGATCTTATGTTATTGCCATCAATGTTGAAGGGTGAGATTGTTGGATAGTTAGCATTGTTTGGATGGCTAATGGTTGCAAGTGTGTTGGAATTGATGTTAACCAAATCAAAATGGAGGTTTGTGGAAGTAGATGTTAGCATTCATATGCTTGACCTGTCAATTTTAGAGGGATTCCTATGGTTGTTTGTTATGAAACCAACTCAAGAAAAGATAGAAAAGATAGATCAACACCTTAGAATTCAGCCTCTTCGAGGGGGCAACCTCCTTTACATTACATAAATGAACAATTCTTGGATGATTCAAATGACAAAACCTCCTTTCTATATATAGGAGTCTAAGGAGTCACAATATAATCCAACCGACCTAACAATAAGAATATAAAGCCACAAAAATAACAATAGAGGGATTCTATGGGGCACAGTAATAACAATATGGGGGCAATAGGGGCACAACAATATTAATAAGGGGTATAACTACAATAGTAACGGGGTAATCACTAGTATTATAGGGACCCAACATGCCCCTCGCCTTCAAAAAAGTGTTGTCCTCAACGTTTGAGTAGTTTTGGATACTTCTGCATAAAATTCTCATCCTCCCATGTGGAATCTTCAGCGGATAAGTTCTTCCACTTGATAAGATACTCTAAAATTGATCAATTTCGTAGCTGTCGAGTTCTTGTTTCTATGACTGCTTCCGGTTCCAATATAATTTTTCCTTCCTCGTCAAGTTCTAGCAATATTGTTTGAACTGGGAGCTTGTTGCCTATAACCTTCTTTAAACATGAAACATGGAAAACTGGGTGCAATCGAGAAGTTGCAGGAAGCTCCAATTTGTATGCCATAGTACCAATCTTTTGCAACACCTTGTATGGACCATAATACTTTGGTGATAATTTATTATCCTTCTTAGCTTGCTTGAGGGACATTTGCTTATATGGTTGTAGCCGTAGGAATACCCAATCACCTACATCAAAACTTCTTTCACTACGATGTTGATCTGCCTGTTGTTTCATTCTATTCTGTGCCAACACGAGGTTATCCTTTAAGAGTTGTAGGACTTGTTTTTGATGTTCGATGTGATGTTCCACTGCCTGAACCTTAGAATTTTCTCTTAAATATGATGTGATGGATGGTGGTTGATACCCATAAAGTGCCATAAATGGGGTCATTTTTGTTACTGTATGGAAGGAAGTGTTATACCACCATTAAGCCAGAGGCAACCATTTGACCCATTGTGTCTATTTATCAGATACAAAGCAATGAAGATATCCTTCCAAACATTTGTTTACTATCTCAGTTTGCCCATCAGATTGAGGATGATAAGATGAGCTATGAGCTAACTGAGTACCAAGACAAGAAAATAATTCTATCCAAAAATTTCCAGTGAAAATGGGATCTCTGTCACTTACAATAATCTTTGGGTTTCCATGTAGCTTTTGAATTGTTTCCATAAATGCAGTAGAAAATGTACTGGCTTTAAATGGATGTGATAATGCACGAAAGTGTGCATACTTGGTAAGTATGTCAACTACCACCATGATGACACTCTTTCCCTCAGACTTGGGTAAACGTGTGATAAAATCCATTGAAACCTCCTCCCAACGTTGGCTTGGAATGGATAAACCAAAAAAATTCCTTCTTAACCCGGTGGTAAGTTTTTAGAAATCCTGAGTGCCCTCCTAAGGGAGAAGTGTGCAATTCCATAAGAATCTTTTGTTTTAGCTGGGAATTCTTACAGAGGTATAAGTGATCTTTGTGCCATAACAAATCATTTTGCCAGCTAAATGTATCAGACGTACTGGAATCTTGTTGTAGCTTTCGAATAAGTGCCCACACTTCTTCGTCATTCTTCCATTCCTCCCTTGCTTCGTTTGTCCAATCTGGTTGGATAATAGAAATGGCACACAACAATGCTTCCACATGCTCATCCTTTCTTGAGAGTGCATCTGCCACCACATTTTTCTTCCCTTTTTTGTAGATGATTTCAAAGTCATAACCCAACATTTTTGTGACCCACTTTTGTTGCTCCTAAGAGGATAATCTTTGTTCTAAAAAGTATTTAAGGCTATCATGATCCGTTTTTACCTTGAAGTGTCTTCCCATTAGGTAGGGTTTCCATTTCTTAAGTGCATGGAGTATTGCCAACATTTCCTTCTCATAAATATCTTTGCTTAAAAACTTTCCCTTGATTGGACGACTTTCAAAAGCAATGGGTCTTTCATCTTGCATTAGAACAACGCCAATTCCATTTCCTGAAGCATCACATTCCACAATAAAGGTTTTTGTGAAGTCCAGTGTAGCTAAGACCGGTGCTTGGCACATTGCCTCTTTAAGATGTTCAAAGGCATTTGTTGCTTCCGGAGTCCATGAAAATGCATCTTTCTTCAATAATGTTGTTAGAGGTGCTACTATTCTCCCATAATTCTTAACAAACTTGCAATAATTCCTTGTCAACCCAATAAATCCTCGCAGATGCTTTATGGATGTGGGGATTTTCCATTCCTTAATGGCTTTAATTTTGCTAGGGTCTACCTTAACTCCTTCATGAGATACAATATGACCCAAATATTCCACCTCCTGGACTCCAAAGAAACATTTGGATCTTTTCGCATATAATTGTTTCTCCTCCAATAGTTGTAGCACCCTATCAACATGTTCAACATGATCCTTCCAAGACTTGCTGTAGATTAGTATATCATCAAAAAATACTAACACAAATTTTCTAAGGAATGGTTTGAAAATTGAATTCATCAAACCTTGAAATGTTGAAGGTGCATTGGTAAGGCCAAAAGGCATGACCAAAAATTCATAATGACCCTCATGAGTTCTATCACACGGAATGTGTCGATCTTGTGGACAAGATAGACCTTCCTAGAATCTAAAGAAGACCTAACGACAAGCAAACCAACCAGACACTATCTTTCTCTAACTATGTTTCAATAAACAATTAGCAAACAAGTGTTTTTAGGGCCTACCTTTGGTCCAACGCAAGCTTGTGGATGCCCTCGTTCCTTTGATCCAAATGAGCTCCTTTTCGCGAATCTGCAAACACAAACAAGGCAAACAAATTAAATAGCACCTGAAAAACCAATTGCATAAAACATATTTAACATGAAATTCAAGGAGTCCATGAAACAAATAACATAAAATACTTGTTGAGAAAAATGAGTTTGATTGTATTAATTCAAAAGAAGAAGAACCTTACAACCTTTGCCTTGACGCTGTACAAGCTCCTCCCAGGGTCCAACAAGATGTCTCCTCTACTTTGACAAGTTTCACTCACTCTCCAATGGAACCAAGAGGTATGTGATCTATCCTCTCAAGCTCAACCAAAGAGTCTCAATTTCACCAGCATTTACCCTCAAAATGTTCAGCTTCTAACCTCCCTAGACCTCACCCCAATGCCTGTATTTATAGTGCAATGGAGGGAAGTTACTAGGTCCTCCTTCAAAGGGATAAAGCCCTCCTTCAAAGGGATAGCTCCTTTAGTCAAGGGATTAGCTCCTTCTCTTTTGGGATGCATGAACCACCTAAGAGCAAGCAATCCACGTCAAAATTCCTTCTAGAAAACTCTAGAATTAACCCAAAGTGAGTTTTTTAAGATAAAACTTGCGCCTTTTGACTTTCACAGCGGTACGCACCTACACCATTAGGAACAGAGTGGGTAGGTATGCAGCTTTTGTACACAGAAGGTGTGGGACCGCAGGTGACCATGAGAGAAAGTGCGGAACCAGAGTTACATTGATATTTAATGTCTTTCTCCCACTTCTAAAGCTTGATTTGAAGAGTTGTGGTCTTAGACTTGCTTAGGAGGACAGTACAAGTGATGATAGACCCATACTGAATGCAAATAATCATGGTGACGATATTTTGTGTAACAGATTGCCCCCTAAAGTGCGAAGTCTGTAGTAGATGAGGATTCATTTATCATATAGGAAGAGTGAAGTACTTGATCATTTCGAGGATTATCTTGTGTAGAGCCCGGTCGGAACCTGTAAAAACATTCAATGCAAGATATATATATGAGATCATATCATCGTTGAGGTAGGCATTCCCATACTCAGATCAAAACTAACTAGAAAACTATCTACTACTCTGATATAGGAATGATCTTGTAAAACATCATAAGTATAGACTCGTGTGAACATAGTATGGACGCAGCAATCTGTTTATGAATAGTCCACAACATAATGAATACAAAATTCCTAGCAGCCTGGATGGTGGAAACTAGATCCAGGGTCTTCATTTCTATTTCCCAAAAAAGTACGATTTTATCCATGCGAATAAATGTGTTGAAGTCGAACATGGTAGAAACCACTTGATTACCAGTCAATGATGTAAACTGTTAACAAGTGTGAGAGAAACCACCAGTGATGTCAATGGCTCTCAAGGTACCCAGTACAATCCATGAAATGTGAATAAATGTGTTGATGTCGAACATGTCACAGAATCCTTCGATCGAAAGTCAATGATGTAAACTGTCATCAAAGGCGAGAAACCTGCCATTGAGGCATGCAGATCTCAAAGTACTGATGATTCCTAGATCATCTTTCTAGATAATGTGTTGATGTCGATAGAAAGCGATCTGTCGTAGGCAAGCCCACAACACGAAATCATAGATCAAGTTGAAGAAATTTAGTTGCAAGGACTGACTCAGGGATGGTCAAGATGGATGACAGATATTTTGCAGATGAATGGCTTATTGGCAGTGACCTCTTGAACACATAATGACACGACAGATGGCTTGGTAACAATTGACCCAAAGTTAATACCCAGAAACTGGCTGAAGACTTTAAATGTGGTTTGACCAACTGTTAGGCAAAGGATTTCCCAACCCAGGTGAATAAAAGTGTCGTGTTCAAGAGTGGTTACAAAGTATGACAAACAGACTCACTTTTCTCTCTTTTCCCCCACCATTTCTGGCTAGTACCTCTTTATTTTTGACAAGCTTGAGGAGGATAACATTTGCTTGATTACAAGCTCATCCTTCGGATGAGTCCAACTTAGTTTAGATTCACACCCTAAGAAGGAGTGGTTCGTTCCTGTTTGTAATTGAATAGGTCCTTTACTGTGAAATTTTAACGTGTCCAGTATACGAGAAACTCGGTGTTTTTCAATTTTAGAGAGTCTGAAAAAACTTAAGAAGACTCCAGGGTTGACCTTTTTCGTAAATTTGTGTCTCCCAAGCCCGAAAAAGTATAAAATAATACTTGAGAGAACTGCTTGATCTTTTACGACCAAGGAGTACTTTTCGTTATTAGTGTCACTGATCTAAAAAAGTAAAAAAGCGATCAACGACATGTCGTTTTATAACCAATATCGAATTCGAAACGACAAAAATCCAACAATCTTTTCATGTTTTTACGGTCGGAAAAGAGCTGTAAGTGGACCGTCTTTTAATTCCATTTTAACGAGTGTAAAAGAAACGCTCGGCAATATTTTCATATTTTAGGAGTCAGAAAAGGGCTTAAAGATGACTCTACTTGTTTTTTCATTGAAAATGATAGATTTCACCTGAATAATCCTTTATTCTGCACAGAAACACAAACATTACTCATACCTGTTTGAAATGGATAAAAGCGTTGCAAAATACCTTTTCAAAGTGAAACATAAACAAATTTGTGATTTATTTACTCAAAAAACATATAAAAATGGCCTTTGTCAATTCATTTTTACCGTTCGAGTTTGGGTGAGAAAATAGTGCTTTTGCTTAGAAAACTTCCCGTGAAGATTGTGGAAAATCCAACCGTCGAAATGGAGCGTCATCTTCTCCAGGTAATCCACATCATCCTACTCTTCATTTTCAACCGTTTAGTTTTTTGATTTAGTCCCTCATTTCATTTTTTGGGAGGGTTTTTAGGCGCAAAACCCACACGCGGGGGTCCGCAGGTTTACCATTGCGGACCCGCGGACCCCGACTTTTTCTCCATTGGGAAAAAGCTCGGGGTCCGCACCTTCCATGTAGACAAAGTGCGGACCCACGCACTGTGTCTAACGTGGAGGGTGCGTACCCCGCAGCAAGGGTTTTGAACCCAAAATTCCTCAAAAATGGACCAATCAAAATGTTTTCTAGCAATCTAATTAATCTTTATACTTGATGCAGAGAGTATATCATGCTAGATTGGCGTGAACGGGAGCATGAGGACGTGGATACTGCCGCATGGAATCATCAGCCTTCACTTGATTCTTTGAGGGCATGCGGACTGTACAAATTCTGGACCATTCCTGGCATGAGGGCTCAGGTAGATTTTTTGCAGTGGCTGGTTGACAGATGGAGCATACAGGACCACTGCTTCTTCATTGGCGGACACCGACTCGAAATCGAGCCGGAGGACATTTATTTCTTGACTGGTTTGCCTAAGAGAGGCGAAGACTTGACTCTATACGAGACTAGGCCAGGTGGCCAGTCTGTCGATAGCCTCCGGCTAGAGTACTGCAACAGCCAGGCTAAAGACAAAGGGATAGACATAAAAACCATATCCCGTCCTGAGCTCATGGTGATTGCGTTTACTGTCACCAGACTTTGCGGAGCGGCCGCATTACATGTTGCTACCGGATCCCAGATGCGTATGGCAGTTGATTGCTTTCAAGGCACCATCTTCAACTGGTGCAATGTTGTGCTGGCCAATGTGAAAGGCCAACTGACCAGGGCCAAGAGCGGACGAATAAAGACCTTTGGTTATGGGGCTTTGGTCGTGAGTTTTGGCCTGAGAGGGTTCCTATGCTGATCCCACATCATCCTACTATTGGAGTTGGGTTTCCTCGAGAGCCCAAACTGATACGATGGGTCGCAGTCATGGCCCGTCACCCGGACGAGAGGACAGAGGTTGCTCGGTTCAAACTTGAGTATTTCCAATGGTTGGAAAACCAGGTTTTTTCCATTAAGGACTTCCCTTACGCTGGGATAGATTTTGTGGTGACCCAGACATGGCTCTTCCACCAGGAGAGTAGTGGGACGAGTCAGGTAAAACCCTTTTCAACTTTTCCTATTTAAATTTCTTTTTTTATTTTTCCATCGTCTCAAAACTGATAGTAAAAATTTCAAATGCAGATGTGGGTCCACAGCGACCAGCCGCTCTCCAGCCTTTCGAGAGGAGGCAACCAGTTGCACCCGCGCCAGCCCCATAGGACGAATCAGCAGAGGTTTTGGCCGAGTTGGAGGGTCATCTTGAGCGCTTGACAGGGGATATTCCTAAGACCACTATAGACGACATTCCTCGTCGACTTCAGTGCTATGTGATTGGAGTCCCGGGACCTTTTAGGAGGTTGCTTTGCAAGGTGGCCCGGGCAGTGGTTTCTTATAGAGATCATCACCAGTGATAGGATGATCGCCTTTTGTGGGCACATGTGACATTTTTGTTTTTTGTACTTATCATTTTTGCCGATCATAAGGTGTTTTTCAACCTATGATCGAAGACGATGTATTTTTTGACACACTCCTATATATATATATATATCACTCTTACCGGCTTATCTTGTAAATCATGTTATGGAATAGTTTTAAAGTTACATGTATGATTATTGCAAATGTCTATTTAACATTCGAGAAGCAATTGCATCTGCTAATGTATTTAAACACCTTGGAATATGCTGATATTCAATGTAATCAAACTCACGTTCCAAGAGACGCACTCTCAAAAATAATCTTAATAACACTGGATTTCTAATGGCATATACTCTATTAAGCTGTAATACAACGAGTTCAGAATCTAACCTCACTATCAAACTCCGAATCCCAAATGAAATAGATTCAGACAATAACTCAATCAATGCACTGTACTCTGCAATGTTGTTTGTTGTTTGAACGAGGCTTACCCCATGCATAGAAACTAACTCGTCAGAGGGCGAATAGATAACCCAAGCTGCGGAAGAGATGTTCCGTGTATAACGATAAGCCCCATCAGCAAATCCAATGTATGTTTGGAGAGGCATCGACATCTGCAATATCAAGAGTAAGACCAAGATAAGTAGGAATAATGACGAAAAAGAAAAACACTCTCTAAGCTAAGCACACTTTGTAAACTAAAACACACCAGCTAGAAAGAAAAAACTATCCTAACTAAAAATCTCCATACCCCATTCTTTTAAGCATAGTACCTCTTCAAGTAAAGGCCATTTTTGGGTTTACCCAAAGAGTCCCCATCAAAGTCTACCAACACATAGGCCCCTTTTGCTAGCTTTCGCTTAACAATATAGGGACCATGCCACATAGGAATGAATTTCCCAGCGCCTAATTTATCATTATCTTGATCATACAATAACACTAGGTCTCCTTCCGAAAAATTTCGAGGGGTCACATTTCGATCATACTGAGCTTTCATACGTTTTGCGTGAGTCTCCATTGCGAATGCAGCATCACGTCGATTCTCATCTAATTGAGCTAAGTATAACAAACGCTTTTCCTCTTCGGAAGTAGCTGGAAGTAACTCGATGGCCATTTGCAGAGACAGGATTTCGCACTCAATGGGTAACACAGCTTCCAAACCATAGACTAGTTGGAAAGGAGTGAACCCTGTTGATGTTTTTACTGAAGTTTGGTACGCCCAAAGCGCTGAAAATAGCATGTTGTGCAAATTCGACCGATGAATCCCAATGATTCGTTGGATCATGATAACTGAAACTTTGTTGATGGACTCAACCAGACCATTCGCTTGTGGATAATAAGGGGTTGAACTATCATGACGTAAACCAAGCTGGCCTGTAAGTTCGGTCATCATAACGTTTCGAAAATGTCGCCCATGATCAGTGATTATCGCTTGTGGGACACCAAACCTAGCAATTATATGACTGAACACGAAAATTGCAGCTGTCTTGCCATTTGCCTCGAATGTAGGCATCGCCTCGGCCCACTTAGTAAAATAATCTACTGCAAGGATGATATACGCATGCCCCCCGGCTGAGTGAGGGTTACATGTAATAAAATCGATACCCCATTTGGCAAAAGGACCAACAGAAATTATAGGGTGGAGAGGAGCAGGTGGAGCGCGCATCTTACGATCAAAAATCTAGCAGTTGTGGCATTTTCGGACCGCCGTAATACAATCTTTAAACAAGGACGGCCAGAAATAGCCAGCGCGCAATATCTTTTGGGCTGTGGCATACCCAGATATATGACCGCCACATGCTCCGGAGTGACAGTCATTTAGAACCCTTTCAGCCTCTTCGTGAGTTAAGAAACGTCGAAAAATAGAGTCCGCCCCATGGCGATAAAGAGTATCTCCAAGAATTTTGAATTGTTGGGACTGGAAGCGAATTTTCTGACGTTCTGACTTTGAAATTTTGGCCGAAAGGGTTGGGTTTGGAGATAGACGATGATATCCCCATACCAGAGATCTAAAGTGCTGATTAGAAACAAAGATTCGTCCACAATGGGCTCCTCTGCCACAGTTTCCGTGTCAGCACGCAGGAAGTCACACATTAACTCTGCAAAAACTAAAGATTTCTTAGACTTAGATTTCTCAAACTCCAAGTCGAACTCCTGCAGGATAACGATCCATTTAAAGTACTTGCCCCCTAGCAATTGTTTGGTCAAAATGTAGATCATAGGGTTGCAATCCGAAATTACCGTAGTTTTACGTAGTAAAATGTAGTGACGAAAACGTTGGATAGCTTGAACGGCTGCCAATGCTAATTTCTCCACATGTGAGTATTTTAGCTCAGTTGGATTTAACGTTCGACTAAGGTAATATATCACATGTTCCGTTCCGAATTCATCTTCCTGAACTAAGACCATTCCAATAGTGGAATGGGAGGCGGTGAGATACAAAATGTAATCCTGGTTGTAGTTGGGAGGATGCAACAACGGTGCATGGGTCAACGCGTGTTTGAGTGCATCAAAAGATTTCTGAGCTATCTCATCCCAAGAGAATTGAGTGTTTGTTTCAACAACCGTGTGAAACCCTTTGTAACCTCGGCGTAGTTAGGAATGAATCGTCGTAAAAAGTTTGCTTTCCCCTGCAAACTTTGGAGTTGGCGAAGACTCGAAGGAGGAGGAAAATTGATGATAGATTCGACCTTCGAGGGATCAACGCGAATGCCGGCTTTTGAAACTACAAATCCCAGCAATCGACCCGTTTCTATACAGAAGACACATTTGTGTGGGTTCAACCGAATACGATAATGCCTACACCTCATAAAGATTGATCGTAAATGGACGAGGTGATCAACTCGATGTAATGAATGAGCAGGCAAGTCATCGAGATAGGATTGCACAATGTGCTTGATGTCATGAAACGCATAAGACATTGCCCTCTGAAAAGTTGCTCCGGCATTCTTAAGCCCAAAAGGTAATTTGCAATAAGCAAATGTCCCCCATGGACAAATGGAAGCCGTTTTTTGTTGATCGGCAGGTAGAATATTGATTTGATTGTATCCAGAAAAACCGTCCATAAAGGAAAATATTCCGCTGCCGGCACAATCATCAATGATTTGATCGATATAGGGAGTTGGGTAGTTGTCCTTTGGACAGGCTCGATTAATGTCCCTATAATTGATGCATATTCTTATTGTCCCCTTTTTTTTGTTAACCGGAACAATATTCGATACCCAATCCGTTAACGGGATCGGATAACTGAAACCTGCTTTCAACAGTTTTTCAACTTCTGCTTTAATTGCAGCAGCTTTTCGTGGGTGAATTTGACGCAAACGTTGCCGGACGGGTTTAGCGTCTGGGTAAGTCTTAATCTCATGAACAACAATCGCGGGATCAATTCCTGGCATTTCCTCATAGGACCAGGCAAACACGTCACGAAATTCTTGAAATAGGGCCTTATATAATTGAATTTCGTCATTTGTACACGAGGCACCTATATGAATGTTCTCAACAATTCCGGGCTTAACCGAAATGTCAATGGGAATAGTTCGAGCGATGTTTCCCAAATTTAACTCTGAATCGGGATGTTTCATTGGATCCTGAGGTTCCTTGACATATTCAGTGGTAAATATTGATGAGAAATCATTTTCAAAACGATCATCCTCAGGTAAAAACGAAGATCTATGATGGAGATCTTCCCATGGTAAATCATTTACACATAGGATTTCACGAATTTGCTCATCAGAGTGAACAAGTTCAGAAAACGTAGTTAAATCCGAGGTTGATGTGAAAAGTGATTCCTCACGGACCACATTCATTAAGTAATTGTCAGTTGAACACGGGTCGGCAAAAGACTGCACGGCTTCATAGGCAATTTCATATGGACTCAAAGGCATGGAATTACCAAATGAGTCTATTTCAGATTCAGAAGGAATGATCCAAGGGTCGTCATAAAAAATAGTGTCTGATGTAATCATATGAATGGGTGCAAATGAAGATGATACGTTGATTGGAGGAAAAGGAAAAGTTCCCAGTAAACCGGCATCTTTAACTAATCCTACTCCAACATCCTTATATGGGATAGTCGTTTTACCTACATGCTGAATACTTTTCGAAGGGGCTGGGTCAGATGAAAAGTAAGCCAGCTGGTCTATTGTTACGATATTTCCATTATGTGGAAAATTTATGACTCTAAAGACCAATGAAATGACCGCTGTCATAGCGTATGACCAACTTCGACCCAAGAGAAGTTTGTAGTCTAGAGGGGCATCAACCACCTCCACATCTAGACTAACGGTTTTTCCTTCAACCCCTATAGGCAAATCCTGTAGAATGCCGAAAGGATGAAACCCACGGCCATCAAAGGCCTTAAGAATTGTCGGGGATTGATTTAGTGAAGGAGAACCAAGTGATCTCCAACACTGTATCGACATAATACACGTTGAGGCTCCCTCAACAATTACCGTCCGATGAATAGGCCTGTTTTTTACTATCACTGGGATCTGGAAAGCCATTTGATGAGGCAAACGCGGTGTACTATTTTCTAGATCAAAGATTATTAGGTTCGGGTCCTGAACATCAACAGCTCCTATAGCTGACAAAAGTAATTTACCTGTGCTGAGCATGATTGCAGCACTTCCAAAGCCGACATTGCCGAGGGTGAAACAGCTAAATCCTCAACAATGTTATAATTCTGAGCCGCTCTCGCATGTGGATTGAAAGCTGACTTTCGAAGTATACCCTTGGCGGGCGGTTTGATTACTAAGTCTGGATTAGGTTTCTCGATCTGTAGTGGATCGGAACAGGGAGCTGAGGTTGATGGATTAGAATGAGAAGATTCTGCTTCTTTGCCATCAACAAGACTTTTACTGCCATAATCTTGCGATCGAGTCGCAATCCTTACATGGGACATCATCAATATGGGTTCTTCATTGGCACCCGAGGAAGAACCTATCATCTTACTGTCTTGACTTGGAATGGATCCTTCAAGACAGCAGGAGTTTGGGAACCTTTGATGATCTTCGCAACCTTTTCTCGATGAGGGCAGTCTCTTGTAAAATGTTCTTTGTCACAAATGAGACATGGATAACGAGGTTTGCGATTTTCATCATGGGATTCCGCCTTTTAAGGTTTCTCCTTCGAACTTTTGTCTGTTTTATTCTTCTTCTCTCCTTTCTTCTTCCCACTGGATTTTGATTTAGTCGTAGATGATTCTACAACGTGAATATCGGTGGAAACCTCTGCAGAAGAATCTCCTGTTGGGGAATCAGGCAAGGTTATGATAGGAGAAGAATTCTTGGAAGACTTCTTCTTACTTTTAGTGTTAACCGTACCAATCATACCGTCAGCGGCATGAGATCCCGAAGGATCTGCAGTGATTTGATTCGACTTGGGAAGATCTGGGATCTTTTCGTGTAACATACCTGACTGAGTATAGACCAAGTCAAGGTACTGTGCTTGAGCAATCACTTGCTCCTCAGTAACAGCTCCGGCTTTAGCAACATCTTCAGTGATCCTTGGCAACAAAGATTCTACAAACCACTCAGCCAAGATTTGATCCGGAATAAATACCTTCACTAAACGTCGTTGACGTCTCCACTCATGAATATGATCTGAAATATACATGGATGTCGATTGTTTTAGTGAAGTTAACAATTCCGTGCCATTGTCATATCTGACTGGAAACTGAAAATGAGTTAAAAACGAGGTAGCTAACTGACTAAAATTATAAAAAGTGCCTCGCGGTAACTCAATGTACCACTTGGCCGCGAGACCAATTAGAGTGCGGTGGAAAAGTCTAAGACGGATCGAATCATCTGTGATGGAGTTAGACGCACACCAGAGGTGGTAAGTCATCACAGGGTTCGACGGGTCCTTTCCAGATTTACCTTCGAACTTGGGAATGTCACTGGGCAACTTATTCGGCATTGGCGGCCAAAATGGAAGATAATTAATCGAATCGTTCATTAGGCGCGACAAGTTAGGTAAGTCTAAAGTTGCGATAAATGGTAACTGCCGATTAGGATCCCTAAAACTCTGGGTCATGAGACCAGCCCCAGGAGGAGGATATCCAGGATAACTAGGAATAGGAATCGCGTTCGGGATATTGTATCCTCCTGGAAAATCAAGATTAATCGGACCGTACTGGGGTTGTTGAGGTTGTTGATAAGTGTACCCAGGATACGGTTGATACTGATAAACTGGCTGCTGGACAGCAGGACCGAATTGGTACTGTCCCTGGTACTGTTGGTAGGTGAATTGTGGTTGACTTGTGACAACCGTACTTAAACCAGGTTGTCCTACGGGCATCTGAACCGTAGTTTGAATCGTGGATCCAGACGGTGGTAAAGATGTCTGAGGAGTAGATACAGGAACAGTAGAAACCAGAGCTATCGATACTCCAGAAGTAGGTGGGGTAGATTGAACAGATGTTGCGGCAGTTGCAGTAGTCGTTTGAGATTGAGTACGAGGCGTAGTAGGCCCAGAATGAGGAACTACCGAAGGTACAGAAGTTTGAATATTAGACTGGACTGGTTGCTGGGGTGAACCAGAAACTAAGGGTTGTCCAGTTTGAGATGACAACTGTACACTTGGCTGCAACACCTGTTGAGTTTGCGATGGATCCCACACTATGTTCATTCCGGGGTACTGACCCATAACAGGTTGAGAATATTGAGGACCATAACCAGGTTGAGGGTAGGATTGATAATTGAAAGGTACATTTCCCGTTCCTTGAACATAATATTGACCTTGGGGTGGTTGGAAACCTTGGTTCGAGTACTGACCTTGGGGTAGATACCCCTGAGGCACGTAATGATACTGGGGTTGACCTTGAGGTATAAATTGATACTGGGGTTGACCTTGGGGTACATATTGAGTCTGGGGTTGACCTTGAGGAACGTATTGTACCGTAGGTACGTACTGTCCTTGAGGTTGCCCCCCAGATGCAAATTGTGTACCTTGAGGTTGCCCCCCAGGCGTTAATTCAGGCTGCTCCCCAGGCGGTAACTGGCCACCTTGAGGTTGAGAATTGGGAATAGAACCTGAAATCATAAGAATGTCCTCTACGCTCAACGGCTTTGCACCATTGCTTCCAGTGAACAACCCTTGTTCAATGGGTTGAGGAGATGCTCCCGAAAAAGTACCAGAAAGTGACTGATACCCAGAGGGAACAGAAGGACCGCCATACAAAAAAGATTCAAGCGATTGAGTAAACATGGAAGACTAACCTGACATATTTACGGGAGTATAAAAACCTCTAGGATGATAAGGAGCACGAGGTGGTGAAAAACTTAACGCTGGGTTTTCCAAATAATTAGTCAAAGAAAGATACCAAGTAGTACTTCTAGGTGGATTGTAAAAAATTGATTCACGCTCCCTTAGATCAATAACAGGTTGATTTTCAGGGATAGGGATGCCTACTTCTTCTTCTGGAGCAGGTTCTTCAATAGCTATCAAACCAGAATGAAGATTTTCGGTGATTGCTCTTTCTACCCTAGGTGAATTAGGACCACTAGAAGTTGGAGAGACAAACCCCGATGTTGGAGTAACAAGTTCAGATATCTCAAGTTCTTCACCTATATCACTAGTAGATGAAAAACTACCAACAAGTTCGGAAACCGAAATAGATTCAGGATTATAACCTGTTTCTAGAGTTTGGTAATCAGGATGTACAACCAATGAAGACTCTCCTTCTTCACGTGACCCAACTTTACTGCCACTAGGAGTTACAAGGACTTTCAAGCCTTCAAGATGGCTCGGGACTTCTTCAGGAGGTTGGCCTCGAAGTCTACGGGACTTCCTCAGTAAATCAGCCACGGTTACAAACTCAGCAGACTGGCCCCGAAGTCTACGGGACTGTCTTGGTAATCCAGCCACAGTTAAAAACTTTTAACTACTTCACACGTAAACAAAGTAAAATCTCAATAAAAAACCACCTAAAGCCTCTAAAGAACCAAACAAATTTGAATCACACGCCTAAAGAATCTAGAGATCAAACACACACAAACAGTAACTTTCCGGACCGAAAACACTAGTTGGTGATGAAATCCAACGTCGCAGAATTCAGTACAGAAATGGCGGTTGGAACAGTTACCCTGGCAACCTGCTTGATGAATAGAATGGACCAAGTTCCTCCACTTAACCATCTCAAGTGAATTGAACCCCCCAGAAAATCCAAGTGAGTCTAGCCGACGTCTTCTCCAGGTACAGTGGGATCTTCCCACCACTGTCACCTTAGGGAGAATCCTAAAGAATATGGCCACTAAGGTTACCAACTGAGACAAATACACCTGGGGGAACAGTCTACGATCCGATACGCACGCAAGGGCAGAGTAGCAAGCTCAATCCCCTTGAAGGCTCCTTGACATAATCCAAGGTTTACCAACAAGTGACCCCAGGCTCCTCGACAATGGTTCATCCGAGGTTTACTGTTTTTAATACGTGAATATCTGGCGTCATTCCCAATGAGGAAGGATTGATTCCCACACTGGTTCGGACACGATCTCGTGCTTCTCCTTTAAGAGGAGCTTTCCCTGAGCATAAATGTAACAATTGGATTTCTTCCTACCACAAGATACAGCTACTTGTTTGTTTTTACTGTCTTGGAGAGTTAATTACTCTCCTACTCCAAGACACTAGCCTAAGCTAAGTTGGTGTATCAGAGCCCTAGAAATAAAATGTTACTAGGTGAATTTTAGTTTAAGCATTAATTTTAGTGGTTGTTGTTTAAGTCAAGAGGTGGCGGAGATGAAACTCGTGGTGTAAAGACTCGACTCGAAATCACTAAAAAGATGCACCTAAGATGATTTAAACAATCTTTTCTATTCGATGAACTTCTAAACTAAGAAAGAGTTTGAGAATGCAAATACTTGGTAAACACAAATCTTTCTCAATTAAAGAAATTAAAAGAAGAGCTTTTCCTTTTCAAAGCACTCCAAAACGAGACAACTAGCTATTTCACACAAATTTTCCTTTTCTTTTCAAAGCACTCAATCACTACAAAAACAAAATTTTCCAAAAGAGATTTTTTATATTTTGTAAATAAAACAATCAAAACTAATGAAAATGACTAACTTTGAGAGCTACAAACTATAAAAAGCTACTTGAAGTCAAAGCCTACTAAAAGTCTTTCTGAGGATGTTTTACTTAGCTAAATGTGAGCTAAGGACTAATTTATGCAGAATCACAATTAGTCAAAAAACAACCAGATCTGTCGTTTTATTTTTAAAAATAAAAATCCAAACTTTTAAATACAAGCTTTTCGAAATTTTGAAATGAGAAAACTCAAAGCGGATTCCTCAACAAGGGGAGATTTCATAAATAGTCAGACTCATAAGAAGACTGGTAGACACCAAGGTAATCTGAGGTCCCTACGGCTTCTAAGCTCATAGCCACTACACAACCAAAAACGAAAAACAAACCCAACAAGCAAAATTCCTAGGAATTCCACCTAAAACTCTAATGCTAATGAAATCAAACCAAGGAAAGTTTTTGACAGGGAACAAGCAGGTCTGGGCAATGGCTGAAACCTATAAACAAATTCTAAACTGATAAAAAAGAGAAAAATTTAAAATTTTCAAATTTTTGACAGGGTACGCAGGCAACCTGTTTATACAAGTGCGTCTACGCTGTGTGCACAAAGAAAAGGTGCGTACAAGTACGCACTGTGCTTAACTCAGAGGGTGCGTACCTCTCCCAAAATTATGAAAAATGAAAACTAACTCAAAATTAATTAAATTCACCCAATCCCACAATCATCAAGTCAAAAACAGAAACAGAAAATACAGTTTCTCAGGTCAAAGTATAGACAAAGAAAACAATCAAATCCCCAATATGGTCACCATTTTGTCGCACGGAATGTGTCGATCTTGCGGAGAAGATAGACCTTCCTAGAATCTAAAGAAGACCTAATGACAAGCAAACCAACCAGACAATATCTTTCTCTAAATATGTTTCAATAAACAATTAGCAAACAAGTGTTTTTAGGGCCTACCTTTGGTCCAACGCAAGCTTGTGGATGCCCTCACTCCTTTGATCCAAATGAGCTCCTTTTTGCGAATCTGCAGACACAAACAAGGCAAACAAATTAAATAGCACCTGAAAAACCAATTGCATAAAACATATTTAACATGAAAGTCAAGGAGTCCATGAAACAAATAACATAAGATACTTGTTGAGAAAAATGAATTTGATTGTATTAATTCAAAAGAAGAAGAACCTTACAACGTTTGCCTTGACGTTGTACAAGCTCCTCCCAGGGTCCAACAAGATGTCTCCTCTACTTTGACAAGTTTCACTCACTCTCCAATGGAACCAAGATGTATGTGATCTTTCCTCTCAAGCTCAACCAAAGAGTCTCAATTTCACCAGCATTTACCCTCAAAATGTTCAGCTTCTAACCTCCCTAGACCTCACCCCAATGCCTGTATTTATAGTGCAATGGAGGGAAGTTACTAGGTCCTCCTTCAAAGGGATAAAGCCCTCCTTCAAAGGGATAGCTCCTTTAGTAAAGGGATTAGCTCCTTCTCTTTTGGGATGCATGAACCACCTCAGAGCGAACAATCCAAGTCAAAATTCCTTCTAGAAAACTCTAGAATTAACCCAAAGTGAGTTTTTAAGATAAAACTTGCACCTTTTGACTTTCACAGGGGTCTGCACCTACACCGTTAGGAACAGAGCGGGTAGGTACGCAGCTTTTGTACACAGAAGGTGCGGGACCGCAGGTGACCATGAGAGAAAGTGCGAAACCAGAGTTACATTGATATTTAATGTCTTTCTCCCACTTCTAAAGCTTGATTTGAAGAGCTGAGGTCTTAGACTTGCTTAGGAGGACAGTACAAGTGATGATAAACCCATACTGACTGCAAATAATCATGGTGACGATATTTTTGTGTAACAAGTTCTAAATGCTATTATCGCAATGTCTTCAATCTTCATTCTGATTTGATGATATCCTGAACGAAGATCCAACTTGGTGAAGTAAATTGATCCATGCAATTCATCCAGTAATTCATCAATGACAGGAATCAGGAACTTATCTTTAATAGTGAGCTTGTTGAACTCCCTATAATCCGGACACATGTGCCATGATCCATCCTTCTTGTGCACCAATACTACTGGAGCAGAGAAAGAACTTTGACTCGGTTGAATTATACCAGCCTCTAGCATTTCTACAACCATACGTTCAATTTCGCTTTTTTGGACATAGGGATATCTGTACGGCCTGATGTTTGGAGGAACACTTCCTGGAATCAGATGAATAGCATGATCATGATCACGCATAGGTGGGAGACCTTTGGGAGTCTCAAATACCTTGGAATGATTGTCCAGGACTTTTTGGAGATCTGGAGGAATAGATGATTCCGATGTGGAAACATCTAGCGAACATAATTGTGCAATTACACCTCTTTGCTCCTTTTTTAGAAGCTTTATCATACCACTAGAGCTGATTATCTTTCCTGGTTTCCCTGCAATACCCCTTAATTCAACTTCCTTTCCTTTCGTAGAAAATTTGATGAAAAGTTCTTGAAAATTAAAAGCTATTGTACCCAAGGATTGTAGCCATTGGACTCCTAGTACAACATCAGCACCTCCCATTGGAATGGAAAGCATTGGGCTAATCAATACATATTCTCCCATGGATAACTTGATATTATGGCACTTTCCAGAGCAATTTATTGCTCCTCCATTTGCAATCATCACTTGACACTCTGGTGTTGGATATAGGAAGCAATTCAATTCTTTTTCTACCCTACAATGAATAAAATTGTGGGTGCTTCCTGAATCAATCAACACTATTAACTTTTTCTTCTTGATTTTTCCTTCTATCTTGATGGTTTTAGGAGTGGTAATTCCTGCTAATGCATTACAAGATATGGTCAGATTTATTTGTTATTCATCTAGGCTTTGTTCCTAGAGTATATCCTCTTCTTTTGACCTTTCTTGCTCCTTTTCTTCTTCCTCTTGACAATCTATGTAGAATAATTTCTTCTCAGCACACTTATGACCTTTAGTGTATTTGCTATCACAACTGTAACAAATCCATTTTGCTCTTTTATCTTCTAATTGTTGTGGTGTCAACCTTATAGGTTGTGGAAGACTAGAGGCAACAACACTTCCGTCTTTATAGTTATGAGTGGTATGCTTCCTGGTTGCCATAATTTTGATTTCCATTTTTCTTGCTAACCTGAATGCCTTCTCTAATGAATCAGGTTCCCAAAGGCGAACGTCATGTTGGATATTATCCTTTAAAGACCCTATGAACACATCAATCCTATGCTCCTCTGGAATATCTTTTACCCTTATGTTCAATTTTTGGAACTCCTCAATGTGCTCCATTATTGAACCCTTTTGTTTGAGACTTATCAATTGGCTAAAAAAAGTGTTGCTTTTTGTATCCTCATAATGTGCTATCAATTCTTCTGTAAAAATTGTCAAAGTGATAAATTGTTTACGAGAGAAAAGCCATTGATACCATACAAACTGATTTGGTTCCAAATATAAAGATGCCATACGTACCTTTTGTGTGTTTTGCACATTATTGAGATCGAAGAACTGCTCCATCTGTAATATCCATGTGGCGGGATCCTTGCCATCAAACTTCCTCATATCGATTTTGGGAATATGGTGAGTATTCGATCCAACATTAGAGTCTATAGAATCATGATTAACATTTCTTTTGTTCTCATCATGAGTTTCCTTTAGTACCCTTTCACCCTTATTGACCATTTCTTGTAGAAAGTTATTCATATTTATCTTCAATTCTTCCATCTTCTCATCCATGCCATCAATTTTAGCTTCTACGCCTTTCTTTAAAACATCCATCTTAGCTTCTACATCCTTCCTTAAACCATCCATCTTAGATTCTGTTGCTTTTTGTGCAAGTGAAACTTGTTGCACTCGTTCTTGTAATTTTGATATATCATATAGCATTCCTTCTTCTTCTTCATGAGTCATGCTAGAGCTTCCAGGTTCCTTACTAGGTGTTTGCATTTTCTTTCCTCGAGGCATCAGTTACCGATAATAATTCTCTATTATGCCCTTTGAATTCCTTCAAAACAAATTTTCAAACCAAGCTTGAGCAAAAATTTAAGAAAATCTACACACCGTTTTTCACTTTGTAGGAGCTCGATATTGCCTCTGATGTATCTCTATACTTTCCAATCATATAATTCTGAATTTGTGACCCGCAGTAGCCCTTTGTGTCCTCTTTCCAATGCCACAAGTCTGACCCAAATTGGTTTCTGCAAGGAAGAGTTATGCGAAATCTCCCACATTGACTTGATTATAGACTAGTTCAGTAGAGCGAACTTGTATAACGTGCCACGAGTCATTGTTTCAACCTTTGGATCTGAAAAATGCATACAAGAAACTAAAGTCCATTCTCTTTCTGTACCTTCTTACAAAATTTCAATCCGATCCACAGAGAGAAAGTTATGACGATTTTCCCCAGGTCACCTGTTTGGAATGTAATTCAGGAGTCTGCAGAAAGACCAAATTCCTCAGATCATATCTTCGCAAATATAGTGCGAAAAGCTCTGAAATTCGGAGTCGCGGTTCAGCGCGATTTCTTCTCAAATGGGTTTTTTTGCAACTTCTGAAATGTCGCAGAAAAAAAGTTATAGAAAAAATTCCACGATGACCTGTTTGGAGCAACGAAACCCTAGAATCCAAAGCTCTGATACCAAATGTTATGAAACTAGCTCAAGAAAGATAGAAAAGATAGATCAACGCCTTAGAATTTAGCCTCTTCGAGGGTGCAACCTCCTTTACATTACATAAATGAACAATTCTTGGATGATTCAAATGACAAAACCTCCTTTCTATATATAGGAGTCTAAGGAGTCACAATATAATCCAACCGACCTAACAATAATAATATAAAGCCACAAAAATAACTATAGAGGGATTCTATGGGGCACAGTAATAACAATATGGGGGCAAAAGGGGCACAAAAGTATTAATAAGGGGTATAACTACAATAGTAATGGGGTAATCACTATTTTTATAGGGACCCAACATTGTTGCAATCTCTGGTAGAGAATCACCATAGTAGCAGGCTTATTGGAGAAGACATAAAATGATGACTATGGTGGTTGGGAGTCCAAGATTCTAGGCACAAGAGAAGGTCCAAGGTGCAAAGAAAAACAAAGAGTTTGTAGCCATTTGTTAGATAGAAAATGGGCTCAAAGTTTATATCGAACCTTCTCCACTAATAAGTGCTATGAAATAGATTTATAATGGTATGTGGTAGTCTGAAAATGGCCTTCTAGATCAAAATTTATTGATTACCAAAGTTAGGTTCTTAAGGTCCTAAGCAAGCTGAAATATCAGAGAAAGCTAGAATTTTGAGACCTCAGCAAGACAAAATTTCAAAGGGTTGGAGTTCCGAGAGCTGATTCTCGGAACCCAACATCAGAGAAGGCTTAAAACATCAAGACCTCATATCAGAAGTACTGACAACAAGCATATTGGAATATGAGAGTGGGCTGGAATCATGGAAGCCTGAGACCATCTGAACCTCAAAGTTTCATAAGTCCTTATGAATGATTTCTTTTAAAAAGTGTCAAAGCTACGAGGAGAAGGATTTACAAATAAATTGACTGAAAAACCAAAGAACCAAGGGACCCTTTCTCTCTCATCAAATAGTACACATGGTAGCAGGTGATTGGGACTTAGAATATGATGAGGAAGATGATATTAGCATGACATGGCTGCATGAAGGACACATGGTAGTTATATTCATTATTTTGGGTGTCATAATAGGGAAAATTCAGGTGACACATGTCACCACTAAGGAGATGCCACGTGGAGATGATGACATCAACATGATGTCATGTCAAAGGTTAGCCTTTTCAAGTATGGAGTTTTCATAACTCTTGTGTAATTATTTTACAGGAAAGTTCCAATCTAATGTGTGGAGCTCTTATGTTGATTGGAACATGGTCATGGGGACCGAAAGAACTAAGGGCTTAGAGAAGGCCTAGTACTTAAGTGCTATGGAAGTATATCAGAGGTCAAAGATTTTAGAACTCCTTTGTAAATGTGTTTTGGAGAAACGTTAGGATGACAACGGCTCTAATGTGTTGGTGCTTGGTTGAGGAAGCAAAACGAAACAAGGGGAGTGACCAAATATGTAAGGAGATAGGCCCTTAATAGGAGCCTGAAGGCCTTAACACATAATTGCTAAGTCACCAGTCACAACATCTCATTGCATGGTGTAAAACAAAAGGGGACTAAGCATAAAGGGGCTCGGAAGCTCACGACCTCATTGTTTCATAAAATTTATTTTAATAAAAGTTATGATAGATGAAGGCTCTAACATTCTAGCACTTATGTAATATATCGATGGTCAGAGGCATGGGTCCAATGGAGGAAAAAGAAGTGTAGGAATTTACAGGGTAAGTTCCTCAGACAGAACACCAAAGGACACCGCTCACAAACAGATCACAGATCAATACACCAGTACTTTTGACGTGGTTAAAACCCTCAAAGAGGGAAACAATCCACAGCCTGAGCCAACGCGGCCACTTCAGGAAATTTATTAATAAAAGAATGAAAATTTACATAAGCTTCTCTCATGGACGAGTTAACCTACAAATGACCCTCCATGCTCTTTAAATAGAGATCATGGACCAATCGGGTGTTAAGCCACGGATCAAGTGTCGGTAATACTGAGGAGAGAATGACCCGTCGGATCACTACATATCGTGGCCGTCAGATTGTAAGTTACAAAATGTACATAGTAAAGAAACACACTTTACCTAACTCTATACTAGAGCAAGTTATACTTAACCATTTCCTATGTGTCAGAATATCCTAACATCCCCCCTTAAGAACAACTTGGGATAGGATTGAAGGATTTACAAATATGACACAATAGGAGAAGGAAGGAGGCACTAGAGCCTATCCCCCCTTAGTGACAACTTCCTCAACTCCAACCATAAATCAAAGTTTAGTGAACTTCGCCTCTGTGAGAGCCTTTGTGAAGATGTCTGCAACTTGATCATCTGTTGAACAATATTGCACTTCAAGAACATGGTCGTGAATGAGCTTTCTGATGAAGTGTATGTGCAGTTCAATGTGTTTGTTGTGCTGATGTTGGACTGGATCTTTGCATAGTTGAATGGCACTTTGATTATCACACCAAAGTGTAGTCGGATGTTGCTACTGAAAGCCAAACTCTGACAGGATCTTACAAAGCTACAAGGGTTCCTTACTAGCTTCTACAGCACCACGATACTCTGCTTCTGCTGAAGAAAGAGAAATGACACCTTGTTTCTTGCAAGCCCATGTAATAGGTCCTGAACCAAGAGTGAACACATAACCTACAGTAGACTTCCGATCATCAGGGTCACCAGCCCAATCGGAATCAGTGAAACCAACCAATAGAGGAGATGCTTCAGCACTGTAATGAATCCCAAACTGAACTGTACCTCGAACATAACGAAGTATTCTTTTAGCTGCTTTCCAATGACTTTCACGTGGGTTTTGCATAAACCGAGCAACAAGGCTAACAGCAAAGGAAAGGTTAGGGCAAGTATGGGTTAGATACAAAAGTTTTCCTACAAGTTGATGGTACAAGGTAGCATCAACTTCAGGAGAAGTACAAGTGACTGAAAGTTTGACTCCAGACTGAAAGGGAGAAGGGGTTGGCTTACAGTCTTCCATGTCAAAATGGCATAGAATATCACAGGCATACTTGGACTGGGAAAGGGAAACACCTTCCTTGGATTGCAAGACATGAAGACCAAGAAAATAATGTAAGTGTCCTAAGTCTGTCATTTCAAACTTCCTTTTAAGGCTAGTCTTCATATGGTTTATAAGGTTGGGATCACTACCAGTCAGGATAAGATCATCAACATAAAGAACAAGAATGATAAGAGACTTGCCCACTTTCATGGTGTATACAATATTGTCAGAATGACACCTAGAAAAGCCATTTTCTAAAAGAAAGTTATCCATTTTGGCATACCAAGCTCGAGGAGCTTTCTTGAGACCATAAAGGGATTTCTTAAGCTGACATACAAGGCTGGAGTCTGTTTGTATAAAGCCAATAGGTTGTTCCATATAGATTTCTTCATGCAAGTGCCCATGCAAGAAGGCAGATTTAACATCCATCTGATGGAATTCCCATTTGAAAGAGGCAGCAAGGGAAAGAACAAGGCAGATAGAGTTCATTTTGGCAACAGGGGAGAAGGTTTCAGTATAGTCAATGCCTTCAACTTGCGAAAAACCCTTAGCAACAAGACGAGCTTTATGTTTATCAACTTTCCCATCTGGTCCATACTTTGTTCTGTAAACCCATTTGCATCTAACAAGTTTTCGTCCCTTTGGTAGAGGAACAAGATCCCATGTATCATTTGCCAATAATGAATGATATTCTTCATTCATAGCTGCTTCCCAATCTGGATGGCCTGAAGCTTCTGCAAAGGTGTCAGGATCATAATTCACTGAAGCTTGAGCCAGTAAAGAAGAGGCTATATCAAACTGAGAACGTGTACGTCGCTGATCTGTAGGATCACCGGCAAGATCACCTATTGCATCCCGAGTAGCACGGACCCATTTTGGAAGCTGAGGAGCTGAAGGAGGATCATGAGAAGGTGGGGGAGGATTTTCATCCTCGCTTTCATCATCTGAAGAAGAAATATTTTCAAAAGTAGAAGAGATAGGGAGAGGTGGCACATCCGCTGAACTAGGCTCATAGGCCGATATATTTTCAGCAAACTTTACATCTCTTCTAATGATAACATTTTTGGACTTAAGTGGAATAATTCTATATCCTTTGACATCTTCAGAATATCCAACAAAAATACATTTTTCACTCTTAGGTTCTAAAGCTTTATGTTTCTCATCTGGAATATGGGCCCATGCTTCACTTCCAAAAACACGAAAAAGACTTAAATTTGGTTTAATTGAGCTCCATGCTTCTTCTAGAGTGATATTCTTTAAAACCTTAGTAGGAGTGCGATTATTATGTAATTTTCACAGTTAATTGCTTCTGCCCAATAATTAATACTAAGTCCTTTAGATTGAAGCATACAATTAGCCATTTCCTTTAAGGTGCGATTCTTCCTTTCAGCGACACCATTTTGTTGTGGAGTATATGGAACAGTATGTTGCATTTGAATTCCATTCTCAGTGCAAAAGTTGATGAATTTGTTGTTAACATATTCTCCGCCGTTATCAGATCTTAGCTTAAGAATTTGATGTCTAGATTGTTTTTCAACAAAGGCCTTAAAGGCCAAGAACATGTTAAATACTTAACTCTTGAGTTTTAAGAAGTATACCCAAGTGCGTCTGGAGAAATCATCAATGAAAGTTAAGAAATACTTGTAGCCAGAGAATGAAACAACTGGAAGTGGACCACATAAATCACTATGCATGAGCTGTAAAGGGGCTGAGGCGTGCCAAGAGGCACGTTTTTCAAAACTTTCCCGATGATGTTTTCCGAGTACACATGCAGAACAAACACCATCTCTGCAAGATACCATTGGAAGACCTGTCACCATATTTTATTTACGTAGATTCTGAAGAGAGCAATAGTTTAAGTGACCAAATCGCTCATCCCAAAGTTTGCTCACTTCATCATTATGAGCAACAAATACTGAGGGAAGATTTGATGACCCAAAGTTGTGAAACTTATGCAACCTTGTAGAATCATCAACAATGCCAGTAGCTAAAATCTGTCTAGGATCTCTTAGGTCCTTAATTACAACATCGTGAGGTGAAAATTCAACGATTTTACCTTTACCTGAATGAGTTATCTGATATACAGATAGAAGGTTGCAGGATGAGGTTGGAACACATAATACATCATTAAACTGACCATTATCTATATGAACAGTTCCAGTCCCTACAACACTAAGAGATCTATCATCACCAACATATATATTTTTGTTGTTACAATTATTTAAAGAAGAAAACATGGCTTTGTTTTTGGCCATGTGATAAGAAGCTCCAGAATCAATGAGCCACTCATGAGAATGAGAAGAAGAAGATACATTTAGTGCATAGCCAGATCGACATGCTTGACAACCACATGCAGAAAGTGCCATTCCTGAGGATGAAGTTGAAGTTGAAGAGTGCTCCCAATGGATGTTATGCTTCTTCATTGTTGATTCCAAGGCTTCCATCTTCTTAAAGCATTTGGATTCTAAGTGGCCATCTTGATTACAAAAGTTGCAATGTCTATCAATCTTCTTCCCTTTGTTTTTATTTGTCTTATCATTTTGTTGAAATGATTTTTCATTTTGAGGCTGAAATTGCTTAGGACCCTTGTTTGGTTTAGGACCATTCCTTTTAGGATACAACTTCTTAGGATTCTTTGGATTTGGTTGCTGCTGGGCGGCTAAGGCTTTCTTAGAAGAGTTTCCAAGATTAACAAGACCAACGTGTAAGAGTTTTTCTTGTTCTCTTATTAAAGAATCACAAAAAGAATCAAAGGAAGGGGACTTGTAGTCTTGTCCTTGAGAAATGAAGGCTTCTCTTGTAGAATGGAAGGTGGAAACAAACACAGAGTAGGCTGGTCCCAACTTAGTAAGAATGAAATAGATAAGGTTACTATCTTCTTTCCTAACCTTAACACCTTCCAAGAGAAGTCTAAGGGTCTTGAACTTGGACAAAAAATCTTCAATGCAAGAAAAATTATTTGGGTCCAATGTAAGCAACTAATTTTGAAGTTGATGGGCACTAAGTTCATTTTTTATTCCAAAAAATTTAGTAATTTGTTTCAATGCTTCATCAGGAGTATCAAGTTCTGCAATATGGAATCTATGATCTGGATAAATAGACATCCCTATCAACCCACGTGCTTGATCTTGCCTATTTTCCCATTTAGCTGCCTTATCTTCATCTTTCGGTTTGGTTTCTTGGCTTGAGGCTATTCTGTAAAGACCTTTACTTCTAAGTAAATCCATAATGTAGGACCACCATCGGAAGTAGTTGGTGCTGTCAAGAATAACTTGGCATGGACTTTCCATTTTAATAGAAACTGAAGTTATAGATGCTGAAACTAAGTGATGCAATGGAAAGATCTCAAAAAATTAGGCTGTTTAAAAAAAAACGGTTCTGTAAACAGCTTCCGGATGAAGAAGTTATGGCTTTTTGAAGAAAATTTAATGAAGATGTTGACGAAGTGCAGGAATGTGTGGAAATGAAAACTCCGCCCCCACAAAAAGGAGACTTGAACTCAAGACCTCTACTCTCATAAATTAGCTTTGGACCAAGTGAGCTATACAAAAAGTTTGAGAGAGAGAGAGAGAGAGAGAGAGAGAGAGAGAGAGAGAGAGAGAGAGAGAGAGAGAGAGAGAGAGAAAGAGAGAGAGAGCGGGGGGTTGAAGCTTTGGGTTGCGTGCTTGCTTTGAGAAAGCTCTTTTTCCCTACAAAACAAAAAACAAAAAACCCAACATGGACATACAAAAAAAAACGAACCTTACGACTCAAAGTTAGCTTTAGCCGGAAACTAAATATTTTCCTCAATGTTTTTTATTTTCCGAGATGACACTAAGGCGCAGCAGAAAAGAGCATACGCATGAGAAAAATCCTTCCTTTCTGTTTCTGATTTGCCCAGATCGCACAGGGTCGTGGAGCAAAGAGCATACGCAGAAATGAAAGGTATAGATCCGGTAATTAAAAAATCTAAATAAACCGAAACCGAAATAAACAGAGAGAAAATAACTGTAAACTGCAAATAAACATTGTATACCTCCAGATCTTAAAAATGACGCAGCTAGGGCTACCGGAAACCATTTCGCGTGAAACGAAAGGGGTTCCTCACTGGAACAGATGCTCCCAACACAAGAGAGTAGTCCTCTCAGCCCGAAAGTAGTTAGAAACAGTAGATCTAGGAAACGGTAGTCGGATGCAGTTCTACCAGCTTCAGATTTGGATCACCAACAGACGCGGCCCTAAAATAGCTCTGATACCTTGTAGGAATTTACAGGGTAACTTCCTCAGATAGAACACCAAAGGACACCGCTCACAAATAGATCACAGATCAATACACCAGTACTTTTGACGTGGTTAAAACCCTTAAAGAGGGAAACAGTGCACGGCCTGAGCCAACGCGGCCACTTTAGGCAATTTATTAATAAAAGAATGAAAATTTACATAAGCTTCTCTCATGGATGGGTTAACCTACAAATGACCCTCCATTCTCTTTAAATAGAGATCATGGACCAATTGGGTGTTAAGCCACGGATCAAGTGTCGGTAATACCGAGGAGAGAATGAACTGTCGGATCACTACATATCGTGACCGTCGGATTGTAAGTTACAAAATTTACATAGTAAAGAAACACACTTTACCTAACTCTATACTAGACCAAGTTATACTTAACTATTTCCTATGTGTCGGAATATCCTAACAAGAAGAAGGGGACAACGCAGAAAGTGCTAGGAACCTCACTATCTTGTGTTTTCGTAACATTTCCTTAAATAGAATTTGTGAAATAAAAGGGCTCCAATATTGCAGTACAAAATGTTAAAGGATGAATGGGTCAACAACTAGAGAGTAAATGCACGCATAAGAGTTGGCTTCGTAGGACTAATGGTGACCACAGATTGCTGAGTTAAGATGATGAGGACCATGATTCTCAAAAAAGAATTCTTGGGCTTGTCTTGATGTGGAAATAAATCCATCTCTAATATCATGTGTACACCTTATAGAAATAAATGAAGAACAAATAATCCATGCTGAATTATTGCCAAGATATGTGAGGCATGAATAAGCATGGGGAGTCTCATTGGAGTGTGTAGGTGGACTGAGATTAAATTATCAGCATGAAGAATCACACAAGGAATTGGTGAAGTGAACAAAGCCAATTTTCACATTTTAATGCAGCGACATAACTTGTGAAAAGAGACACAACAAAAGAATGGAATGCCATGCCAAGAGTACATTCTTGGGAAGTGTGGATGACGACATAGACAAAATTCAGCTCAGTGTAGTAGAGGAACAAAATTCAGGATTCCCATTGAGAAATTGGGGGAATACAACATTGTTGTGTATATGCTAAAGAGAGTGGAGGAGAGTGTGTAAAAGTTATGAAACTGGCCCAAGTGTCAAAATAAAGTAGAGTGTTGCAGAGATTCTATGCAATAGAAGGAAGAGAGTAGAGTATATGTAGTTGAGAGTAGAAGGATGAGCATAGTGTGCTACTGCAGAGTGAGCAGAGGATAGCATGTTGTTTTATGAGGCTGAGAGAACCTATGGAACAATAGAGGACAAAGATAAGAAGCATGATACTAGAATGAAGTAGATTTATATTTCTCTATATATGTATTTTCCCCTATTTTCAGTGTGATAGTTGTATGAAAGGTAGAGCAATGGCTAGAAAAGGCAGTCACCTGCATTCATAAGAGGTTGGAGCCTCTTGGCAAGTGGGTTTTTTCTATCGTAAGTGGGTTGATGCCTCCTTTGAGTGGGTTCTCACAAAAAAAAATGATGTAATTAAGTAAGTGCTTTATTTACATCATAATAAAAACAAACTGGTGGTTTTTTCCCTTTTGGTTCCATGTAAAAATACCTATGTCAATATGTGTATTTTTTTCATGTGATAGATTCTAAGTACATGTTAATGGCTTGTCTTGTCGATCAGCTCTATTGTGTATGCAAGATCTCAAAATTAATTGACATAGTGAAAATATTTAAAGACTTATACCTAAAATTGAAATAAATTCACTATTACTAATCCAACCCCCACTCTCACTAATTCCTTATTCCAACAATATTTGTTGGCACATTGCAAATATTTTGCTTTAGGAGTCAGTGTTGGAGGCGTGTACAAACATGATGTCACTAGAAAAATTCATCAAGCATTGACTTCTACAACGATTTCAAAAAAACAATCTTTGGCATCATAGGTATGGTCACATAAATTATCATTATTTGTTATTGTTACAAAACAAATAATGGTTGAAGGACTCCCTATGTTAAAGAATGAGTGTGTTTTTATGAACATTGTGCATTAGGAGAAATTCACAGAGATGAATTCCCCATTAATTCTGATAGCAGAAAAAGAGATGTATTAGAACTTGTGCATTCTAACCTTTTTGGACCCATGCAGACTAGATCCCTAGGAGGTGCTTATTATTTTTAGTTGTTTATTAATGACTGCACGAGGTACAGATGGTTGTACTTCCTTAGGAAAAAGAGTGATGTCTTTGAGTATTTCGAAGGATTCAAAAACATGGCAGAAAAGAAAATAGGGAAGTTCGTAAAGATCCTTCTTTCATATCAAGGGGGAGAATACAAATTGGGGAACTTCATAAAATACTACAAGGATCATGGAATATTGCAGCAATTTAAAGTACAGTACACTCCACAACAGAACAATGTTGCAGAAAGGAAAAATAGAACATTGGTGGAGTGTGCACGGAGTATGATCAAAGGTAAGATCCTCTCAAATGCGTTTTGGGTAGAAACCATTAACACTATTGTATATTTATAGAATAGAAGTTCAACAAGGTATCTTGATCAAAAGACCCCATTTGAATGCTTGCATTGTTTTAAAACAACAATTCATCAGTTGAGGGTATTTGGGTGTAAGGCCTTTTCACATATTCTGAAGGAGAAAAAAACGAAACTTAATGTTAAATGTATAAAATGTATTTTTGTAGGATATTGCTCAAAATTTAAAGCATATAAAATATTTGATCCATTTACTAACAAAGTATTTGCAAGTAGGGATGTAATTTTCCATGAAAAGGAAGATGAAGGCAATAAGGAAAACACTTATGAGAAGTGGAATATACTTTCTAAAGTTGAAGACAATAATGAAAAACAAGTAGAAGAAAACAATGAGAAATAAAACCGTGAGGAAGAATTTAGTAACTTGGACATCACCAACAGTCAAAGCCCAGCCAAAAGTGGAGAAGTACCTTCAAAGAATAGGGGTTAAGACAGTCAAGTACGAAGGAGGTATACTCAACAGATTTTCCTACCTGAAAGCTACAAGGACTATGCCCTGATGCCTAATGTTTTGAATGTCATATACCCAATGAGTTTTAATGAAGCTTATGAACATGAAGTGTGGAGAAAAGAAATGGAGGAAGAATATGAATTCTAATTTAAAAAACAAACTTGGGAATTGATTGAATTTCGTAAAGGAAAAGAGCCCATAGGATGTAAATGGTTATGCAAATCCAAGTTTAAAGAAGATGGTAGTATAGATAAATATAAATATATATTGGTGGAAAAAGGGTATTCAAAAAAGGAGGGTATTAATTATGCAGAAATATTTGCACGTGTAGCTAAATTGAATACTATTAGATTGTTAGTTGCATTAGCTACAAAGTACCAATGGAATTTGCACCAATTAGATGTTAAGTCTTCTTTTCGAAATGGTGATTTAAAAGAGGAGGTGTATTTGAAAAAACGCAAAGGGTTTCTAAAAAAGGGGCATGAACATTTAGTTTGAAAATTAAATAAATCTTTGTATGGGTTGAAGCACGCACCTAGGTCATGGTATGAAAACATAGATTCTTTCTTTCTTCAACAGGGCTTCATGAGGAATCAAAGTGATCCAAATCTGTATACCAAGTTTGATTCAAAGTGGCATGTAGTAATCCTTTATTTGTATGTTTATGACCTAATTATTACATGAAATTTAGTCAAGTTAATTGATGGAATTAAGAATCATATGTCATAATTATTTGAGATGAAATATCTTGGTGAGTTACATTATTGTTTAGGTCTTGAATGTGGAGAGATGTTAGCCAAAATTTTGTTACTCAAAGTAAGTATGTTAGATAAGTGCTTAAATGGTTTAATATGGATAAGTGCAAAGTTTCCTTTGTTCCATTGTAGAAGAATGTGAAACTACATTTTGATTATGTCTCAAAGGAGGCAGATGGTACGTTGTATAGACAATTGGTGGGAAGCTTGAATTTTCTTACTAAAACTAGAATTTGCATAGAATACTCTGTTAATGTGTTAATTCCACTTATGCCAAGAGCTCTAGAAAGCCATTGGAAAGAAATATAAGGAGTACTCGGGTATCTTCAATGAACAATTGATTTTGGTATCAAGTATAATAATTCATTTGATGTTCAGATGGAAGGTTGCTCATATTCAGATTGGGCTAGTAATCTAGATGATAGAAGATATACTAAAGGTTATCAATTTAGTATTAGATCCAGGATTGTGTCATGAAGTAGAAAGAATCAACCTACTATATCTTTTTCATCTACAGAGGAAGAGTACAAAACTTTGTGTGCAACAACTTGTGAAGTTGTTTGGTTGAAACGAGTTCTTCAAGAATTTGGAGAAGAACAAAAGAATGCTACAGTGATCAAGTGTGACAACCAACACTCGATTAAATTGGAAAATAATCCAATCTTTCATGCAAGGACATATCATGTTGATTCTAAGTCTAATTTTATTAGAGAGAAGAGACAGTCTAAATAATTTTTTTTCAATATTGTAATACCTGTGAAAATCTTGTTGATATTTTTACAAAGCCCCTTCAGAGGATAGAATTTGAATTATTTAGGGAGATGTTAGGTGTGGAAATAAATCCTTTTTCCATTAAGGGGGGAACTTGAAAATAATGTAGAAATGGATGATAAGTTGTTTTGATTGTGTTATCACTCTGTAAATTCCCTAGGCTGAGGAGAGAAATTGCAGAGATAACCACAAACCACTTCTAGGTCCAAATCTAACCCTTCTTACCTTGGAAAGGGATCTCTGACTTAGATTGATAGAAATGATTTGATATTAGGCTAGGTATGATGGTCAATAAGGTATGATTTTCAGTGGTCTTTTGATGAGAAAATATACAAATCCATTGGGCATGGATTCATGTCAAATCAATTTTTTGTCGAGCGATATAATCAAAAGAGGAGGGGTTACTTCACAAGGGAAATATAGGTAGCCTTAGTGGTGGAATTTATGTTAAATTGTTGTAGAGGGTGGGTGTATAAAGGCGAAAGTCAACACATAGAGAATCAATAACCTAGATAAATTCTAAATTATTGCTTTAAGATGAAAACATTGATTACTTGGAAAACTAAATCAAAGCACCATGAAAGATGAATTCTAAAATAACATCTAGGTTTTCCCATGAAAGAAGGTATAAATTTAATAAAATTAAAAACATGAGACAACTCAAAAAATCAAAGGAGCACCAACCACCAAAATTCTGACACAGGAATCCTTACAAATCACCTTCTAACTTTCATTCATTCACTGGCAAAGTTTGCAGGACATACAGTGCACCAAAAAGTTTTCTCTTCTCTGATCTAACATAACCCTTTTTCCATTTCATGCACAACATAAAATAGACTTAAATGAGTCAGTTCCCACCTCTAGGGGTTGAATTCCTAATTAGGAATGTTGCTTCTACCTTCTTGCAAGGAAAATAGGAGTAACCTCCTAAAGACTAGGGACTGTTTAACCAAATCTTTTCTAAACATTTGTCATTAATTCCTGAACTCCAAATCAAGCCTATGAGTTATTATATGCTTTATTACAATTACTAAAACTATAAAAAAAAATTACATGATACTTTTACTTCGGTAACTCGGTCAAAAAGATGATTGTCTAGACTTGTAATGTCTCCCTTGCAGCAAAAACCAAAGCCAAAATGCACCTGCTATATTTTTCGCAGCGATTGATTCATTGCTTGTGCATTCCCACCACTATTGGAACTATTTTTTGCCTGGAATTTTCATATTTCCTAAAGTATAATCTGGACTGAGATGATTTTTTGATATCAAGTTAATATCATCATAACCATTCTCCAAAATAGATGTGAGCCAAATATGACTCACAGTTCTTGAGAAAATATAAAAAATGGATGTAGATGATGGTAGCTCATTTCTCGAAAACCATGAAGTATTTTGGGATTAAATTAATTTATTTTATTCATCCCACCCCGATGCATATATTATAATAATTCCATGGAAAATGGGTACAGGTTTTAAGAGATAAGGTGAAATTACTTTGTACAACGCAATTTCAGAGTGAGTTGTCTTTGCATGGCTTTAATCACATGCTTAAACTTTGGCTGAGAAAAATTCAATGATTGATTATGTTACCACCATTATAAACGTATTTTAAGTTTCCACACACAAAAAAGTATGCCAATAATTTGATTTTTAATTAAACCCTAATGCTTATAATAGTTTCACAGCAACTTGTGGAGCATTCCAAGTTTTTTATTCTTGCAGCCTATCTCTAAAAAAATGAAACTAATGGGTAGTCTTTAAATGTACCTGTGAAGCTCATGAATATATGAAACATCACTGAAAATGAAAGCAAGCCTCCAAAACACTATCTCCCTTTGTTATTAGGTTCAGAGCAACGTTTGCACCACCTGTGGCTAGGGTTCTTTGAGAGAGACAACTAAACACGAGGTTGATCAATGATACTCAATTGAAGTTCTAAATATAGATATGTAGGGTTCAAGGCACACATTGCCACGAACTTGATTATTTATTGAGACGTGCAGCGGGTTCCTTAGTTTCACAACAGATTCCAACTTTCACAGCAGATTAAACTTCCAGATATGTAGATCTTTTCCTTTCGACCTCAAATGAATAGAAAGACTAAAATGAAAAATACTCCTATAACATAGGACCCTAATGTTGGATCCAATGGGGATGGAATACTACCTGTGAGGTGCCAATAACACTGTAGACCATGTGCTTGACCAGTTGGTTGATCCCAAACTTGCAAAACTAAACTTAAAGGTTGTTTTCCAAGCAAGCCTAGTGATCACATCATTTCCTATTTTAACCTACTAAAATGACTACAATATCAACTGATAAAATTTTTCCAATGCAACCAGTAAAGCAATTAGCTACTTGACTGAAGCGTGCATTAAGATTCTCTGGGGAGAAAAATAAACTCAGAAAATGGCAACTCAAATTTCTCATTGAAAACCTCTTCATGATCAATAAATACCTCATCGTTCTTTTTTTCTAATGACTTCAATAACCTTCCAAAAGGGTAATAGAAATCATGAAGGGAATACTTATCTATTTTTTGATCATCGAGTAAAGATTATTTTTCATGATTTTCTATTACCTACTTTGTTTATGACTCAACAGTCGTAAGACCATCTTTGAATGATAAAGCAGCCAATTGTTCATCTCTCCTACAATGAATCTCTGTGAGAAGATTTTTACTTTCTTGAATAATAGCTATGGAATGTGTTTGAGGATCATCTAAACACAATATTTCATGTACTTCAAAAAAGTATCACCCTGATCTTCAAAGGAATAAAAAATAACAACTATGTCCTTATTAACTTCCTGGATTTCAGACTGAAAAGTATCATATACAACTTTAGAAATATGTGTTTGATAAGCCTCTTCCTAATGAGCTAAAAGATCAAAACATTATTTTTTCAACTAAAAAATAATCTCATTTTGGTTATCCAAAGGAGCTAGAACAACAATTTATTTTTCATATCTTCTTTTAAGCCCTAAATCAGAGTTGTCATATGCAGGTATCAACCCTTGATTTAATCTAATCTAACTGTTTACTTGAGTAGGTGACTCGAGAAAAGATTGGAGAATTCCAAAATCTGATGACTTATCCAAATCACTATTTTGATTCTTTAAAGCTTCTGAGGACTGTAGAATTTGATCATCATTCTCAAGGACTAAAGTATGAATTTGAACATTAAAATTATGATCTATAATGAAAGGAGAAATTGTGTTATGTTGAAGATTTTCTTGAGTGCTATGGAAGTTGGCCTCTAACATTTCTTCTTGATGTTGTAAATGATTGTCATGAAGGGCCTCTAAAATATCCTCATCCAAGAACTCGTTATCTTCATACAAGTTCTCTAAATTTTCAATGAAACTCCCAAAATGTCCACAACAATTTTGAACCAGCAATAAAGATGGATAAGATTACTTAAAATTTCATAGAATATTGTATGAAAATCCTCTAAACAGTATAAACTAGCAACTGGAAATTGTTCATACCGTGATTGTGAATTTTCTTCCAAGGATACCATGAACATTCATGAGACAATCTTCTTGAAAATCAACCTTTATATTACGCACATGCATGTGAAATTTGACCAAGTGAAGTGCAACATCATCTCCTACCTGATCTTTGAATGTTGGTAAATAAGTCTGCGAATCTACACAAGGCATGTGATTTGGAAATCATCCAATATGATCTTGATTTAAAGGAGCATACCTTGCAGATATAGAAATCATCCTGAGCGAGTAGAGTTGCTAGTAAAACCCTAATTTTTTATCCTCCTACGAGTAGTCTTTGGATGAAGTTGAAACTTGATTGGATTCGCGAGGTGAATGGTTCAATCATCATATGTCTGACTGTTTTCCACCATCATCAGTCAAATCTGAAAATTTTGATGATATTTCCCTGAGAATATGAAACTTTTCATTCCTAGGCAACGATGTTATAATGTTAGCACTTTGTAAATTTCGTAGGTTGAGGAGAGAAGTTACAGAGGTAACCACAAACCACTTCTAGGTTAGAATCTAACCCTTCAAACCTTGGAAAGGCATCTCTAACTTAGATTGATTCAAATGATATGATATTAGGCTAGTTATGATGGTCAATAAGGTATGATTTTCAAAGCTCTATTGATGAGAAAATATACAGATCCATTGGACATGGAGTCATGTCAAATGAGTTTTTTGTCTAGTGATATAATGAAAAGCAGAAGAGTTTCTTCACACGGGCAAGATAGGAAACCTTAGTGGTGGAATTTAGGTTAAATAATTGCGGAGGGTGAGTGTAGAAAGGTGAAACTAAAAACATATAGCATCAATAACATAGATGAATTCTAAACTATTGCTTTAAGATGAAAACATTGATAACTTGGAAAACTAAATTAGAGCACCCTGAAAGATGAATTATGAATTAACATCTAGTTTTTCCCATGGAAGAATATATACATTTAAGAAATTTAAACATATGAGACAACTTAAAAAATCTAAGGAGCACAAACCACCAAAATTATGACACAAGAATCCCTGCAAATGCCCTTGTAACTTTCATTCATTCACTGGAGAAGTTTTCAGGACATAGAGTGCACAAGAAAGTATGATCTCCTCTAATCTAACCCAACCATTTTTCCATTACATGAACAACATAAAATATAATCAAAATGATTTAGTTACCACCTATAGGGGTCGAAATACTAATTAGGAATGTTGCTTCTACCTTCTTGCAAGGAAAATATAACTAACTTCCTAAAGACTAGGGACTGCTTAACCAAATATTTTCTAAGAATTTTTAATTAATTCCTCAGCCCCAAATCAAGAATATGAGTTATTATATGCTTCATTACAATTACTAAGACCATAAAAACAAACTACATGAGATTTTAACTTCAGTAACTTGGTCAAGAAGATGACTGTCTAGAATCACAGTGTCTCGCCTGTAGCAAAAACATAGCGCCAAAATGCAGGGACTGTATTTATCGCATATTTCCTAAGTGGTAATCTATATTGAGATGATTTTTTTTATAGAAATTTAATATCATCATAACCCTTCTTCATAATAAATGTGAGCCAAATTTGACTCACGGATCTTAAGAAAATCCAAAAAATGGTTGTAGATGATGGTAGTTCATTTCGCAAAAACCTTAAATAATTTTTGGTTGAAATTAACTGAGTTGATTCATCTCACCCTAGTACATATATTATAATAATGTTAGGTCAAATGGGTATAGGCGTTACGAGATATGGTGAAAATACATGTGCATAATGCACTTTCCCAACGAGTTGTCTTTGCATGGGTTTGATAACATGCTTGAACTTTCGCTCAGAAAAATTGGATGACTGATGATGTTTCCACCCTTGTAAAACTATTTTACATTTCAACACACAAAAAGTAATGCAAAAAAATGATTTATAATTAAACCCTAATGCTTTTGACAGTTTCTTAGCAACTTGTGCAACATTCCAAGTTTTGTATACTTGAATCCTATCTCTGACAAAATGAAACAAATGGCTAGTCTTGAAATGTCCCTGTTAACCTCATGAACCTATGAAATAGCCCCAAAACTGAAAGCAGGCCTCCAAAACACTATCTCCCTTTGTTGTCAGATTCATAGCAAATTTCACAACAACTGTGACTAGGGTTCCTTGAGAGAGAGAACCAAACAAGGGGTTGATAAATGATACTCAACTGAAATTCCAAATAGATATACGTAGGGTCAAGGCACACATTGCCACTGACTTTGTTGGACGCCTAATCCTCAATGGGTTAGTGTGGAAGCCGAGTAGACAAAAGGAGTCCAAGAGACCTTGGGATGTGGAACCCAATGGTCAAACCATGTACTATAAATGTATATCACTTGTTAACAAAAATGTACTCTCTTGTTTTGTCTTTCCTATCTATCTTTCCATGTGTGTGTTTAACATGGTATCAGAGCATAGGTCATGAGTTTGATACACACCCGGCTCGCGTTGGGGGGCAGATTGTTGGAAATTGGATAAACCAACACTCCCCATGTGTTTCGTGACATGCACTAATCACCTCTTGTAGATCCATATCTCTGGCAATGCGATCATTGACTAACACTTGCAGGTATCAGAGTAGGCATATTCCTGCCCTGCATAATTACTTTGATCCATTTCTTTTATGGCCTTTATGTGCAAGTCACTTCTGCCAATTCATTTCATGAATATTTACTCAGCTACATTCTAGCTGCATCCTCTACTCTTCTCTGACCATTTTTATAATTACCTGCATATAACACTGTGTTGCCCTGACATATAATCCTGATGCATATATAATGCGTTGCCCTGACATGGTTTGCCTGTTTTTCCCATATTACAGAAACTAACATCTCTGACAGCTAGAGCGCAGGTTTCAAATATAGGTTTCTGCATCGTAACTCTACTACCATTATTCTCTGTCCTACTCCTCAAATTCCAGAGAAATATCATTTGGAATGTCATATATGCATTTCTATATCAAGTTTGTGCCTTCTATGGCAGTGTCATATATGCGTTTTTCTATCAAGACTGCGTCCTCTGTCATATGCATTTTTAAGTAAACGCTGAATGTTCTGGTAGGAATGTTGGTGTTCTAAAAGGTGGCCATCGATGAAATGGCTGAGGTGAGTGCACAATGGGACATTTGAGCAATGTTGACTTCATTTTCATGTTCTTGGTATGAACGTTGTGGTATTACATTGATGGTGTTGCTCATACCTCAACTTGGAACACTGTGATAAGGGTCAGAAATCTCAACACTTTTGGAAAACTCATCACTATCATGTGAGACCACTAGGGGCTTCTCTTGGCTTATTACATTGAATGAGTTGTTTATTTACACTTGTTGTAGGGAAAAGTATCCGACTCGGATGACCCTAACCCACTCTAAGGGTGACAGTTCCTTAGCAACAACTGTAAAACAAACTAATGAAAGTTTACTTCTTTATGAAAGCAAAAGAGAATGGAGGAAGCACTAACCGTTGCCATGCGCTTAATGTCGAATCCAAACTCTCCTCTTTGGCCGCTTGCTCCTAGCTCTTTGTTGTTCTGCTCACCCAGCTGCAATGAGATCCTGCACAATAACAAAGAAGGAAGCTACAAGAGGCATGCAATCATAATTGGTTCATGGATTAGTGTAAACCAAACATGCAATCATCACAATATATAATTGAACAAAAGCACATAGAAGAACCTCAATAGCTTTTATTAATGAAGAAATAAAGGTTCTGAGAGTATTACAACCATTGCAGGCTCCAACCCAGCAACACCTCCCAGCAGAAAGAATTGCTCTTCTTCACCTCTCTCAAACAATCACCCAATAACTCAAGAATGAAACCAACAGCATATCATTACTTTGCACCAAATTCCAGCCTCCTGAGCTCATAGGAGAGAGCTCAATATATAGATGAATTGAGAAAGGATGAGTCAGCTTGCAACTGATGTGTAGCTGCCTTGTGTCCTCTCTCTTTTCAGTTAATCTTTAGTTGATCTTCAGTTCTTGAGTCCACTTGGTGAACCTTGCTTCCACTTGGAGAAACAAAGCCTCTGACTCATCACAAGGCGAAATACCTGATCCAAGTGTCAATTTTGGAAGATTCCAAAGCTATGACTCACTCTGCCACATGTCCAAACTCGCCCAACGCAGGTGGGCTTTGTTCTGCCTGCTTTGCAACGCAGGTACACCATGGAGCAGTTGTGTTTCAGCGCAGAAACCCAGTGGAGCACCTGCTTTGATTTCAAGATTGCTTGTTTTTGAGTGTTTTCAGGTGGAGAACTGATCTGAGAGCTGTTGGTTTGCTGACCTTGTTCCTCTAGGGGTAGGAACATCATGTTTAGGGAACTTTGGATCCCTTGGATTATTGACAATTCATGCTTGTTGCTGCAAGGCACAAAATTGTCTATAACAGATGCCCCCTAAAGTATGAGGTCGTTTATCGGGTGAAATGCTTTATTGAGAGGATCCGAAGTTCATTCAATCTGCTGAGAAGTGTCCTGTAATAAGATACAATACAATACATTATTTTCATACATTTTTCATGATCTAGCTGAGGCGGGCATTCCCATGCTCAGCTTTATAAATACATTTTGGTACATAGAACAGACGATCGTCTGATGCTAGACTGATAATTCTCTGCCGAATTTATCATCCTTCACTGATAATTCTCTGCCGAATTTATCATCTTTTGAGAAGGATAATCATCTGTTGCAATGATGTACATATCAAATGCCTTTATGTCCTGAATATATATCGCAGCCCGGATGGATGAAACTAGATCCGGGGTCTTCAATCTCTTCCGATCTTCACTCGATGTACAAGTCGATCCATGTGAGAATTTCTTGAAGTCGAACATGGAAAGACATCGCTTGATTACCGGTCAATAATGTAAACCGTTAACAAGCGCGAGAGGAATCACCGATAAGGATGATGACCCTCAAGGTACGGCAGTACAATCTACATGGTGGGAATAAAGGACTTGGCGTCGACCACCATGCAAAATCTTCTGGTCGAAGGTCATTGATGTATACCTGTCGCCGGAAGTGAGAAACTTGCCATTGAGGCATGCAAGCTTCAAAGTACTGAGGGGGGTGTTCCTAGATCAACTCCTTGGATAATGAGCTGATGTCGACAAGGAGTGATCCGTCAAAGGAGGGCCTTAGTGAATCCCACATCAGTGACACGGAACGGAGCTAGTGATAATGATGAGGTGAAAACAAACTGTGATGTATGATTCAGGGTGGCGGTCATGAAGTGGATGAAGGATAATGTATGGCAGTGGGTGGAACAGGGTTGACTCTTTATAGAACCACATCTCTTGAACATATAACGACACTGATGTGATGGATTGGTAGCACTACCCCAATTGTGGATGGTGTGGCGAGGACCATGATTCTGCGATCGGTGAATGAAACAACCCAACCCGAAGCGGACGGAGGACAAAGTGTCATGTTCAAGAGCGACTTGCTACCATTAATACTGTGAGGTTCTCCCAATTTTTCCCCAGTCATTGCTGACCAGTACCTCTTTATTTTTGTCAAGCTTGAGGAGGATAACATATGCTTGTTCTATAACCTGCCCTTCGGGCAAGCCCATCGCTATGTTTTAACGAGCCTAGCGATAGGGAAACTCGTTCTCGTCTAAAGACAAGTTTGTCGCTATTTAATCATTTTAACGAGTCTAACGACAAGGAAAACTCGGTCCTTTTCATTTTTAGAGAGTCTGAAAAGGCACGAAAAGTTAACTCCAAAATTCCTTTTTCGTCATCTAATCCCTTAAGTCCGAAAAAGTATAAAACAATACAGAAGGGATGAATTTTCGGTTGCTTTAACGAGCCGAACAAAACAAGCGCTCGATCTTTTTGTGCAATAATCCCTCAGGTCCAAAAAGATTAAAATCTAGAGGAGGGATAGCTTTCCGGTCGCTTTAACGAGCTGGAAGGCCAAAACTCGGCAAACTTTTCATATTTTACGAGTCAGTGAAAAGAGCTCAAAGAAGACTCATCTTTTGAGGAACGAGTGATGAACAGGGATAGCAGCAGATTCCAGGTACAGGTTGGAATTCTCCAATCACGGCAGTGTCACAAGGATGGCTAAGTGAAATCACTCTTCGCAGCTGTTCCTCAAAATGGGTAAACAAACATATGGAGGTGAACGATTGGCCAAATGAACGGATGGAGGTGATGGCATATAAACACGACCAAGGGCTTTTAATATGGCTTTCAAAGGTTACATTTCTCGAGGTTGTTTACCGGTTCATTTTTTATGCGTGAGCTTGAACTGCTAGGGAAAGATTGCTCACATTCTACGTTTATTTTTTAACGAGCATGAACTTCTGCACAAAAACTGCTCGATTCTTGTGTTTATTTTTTAACGAGCATGAACACCGCTAAAACTGCTCGATATATGGTTTACTTTTGATCTTTACCACAATTAGCTTCTCTTTTTCATTGATAGCACTGCATTTTCCATTCGCTGCAACAAACTAGTTAGAAATGGGTAATATTTACTCGAAAATGAGATTAACTTACAATATCTACCTTGAATTACGTAAGAAAGCAAAATAAAAAGGGTTTTACCTCTCATTTTACCATTTCATTTGCATTTTGCTTGTTGGAGCTTTGGAGGAGCCTCTTTCCCCTCGATTTTCACCAGCTGATTCCGGAGGATTCTGCGGACGATTTTCGGCGCCGTTCGGACCAGGTAGGAGCTAAACCTTAGCTCTTCATTTTCATGGTTTCCTTTTCCTGTTTTATGCCTGTTTTGCTGCTTTGTTGAGCCTCTGGGGTTTTGCCAGGGCGCCCCTTGATCAACGCAGGTACCCCATTCGAAACCTGCATTGGGATTCAAGCTACTTGAAGGCAGCTTGTCTCCCAACGCAGGTAGTACACTGGGCACCTGCTTTGGGGCATAAAAGCAACAATTTTTCACAGTTTTTGATGAAATTTTCGCCAGTTTTTCATCAATTTCAGGAGCTGACTCATCCTCTTGTTTGTTTTGCAGGGATTCTTGAGCAAGATGGCCCTAACATGGCGAGAACGAGAACACGAAGAAGAAGATATGATTGCCCTTCATGATCCTGTTACGGTGGGCGCATTGCGAGACTGTGGTTTACTGAAGTTTTTCCGTATCTCTAGCATGAGAGCACAGATTTCACTACTGCAGTATTTACTTGATGCTTGGGATCCTGTTAACCAAGTATTCCAGATCAGGAACAAACCCATTCCATTGACTGTGATAGATATTTACTTCTTGACTGGCCTGTCAAGGCGGGGTGCTCCTATTTCTTTATCAGGTACAGTTCGGGGGAATGATTCCGTGAGAGATTATGTTCGCCAGTATTGCAGGGAGGGGTCCCAGCCGAGCAGAGATGGCAAGGTGGTTATCCGTGATGTTACTAGCAGGCCTCTCAGGTCCATTCTGTATACTCTTGGTAGGATGGACGGTAGCGCATCTTTACATGTTGCCAACAGGTCTCACATGCAGCACGCCTTGGAATGCCTCCAACCGAAAATCTTCAACTGGAGTGATGCAGTGCTTAGTCAGATGAAAAATCAATTGAACAAGGTGAAGGACGGGAAGCTGAAGAACTTTGGTTTTGGTTCAATTCTGACTGCCTTTGCCTTGGAGAAGATCCCTCTGATGCAACCTCAGTACATTGATCTCGGAGTGCCTTCTCCTACCGAGCCACGTATGCAGCGATGGGTTGATCACATGTCCAGGCATGCCGGTCAATCCCAGATTTCTTTCAATGCTGCTTTCTTTAGGTGGTTCGATCGCCAGGAGATGGCTTTTTCCGAGTTCCCATATGTTGGTATGGATTTCCGGGGCGATCCGGATATGGTACTGCCAGACGGCGCTCAGTGGGATGCTACTGGTAAGAGATTCAACCATATTACCGTTCATTGTTTTCATTCATAATGTTCTTACGCTTTATTCTTTCAAGACTTTAATTAAACTCATGTGTGCTTGCAGATGTCGGTCCTGTTCGTCCGGCATTTCGTCTGAGGCCACCTGTTACTGTTCCGGCAGAGGAACCTGCTCGGAGAGTTATTATCCGTGATCTTAGCGACGCAGAGACCCTTACAGCTGTGCAGGGGCAGGTTGAGAACCTTACCCGTGGCCTTCCGGATGTACAGGTTGACGAGTTACCTTTACCGATGCAGCAGCATACTATCGGTGTACCTAGACGATGGACCCGTCTTCTGCGCATGATTGCACATACTGTGGCTTACTATCAGGAGCATCACTAGGCTAGGGTGCCCCCTAGCATTTTGAGTTTTCAGGTCATATGGCCAATTTTGTCTTGGTTGCAGAACATCATGTGTGAACTTTATGAACAGTTTATATATATTTTGATTTTCGAGTCTTATTCCGGTTGTTTTGGATGATTCATATGTACACTTTTTATGATGTGTCCTTTATAAATGTTGCAAATGTCTGTCTAACACATAGTTCGCCAATGAGTTTGTTAATGTGTTTAGATTTCTTGAAATATGTTGATATTGAATTGAATCAAATCGTCTTTCCAAGATCTTTACTCTTAGGAACATGCGATAGATAGCTGGATTACGAACAGAATATATACCATTGAGTTGTAGTAATACGAGCTGTGAGTCTAGCCTGACAATTAGTCGGCGTATGCCTCGTGCGATGGCATCAGAGAGTAGTTCAATCAACGCGCTATATTCAGCGATGTTATTCGTTGATTGCCCAATACATATACCTCTGAAACTTACTAACTCGCCATTTGGATTAAAAATGGCCCACGCTGCGGAGGATAGGTTTCGCGAACTACGACTTGCTCCGTTGGCATATCCAACACATGTCTCCATGAGGTTTGACATCTGCAACGAATGCAAAAAGGGAATCACTCAACCAGAGTAAGAACTTTGGCGAAAACAAAATATAACAAAAGCACGCAGGTTACTATTTAAGCATAGTAACGCTTGAGGTACAGCCCGTTCCGGGGCTGTGCCAGTGGAATTCCGTCGTAATCTATTAACTCGTAGGCTCCTTTTGCTAATACTCTTTTAACAATATAGGGGCCCATCCATAAGGAATTGAATTTACCTGCTCCTAATTTATCGGATTCTTGGTCATAAAGCAAGACCAAATCACCTTCTGAGAAGACACGGGGTTTGACATTTTTGTCGAACTGAGCCTTGACTCATTTCTTATGGGCCTCGTTAGCCAAAGCGGCATCACGACGGGTTTCATCCAATTGGATTAATTCCATGAAACGAGCCTCTTCTTCCGAAGTTCCGGGGAGGAGATCAATTGCGAGTTTAAGCGACGAAATTTCACACTGGATCGGTAAGACTGCTTCTAGACCGTACACCAATTGAAAAGGTGTGAAACCGGTCGCGTTTCTTACCGAGGTTCGGTAGGCCCACAAGGCTGCATACAGGATTAGGTGCCATCTTCTTTTATGAACTCCGATCATCCTCTGCAACATACGCTTCAGGACCTTGTTGATTGCTTCAACTTGTCCGTTGGCTTGTGGATAATATGGAGTAGAGCTGTCGTGTGATAGCCCTAGTTTGGCAGCTAATTCGACCATCATGTGATTGCGGAAGTGCGATCCATGATCTGTAACTATAGCCTCAGGTACACCGAACCTGGCGACTACATGATTGAAAAAGAATAGGGCAGCTGTTTCACCGGTATTGTCCAATGTAGGCATCGCCTCGGCCCATTTGGTAAAATAGTCAACTGCGACTATAATATACCCATGCCCCCCGGTCGAGGTGGGGTTACATTGCATGAAATCGATGCCCCATTTGGCGAAAGGCCCGACCGCAACTATTGGTTGCAGCGGTGCGGGTGGTCTTCTGGTTTTGCTATCAAAGATTTGGCAGGAATGACAACTTCGGACTGCGATTATGCAATCTTTGAACATTGTTGGCCAAAAATATCCTGCTCTTAATATCTTTTGGGCTGTAGCGAAACCTGATTGATGCCCCCCACACGCGCCTGAATGGCACTCATTCAGGGCTTTTTCGGCTTCTTCATGGGTGAGACACCTCCTCAGAACGGTATCGATACCACGACGGTAAAGAGTATCATCGACGATCATGTAGTCTTTTGCTTGGTATCGTATACGTTTCTGTTCGGAGTGAGAGGTGTCAGGCCGAAGCTTTTGGGTTTGGAGATAAATAATTATATCTCCATACCATTCATCGCTTGCAGATATCAGAAATAAAGTCTCGTCCACTATTGACTCTTTGGAAGTTTCGTCGTTGGACGATGATGGGAGATCGCATAATAATTCTGCGAATACTAGAGCTTTCTTTGACTTGGATTTCACAAATTCCAGATCAAACTCTTGAAGGATTGCTATCCATTTGGAATATTTGCCCCCCAGCAACTGTCGCGACAGTATATAAGTCATGGGGTTGCAATCTGACAGAATGGTAGTTTTCCTAAAGAGGATATAATGCCGAAATCTCTGTACCGCTTGAACAGCAGCGAGCGCTAGCTTTTCAACGTAAGAATATTTACTTTCTGTATCATTTAAGTTTTTACTTAAATAATATACAGGATGTTCAACTCCATCGACTTCTTGTACTAAAACCATCGCAATGGTTGTATCTGCTGCAGCTAGATACAGGTTAAAATCCCTAAGATAATCTGGGGCGTACATTAATGATGCTTTTACTAGGGACTCTTTCAAAGCGTCAAAGGAAGCTTGCGCAACCTGGTCCCAATCGAAGGGTACATCTTTTTTCAAAAGACGTGTATAACCTTTAGCAAGTTTTGCGTAATTTGGAATGAACCTCCTCAGAAAGTTTGCTTTCCCTTGGAGTTTCTGAATCTGAAGCAAATTCGAAGGTGGAGGCAAATTAACGATTGCCTGAACCTTACAGGGGTCGAGACGAATCCCATCTTTAGAGACTACAAAGCCAAGTAAACGACCAGAACCGACGCAAAACACACATTTGTGAGGATTGAGTCTTATCTTGTAGTGTCGGCAACGTAAAAATATCGCTCTTAAATGCTGCGGATGATCAGTCCGCTTTCGCGAATGAGCTGGAAGATCGTCGAGATATGGTTGAACAATTTTCTTGATGTCATGGAAGGCGTAATTCATAGCCCTCTGAAAAGTTGCCCCTGCGTTCTTTAAGCCAAAGGGTAATTTTCGATAAGCGAACGTGCCCCACGGACATATAAATGCAGTCTTCGACTGGTCCTGTGGGCGGATATTTATTTGATTATACCCGGAAAATCCATCCATAAAGGAAAAGATTTCACATCCGGCACATTCATCAATTATCTGGTCGATGAAGGGTGTGGGGTAGTTGTCCTTCGGACAAGCTTGGTTTACATCCCTATAATCGACGCACACTCTTATCGTCCCTTGTTTTTTCATAACAGGGACAATATTCGATACCCAATCGGTTAGAGGAACCGGGTAGATGAATCCAGCATGGAGAAGTTTCTCAACTTCTGCTTTAATGGCAGCGGCTTTCTTAGGGTGCACCTGTCGAAGCCGTTGTCTTACTGGTTTGATATCAGGATACATTTTAATTTCATGTTCAACGATACTCGAGTCGATGCCTGGCATTTCATCGTATGACCAAGCAAAGACATCTCTAAATTCACGAAAAAGAGCGTTATATATTTTCAGTTCTGAAGGGGAACAACCTTTGCCAACATGAATATTCTCTACAACATCAGGTTTTGTCGAGATATTTATGGCTATAGTCTCTTCGATATTTGATAAGTTTCGCTCGGAATCCACCGTGTTTACAGTATTTGTTAGGAATTCAAAGACTGAAGGGTGGTAAAGATCTTTCTGAGTATCTTCTTCGTATTCTGGAAGAAGGGAACGATGGTGGTGATCATTCCATGGTGCCTCCTCAATCATCATTGATTGTAAGATTCCTTCGTCAGTCCCATGTACTTTCGACCAAGGATCTAATGGGGTACCATATTCCCTAGATCTATCAACCCAAACGCTCGACGAGCGCTGATTTGGGTTTGCCTCCCATGCATGAAACATTGATTGCTACAATATTTCAATGGGACTTGGTGGCAAAACCATTGCATGATCCATAGCGACTCTGCCATCTGTGACTTTCAAGGTGGATACCATATTGCATGTTGCTACAAATGGTACATTTCCTATGCATATAGGAGGTGGTAGTGCGAAAGTTCCCATCATAGTGGGGTCTTTCAACAGACCTACTCCAATGTCTTGAATCGACCGGTCGCTGCCATGGATCATGGGAACGCTTCCTGTAACTTGTGAACCATTAGGGAGGAAGTTTTGTTGATCGACGACCGTAATCCCTCCTTCAAAGGGGAATGCGATCTTCCTAAAATAAGTCGACACAACAGCTTGCATGGCATAAATCCATGGCCTTCCCAGTAGGATGTTATAGTCAAGATTGCCATCGATGACTTCAACATCTATTTCTACTGTTTTTCCCCCTAGTTCAACCTTCAGGTTACTAAGGATACCGTAAGGGGTATATATACTCCCATCGAATGCTTTTAATGTTGTCGATGATCGCGACAAGGTTGGAGATCCTAAAGTTTTCCAGCAACTCATCGACATAATACATGTCGATGCTCCCTCATCAATAATCGTTCTATGAACTGTTTTGTTGAGAGCTTTCACTTGGACGAGGAAAGCTAATTGAGCCGGCAACTGAGGATCATACCCTTTGTGATCAAAGGATACCAGATTGGAATCTTTAGGATCCACCCCACCAATTGTTGATAACAATGCCTGCCTTTGGGATGGGCAATGCTGTAATACCTCAAGAGTCGACATAGCAGATGGCGATTGCGCCAAATCTTCTACTATGTTGTAATGCTGTGCCGCTCTGGCACGAGGATTGAATGTCGACTTGTGTACTACTCCCTTTGGCGGTTTTATTGTTAATTCATGTGTGATGGGGGGTACAACTTCTGCCGAAGTTGTCGTCGAACTGCTAGGTTGATCTGTCCCTTTATCGCTCGACACCTGTGGATTCCCATAATCTTTGCTCCTTGTCGAAATCAAAGCATCATTTTGCTGTTTCGAAATCGACAACATAAGTACTTGGGACGGGGAAGCGTTTCCACTATCAACCAGATTTTGACCTGGGTTAGGAAATTGATCACTTGACACAGTTGAGGTATGAGGACTTTTAAAGAACCTCTTTAGCTCAGCTTTTAATGGGCAATCCTTAGTGTAGTGATCTTTGTCATCACATATTTGACACGGAAACCGTTTCCTATTCCCAGGAGGGTTTGAAGAATTTTTCTTAGGGGATGACCCACCTTGTTTATTCTTCCTCCCTTTGTTTTGATGCTTCTTGCTTCCTGGTTGATTGGTTTCTTTGCCTCTATCTGTCGATACGGCATTTACTTCCGAAGCAAGAACTTCTTCATGCGCATTTTGATTCGAATCCTTACGGGCCTTCTTTTGATTGGTCCTTTTCGGATTCGTGTTTGCCGTGCCAATCACGCCATCGCCGGCATGAGAGTCACTGTTTGATTTAGGAGGAGGAGGGATTGAAAACTCTGGTCTAGGGGCGTCTGGTATTTTGTCATAGAGCGTGCCGGACTGAGTATATACTAAATCCAAGTATTTTGCACGAGCGATAACTTGCTCTTCTGTTACGACTCCTCCCTTTGCTACATCTTCCGTTATAGCCGGAAGTAATGACTTTATAAACCACTCAGCTAAAAGCTGATCAGGAACGTATGTTTTAACCATTCTTCGTCGACGTCGCCACTCATGTATATGATCTGATATATGAGTTGCGGTTGTCTGTTTGAAGTTAGTCAATATCTCTGTCCCTGTTTCATACCTTATTGGTAATTGAAAGTGGGTCAAAAATGTCGTGGCAAGGGAGCCAAAATTGTCGAATGAAGCTCTAGGCAATTCTATATACCATTTTGCCGCTGGACCTGTCAATGTCCTCTGAAAGAGGCGAAGCCTTATCGAATCGTCATTCAAAGTGTTCGACGAACACCATAGATGAAATGTCATCACATGATTCGACGGGTCTTCACCTGGATTTCCATTGAATTTAGGAATGTCGGATGGGAGTTTGTGTGGAATCACTGGCCACCAAGGGGCGTAAGCAATTGGATCGTTTGTTAACCGATGTAAATCAGGCAACTCTAAAGTCACCACGAATGGTAACTGCTGATTCAAGTTAGGTGAAGCGTAACCAGGATACGATGGAATCGCCTGAACAGTCGGTCTTTGCATACCAGCATAATGGAGTTGATGTTGGTATGATGAATACGGTTGATGGACTTGACCACTATAAAGTGGTTGATTTTGACCATTTTGAATATATGGTTGTCCAGTATTCGCAAATATTTGTTGTTCAGAACCTTGGTACACTTGTTGGAATTGCGTTATCCACGGTTGCGACACCATGGGTTGTTGCGCTACACTAACCATTGGACCAAGATGTGGGGTAGTTGCACCCAATTGTACTTGTGTTGTCCCACCAGTAGGTGATTGTGGTTGGGTCGCAGGGTCAAGTGGTTGTTGCATGAGAACCTGAGCAATCTGAGGTCGACATACAACAGGCAATGTTTGAACTTGCGACACAGTCACAATAGCCGGTGTAGTTGGGATGTTTGTCACAGGTACACACTGTTGCATAGAATATACAACTCTCGGTGGCTGGGATAGCACAGGTACCCAACTACTCGTTGCAATTCCGCCATAACTTGAATAAGGTTGAGAGCTCCCGTATGGGTACTGCCCCCCTACGGTAGCAACCCAGAACTCAAGGCAACTGCCTGCCTTGGAGGACTGGATGGCCTAATTAGATTCCCAAAAGGGTCAATTTGATGAGCCTCACCATGAGAGTTACCAGACATTACTCCGGAACAAACAGGAACAGACCATACTGTCGAGATAGTCTCTTGCTGGACTCCTTCTAGCGACTGCGAGCTAGTTGGGACAGATGGTATGCCGGCGAACATTGTTGGATTTGCAGCAGGTAATTCTGCCGTCGCTGTGTCATTCGACACAGTCCTAGATGTCGACGGTTGTTCAGTCATTTTTAGTCTATCCAATTGATCACCTAGTGATTCTACAGGAACTTCCACTGGTGATGGACAAACTTCTGTTGTAGCAGGAAATAGAGCGACCCCTACTCCAAACTGCCTTGGAGTGGATACTTGCGGTTCTTCTATAATTTCCTCTATCGCAATCAGGCCAGGTGGAAGAGGAAGACCGTCAGGTCCGTAAAAGATTTCCGGTGCCGAAGAAGGGGTTGTATCGACCGCGACGGATGTTTGAGGAACAAAACTCTCTGGACCGGTTACAAATGGAACTGGTTCAGTCATACAAGTATTTGCCCCCAGACTAGGATCAGTATTACTGTCCCTCTGTGGCGATTGAACTTCTTCTATGGAGGCAGGGTTTCCGGAAATGTTTGGAGTGACCAGAATCTCAGATGTTGTTGGAACGCTTGTCCTAACTTTTAAAGGAGATTTTGAACTGGTTCGACGAGCTCGCTTTGTCCGGATTGTTTTCGATTCCGGAGACAAAGACGGTTGACTCGCAAGCCTCCGAGAACGACGGATATTCAATTGACTTTCTTCCACGATTGCGGATTACTCGATCAACTAAAATATAAAGGGGAAAATTTGTGTTTCCGATTTGAATGAATTTTATTAGACGCTTTTAAACATAACTTTGCTTTTTCATGTTTTAAGAGTCGAGAAAAAGCTAAAGATGACTCTAGTTGCCTTCGATGTATTAACGAGCCCGAAGTGACAAATGCTCGGTTGGACCTTTTCAGTTATAGAGTTTGAAAAGGGCCAAAAGAAACTGCTCTGGAGATCTAGGCAGAGGGTGTGCCAAACCTTTCGCGAAACCACAGAATACGTTTTACGGTACGGGTGGTCGATCTTCGTGAATGCTGTGTTCACTGCATCGCGATCAGTAGGGCGGTCGACACGGCTTCCTATGGATAAAGGATAATTGCCTATAGGGGTCTCCCAATATATACGCGACGGTACGTGGGAGCACAAGTCCGTATTAGTGCCACCGACTCTCAGGAGGAATCACCCACCTTCGTAGAGATCGACAGTCACTATGTTTAACGACGCCGGAACACGTCTCTACCTAGACCTCTAGATGTTTGCGTTATGTTTCAAATGCGTTGTTAGGTTCATTCAGTATATTTTAAGTTGATCTTTTTTTAAAGTTTGCCTTTCAAGGTTCACCACGAGATGTATATGACAAATTCCTAAATGCAGCCTAAGATGAGAAGCAAGCTTTTTCAAATCTTTTTGACTGATGAAAATCTTAACTACTGAAGGAGAAGAAAAGCAAATTCTTTTCACACAGTTCATACAGCACAAACTAATGCACTTTCTCCTAAATCATCGTGCAAACTTTTTTCAAATGCAAAATGCACAATGCATGTATTTTCTTTTCCCTTTCTTAATGTGGATGGATTACAAAAAGAAAGTGGTTATATAACTTTGATTTCGATTTAAAGCGAAAGTAAACAAGTTTGTCCAAAATCAAAAGACGCCTTAAGATTCACTTGCTTAATTACTGGAAATACATGAAATCAAACCATACTAACGAAAGTAAAGTGACTAATCAGCTATGGACAGCAAACAAGCTAACTCTTTAGACCAGCAAAACGCCTAACACAGGTTCAGATCTAAGAGGCCAAAAGCATGACTAGTTTACTTTTCGTTATGGGAAAATGTAAATGAGCAAGAAATACAAAGAACAAGTACAATTTCGTTATATAACAGAGGCAGAATGATGGCAAGTAATATGGTTTCAAAACAGGCACAAGACTGACACCTAGCAGCAAAACTAAGTGAAAACAGGCAAGAGAAAAGAGGAAACCCCAAATGCACTAAGCAAATTTGGGTCAACGCAGGCTCTGCACAGTCAAACTGGCTCTCAGCGCAGGTAGTCAGTTCGGGACCTGCGTTGCAAAGCAGGTAGCCTGTGTACTACCTGCTTTGGAAAACGAGAATTGCGTTTTCACAGTCTCCGGGTCATAATTTTCTCAAAAATGCACGGTTTTTGCTCAAATCAGAAGCATTCAGTCAAGCACACTCAAAGGGATGATTTAGAAGGTGCAAAGCTATCACTAAGAGCTTACAAGGATCTTTGTAGATCAGCTCTTCAAATCATGAATCTGCTCAGAAAATGAGCAAGAGTAGCTGCCCCTCTACTTCGCTTTTGATATAGTCAAAAGCTTTTCGATTCGGTACTCTTTGGTTCAAGATATGAATAGCAAAGATACTACAAACACAATCAAATGGATACGATCCCCAGTATGGTCGCCAGTTTGTTGTAGGGAAAAGTATCCGACTCGGATGACCCTAACCCACTCTAAGGGTGACAGTTCCTTAGCAACAACTGTAAAACAAACTAATGAAAGTTTACTTCTTTATGAAAGCAAAAGAGAATGGAGGAAGCACTAACCGTTGCCTTGCGCTTAATGTCGAATCCAAACTCTCCTCTTTGGCCGCTTGCTCCTAGCTCTTTGTTGTTCTGCTCACCCAGCTGCAATGAGATCCTGCACAATAACAAAGAAGGAAACTACAAGAGGCATGCAATCATAACTGGTTCATGGATTAGTGTAAACCAAACATGCAATCATCACAATATATAATTGAACAAAAGCACATAGAAGAACCTCAATAGCTTTTATTAATGAAGAAATAAAGGTTCTGAGAGTATTACAACCATTGCAGGCTCCAACCCAGCAACACCTCCCAGCAGAAAGAATTGCTCTTCTTCACCTCTCTCAAACAATCACCCAATAACTCAAGAATGAAACCAACAGCATATCATTACTTTGCACCAAATTCCAGCCTCCTGAGCTCATAGGAGAGAGCTCAATATATAGATGAATTGAGAAAGGATGAGTCAGCTTGCAACTGATGTGTAGCTGCCTTGTGTCCTCTCTCTCTTCAGTTAATCTTTAGTTGATCTTCAGTTCTTGAGTCCACTTGGTGAACCTTGCTTCCACTTGGAGAAACAAAGCCTCTGACTCATCACAAGGCGAAATACCTGATCCAAGTGTCAATTTTGGAAGATTCCAAAGCTATGACTCACTCTGCCACATGTCCAAACTCGCCCAACGCAGGTGGGCTTTGTTCTGCCTGCTTTGCAACGCAGGTACACCATGGAGCAGTTGTGTTTCAGCGCAGAAACCCAGTGGAGCACCTGCTTTGATTTCAGGATTGCTTGTTTTTGAGTGTTTTCAGGTGGAGAACTGATCTGAGAGCTGTTGGTTTGCTGACCTTGTTCCTCTAGGGGTAGGAACATCATGTTTAGGGAACTTTGGATCCCTTGGATTATTGACAATTCATGCTTGTTGCTGCAAGGCACAAAATTGTCTATAACAACACTGCTCCCACAGTTTTTATATTTGCGCTACCCATACATTTACACTCACCATACGCATACGCTGCTCCATATTACGTTGAATGTGTTGAATGTCTTTGCGGGGTTGAGCATGGTGCTCCATGCAGTTCAACTCATGCTCGCCACCATAATTCATTCCTTTGAGTTCTCACTCCCCGTCGCCCTATCCCTTGAGAAGCTCGATATGGCAGAAGCCTTTAGTCTCACAATGTGTAAGCAAGTGCCGTTTCTTGTGCTTCCTATGGCTTGTCTTCCTTTCCATATCTATAATTAATGAACTTGGCTAGCACGATAGTTTGGTTTAGAGTTTTAGTTGAGTACTTCATTTGGTTGCATTGGTAAAAGGGGTGCATTCAAACTATGGTGGGTTTGCTTGCATTGGTATCATATATATTTCTTGAATGCTGGTTCCATTGAATGTTGGTCCAGTTTAATACAACTCTCAAATGCTGCCATCGAAGTCTATTTGAATATTTGCAGCTTAGAACGCTGGTATTCGTTACTTGGTGTTCCACTTATCATTCATTGCATCAAAATGGCTGAGATCATAATCAGCTGTGGAAAATAGAAAGACATGGAGCCTTGAAGAACCTTCGCCACCCTCAAGTGTGATTTGTGTTTCTACGTTGAAGAATCTCCAACATCATTGTGCATGCCGAGCACTTCTGTACATTGATATTTTGAAGGTAGTGTGTTGGAGTGGAGCCAAGTCCATGCATAACTATTGGGTTTTCGATCTATTTGTATCTCTAAAATTGTTGCTGTGAGTTGAATAGTATTTCATTGCATATGCTATACATTCATCGGAGGTCACCGCGTGGGGGTCATCGCTCAAGGGGTTCTGTCAAGGGAAGATACTAAAGTATGCATTACTAGATGGTGAGATCTATAATAGCTGGTAGTTGATTTGAGTTATTACTAGTCTGCGTGTGACTGATTGAGTTGGTATGATATTTGGCATCTCGTATGTATTATTTCATAATGCATATTATCGACCTATCAATGTGTACTAAAGGATGATGTAATTAAAGCACTTTGAATCGTTATGCGCTGAGGTTGAGACCCTTCATCTCTGAGTGTGACATGAAAGAAAATATATCTTTCAAAAACTGTTGAACTTCGTACTTCCCTTACTGTCCAATGACTAATTTTCTATTTTGATGTTCATGAATTGACAATGGTCATTCAAGATTTTAAATGTTCAAACGGCGAAGTCTCTTTGGGGATTACAAAACTGGGTAAGCTTTTTCGTGTTCTATACATACTTGATAATATCTACAAGTGTTATACATCAACGATATCAGGAGGCTGCCATGTAATTCTCTACTGCCTTGAGGCAAGGAAGCGAATATTGTAACAACAATAAATATACTAGTCAACATATATAAGCTTTCCAGTAGAATTTGTTTTACCACCTCTAGTTGAGATGATTATTGACCACTCAATTTCTAGTGGAACTTCTAGTACAAATTTTGTCTTGCAAATGCACGTAGAATACAATCGAATTATCGTGGTTTGATTAAGCAGATGTTTTTCTCTTTCTCTGATTATCTGTAATCCCACAATTGCAGTTGTTCCAAATGTTATCAGCAATGGTTACAAGAATGTATTAGCAATCGCTATTGAATTTAACTATTCTTTTCCATTGGTTGAGAAAGTGGAGTATTTGAAGGATCTAAGAAAGTTTGCAATTGCTGTTGCCCCAGTGTGGCATTGTATTTAAAACTCATTATAGTTTTTGTCTACATATACATGCATTGATTCCTTGATTCGACTACTGCATACGAGTTTGGTGGGATGTATAAAAGCAATGATTGTTTTGAAAAATAAAAATAATATTTTGTGGAGAAAAATTTATTCTGTTGTATTGCCAGAACAAAGTGTTGGTCATGAGTAAACTCTTATTTTTATGTAAGAGATTGTAATTGGTTCTTGCTAGCTGCACACTGATCATTTTCTACACATTTATAAAGAATATTGTTGGTTGTGATCAATTTTTAAGGTGTAATTCTAACATTGAAGAAAAATGGCCAGAATCAATGAAATATTAGAGTTTCTCAAAACTCTGATATTGTCTACTACTCATGATACATTAAGAGTCAGCAATGTTTCTCTCATAGACATTCAGGTCTGTTTACAAAATGCACAATAGAAAATTGATTTTTTACAGCTCACATCCCAACTATAGCAAGAAGAATTAAAATAGAGGAATCATTCTGAACTTGTTTCTGTTCAGAACAATGAAACAGACTCCCATAAATAGCAATACAATATTGGTGAAGTTCATTCAGATCCAGTGTCCAATATAGTAGCAGTTGTACATGCAGATGCAAATGTTAAGTTTGCACTTCCCAAGCCCATCGTCAGACCTTGGGAACAACTTGTCCTCAACAAGCACAAAAGTGGTCTTGGATATAACAAGGATGTGTCCTTTCATATTCCAGACTAGTCAAAGCCTATTTAGTTTCAGAGTGTTGGATTCCTTCATGACAGTTCACCTCCAGCTATTCGAGATTCTGTCCGTCTTCCATAGCATCAACAACAACAGATTGTGAAATGCCAACACTGTGACCGAGTTGGCCATCTGAAACATCATTGTTTTGATCTTCATCCATGTAAGCACTGTCATAAAACCACCCATTCTTCACAGATGCTTCAGAAACAAACGTCCTACAAGAACAAAGATTCAACTTGAATGGATGGCTTCTTGGTAATGGGCATCAACAACCAAGAATATATTCCAATCACATGTTAGAACTTGTTCTAGAGTATTGAATAGTCTTGCATTTGAGTTTTCTCCATCATCTCACCTTGTATCTGAGAAGGGGGAAATGATGATCATCTACAAGCTTTAAAGTCACATCAAGCGAGCCTGAGCCACAACCTACCACACCAGATTCAGAGTTGTAGCTAGAGACAAAGATGCCCCTAAGCATTCCTTCAAAGAATCTTGGACACTTCCTCTAGTAGAAGACTTCAGCTTCTTGTCAGTTTCAGAAGAATTCCAGGAACAAAATTGAGAACACTTCCACTAGCAGAAGACTTCATATTCTTGTCAGTTTTGGAAGAGTTCCAAGAATTGCAGTAAGCATTCTAGAGTTGTTGGTCATCCTTAAACCATCACAATTTGAGACTTCCCTTTTCAGGTTGAAGTTCTCCCTTTTATGCGGGGTGAGACCTCCCCTTCATGGTTGAAGGTTTCCCTCTTCAAAACAATAGGAGCACTTCCTCTAGCAGAAGATTTCAGCTTCTTGCCAGTTTTGGAATAGTTTCGGGAAGTACACTAAGCGTTCCAGTGTTGGTGGTCATCCTTAAACCATCACCCTTTATACCAACATTTTAGAGACCACATTCAGCCTAGTGTTGCCATGCATTGTTGCACATTTTGTATTACAGCCCTCTTCTTGGACTCATACATAACCGTTTGGATTAAGGGGGGGAATGTTGGAGACCTAATCCTCAATGGGTTAGTGTGGAAGTCGAATAGACAAAAGGAGTCCAAGAGACCTTGGGATGTGGAACCCAACGGTCAAACCATGTACTATAAATGTATATCACTTGTTAATAAAAATGTACTCCCATGTTTTATCTTTCCTATTTGTCTTTGCCATGTGCATGTTTAATAGAATTGATGATTTCTTTAGAGGTGCAATGTGTTCCTCAGTTGTGCAATAGGTTCCATATTTCACATGATATTGAAGTTGTAGATATGTAACACTTTTCCTTTTGACCTCAAATGTATAGAAAGACTGAAATGAAAAACATTCATATAATATAAGACCCTAACATATTGTGTCCTATATTATGCTTAGATCCTATATTTATGGTATATGTTTTAAGCTCCCTATTCGAATGAATCTTTATATTCTTGTATTGATTGTTTGATGGATTAATGAGAAATACAAAGTTTTGGCACCCTTAGGGACTCCTCACCTAAGTACTACAAATTCCATTAATCTATTTGTCTTCATACTTTTTTAGTAAAACGTAAATCTTACTTGTATAGTGTTGAAAAGCTTCCCCATATAAAATCTTGAAAACATAACAAACTTAAAATTTAAAAGCAAATCTAAAGAAAAACAGAGGAAAAAGTACATTATGTGTCTTCATCAAAATTAGGCCCTAAGCATAGTTAATTATATCAAATAAGATGTTGAATAAATCATAATATGATATGTGAAGTTTATTATACCTTACATTGAAACAAAAAAAAAAAAAAAAATGCATCATAAACCAATCTCATCAATTAGGTGAAATTAAATTTTATTTTATTTTAGTATCTTAATTAGTCTTTCTTCATAATTGTAAAAAGTTGATCACACTAAACATTCCACAACTAATACCTTATAACTATCAACTAATAAGATAAAGTTAAAGGTTGGAGTTGAAAAGAAATTCTTAAGGAATGAAATTATGAGCAAAATGAAAAATAATCAATGAATATGAAAAAGGTAAAAAAAATTCGGTGAATGCATCAGGATGATGATTCACCTTCATGTTGATAATGTAGTTTCATTGCACAACTGCATTATTTGAATGAACAAAAGAGAAACGAATTACTTGTGAAAATTAAGATCAGGTTAGTTAATCACTTTTTACTGAGTATTTAAGAGAGTCTACACAAAGTTATATTGTTAGAACCTAAAATGTAATAAGATCCTTTGCTATATGGTAAAACCCAATAAGAATATATGCTTTTGTCTTTGTTAATATTAATTATCCTTCGTTTAATTTTATATTGATGCTATCACTCAATCTCCTAATAAAAATCAATATTAGTTGTATCCAAAATAAGTTATTATGAATATCTGACATACATATTCAAGTGAATTTTCATGCGGAAGTTAAAACTAATTGTTAAAATAGTCTAAACTCAACAACGCCAATAAATTTTAATGTGGACAAAAAAATTTAAACAAAATGTAGCACTGCATGTACCATATTTATTTTTTTAGTGCTCACTTTTCTCTTCACACTTAAGATTCAAATTTAAAACATGTAAAATAAATTGAATAACATACAAATCAACCTAGAAAAATCTAATCTTTGAAGGCCGTGTAACAATGTGATAAAGATGAACTTCATCAAATTGAAATTGAAAATCATTTCTGCATGATATTGGGTTCGAGAGAACTGATCGGGCAGAACTCCTAGCGTGCTGATGATTAGCTAGGGTTACAAGCTTTTGTAGAGGTTGTTATCCATGGAAGGACGCAAAGGAGGGAGCTCCACTCCGTCCTACAAGTAGGCTATGGCCAGTAGGGGTAAAAAACCAATAGAATATGATAGAGGTCCTTTAGATGGAAGGAAAAGAAATAGTGAAGAGGAGCAAGATGGTTCTAAATCCAGGGAGAATAACAACACTAGAGAAAATGAGGAAGCGGACAAGGAACAGGGAACAAAAGACAAAGCACAAAAGGGACCATGAAAACCCAAAGCTACAATCACACCCATAGTAGTTTTAAATGATCATACTCTGCAGGTGCATAGGGACCACATGCAGACATATGCAATCATTTGTAAATTCATGGGCTTATGGCCCACTAAAAAATATTTACAAACATGGATTAAATACCATTGGAAACCAAAAGGAAGCATAGACCTACATCTTGGGTCAAAGGGATTCTTTACTGTGGTCTTTTCTAATATTGAAGATAAGGAAAGAGTGTTTCAAGGAGGGCCCTACTTTTATGTAGTTGCATGCCTGTATATGCGACCATGGATTATGAATTTTTTCCTAGATCATGAGACTTTACCTCAGTCCTGGTTTGGGTTAGACTCTACTCTCTACTTCTTGATTACTGGCAAACAGAATCCTTACCTACCGTAGGAAATAAGTTAGGGTGTTTTGTCAAAGCTTCTGAGGCCACTAGAAGGGGAAAATATACTTCCTTTGCAAGAATATGTGTGGAGATAGGTCATTCTAGAGCTCTACTAGATGAGGTAATCTTGGAAGTGTTTGATGAAGAATGGGTGCAAACAGTGGATTATGAACATATTCCATTCAGATGTCGCAAATGCCATGAGCATGGGCATCTATTTAGAGATTGCCCTCTCAGTAAAATCAAAAACAAGAGCAAAGCTAACACCATGAAACATATTGAAAGCTTTCAAAAAGTGGTACAGAAAAGAAAAGGAGGCAAAAGGGGGCCGAAGCTACAACAAACAGAAGGGCAAAAAGCCAGTCAAAATAGGTTCAAATTACTAGAAGAAGAAGAGGTGATAGAAAAAGAAGATCAGGCTAAGGGGGGAAGTCGAGTGGAGGAGGAGAATAAAGAAGATGGTGAAAAAACACAAGATATTAATAAATAGAAAGAAACAATGATGAGTGATACAAAACTGGAAATGGACCAGGAAATTACTGAGAGCGAGATGGAGATGGAAGACCATGAACTACAATAGGTTCTTGATAAAGAGAATCTAGATCTAGAAGGATTCTTGAAACAAGGAATCAGGGAGGGGGTGGACTCATTACCTCCAAAGGAGGAGTTCAATAGTTGTTTGTTTGGAAAACTCAGACCATAGGGCTGGAGAAGCAAAGGAATAATGAAAGGCAGGGCAACGAAGGTGTGAAAACTATGAAAACCACACCAGGATTAGCACCCAGAAACCCAGGAAAGAAAAGAGGCAGGAAAAAATAGAACGAGCTATTGATGGAATGTGGAAAACTAATGATAGATTCAGGTAAGATGAAAGACCTAACTAGCTACTCCTTTACAAATATTTAATAATGAAGTTCACTTCTTGGAATTTTAGGGGTCTAGTCAATAAAAGAAAACAAAGATTACTTAGTAATAGAATGAAACAAGCAGCACCAGATGTGATCTTCATCTAGGAAACTAAATTTTCCATTCAAAAAATAAAATAAATTCACAGCAAATGGCTCAATAGATTTGAGTTTTCTGGAAGTCAAAGCAGAGAATACAGTAGGAGGCATACTCATGCTTTGGAACCCCAAAAAATTGGCATTATAGATGTAGAGGCATCTAGGAATTATTTACCAGTGGTCATTCAGCCTATGGGAGATAAGGAAACCTACCTGGTCACGAATGTGTATGGTCCCCAAAGAATGGATGGTAAACTCAAGTTTCTAGATTCTTTGGAGGGTCTCACAGATAGACATGCAGGAATACCATGGATCTTGAGGGGTGATTTCAATATGATTAAATTAGTTTCAGAGAAAAAGGGGGAACCAGAATTCTAAGTAAAGACTCTTTGGCATTTCAAACCTTCATAGATAATATGAAGCTAGTGGACATTGTAACGAGTAATGGTATTTTTACTTGGAACAATAAAAGAGGAGGAGAGTCTTAGGTGGCCTCAAAATTAGATAGATTCATAATCTCAGAGGATCTTATGCTCAAGGACAAGGAAATGGTAGCAAGATTTCTCCCCTTTGGAGGCTCTGATCACTGGCCAGTTCAACTGGAGATTCAGGGCATTGGTACCCCCAGGAACAAACCTTTTAGATTTGAAAATATCTGGCTCTCCCACCTAGACTTCATCAACAACATAGCCAACTAGTGGTCAAAACATTTGAATATTTGGGGCACAAGAATGTTCCTTCTTCAAAAAACACTAAAATATATCAAGCTCAGGCTCAAAGAGTGGAACAAGAATGAATATGGCAATATTTTTGAAGCAAAATTTTTTTTTGAAGGCAAAATGCAGGAACTCAACCGAGCCCTTATCACAGGTGGCTTTGATAAAGACAGAAGTGATCAAGTAATGAAATATCTTCAATACTGGGAGAACTTATGTAAACAAGAGGACATATTTTGGAGACAAAAATCTAGAGTCCAATCGCTAAAAGAAGGAGAACATAACACTAGATTTTTCCACAGATCCATTATGGCGAACAGAGCTCATAACAGGATTTCTTTGATTAAGGATGAGGGAGGTAGCCTTCTCAATTATCATGAATAAATAGAAGCTGTGCTAGTTCAACACTTTTGAGGTATTGCAAAGGAAACCTGTTTAGACAGAGAACACTCCATCAGTGATTTAACAAGACATAGACCTAAGCTGGTGTCTAGAGAGGACAATTTAAACCTCAATAGGTCAGTGACTGAGGAGGAGGTTAATGAGGTCCTAAAAGAAATGAAAAATTGTAAGGCGCCAGGCCCGGATGGTTTCAATGTAGATTTCTTTAAAGCTTACTGGAATATAGTCAAACAGGACATTCTGAATGTAGTAGAAGATTCTAGGAGGAATAGAACTATTTGGAAGGAACTTAATACCTCCTTTATCTCCCTGATCCCTAAATAGGATTTGGCTCAAACTCCTGACACGTTTAGACCCATAGCTTTGTGCAATGTGGTTTACAAGATAATATCCAAAGTTGTGGCCAATAGACTCAAACCTCTTCTTCCTAGCCTTGTTTTGGTGGAACAATCTGGATATGTGGAAGGTAGACAAATTTTCAACAACAACATTCAAGCTCATGATGTGGTGCACTCATTGACTATCACTGACTATCAATAAGAAGGATGGAATGATCATGTAATTGGACATAGCTAAATCTTATGATAAGCTGAATTGGACATATATCAGGAAAGTTCTTATTGCTTTTGGGTTTAATCACAACTGGGTTAGATGGTTAATGGCCCTAGTTACCTCTTCCAGCTTTTCAATTCCGGTTAGTGGCTCTCCCTCAGAGACTTTTATTCCTTCAAGGGGCCTCAAGCAAGGAGATCCACTCTCTCCCTTTCTCTTCATACTCATGATGGAAGAGCTGGGTGGATCTATCAAGCATGCCAAAGAAGTTGGTAAGGTCAAAGGTCTCCAACTTTCTGAAAATGGACAGGCCTAGACTCATCAATAATTTGTTGATGATACCATGCTACAGGGAATCCCCATGGTCAAAGGAGCTCTAGCATATAAACAAATCCTGAGTGACTTTGCCATGGCTTCAGGTATGGATGTTAATCTCTCGAAATATAAGATTTTTTTCTTTAATACTCATATTGATATTCAGAGAAGTATATCCAGAATACTGGTTTTTCAAAGGGATATCCTTCCATCAAAATATTTTGGAGTTGCTCTAACTACCAAACCTCTACACAAGAGCATCTGGGAGCCGGTGATTAATAAGTTGCAAGATAAAATCAGGAAATGGAGTATTAGATCTTTAAACTTTGCTGGTAGGTTGGTGCTTACTAAGGCTGTCCTACAATTAATCCCAGTCTTCATGCTATTAGCTCTCCCAGCACCAAAAGGAGTCCTGCAACAATTCAAAACCATACAAAGAGACTTTCTTTGGGGCAAGGGGGAAGAAGGAAAGAAATGGGCCTTCGTAGCATGGGAAAAAATCTGCAAACTTGAAAACCATGGAGGTCTTGTATTGGATGATCCTGAGATTCTAAGCAAGGTTTTAGGAGCAAAATTATGGTGGCACTGGATAAAAGACCCAGAGGCTTAGTGGGCTATTATCTGGAAAGAAAAATATGCCAGCACTTGGAAAAATAATGATCTCATAAGGATGTCCAGAAATATAAATGGCTTACACATTTGGAATAAGGCCTTAGAGAACCGAGGCTTAGTACAAGAAAACAACTTCTGGGAAATCGGGGAGGGAGACCTAGCTTTATTCCAGGAGGATAAATGGTGACAAGAACCTATATTGTTAAAAGAGGACTTGAGGGAGCTCAAGGAAGAGACAAATACTAAAGGGTTATCTAAAGTAAAAGACTTTTGGGACCAAACCAACAGTATAGGAAAATGGAGAACCTAGAGGAACATTGATTTAAGGGATGACAACCCCATGAAAGCTAAAGCAGAGACACTAATGAAAATGTTAGAACAAAGGAAGACTTTGATGTCAGAGGGGCATGACCAACTGAGATGGGGAAACAATAATGAGGGTACCTTTAATCTTAAGGAGGCAAAAGTCATTCTCCTTGATTCCCATGCTCCGGATAGGATTTGGCAAGACCTGTGGAGGCATCAAGGATGGATGAAAATTAAACTCTTCATGTGGCTAGTTCAACATAGGAAAATTCTGACCTGGGATAACATTAGGAAGAGGGGTGTCCTAGGGCCTTCCAGATGTCAGCTCTGTGAAGCCCAAGAGGAAGCAATGGAGCACGTTCTCAACAATTGCATTTTCACCTCCAGGTTATGGGATTATTTTGCCACCATTTTCCAACAGACTGATAGGGACAAAGGGAGTATTATCAACACCCTAAACAAATAACGAAGAAACTTTTTAGATTATGAAGTTCTTGGCTCAGCATGGGCTAACACACCAAGCTTCATTATTTTGAATGTCTGGAAAGAAAGGAACAATAGAATCTTCAAGAATGAAAAGAAGCGATCCCAATGCCTTTATGAGTAGATCTTAAAACAGCTCAAGGAGATGGTCGGCACTATAGTGTGAAATCTCCCTAAGAACCCACCTTCAGTAGTAGAATTGAGAATACTCAGTAAGCTGGGTTTGTAAGGACTTATTCCTCATAGACTGGATAGGAAGGTAATGACCATGGTATCTGAGCAAGACTTCTGGCATCCTCCCCTTATGGGTTTTTTGAAATGCAACGTCGATGGGGCTTCAAAAGGCAACCCCAAGACTGTTGGTTATGGAGGGGTGTTAAGGGATGAGAATCGAAGTATCCTTTTCATCTTCTATTGCCATTTAGGAAGAGCCACCAACAATATGGTAGAATTTATGGTTATGAAGCAATGTTTATATTTCCTAGAACAACATAACTGCCAAAATGTGATTGTTGAAGCTGATTAAGAGTTAATCATTAAATTGGTTAAGAGAATCAGTTGGGGTACAAAGCTGAAAAAAGCCTCAAGAAACTGGAGGCTAATCTAGGTATTTCAACGGATTCAACATCACCTCCAGTGCCTTCATACGGTAAGTTTTAAACATGTGTGAAAAATGGCCAATAAATTGGCAGATCTTCTGGACAATCAAGGAGTGATCTGCATAGAGATTAGGGTTGCAATGAGCTGGCAAGAGCTTCCTCAGAATAGTTTAAAGGCGAATTATCACGACCATGCAAATGAAGATAGGATGGTGTTTCAAAATAGAGCCATGGAGACGGGGTCCAGATGAATCAGGTGCTTTATGATTAACAGTTTTTTTCACTATCAGGTCTTTAGTGGGTTTTAGGCCAATCTTGACCTTCGCAACCTGGGTAAGCACTTTCATAGCGGCTCCAGGTGGTAGCTGCCTGGGTGGATCTAGTTCTTGGATGACTGGCAGGATGGTGGGATTTTCTTCTTTCTTTGGTTTTGTTATAGAATACATAGAAATAGGTCGAAATCTGAGAACTCTCAGTGGCCTCAAAACCTTGGGTTTTCCTTCTTTGATCACTATACAACGTCTAGGGAAATTTTTTGGTGATCACAGGCCTTGCAAGTGGGAAATGGTTTTTCTGAAATGGGAGTGATTCCATTCAGTGAGCTACACATGGCAGTGGGGTCGGTTAGAATACTACCCTCATCATGTGCTATTGTTTGGTGATGTAGGCCAGTGCAATATGATCCTCAGTCGTTGGATCAAGCAAGGTAGATCTACGGATGGGATCGATCGAGCATGTTGGTGGTCCATGTGGGTAAGCATCATGCTTCTTAGTACTGTGAAATTGGCCACAACTATTGGATCGGGTGAGGAGGTTTGACGGTGGAGATTAAAGATGCATATCAGGAATATGGCAGTAGACGTTAATGCATTTTATTCTTGGTGGGATGAAAATTGTTCTTGGCGACACTCATTTTTTGTTCATTCTATAGGTTCGCGAGTTTGTGAGTTTTTCGGACATGAAATCCTTATAGAGCGGTACATTTGTTCATCTTCGAGTCCATTTCATTATTCTTGTTAGTTGGCTTCAACATCATTTTGCTTTTAAGAGTTTAGAGGTTTGGTTTGTAGGGGTAGGGGCTTTTTCCTTTGGCCTGCTAACAATTTGAGTTTGGGCTTTTTCCTTGGTCCACAACTCCTTGTGGAATGTTGTAATTTATGTATTTCATTAATGAAACATAAGGTCTGACTCTTACTTCAACAAAAAAAAATGTGATAAAGATTGATTTTCCCAAGTTTTACCTATAAGACAAATATGTGTATGCAAATCTTGGTGTAGTGCGACTCTATTAAGTGGTTTCCTTTGCCAAATTGGATATGAAAATCATTAGGGTTATGATTTTTGTTGTGGAAAATAGCATTTATTTTGATCTCAATGTCTCACATTAGTGAATAATACCTTTCAATAGGCTACACTAGAGATGCATATCATGGGAAAAATTATGGGTTAATATGAACTCGAGCCCAAAAACCTCCATCTGTAAATTTCCTTTTTTATCTAAATTTTATTTTAATTATTAACTATTAATTTTTTATTTTATTTTATTTCTATTTATTGTTTAAAATTTTATTTAAATATTAAATTTTTATTGTAATTTGACCATTATAGAAGAATACCATGGGTAAAATCATTGGTTGTGAAAACCTGGAGCCCAAAAAAATCCATCCATGAATTTATTATTTTATCTCAATTTTATTGAAATTCTTAATTATTAATCAATTATTTTTTATTTTTTTATTTTTTATTTTTTTATTATTTTGATTTAATTTTGATTTTGATTTTTATGTAATTTAACCATTAGAGAAGAATAACATGAGAAAAACCACGGGTTGCAAAAACCTAGAGCCAAAAAAACTGTGAATTTACTATTTTATCTCCATTTTATTTTAACTATTAACTATTAATTATTTATTTATTTTTATTTTTTTTACATGTAATTTGATGAAGTAAAAATGTTACTTAACATAATATAACATAACATATGTATACTTGTGAGTCCAAAATTTAAAAAACAATCACATATTTAACTCCTACACATCTCACATCTAACTCATACTCATATAACACCTACACATCTAACGTCATCTAATGCCTACACATCTACCCCATACTAGGTTGTAGAATCTCTTGGCACAATTACTACTCCTATTATACGCTACATTGATTATGAAAAACTATGTAAAATCCTAATGTAGTGAAACATGTAAATGTAAGCCTCTAAACACTCGTAAAAAGATAATAATAGAAATGAGATTAATCTAGTATGAGGAAATATAATAATTACATTACCTAGCTTTCGATGCATAGCTAATAATATAACAAAATTATGATTACAAGATTTGCTTGCAAATATTCCTCCAACCATGTTTTGATTCCATCATGAAGATAATTTTGGTAAATATAGTTGGATCTCATATCTACTAAGAGTTATGTGAAGCAACCCAATGCATCATATCCAATATAAAATTGTTAGTATATATTGTTTTATTTGCAAAATGGAATGTATTAACATTAGTATATAAAAAATATATTCCGGAATGATTTTTCCAGCCAAATTACAATTGGGTCATGAAAACCAAAACTTTACACTTTACACTTTACCTAGCCTTTGAAAGTAAGAGTGAAGAACGTGCACATGATACCCTCATGAACCATATTGTTAGAAATAAAAATTTGAATAAATTGTGGACCATGTTCAAATGTAGATGTTTCACACTGGACATCAAATTGACTTTTTCAAAATATTTATACTATATTTAAAGGAGTAGAACATGATACTTCAACATAAAAATGTATCCAAATATGGGTTTCTAAAGGTTCTATTCAAAAAAGAAATAAAAAAAAAAAAATTCAAAAGAATAGCTCCACAGGGTCAATTTGTGAGTCTGTTAAACACACATGAACAACAAGAGAGATATGAAAGATAAAACATGCAATACATTTATTAACATGAGATATACATTTATAGTACAATATGTGACTCTTGGGTTTCAGATCCCAAGGTCTCTTGGACTGCTTTGGTCTATTCGGCTTCCACACTAACCCATTTAGGATTAGGTGTCCAACATTCCCCCCCTTAATCTGAAGGGTTATGTATGAGTCCAAGAAGAGAGCTGTAATACAAAATGTGCAAAAAATGCATGGCAGCGCTAGGCTGAATGTGCTCTCTGAAATGTTGGTATAAAGGGCGGTGGTTTAAGGATGACCACCAACACTGGAACGCTTAGTGCAGTTCCCGTAACTCTTCCAAAACTGGAAAGAAACTGAAGTTTTCTGCTAGAGGAAGTGATCCTATTGTTTTAAAGAGGGAAACCTTCAACCATAAAAGGGAGGTCTCACCCCGCATAAAAGGTAAAACTTCAACCTGAAAAGGGAAGTCTCAACCTGTGATGGTTTAAGGATAACCAACAACTCTGGAATGCTTAATGCAATTATTGGAACTCTTCCAAAGCTGGCAAGAAGCTGGTGTCTTCTGCTAGAGGAAGTGTTCTCAATTTTGTTCCTGGAACTCTTCCAAAACTGGAAAGAAGCTGAAGTCTTCTGCTAGAGGAAGTGTCCCAGATTGCCAACTGAAGGCATGCTCAGGGGCATCTTTTTCTATGGCTACAACTCTGAAACTGGTGTGGCAGGTTGTGGCTCAGGCTCGCTTGATGTGACTTTGAAGCTTGTAGATGACCATCATTTCCCCCCCTGTCAGATACAAGGTGAGATGATGGAGAAAACTCAGCTGCAAGACTGTTCAATACTCTGGAACAAGTTCTAACATGTGTTTGGAATATCTTCTTGGTTGTTGATGCCCATTTCCAAGAAGCGATCCATCCAAGATGAATCTTTGTTCTTGCAGGACGTTTGTTTCTGAAGCATCTGTGTGAAGAATGACTGGTTTTATGACAGTGCTTACATGGATGAAGATCAAAACAGTGATATTTCAAATGGCCAACTCGGTCACAGTGTTGGCATTTCACGATCTGTTGTTGTTGTTGCTGTGGAAGAGGGGCAGAATCTAGAACAGCTGGAGGTGAACTGTCATGAATAAATCCAGCACTTTGAAACTAAATGGGCTTGGCATAGTCTGGAATATGAAAGGACAAGTCCTTGTCATATCCAATACCAGTTTTGTGCTTGTTGTGGACAAGCTGTTCCCAAGGTCTGATGATGGGCTTGGGAAGTGCAGACTGAGTTTCTGCATCTGCATGTACAATAGCTATTTTATTTGGATGAACGGTAACATTATTGACTTGCTCTTGATGGGTGGTTGTCTCAATGTTCTGAACAGAAACAGATTTAGCATTATGACTCCACTGTTTTAATTCTTCTTGCTGAAGACGAGATTCAAGCTGCAAAAAATCAATCTGTTCTTGTGCATATTGTAGACAGGTCTGCATTTCTGAGAGAGATCCTATGTTGATTTGTAATGTGTCATCAATAGTAGATTGTATAAGAGTTTTCATGAACTCTAATACTTCACTGATTCTGGCCATTTTTCTTCAATGTCAGATTTACACCTTAAAAACTAATCACAATTATTACTTTATGAAGAAAAGTAATAGTACACAACAATATCTTGTATAAATGTGCAGCAAATGAATCAGAGAATCAATATATGTAGACAGACACTATAATGGGTTTTAAATACAATGCCACAATTGGGGCAAAAGCAACTGCAAACTTGCTTGGATCCTTCAAGTACTCCTTCACTTTCAAATTATAAATGATGACTATCAAAACTTCAATAACACCATGTCATGGGCAGGATTTGAATATTCATATGCTTTGACTAGGGCACAAATTAATATTCTCTGATCTTACCACTTTCTTGCAATGAGGAGAAGCAATGAGAGTAAATTCCAGTAAGGACTTTCAGACCTAGAATGCTAGGCTTTCTCTTTTACAGACAGATAGCTTAATCTATTATGTGAACGTGTTTAGAAAATAAATGGGATACTCGGTTGCGAGATGGTGTAGTATGAAGAAAAACTAACGAATCACTTTACAAGGATCTCATTGCAAGAGCGAATCCACATTGTGAGTTGGTGTAGCGTGATGGAAAACTAGTGAAGCACTCTACAGGGATCTCATTGCAAATGAATTGATGCTCAAATGCACATACCAGATTGATCACGGATGTAGGTTACCATCTCCAAGATGACCATACCCCAGAACTTTAACTAATTCACCTCATATACAATATATGTCACAGAGAGGTGTGATACTCCAGCTCGTTGTACAGGGATGTGATACTCAGGTCTGAAGCAATCAGTTTAGACTCCAATATAGCCACACGTGCAACCAACGAGCAGTAACAAGTTCGAACCACCCAGAATAGCCTTCCACAAAATTGTGACCAGCGCAACACACAGTGCTAGGGATGCTCACACAAGTGAAGAGTATTCAGCTACCACCAGTTCGATTCTCGCACAAGCTTTCAAGCTACCATGTTAGACAGGCATTCAACACATTCAACGTAATAATCAAAACTGATCAGCGTTAAAGAACACATATAAATATATGGGCAGCGCTGTGAGTGTTAATGGACAGCGCTCTGAGTGTAAATGGACAGCGCTCTGAGTGTAAGACCACAATGCAAGACAGCGCAAATATTCACCAGAGTTTTATACAACACATAAGGACAACACAAAAATAATGCAAAACATTCAATGGACAACGCATCGATTTAATCATTCCTCGTTCCTTGTTTCAACAGACTTTGATGGGAGGAGCAATGCGCGTGTATACCAACGGACGGCAGCTTTCCTTAATCCTGGTTCGTCTTTCCACCATGCCTCGATGCGCACCAGTCCAAACACACATGCTTTCAATTCGGGCTTGAGTCTAATCAGTATTCTTGCCAAATAACCAACGCTCCATCAACTTCCAGCAAAAGAACATTCCACTATGATGTTACCATACCTTTTAATGGGATTCTGTCCAACACATATACTACCAGGACATGCATAAGCCATGTACTGCAATCAATGGATTTTAACATTTTGATCCCATGACTTAATTAATGCACATAGAATTCACACCACTGAGGTCGAAATAGGAAGAACGGAGCAACGATGTTGATTGTAATTGCACCGATCCAAATAAGTTATTACATGTTGATCAAATGAGCCTTTGATGTTGTTCCAGACCTTGAGTCAACAATTCTAAGAGTGCACGTTCACAAAATCCACACTGCAATTCAATCGCTTCACCTTCTGAAACCACGACGGCCGAGTGATTGACCGCTCATCTTCCGATCGGGCAAGACTTCAGGGCGAGACTCCACACGTATATCGGTATTTGCATTGTACGCTGGTCCTTATCTTATTCAACGAAACAGAAACATGCTCCATAGATTGATACGCCTCTACACACTGATACACCTCCACATGCTAAGATGTTGATATACATACGCCCACCTCTGCACCAACTCATAGTGACAACTACACTTTGATCACCATGGATAAATTAAGGAATGCAAATGGTAGCTTGCCTACATCAAAGATACATTTTAACATGCAGAGAGTGATGCAGAACAATGCAGCTATCTTCCGTACTCAAGAAACATTGGAGGAAGGAAGTACCCTAATCGATGAAACCTGGGAAGAGATTATTAAATACATCCAAGTTTTGAAAAATCATGGAGTCATAGCAGGGTCATCAATGAGGCATTCTCACAGTAAGATCATTGGCCTTCCCATTGTCCCAACTAATGTAGAATGCAGGCTTAATAATGCAAGGGAGTACTTTACCAAGACAGGAAAATACAACCTCTATGAGTGTTTGAGCAGGGAGATACATTCCAGGTGCTGATTTATAGAAGAATCCACACATTTCATTACATTTTTTCCTTATGTAGATTCACTTCCCTTTGAGACATGGATCGCTCCCAAGGAACATTCTTCTCATTACCAAGAGATAAAAGACGGACAAGAAATGGATCTAGCATATATATTGAAGCATATTCTGCGGAAGTTGGATCACTAATTGGCAAATCCACCATAAAATTACATGATTCACTCCTCACCTCTTAGAGAGACATACAAGCGGTCATACCGTCACTGGTTCATATTCCTCAACTAACTCGAATTGGCGGGTTTGAAATTGCAAGTGGCTGTTACATTAATCCAATCTTTACTGAAAATGTTGCTACATTTCTACGAGAAGTGAATTTGGAAAATTAGTGAGCCAATAGTTCTTCCATTCACGCAGCATCTCCATGCTCGCCGCACCACAACCAACATTCACATAGGCCACCATCCCATGCACCTTTGTTCGACTATTCTAACAACACCAGGCAATAAGCTTTTCCACCTTGAGGTTTATCTACACAAATCAAAAACTTTATCGCACAAATCTACAATGGCTAGGACGCACTATATATATAACAGTGGTATATGAGAGCCTTGCAACACAAACGGTAACGACAACGCAGTATGAGTGGTATCGAGTATTACAATAGACTGGAGCTGCAGAGCATGATAGTCGAGGGGCCGAGTGGTATTAATTAACATCAAGCCAATGGTGGTATGGGAAATCACACCACTGGAGCAAAGCCGAAAATGCATGTAATAAAACTATTATTGCATGGTAGAGAGGAGCAGTGATTCGATGAACTGATACCACAAAGAATAATGGCAGAAGCGATTTTTGCATTTTTGCATGGGAGAATATATAAAACGCATAGCTGACAAGCGCAGAGATACCGTGTCAAGCCTAGAGCGCAAGTACAAGGACAGTGCAGACGTTTCAAATCAGGTCAGGATGACAGCGCAACAGAAGAGCAAGGCGCAGGTTTTATAAATGGTATATGGCAGACAGACATGTTAGAATAGCTTGGACAGCGCTAGCAGTGTCAGGGAGAGGAACGTTTCATACGTTCAAGTGAATATGGCAGACAAGGCACAGGTCTGTATAAAGGAATATGGCAGAAATACACTGCACAGAAAGGCCATAAACAAATGGCTCAAATTAATTATACAGGGCAGGAATACGCCCGCTCTGATACCATGTTAAACACACATGAACAGCAAGAGAGATATGAAAGATAAAACATGCAATACATTTTTTATTAACATGAGATATACATTTATAGTACAATATGTGACTCTTGGGTTTCAGATCCCAAGGTCTCTTGGACTGCTTTGGTCTATTCGGCTTCTACACTAACCCATTTAGGATTAGGTGTCCAACATTCCCCTCTAGCCCTCTTTCTAGTGCCAATTGTTAAAAGGAAGAAATATCCTACATACAACATGATATCATCATCTGAAGAAGGTCCCAAATTGACTTTAATTCATTTCAGGTGAAAATTTCCATCATTATGTGTGCTCAATTTCAATTCATTATAATTCTTCTCCATAGAAGTCTTTCATTAGGATTTAACTAAATTGTACTTGTAGTTTAATCTATTATAGATAAATCTAACTTATCTAATTTTTTTCTCACCTCTAACTATCCTGATTGGGATGTAGGAGTAGTTAATAGTATTCGAATAAAGAGCAAAAGGAATACACAAAAATGAACATGAGATAAATGTAACCTATCAAGCTATAGAGATAGTTCATATAACCTGATAGTAATTAAAGAAAATACATCTCAGCTTGCAAATAGTTACAAGAAAAAAATAATTATGTATACTCATGTTAAAAATGGAGGATTAATAAAAATGAACATGAAATAAAGATAAGTTGTCAAACTATGGAATTACTTTTCATAGCAATACCAAAATTAAAGAAAATACATGTTAGTAACAAACTTAGAAAATAGTTTCTAAGAATCCTAATATGCATGCTTACATCTAATGCATGAAAATTTCCTATATCAACTATGAAAGATAGCTTACCATTAGTTTAAAACAAGGAAAAATTCACATATATTAAAAAAATGAAAAACAAACAAAATCATACCTATCTAGAACAAAGTGAGTCCATAAAAGAGAAAATTTCATTAGGTGCGACAATGATAATAGTATCAAAATTGATTACAAGTCTCATATCCCAAGGAATTTCAATGTGTCTTCTTGCCTTTAGTGCAACCTCTCAACTTCTGAAAAATCTCCCCTCACTTAAGCCTATACTCATACTCCTCAATAATTAAAGGAGGTTTTTACCATTGTTATCTCATGGTATCCTCATACCAAATTATTATTTGAAATACTAAATAGGTGTATTTTCATCTCTATTATTGCCTTAAACTTTTATTAGTATGTATTATGTTCTACATTTGGAGACAATATAACAAGTGGATTCTTTCCTTCTTGAAATCAATGGAGGTGCCAAGTGGATGAATATCCATACCAATCTAAAATCAAAGAGATAGGTTGTCATATCCTCATCCTACAAATGTTTCTAGGAGCTCAACTTGCAATGTATGATTGGAGGTTAATTATTGTGATGCATATACCATATGTGTGCATCATCCAACAAAATACACTTACAAGAAATATATTGCATATATAATCCCTTGAGAGAAGAAACCATCTAATATTTATTATAATATCAATACTTGAAATCCCATAGTATAGAGTCTACATTTGACACATGTACATTCAAAATTAAAATTAATAATAAATAAAAGTAACAAACTTTATGTAAAATGAAAGTTAAAATCGTGCACAAATATTTTTATTTTTTTTTAGGAATTTTCCATATGAATTTGATAGAAAGAACTTTCTCAATATATTTTGTGCAATATTAGACTTCCAATGAGACACTTTATTCTTTGTTTGGCCTTCTTGAGCTTTAGATATAACCTCCCAAAAATAGCAATCAACCATCATAGATTAAGCTCTTGAATTTATCTTAGACATTAATTTAAATGTTAAAAATAATGTCCCATATGCACTACATAAGAGAAATTTTCAGGCTATATTATGTATTTTTATATCACAATAGTTTGTGGAAAAATCAATTGGATGGTATGGAAAGAGGTCTCTACATTAAATGTTTTAATTGTGTACACATATCCAAATTAGTCACACTGGGAAAAAAATGTGTATCCAAGGAGTACCACCTAATGAGATAAACTTCAATTGTCTTGTATTGAGTAGATGGTAGATGGTGAAGTCTCGTAGAATGAATTTAAAAAGAATCCCATATGAAATGGATTCTATTCACTGCACCACCAAATTTTGGTAACCATATTTTTCCAACCCTTGAGCTACTAGATAGTGTTGACCATTGTTTTAGCATTCCCAGATGTTTTTTATTATGTGGTATAAATAATGCCTCTCTTATCACTTTTTCACACCTCAAGTGGCCTTGAACTTTTTTTCTTTCTCATCCATGCTCAAGAGGAGAAACCCTAAAAACACACATGTGAATGTGATGAATGAATTTTTGAGTTACTCGGTTTTTTATGTACATATGATGTTACATGGTTACAAGTTTTTCTTTTATTTGTATAAATAATGATTTTCCCATTACAGTGCTCAAACTATATATATATTTTTTAATTTATATTGACACCATGCATTATTTGTTCCATGCTAATTTTTAAAACCTAAATTCATTACGAATTTTCATATTTGTTGATCACATAAAGGCACACCATGATGGTTAGGCCTAATGTGATATATTGTTTGGAGTCTTTGGTTATTGATATGGTTGTTTTTATATCACCAAATTTATGTGTGCTATACCAAGAGTAGATTTAATTCAATGCATACATTATTGTTGCTCACATATATAAATGATATATTATCACCGATTCACTTCGGAATGTACCTGGTCCATATGACTAGTCGTGGGAATTTAAAAGGGTTGCAATGTTATGTTTTAGTTCTGCCGGCTCTATGACTCATGTAGCCTAAAATGGGTCTGTGTGGCGTGATACGTTTCATAGTTTTTGAATCCATTTGTCTTACAATTGTGATATAAGGTTTCAATGTAATGGGACTTGTTTGACACATCACCACTGATTTGTGACTTTGACCTCTTGACTACCATTCATGTGGTAGAGAAGTTGATAAACCCTTGTCATTTGCTTTACTGAGAAATATCTAAATCCCATGATTTACACAGATTCGAAAGTCATATACCATGAATTGGTTTCGTTCCATCCCCCACTTTTAATGACTAGTCTCATATGTAGTAAACTTTCCATGTAAAATTAATGTTCCTTCCCATGAGACTGATCAATGGTTGACATGCATTTAGGTTTAGATCAATTATTTCCTTTCACAAGGGATCTTTCCTCCTGGAGTTTTAATATTCCCATTTCTAAATTTGAGGTCATTTGGCAATTTACTACTTGGGAAGCCACCATAGTTACTCACACTGTCACTGAAATTCTCATTAAGTCTAAGATTGAGGCCGAGCTCATGAGTGTCCCCATCGGAAAATTGTGCACTTCACCCCAGTTGGTGTGTGCGGCAATATATAGGTAAGATAAGATGTTTTATTACACATTCTAACGTTTCTTCACTAGAGAATTACTCTTTGTGTGTTTTCTTGTATTTAACCTATTTATACCATTTTAATTCTTTGATCTTCCTATGGCTACCTTACTTTTAATTCTTACCCAATGCCCTACCTCAGTAATTTGAAATGATATTACAATTTGGGTCTTAACTAAAACCATAATCACGACCGTTATGAAAAGTAGAAGTACAAAAAATACCCCTTTTTCCTCTTGCAATGCAAACAAATCCTGGGATTCATGTCCTTCACTGAACCCTTCTTTCATTATCATATGACCATGTGTACTCTTATATTTCAATTCTATTCATCATAAATTTTGTGACATTTGAGACCTTTTCATAAATAAAAGAAACCCTTAATGGTATGATTCAGAGTTGTTAATATTAATATACCCTTTATTGAGTTCCTGGAAGCATGTAGATATCCTTGTTCTACAAGTTATTCCAAATGTAGTTCTTATGATCATGCAATAGTCAGTCATATTTTTCCACCATTCACCCTTTAATCTCTCTTTTTGCAATAAATTTATTAGGTCATTTCAATACTAGTGTATTCCCATTATTGTTATTGTTAGCGTAGCTCTCTACTTTTATTTTTGTGCCCATGTATCCCCCATGTTGTTATCATTGTTCCCCATAGAAATCCACTATTTTTATTATTATGCCATTACATTACTATTGTTATGTAGGCTCTAATTATATTGTGATCCATTTGACTCATATATATACAAAGGATGTCTTATCATTTGTATCATCCAAGAATCATTCATTTATGTAATATAAAGCATGTTTCCCCCTTTAAGAGGATAGTTTTAAAGCAATTTATCTATATTTTCTTTTGATTTGTGAGCTCATTGCATAACATTTGGTATCAGAGCTTTGGATTCTAGGGTTTCGATTCTTCAAACAAGTCATCATGGAATTTTCGATACAATTATTTTATACGAAGCTTCAGAATCTGAAAATGAAACTACGTGGAGAAAAAATATTGTTCAACTCATGTAGAAGTTTTATATATTGATTCTCTACACTTTCAGAGATATTATCTGAGGAAGTTAGGATTTTTGCAGTCTCCAGAATTCCATCTCAAACAGGTGACCTAGGTAAAATCTTCATAAATTTCTCTTTGAGGACCGAATTTGAATTTTGTAAATAGTTACTAAAAGTGCACATATCGTAGCTTTTCATGTATCATTTTCAGGGTTGAAGGTCGCAACAATGACATGTGGCACTCTATATAAGTTTACTATATTGAACCACCCTATAATTAGGGCATTGTGGGAGTTTAGGCATAAATATTCCTTGAAGAATCCAATCTCAGTCAAACCTGTGAGGTTGGAAAGAATGCTCAGAGTGTTATCATAATGCCTAGTTTTAGACCTTGGATAACCGAAATTATATAGATAAAACAATTTCAAAATAAGCTCCCAAAAACAAGTGATATGGCGTGTATTTTTTAAAACTTGCATAAATTTTGTGTGAAAAAATAGTTTGAATTCAGTCAAAGGACAAAGTGAATAATAGATATCATTATTTCCATTATGCCTTACAACAAAAAAATGGATACACCTAGTAAGAAACCATAAACCTCTAATATGATGCATGAAGAAGAGGAAATGAAAAATGGTATATCAAAATTACGAGATCAAGTACAACAAATTCACTCTCACAAAGGGTAACAAAAATGAATTAGAAGTGATGATGAATGTTAATACGGATGGTTAGAATCTAAAATAAAAAGGGACATGGAAGGTTTTAAGGATTGTTTAGAAACAAAAATGGAAGGTTTGAAGGATGGTTTAGAAGAATAAATGGAAGGTTTGACAAAGTTTCTACAAGAAATGTTTCCTAATGGCGAAAAGGTATTTCATGAAACTCATGATTACAATAAAGTGAATGTTAATCATGAATTCAAAGACTCTAATGCTGGGTTGAATACCAACCACAACCAAAAGGTCGATATGAGGAAGTTTGATGATAAGGATCTAGTAACGTGGATACTACAGATGGAGCAATATTTTGATTTTAATGATGTGCAACACATGCAAAAGGTACACATTGCATCTTTATATTTAGAAATAAATCAATTTTTATGTTATATATGGCTTTATTCTTGCAAACCACTTGTCACTTGGTCAATGTTTACAAAGGAAATGATAGCACATTATGAGGATACAAAGAGAAACACCTTCTTTAGCAAATTGATAAATCTCAAACAAAATGGTTCAATGGCGGAGCACATTGTGGACTTTTAAAAATTGAATATTAGGGTAAATGATATTCCATAGGAGCATAGGATTAATTTCTTCATAGGGACATTGAGGGATAACATCCAACATGAGGTTCACCTTTGGGAACTTGATTCATTAGAGAAGGCATTCATGGTGGCAACAAAAGTTGAAAGAAAAATTATGGAAACAAGGAAGTCCACCACTTATAATTATAATGACGGAAGTGTTGTTGCTCCCAACCTTTCACAACCTACAAGGTCTACATCACAACAATTGGAGGAAAAAACAACAAAATGTATTTTTTACAATTGTGATATCAAGTACACTAAAGGTCATAACTGTGCTGAGAAGAAATTATTCTACATATATTTTGAAGAGGGGGAAGAAAAGGAACAAGAAACATCGGAACAGGAGGATATACACTAGGAACCAACCCCAAAGAAAGAAAAAATGAATCCAACCATATATTGTAATGGATTGGCAGGAATTACCACTCCTCAAACTCTCAAGATAAAAGGATATATCAAGAAGAAAAAGGTAATAGTGTTGATTTATTTGGGTAATACCCATAATTTTATTCATTGTAAGATAACCAAGGGATTGAATTGCTTCTTATATCAAGCACCAGAGTGTCAAGAGATGGTTGCAATGGCGGACATGTAAATTTCTCTATAAAGTGCCATAATATCAAGCTAACCATGGGGGGGTATGTATTTAATAGTTCGATGCTTTTCATTCCAATGGGTGGTGTTGGTGTTGTACTAGGAGTCCAATCGTTACAATCTTTGGGAGCGATAGCTTTTAATTTCCAAGAACTTTTCTTGAATTTTTTTTAGGAAGGAAAGGAAGTTAAATTAAGTGGTTTCATAGGGAAACTAGGAAAGATAATCAGCTCGAACGTAATGACAAATCTTGTGAAGAAAGAACAGCAGAGCATAATTACACAATTATTCTCACTAAAGGTTCAAAGATCGGTATCATTTGTTTCTCCAAATCTCCAAAAAGTCTTGGAAAATCATTCCAAGTTATTTCAGACTCCCAAAGGCCTCCTACCAATTTTTTATCATGATCATGCTATTCATTTTATTATAGGAAGTGTTCCTCCAAACATAAGCCCTTACATATATCCATACTCCCAAAAGAGTGAATTTGAACATGTGGTTGCAGAAATGTTAAAGGATGGTATAATTCAACCTAGTCACAGTTATTTCTCTACTCAAGTAGTATTGGTGCACAAGAATGATGGATCATGGCATATGTGTTCAGATTATAGGGAGCTTACAAAGCTCAATATTAAAGATAAATTTCCCATTCTCTTCATTGATGAATTGTTGGATGAATTACATGGAGAAATTTACTTCATCATGTTGGATCTTCATTCTGGATATCATCAAATTAGAATAAAGACATTCAAAAAAAATTCAGAACTCATGAGGGTCATTATGAATATTTGGTCATGCCTTTTGGCCTTACCAATGCACCTTCCACATTTCAAGCACTAGTACAAAATGACTAATTAGTTACTAAAAAATAAACTAAAATTTACATATAAAAGACCATTTTTCAGTCGATGACCAATAGTAGCTAATTTACAGTATCTTATAATGTGACGAAATTTTAGTCATTTTTAACTTAGTCATTAACTGGTTTCCTCAATTTTGCCATATAGTAGTATATTTAGTCATAAATTTGGTCATAAATTTTTCTTACTATATTAATCCTCAAGAAAACCAATTAATGACCAAAATGTTGGTCGTGTTATAAGATACTGTAAATTAGCTACTAATAGTCATATATATGCCAATTTTAGTCATCATTTAAAACCAATTAATGACCTAAGAAATATGACTAAATTTTAGCCATGTTATAAGATAGTGTAAATTAGCTACTAATAGTTGTATATATGAAAATTTTAGTCATCATTTTAATAAAAAAATTATCATTTGTAGTAGTCATTTATCTTTTTTTGGTGTTTTCATATTCATTATATAAACGACTGATTTAGTAGCTTCTATTCATTTCATTTAATTTCATTCATAATCATTATAAACAACTGATTTAGTCATATATTCATTTTATTCCTGTTCATCATTGATTAATATAAACTACTAATTTAGTGATTTTAGATTGATTTTATGTGTTTATTATTAGTCAACATAAATTAATTAATATGATTTTGTGACTAAAATTTAAAAAAATGTCATACAATTTGCATGTTTATCTAATATGATAACACAAAGTTACATATGTTAATTACAAGACTAAATTTTATTATATAAAATATCAAGTATTACAATATGAGTTTCCAAATTAATATCGGTTGGACTACAATTTAAACATGAAATATTGTTTCATCATTTCAAAACATTATCACTGTGTTGCAAAGCATTGCAAGTGAATTTACCAACTCTGAAGGCTTGACCATCAGTCTTTATGAGTGTTTCTTATGCAAGATATTGCCTCTAAGGGTATCACTAGAAAATTTCTCTTCTCTCTCTCATTTTTCATTTGTCACTCCATTGTTATTGTTCTCCTCTTTCTTCAATTGTTTCTTCTTACCATCAATATTGAGCTCCTCTCCTGAAAATGAAAGAAGATATGATGCAGAGTATACGACATGAAAGATGATGAATACTTGAATATAAAATAAAGTAGATTGTGAAATATTTATACGACATATAACTCAACATTTGATGTTGGCCACTATGTAGCTAGATGACCTGTATAAACAAAGCAAATAAAACGTTACCATAGAAAATAATAGCTTAGGAACTTAGTATTCAAACTTTAACAAAACCTTAAGCACAATCATACCAAGTAAGTTACATGCTAAAAATATCAGGGAATAGATAACTTATGAAAACAAATGGGGAAAAAAAAAGATTCACCGTAAAAAATAAACTTATTGCTTTTTCTAAAAGAGTCATGTTCCTTAGATTTGGATATTCTTTTGCCCACAATAAAATTTCATCGCTAGTATGACCTATGCTTTTAGGACCATGAGATTGATCCAACATCACATTGAATTGTCGAGACATAGTGATTCAAATTTCCAAGATGAGTACCTCACTTGGTTGAATGAAGGTGCTAGCTGTGAGTAGTGTCAAAACCTTAGGGAACTAGAACACTAAGACCTAAAAAAATAGATGACCACTTGTCCACTGCAAGAAAAAATTTCAATCCCACAATGGCCTCTCGGAGTACATTTTGTTGGATGGATATGACACTCTAAGAGATGATTGTCTAATACAATGAGAAGTGTACATATATTGTCACAATGCCCCTCACAGTCAGACCCTATAGTTGTGTCCTATAATATTAATCATATTATACTATTTAATTAAAAATTATGACTATTAGATAATTATTGGTTTCAATAATTAGTCCGAAATTGAAATTTTAGTATTTATGTATACATGAAAATATTTGGAAAAGAAAGTTGCTTTTTGTGACTAGTTAATTTCAAATGAATCTAAATACACAAGAGATTATGGTGGCTCGGTGTTTCTCTAGTGATTATCCGCTCATTGTACCAATTTCTCCCATGTCCTCTACTGCTTTTGGTGAATTCATGTTTGATGATGACAAATGCTAATGAAGTGGACATTTATCCTCTATGATTTTCTTAGCCAAAGGGAACATCCACAAGTAACAAGCAAAAAGTAGCCTCAAATATATTATTGGGGGTCAAAATGCAGTAATTATATGACAGACCAAGAAACAATACACACGAATCATATTCCCATTAATATGGATTAATAATTTATTTGCATGATCATGTAGTACTAAAGTGTCAAGTAGGGACATTTAAAGTCAATCATCCATCAATATCACCTTTAAGATTCCTTAGTAGTTAATACTTCCTATTACACACACAATAGATCACCAACGTCAAGGATAGCAATATAAACACAACAAAAATGAAATGGAAATAAATGTTAGGAAGTCAAATACGAATAATCCTGTGTCAAGAAAATACCAAGCCCTTCACATTAGCAAGGAATTCTTAGGCACTAAAACAGAACATCCTTCCATTCCATAATTTTCACCTTATCTTTAATTTCCTTAATTGAGAATATAATCAGAAAAAATTCATTGAAAAAGGTCTCAAAATCCTAACAAATGCTCGAGTGTTGTCATATCAATTAAACAAACGGGCAATCATTTGATATGCTTTTAACCTGTGGAATATATTGAAGAATATGAACATTTATCATCCCTTGCTCCTAATCAAATTGTAATATGTGGTTTCTAATCAAGTAATCAATTTCCCTCCAAGATATTTAAGAGATAACCTTGGAGAAGTACTTCTAGAAGTATTGGGATAGTAGAAATGGAATTAACTAGGAGGAAAATGAAGCACTTTAGTGAGTTATCCAAAATATTTGAACACAAGTGAAAATGATTTTATACTCCATCCACACATTTTAAAATAGAAACCATTCAACTGCATCTCAATTATTTTCCACCTTTCTGTAATATGTAATTCTTTGAACAAGAATAGAGCATTCATAAATATTGTCATGAAATATGACTCTTCATAATCCTAGTAATTTGGGCTCTAAAAAATAAACAATTTCATGTAGTGAATAAATATTACATGGTAGATTTCACTGATTAGAATTACAACTTTATTTGTTATCTCATTACAAGAAAAAAAACAAATTGAACCCTAACTAGCTGGGATCTAAAAATTCAAGAATTCCATGTAGTAGAGTAAACTTACATGGTAGATCCCAATTATTTGCAATGACAACTTTATTCTTGATCTTATTACAACATAGATAAATTCAAGAGTACATACATATTTTCTTATCTGAGACAAACTTTGAACACATTTTGAGATTTCATAGAAATGTAAGGATATGATTTACCTGTAGGACATGAGAAAGTTATCTACATCTAACACCCATCACTGGACAATAGTGTTATTGATACACCATATCATGGAATTAGAATCATGTAGATAGATAGTGTTATAGAGATACCTTGCAGCACCTATTCAACACTACCTTCAAACTTCAAATTCATCAATTGATTTACATTCATAGCGAATTGTAGTGGGATTTCATTAAATACAACCCGACAAAACCCATTTATGATAACTATCATTGACTTCTCTGGATCTATCCCCTTATGGAAATATAATAACTGATATTGCCCAATTTTTGAGGTACTTGCTTGATGTTCAACATGGGCTATGAAAATGTTGAAAATATTAGATGTATAATGGAAATAAGCTTGCAATTCAAGGTTGCTCCAAAAGACTCTTGGGTGAATTATAAAACACCATGTACTTAAAACATGATATATGGTAGTAACAAAAACATACCCAAGATCCCACTTAAGAATTCAAAATGTTGGAAATAGGAGATGTCTTAAACAATAGCAACTATTTTATTGCATAATTAGATTAAAATAGACAAATCTTTAAAATGTTGAAAAGTGTGAAAAAAATGGGGTTGGAATATTATAGTTATGTCAAGGTAGATATAGCTATGTAAAATGTAACCTCTATCTAAAACACGTAAATGTAACATCTATAGCTACATGAAATGTAACTTCTATACAAAAAAATGGAGTTGGAATATTATAGCTACGTCAAGATACATATAGCTATGTGAAATGTAACTTCTATATAACATTCTAAATATCCTTTTTCAGTCATTTAAGAGACTAACATTTTTTTTTTTTATCTTCGGTTAATAACTTAATACTCCACCAAAAATAACATTGAATTGGTTCTTCACCAACCAAGGGGAAATTTGAAAATAGTGTGAAAATGCTTACTCATTCGCCTGCCATATTTACGATATTTTATTTGTGTGTAGATTTAAGCTAGTGTAATGTAACTTCTACATATTTGAAAATTTAAATGTAAAAAATCACCCATATTGAAGTTATACAATTAACATATGCACAATAAGATACAATATGCATGAGTTATAAGTAATATGGCGTTTACATGTTATATCAAGACAAATGTTTTCTCATCTCATTAACTCTTATCTTATAGTTGGTGATGGAAATAGCATTTAAAATTATGAGCCATCCTTGTCATATCTTATATTTAATTATGGATATAGATTTTAAAAGCATCAACCTTGTTTTTTTATTTTATGTACGGTCAATTTAAATGGAAGTGCTCAAAATTTTATTCAATATTATCTTGTATAGCTGGAAATAAAATGATGTGGGGGTGGTGTTTCTATTGATTTTCAAACTTGTTTTAATTACCTAAATGCAACCTATTTAAAATAAAAAGGGGTGGTGTTTCTAGCGATTTTCAAACTTGTTTTAATTACCTAAATTTAGCCTATTTAAAGTAAATAGTTGCACTGGCTATCTTATCTTCAAGTCAGTAACTTTGCTTGAGGGCATCTTCATGACATCCACCATCTATGAAAATTATGAAATATTATTAGTATCTTTCACTAAATAGACAACATTGGCATATAATATTTTATTGTGTTTTTTACTCCATGTCACAAATTTATTGATATTTTATGATTCTTGGTTTTGATTTCCATGCTAAGATTGGATTCATCATGCCTGCTAGGATTTTTAGTTATGCACACATCATATTTCTCACTTCTAATTGTATAGAAAATAAAGAGTATGCACAATGACATTTAGTGACACATGGGTGTCTATTTTAGTTAATGATATTCTTGATTTTTTAACCCATTCCAATCCTACCACAATGAAATTAAGAGAGAAAAGGACACAAGAAGGACTATCAATAAATGGAATTAGAGAATTTACAATGCAACTCAATTGTACCTGAATGTAACGATAAGTATTTGTAGATTCCTGGTCACTGATGACCATTGGATCACACTGTGAAAAATTCCTTGCATTATGAGAATTTTGTTGCACCAGCACTAATCCTTTGTAGTATTTCCTTGACTTGCCTATAGGTATAATTTTAGAAACAATCCTACTCCTGCAATTCTTCCCTATATGGATCACCTTCCCCCCCCCTATTGATAGTTATTTTTCGAGGAATAGAACTCTCCAATTGCATCATCACCTTTCAAAACAATGCTTGAGTATTTCTAGGTTATTGTGGAACCAAGCTCTACCCAGGTCCACGAAATCCTTGATTTGTCTCCATCGCACAAACCTCTTTTCTTAATAAAAGTATAGATCCCACATTTGCATTCCTCGTCCCCGACATAGGAATTATTTATAGTGGAATACTTTATCGTTGCTCCAGCAGTTCAATAGAGATCCACTATTGTGGCATGGACATGATTAGTGTCATAAAATGGTGCAGTGCATCCTTCAATATATGTCACAAAACTCCTCTCACCTCACATAACACCTCTCATCTACAATAATAAGTGTCCTCTCAAAGTACCTGGTATCCATTTCATTCATCCTGAAATAAATGGATATTTCCATGGGTGACAAAGTGTGCTTGGGGAAATAATAGAAGGAGCTATCACTAAAAAAATAAATGCAATGAAGCATAATAGTTATCACCAGGAGGAACAACCATTCCAAGAAACTTCCTAACTAGATAAATATACTCTTGAATTACCTCTTATAATGAAAAAAAATATAACCTGAACTTTCTATAGAGTCGAGCTATGCATGGTAGCAATGAAAACACTATCAAAAACAATATCTACAACAACGTTGGTCAATTCTGTTCTTCTAGTCAAGGACCTGGCCAACTTTTGAAAAGTATCAAGTAGGTCAAGGTCCAACTCATCCACAATCCTCTTCTTCTTCTGCTCTCTCTGTTTAGGTTCAGAATAATAGCAAAGGTCTTGAAAATTGATGGGTGGGTAAAATTTATCAGACCATTGGGGTTCTTCCATTCTTAATTGTTGTATGTAAGCATTGAATCTAAATTGCAAAAGCCATTCAGATTCCTTCTTTTTAGTTGAAATTAACGTAATATTTGGAGAGTTGTAAGGTTTAATGGATCTAAGTATATTATACTTAAAGTATAGTAACATGGTTTAAAACTATAGGCATTGAGATTGGAATCTAAGGATGAAACGCAAAAGATTTTATGTTCATGATTACAAGAAACTTTAATTTCATGTAACAAAGTTTGAGGAAGGTCTAACATTTGCATCCTACCATAAAATTTTCTTGCATCAATCGAGCCCTTTGAATTTGGGCAGTTCATTACACAAACAATCAACCACTAAAAAAAAGGTGAAAAGAAAAAATAAAATTTCATGCATTCTGACCCTAGAAAAGTTAGGGAGGAGCCAATTGATCTGTACAATATGGACATGAAAAATGCTTACTTGCCCATTGTCTTTTGATGATTTGTTGGTGGAAATCAAGATCTGATTTATCATAATCCTTAAACCCTTTTTACAATAAGGACATGCAACAATCAAGATCTTCATTATCATAATCATTAAACCGTCGTCTCTAGATAAAATTTATGCTTTTATCACATAAACGCTCGAAATTTTTTACCCATAAGAATGCAAATCATTTTCAATAAAAAGGAAGATCTCTTTAGAGTCAAAATTCATACCCATTTACAAATTATCTAATTATCCATGCCCAATGCCCTTGCCATTCCTCCATTTAATCGATGATTCTCTCCTAAGGTGTTTCCCATGCAAACTCCATCTAGGATTCAAATCTCATGAAATTCATAGATCACATTGATGGGCTTCCTTCTTCTCGAATTTCCACACAGATATAAACAAGTCAAAGAAAAATGCAGTGCTATAATGTGATGTTGTAATCTGTAATATTTTATTTGAACTGTAAATGAAAAAGAAAATATATATTTATAAAGGAAAAAATAAAAGAAATATTTATAATATAAAGTAAAATATATAAATTTCAATTTATTTTTATTGAATTGAGGCTTTTGTGATCCATAACAATTACAAGAAGAGTTTCGGTGAAAATCACATGAAGAAAACCTTTGTCGATGCCTTTCGAACCAACCAATGTGGTTCATCGCCAGGACAAGTTGAGGAGTCAGATCATGGCTGCAAAATAAACAGGGAGAGCAGATCTTCAAACGACCAGGTTTACCATCAACGGCTATATAACGGCTAGATTATATATTGTTTAGATAATCTTCGGCAAAATCACATAACCAATGTTATGGATCACAGAAGTCTAAATTCCTTAATAGATTATATATTGTTAATAAGTCAAAGGTAATTACTTCTAATAATAGAATAATATCCTAATTTTGGAGAATAATAACTAAAATATTTTCATTAGGATATTAAATTAAATTATTTAATTCCTTTTTTAATTTTTAATTTATTTAATCATATAGATACGTGAAGGGGTTTTTTATTTTAATTCTAACAGAATGATATAATATTAATTTAATTCAATATTGAATTATTTAATTCTAACTTCAATTTAATACAAAAAAAAGAAATAAATAAAACAATAAATAAATATAAATAAAAATAATATAAATAAATAAATTAAAAAAATAAATAAATAATAAAATAAAATAAAAATTAATTAATTAATTAATTAAAGTTTTATTCAAATTTATGTGTTAAACATAAATTTCAATTAAATATTCGAAAAATAATAAATTAATAATAATAATAATAATAATATTCTACTTATATTTTTATGTTATAATATTAATTTCATTTAAATATTGAATCACTTAATTCTAATTTAAATTAATCCAATGAAAAAAAAAAAAAGGTTTTTAAATAGAAAGTCATTCTAAGGGTTTATAATAATAAGGATTTAATGGGATTAATAAAATATTAATGAGTATTGGTTAAAATTAAATTCTAATTTTTAATTTATTTAAATTTTATTCATATGGTCAAGAAAAAATCGTAATAACAAATAATATCAAGAAAACTTTGAAAAGGAAATAGTAATAAAAACAGAACAAGCGACAGAATTTAATTAATAGAAGGACCAGAACCTGTTAAACAAAGGAGGATGGAAAGGGCAGCACAAGGAGAAAAAAAGGGGAACCTCGAAAACTAAAAGGGGGGGGGGGGGGCAAAAAAGAAGAAAGGGCAGGGATCCAGCAACTACTGATAGGCATTTTTTCAATTTCAATTGCCTCCCTGAATTTACGATGATGGAATTGCACCACCTTGGTAATAACCTTGGCTTCCTCAATATAGTCCTGATTAAAAATTTGTTATTTTTGCGATGCTAAATTAAAAAGAATAAAAAGAAGTTAAAAATGATATTGGGATGAGTGTAAACATTTAAATATGACCTCAATTAATAATAAAAAGTTAAATTAATAAAAATAATAAAATTCAATTTGTCATATTTTGATTTTTTTATTAACTTGTGACTAGGGTTTGCTACAATACCATGGGCCAATACCATGGCTTATCAATACTACAAGTCCAAAAGCCATAACTTATTTCACAACCAAAATATTTTATAACAATATGACAAGATTCTTAACCGTGGAGAGTCACCCCCACATCATTATTAACTTGTAAAAAATAGCCTTTGTTACAATACCATGGGCCAATACCATGGATTATCAATACCACATGCACAAAAATATAAATTATTTCACAATCAAAATGTTTTATAACAATATGACAAGATTGTTAACCATGGATATTCCCCTCACTTTACCATGGATATTAACTTGTAAATCGGCTGTGTTACAATACCATGGGCCAATACCATGGCTTATCAATACCACATGCCAAAAAACCATAACTTATTTCATCGTAAAAATATTTTATTTTAATTTAGTTTTAGAACATTTTTTTAATTGAATCTATAAGGGAAAAGGTTACAATTTGAGATATATCTAAACCCTCTATCCCCATGGCTACTAAAAATATTCCCATAGAAATTAAACTAAGGTTTCAATAAATTAAGCTATGATGGATATATGCTAGTTCCTTATATGTCTCTTCGGAGACATCCGATAAAATTGGAACGATACAGAGAAGATTAGCATGGCCCCTGCGCAAGGATGACACGCACAAAAAATATGCTAGTTCCTTATATATATATCTATATATCTATATATATATCTATATATATATATATATATATATATATATATATATATATATATATATAGAGAGAGAGAGAGAGAGAGAGAGAGAGATCCATCTTAGCCAAGGATCCAAGGGATGAGAGCAAGAAAATTGACTATTAAATATATTGCATGATTTTTTAAAGTTTTTAATTACTTTATTTTCTTTGACATGATTGATCCAAAATATAGGTTTAATATCTTACAACGAGTTAATTTTTTTAATTTAGATAATTTCTTAAATGCAATACAATGTGATCAAATTTAAGAGAGAGTTGGGGAGGGGGTGGAGAGATGGAAGGAGATAGTGAAAAAGTTGAAGGACAGAGAGAGAGAGAGAAAGAGAGAGTGATGGGGGGGCGAGAGAGTGAGGTGGGAGAGAGTGAGAGAGAGGAAGGAAGATAAAGGAGAGAGAGAGAGAGAGAGAGAGAGAGATGGATTTGGAGTGGGAGAGAGAGGGAGGAAAGAAAAAAGACATAGAGAGATAGAGGTGGAGAGAGAGTGAGGGAGAGAGTAGAGGAGCGAAGAGAAAGAAGAGGAGAGGATAGAGATAGGGAGAGAGGGGGAAGGGAGAGAGATGGAACATAGAGATGGAGAGGGACAAGGAGGGGGGGTGTCAGGCGGAAAGAGTCGATTGTGCGGACACAACCAACCTCCCTAGGAGCCTAAGACTCTCTAGTGACAAACAAGACAAACAAGAGCAATCCTTCTCTAAACATGCATTTACTATATGGGAAATCAAGTGTTTAGATCCTACCTGTAACCCAACGCTGTTGTAGCAGTCCAGCTCCGCTGATCTGGATGAGCTCCTCCTTCACTTTGAAACCTGCATACACTAACAATCAAACGATTAAATAGCACTTGATAATCTCATAGAATAAAACATATTTAACACATAGACCAAGGAGTACATGAAACAACTCATAAATAACAAGTTATTGAGAAGAATGGACTCATTTCCATTAATAGGTAACAAAAGGAACAAATACAACCTGAGCCTTGGTGTTGTGCAAGTCCCTCCCAGGGTCCATCAAGAGTGAACTCCTTTACTTTGACAAAGCTCACCCACTTCCAAATAGAACAAGCAAAGATGGCAATCTCTCCTCACAAGCTTCTAAATGGGAGTCCTAATTCCAGCAGCATCTACCCATAGAAATGTATAGCTTCCAACCTCCCCTCCTTCTGGCCCAATGCCTGTATTTATAGTGCTCAAGAGGAAGTTAATCAGGTCCACCATCAATGGGATAATCCCCTCTTTGGATGGGATAGCTCCCTTATTGATGGGATAAGTTCCTCTTTGGTAGGGGTACATGAACCATCTAGAGGCGCTCAATACACGTCGAACAACCTTCTAGAATGCTCTAGAAATGACCACAAGTAACTTTTTAAAGATGAAACTTGCGCATTTTGACCTTTACAGGGGGACGCACCTGCCCCTTTACATACAGAGCGTCCAAAGACGCAATTTTGGTGAACATTGGGTGCGTACCCGCAGGTAAGGTTGAGAGAACCCGCGTACCCAGAGATAAATACATTTATAAAGACTTTCTCTCTTTTTGGAGGTTGACATGGAGAACAGAGGCATAAGACTTGCCTAAGAGGATAGCATGACTGTTGATAGAGCCATACTAACTGTAAATAGCCAAGGTGACATTTTTTAGTGTAACAGATTGCCCCCTAAAGTGCGAAGCCTGTAATAGATTAGGGTTTTGTATTATCTAGGAAGGGTGAAGCGCTTTATCATTTCAAGGATTATCTCGTGGAGAGCCTGGTCAGAACCTGCAATTTTCAACACAAAATACATGTATAAGATTATATCATCACTGAGGTAGGCATTCCCATACTCAGATCAAAACTTTAACTAACAGACTAACTACTCTGATACAGGAATGATCTTGCAGTACATCATAATCATAGACTTTTGTAGACATAGTATGGGCGCAGCCATCTGTTTATGATTAGTCTACTTAGATAATGAATACAAAACTCCTCGCAGCCTAGATGGTGGAAACTAGATCCAGGGTCTTCATTTCTACTTCCCGAATTGGTACGATTCTAGCCATGCGAATAAATGAGTTGATGTCGAACATGGTAGAAACCACTTGATTACCAGTCGATGATGAAAACTGTTAACAAGCGTGAGAGAGACCACCAGTAATGTCAATGGTTCTCAAAGTACCCAGTACAATCCATGAGATGTGAATAAATGAGTTGATGTCGAACATTTCACGGAATCCTTCGATCGAAAGTCGATGATGTAAACTGACGTCAAAGGCGAGAAACCTGCCATTGATGCATGCAGACTTCAAGGTACTGACGATTTCTAAGTCATCTCTCTAGATAATGTGCTGATGTCGATAGAAAGCGACTCGTTGCAGGCAAGCCCACAACACGAAATCATTGTTCAAGTTGAAGAAATGTTGCTGTAAGGACTGACTCAGGGATGGTCAAATGGATGACAAGTATTTTGCAGATGAAAGTTTTTGCTTGCAGACCTCTTGAACACATAACGACACGACAGATGGCTCGGTGATAAACGACTCAAAGTTAATCCCTGGAACCCGGCTGAAGACTTTCAATGTGGTTTGATCAACTGTGAGGTAAAGGATTTCCCAACCCAGGTGAATGCAAAGTGTCGTGTCCAAGAGTGGTAATAAAGTTTCTTCTGAGACAAAAGATAACAAATAGGCTCATTCTTCTCTCTTTTCCCCCACCATTTCTGGCAAGTACCTCTTTATTTTTAACAAGCTTGAGGAGGATAACATATGCTTGATTATAAGCTCATCCTTCGGATGAGTCCAACCTAGTTTTGATTCGAACCCTAGGAAGGAGTGGTTCGTTCCTGTTTGTAATTGAACAGGTCCTTTACTGTGAAATGTTTAACGAGTCCAGTATAGGAGAAACTCGGCGTTTTTCAATTTTAGAGAGTCTGAAAAACTTAAGAAGACTCCAAGTTGAACTTTTTCGTAGATTTGTGTCCCCCAAGCCCGAAAAAGTATAAAATAATACCTGGGAGAACCGCTTGATCTTGCGACCAAGGAGTACTTTCATAATTAGTGCCACTGACCTGAAAAGTAAAAAGCGATCAAGGACACGTCGTTTTATTTCCAGTATCGAGTTTGAAACGACAAAAACCCGGCAACCTTTTCCTGTTTTTACGGTCAGAAAAGAGCTATAAGGGGATCGTCTTTTAATTCCGTTTTAACGAGTGTAAAAGAAAGCTCGGCGATCTTTTCATATTTTAGGAGTCATAAAAGAGCTTAAAAGATGACTTTGAGGTTTCCCTTTTTCGTAAGTTTTAACGAGTTCGAAAAAGGGATAAAAATGTACTCATGGTTTTCACTTTTTCGTAAATTTTAATGAGTTCGAAAAAGGGATAAAAATGTACTCATATGGCCGACTTTCAATTTAATTTACGAGCAGGAAAAGACGGAAAGAACTCGGCATTTTCATTTGTTTTACGAGAATGAAAAATAGCAAAATAATCTCGGGATTTTCATGAGTTTAACGAGTCTTGAAAATAACTGAATTTGACTCGAGATAGGTTTCATTTTTACAAAATCTTGAAATAGAGAAAAACTATGCTTCAAAGTAGTTTCATTTTTACACAAGCTTGAAACAGAGAAAAAACTGTGCTTGATGCCCCCTAGGCATAACTGCTAGAGCGCATGCCCCCCCCTAGCTTCATTTCATTCAACTACGGTGGATGAAATGAAGGTTCAAGTACGAGATCATTTGAAAGACCCGACCTAAAGTTACATAAAAAAAAACTAAAATAACTAACCTAAATACTTAACATCTATGAGGTCTAGTCAAACTCTCGACTCAATTAGAGGAGGATTTGTTTCATTTTTTAACGAGCTTGACACAGGAAAAGAACTATGCTCGGATCCGGTTTCATGTTTACGCAAGCTTGAAACGAAAAACTATGCTTGTTATAAGTTCGCATGCCCCCAGCATAATGACGCAAATCAAGGTACATGCCCCCCAAGCTTCATTGCATTCAATAAGGTGGATGGAATGAAGCTTTACTTTCAAGATCTTGGAAAGACTTGTGGGAGTTGTTTCATTTTTTAGTGAGGTTGACACAGGAAACGAACTATCCTCAAACCCTTGTTTCATTTTTTAAACGAGCTTGACACAAGATAAGGAACTATGCTCAAAACCCTTGTTTCATTTTTTAAACGAGCTTGACACAAGATAAGGAACTATGCTCATAACTACTCTCTACAATCTACCTAACAAAAACTCTACTCTAAAAACCTTGATTCATTTTTTAACGAGCTTGACACAAGACAAGGAACTATGCTCTAAAATCCTTGATTCATTTTTTAACGAGCTTGACACAAGACAAGGAACTATGCTCATGACTACTCTCTACAATCTACCTACTTAACCTACCCTTGTTTCATTTTTTAAAGAGCTTGACACAAGACAAGGAACTATGCTTAGGACTCCTTGTATCATTTTTTAACGAGCTTGACACAAGACAAGGAACTATGCTCATAAATTTCGCATGCCCCCAATATAATGATGCAAAATGAGGTACATGCCCCCTAGGCTTCATTGCATTCAACTAGATGGATGAAAGGAATGAAGGTTTACTTTCAATATTTAACTTGAAAAGGGAGTTGTTTCATTTTTAAGGAGGTTGACACAAGAAAAGAACTATCCTCATACCTGATTCATTTTTTAACGAGGTTGACTCAGTAACAGGAACTATCCTCAAACCCTACTTTCTACAATCTAGTTACATATCCTAAAATCTACCTGATTCATTTTTTAATGAGGTTGACTCAGTAAAAGAACTATCCTCATGCTAGCCTGTTTCATTTTTTAACGAGGTTGATATAGGAAAAAACTATCCTCGTACTCAATGATTCATTTTTTAACGAGGTTGACTCAGTAAAAGGAACTATCCTCGCTACAGCCTATTTCATTTTTTAACGAGGTTGATACAGGAAAAACTATCCTCGTAGCAACCTGTTTCATTTTTTAATGAGGTTGGTACAGGAAAAAACTATCCTCGCAACTCCTTGTTTCATTTTTTAATGAGCTTGACACAAGACAAGGAACTATGCTCATGACTTCCAGTTTCATTTTTTAACGAGGTTGAGACTAGAAGAAACTATCCTCACGGGCACTGATCATGACTTCCAACTGGAAGAAAGACATGTCAATGGACACACCTTGATCATGGCTTCCAAGAGATCTTCATCAGAAGGAAGAATACTTCTTGGGAAGGAACACATGTCAAGGGACTCAAAAGGGATAAGAACATCATGTTCAAGTAATCCCATAGAGTTTTCCATGTCAATTACCGGATCTAAATCAAAGGAAGATGAGCAAACAATGAGAGGCTCACTTACATCGGTAACTGAAAACATGGGACCAGTTGCCACATAATTAACCCGTGGCAGGGTAGATACCACATTAGAATCAGGAACATTTAGGGGTGTCATATTATTGGTAGTTGAAACAAGACTAGGGAATGAAAGCTGGTCTACAGTCACAATACTGCCATTGTGAGGGAAAGACATCACGCGAAAGAGTGTCGATACGACAGCTTTCATTGCATAAACATAGTCTCGCCCAAGGAGTAAATTGAAATCCAAGGGACCTCGAACCACCATAAGATCAATACAGACAGTTTTACCTTCCAAGGTAATGGAAAAATTAGGAAGGATCCCTAAAGGTTCACTAATGGTTCTGTTAAAAGCTTTCAGATTCTGCGTAATAGGCGCAAGCTGAGGGGAACCCAAAGCTTTCCAAACAGTTGATGATAAAATACTAACAGAAGCACCTTCATCTACCTGAGTACGATGTATGTCCCTACCACCAGCCTTGACAATGATTTGGAAAGGGATGGAGGAAGGAAGACGAGGTTCTGTCAGTCTATTCCAATCAAAGGAAAAGACCTCAGTGCTTGGAGGGGGTTCTGTAGAAATAGGTGAAATGCCCCCCGGCATAGAAGAATCTGATGTAACAAGAAGAACCTGAGCGGTATGAAGTTCACTCTCTAAAGGGAAAGTGGGATCGACCGAATGTGAAATTGAATCGACCACTTGATCAACTAATTGATTATCAACCTGAGTGACATGAGTTTCACTCTCCAATGGAAGAGTGTGATCGACCGTACTTGAATTTTGATCAATCACTCCGTCAGTTGACGGTAGGTTGGGAGAAAGTTTACGGTAACCAGTTGGAAATTCTTGCTGTGGAACAGTAAGGCTTTCCAACAATGTTGAGGCTTCATCCATGTGAGGGCAAATGTGAGTTTGATGACTCCCTTTGCATAACTTACAAGGAAACCTAACTTTACCCTTTTTCCCAGGAACCTGACTATCACTGGTTGATGGATCAATGGAAAGTTGATGAGATTTTTCTGACCATACTTCCAAGACCTTTGGTATACCAGGACAATTGACAAGGAAGTGGTCACCCTTACAAAGCCTGCAAGGGTATTTGGGTTTATGATGCATGTCGGAAGTTTCCTCAACACAACTAACACTTACAGTCGTGGTTGGTTGGTTGACTTCTTTCTTATCTTGCTTCTTCTTCTTCTTCATCTTCTTCCCTTTCTTCTTCTTCCTAGCCTCCTGGTTACTAGCATCAAGGCTTTTACCAGGCGAAGAAGGTAAAGGGTCAACAGAAGGTTGGTGATGTTGAGATGGTGAACTCTGTTGAGGTGAAGCATCCGGTTGAGGTGGAACAATTGGAGTACTTTGGGCAAACGAAGTTGAAAATAACCATATTGGTAAACCTATTGTAAATCCAGGTAATGACAAAGTAGCCATGTAAGGAGGACCAACATTCCCAAAGTAAGGAAAAGTACTATGATTCTCATTAGGAGGGGTTCCTAGGTTGGTAAATTCCGGAACATTTGCCATTATATTCAACTTCAGTGAATTTTATTAACAATTTAAAACTAAAATTAACAATTCACAATTCACACCTAACAATTAAAATTCACAATTCACACCTGTGGTCTCTAAAAGTAAAAACAAACAAATTAACACGCGCTATCAAATCTAGGAGTCAAACCATACACAAACAGTAACCTTCCGGACCGAAAACACTAGTTGGGGATGAAATCCAACATCGCCGGATTCATTACAGAAGTGGCGGGTGGAACAGTTACCCCGGCAACCTGCTTAATGAATAAACTAGACCAAGTTCCTCCACTTTAACCGTCTCGAGTGAAGTGAACCCCCCAGAAAATCCAAGTGAGTCTAGCCGACGTCTGCTCCAGGTACAGTGGGATCTTCCCTCCACCGTCACCTTGGGTAGAACCCTAAAGATAATGGTCACTAAGGTCACCAACAGCAACAAATGCACCTGGGGGAACAGTCTACACTCCGACAGCATGCAAGGGCAGAGTATCAAGCTCAATCCCCTTGTCGGCTCCTTGACAATAATCCAAGGTTTACCGACAAGTGACCCCTGGCTCCTCGACAATGGTTAATCTGAGGTTTACCGTTTGTAATACGTGCGTGTCTAGCGTCGTTCCCAACGAGGGAGGATTGATCCCCTCACTGGTTCGGACACGAGTTCGTGCTTCTCCTTTAAGAGGAGCTTTCCCAGAGTACCAATGAAACAGTTGGATTTATCCTACCACAAGATGAGCTACTTGTTTGGTTTTGCTGTCTTGGAGAGTTAATTACTCTCCTACTCCAAGACACTAGCCTAAGCTATGTTGGTGTTTCAGAGCCCTAGAAATGTAAAAATTACTAGATGAATTTTAATTAAGCGTTGTGTTATTAAGGCTGTTATTACTCAAATGGGTAAATGGATACGAAACCAATGGTGTTATGACTCGACTGAACTGAATGCAATCGAATATGATAATATAATCCTTTCAATTCGATGAATCCTAACTAAAGTAAGGAGAGAGTTTCCATTCACTTCCAACAATGCAAAAAATTGATCACTAAGAGAAAATATAACAAATTCTCTAATGCACTAATTTTATCAAGAAAAACTAATGAAAATCAATTCCAAACCATTTTTTTATTTTTTATTTTTGTGTAAATTCAAATCAAAGAAAACTGATCTAAATCTACGATTGATTTTCCAGAATGTAAACTATGCAATTGTAATCTATGCACAATTCACTCGAAAAGTATGCAAATGTAATCTATGCACATTTTTCATTCATATGCTGAAAATGAGAATTCTAATTATGCAAATGTGATCTATGCAAGAGAATCCTCAAACACAAGACGATTCTAATGTGATCTAAGAACCAATCAAGTGTAAGTCGAGAAAACTGGGTGAGAGTTCCAAAGATCAAAAAATAAAAACACTCAAAGGCGATTAACACTCATACACAATTTAGCCCCCCCTTGGAGAGGGACAAGGAGGGGGGGTGTCAGGCGCAAAGAGTCGATTATGCAGACACAACCAACCTCCCTAGGAGCCTAAGACTCTCTAGTGACAAACAAGACAAACAAGAGCAATCCTTCTCTAAACATGCATTTACTATATGGGAAATCAAGTGTTTAGATCCTACCTGTAACCCAACGTTGTTGTAGCAGTCCAGCTCCGCTGATCTGGATGAGCTCCTCCTTCACTTTGAAACCTGCATACACTAACAATCAAACGATTAAATAGCACTTGATAATCTCATAGAATAAAACATATTTAACACATAGACCAAGGAGTACATGAAACAACTCATAAATAACAAGTTATTGAGAAGAATGGACTCATTTGCATTAATAGGTAACAAAAGGAACAAATACAACCTGAGCCTTGGTGTTGTGCAAGTCCCTCCCAGGGTCCATCAAGAGTTCTCCTTTACTTTGACAAAGCTCACCCACTTCCAAATAGAACAAGCAAAGATGGCAATCTCTCCTCACAAGCTTCTAAATGGGAGTCCTAATTCCAGCAGCATCTACCCATAGAAATGTATAGCTTCCAACCTCCCCTCCTTCTGGCCCAATGCCTGTATTTATAGTGCTCAAGAGGAAGTTAATCAGGTCCACCATCAATGGGATAATCCCCTCTTTGGATGGGATAGCTCCCTTATTGATGGGATAAGTTCCTCTTTGGTAGGGGTACATGAACCATCTGGAGGCACTCAATACACGTCGAACGACCTTCTAGAATGCTCTAGAAATGACCACAAGTAACTTTTTAAAGATGAAACTTGCGCATTTTGACCTTTACAGGGGGACGCACCTGCCCCTTTACATACAGAGCGTCCAAAGACGCAACTTTTGTGAACATTGGGTGCATACCCGCAGGTAAGGTTGAGAGAACTTGCGTACCCAGAGATAAATACATTTATAAAGACTTTCTCTCTTTTTGGAGTTTGACATGGAGAGCAGAGGCATAAGACTTGCCTAAGAGGATAGCATGACTGGTTATAGAGCCATACTAACTGTAAATAGCCAAGGTGACATTTTTTAGTGTAACAGGGGGAGATAGTGATAGATTTGGAAGGAAAAGGGAAAGAGAGAGGGAGAGGGATTTGGGGGTGAGGGAGAGAGGGAGGTGGGAGATAAGGGATAGAGAGGAAGGACAATAGTGATGATGAGAGAGAGATGGAATTGGAGGGGATAGGAGTGGGAGGGATCAAGAAAAACATAGAGAGACAAAGGTGGAGAGAGAGGGGGGTGGAAAGGGAGTCATGGAGTGAGAGTGAGGGAGAGAGGAGAGTGGGAGGGAATATAGAGAAGGATATAGATAGAGAGAGAGAGAAGGAGAAGAGAGAGATAGAAAGATAAGGGGAAATGAGGGAGAGAGAGTGTATATTCTTGGGGGGTGAGATAGAGAAAGGGAATAAAAAAGAGACACAAATAGAAATATATATGTTATATAGTATTATATGACCAACCTAGATCCGTATTAACCGTATAACTATCAACTCTGAGAGGGATCCAATCTCTTGAGGTGTAAACATTTCCTTAAGTTTTGCACTAGAAAAAAACGTTTTCACCTCCAGAGATTGGAGCCCTCTTGGTAGATCCAGGGTTAACATGGATCTAGGTCGCTTAATATGAATTAAAGTAGTTTTTATTTGATATTATAGTCTTAAAAATTAAAATTTTCCTTCAAATTAATTTCAAATTGGAACTAGATCCAATTATATTTAATGAATAGATTTAAAAAAAATACATAAATGAATTTTTTTTATTAAAAAGTATATTTATAAAATGATTAGAGATAAATAATGCAAAGTTGTCTCACCTATACACCATTTGAGGATGAAGAAGTGTTTAAGGAAGGATAACCTTTCAAGCAATCTTTAACAAGCTTTCAATCCCATATAACTTGTAAGTTTAGATTGCTTGACACAATTAAGATGACTAACATAAAAAAATTATTAATATCATTATAATACTTGTTAGGTAGCCGTATTTTTGTTCTTAGACTAAATTAGTCATTCATGTTAGTCATTTTTAGTTGTATTACTTATTAGCTAGTCACATATTTTAACCCGCGACTAAGTTTGTGATTTATGTTAGTCATTTTTAGTTCAGACACTTAAGATTTCTTATTTTTGGTAGTATTTCACATGGAAAAGCTGTGGTGACTAACTTTTTCAGTCACCTAGTCACTAATTGCTCATTTTCTACTAGTGAAGGTTTGTTGAATTCGATTTTAAAATGCTTCCTTAGAAACGTTTTATTAGTATTTTTTGATGATATACTAATCTACAACAAGTGTTGCAAGGATCATGTTCAACATGTTGACAGGGTGCTCAAACTATTGGAGGAAAAATAATTATATGAAAAAACATCCAGATGTTTCTTTGGAGTACAAGAGGTGGATTATTTGGGTCATATTGTATCTCATGAGGGTGTTAAGGTAGACACTAACAAAATTAAATCCATTAAGGAATGGAAAATACCCACAACCATAAAGCATCTTTGAGGATTTCTCAAGTTGGCAGGGTATTATCACAAGTTTGTTAAGAATTATAGGAGAATAATAGATCCTCTAACAACATTAATGAAGAAAGATGCATTCCCTTAGACTCCATAAGCAACTAGGCCTTTGAACATCTTAAAGAGGTAATGTGTCAAGCAACGATCTTAGCTAGGACAGACTTCACAAAAACCTTTATTATGGAATGTGATGCCTTGGGAAATGGAATTGGTGTTATTTTAATCCAAGAAGGAAGACCTGTTTATTTCGGAAGTCATCTAATCAAAGGAAAGTATTTACACAAACCAATTCATGAGAAGGAAATGTTTTCAATACTAAAAGCACTAAAGCAATGGATACCTTACCTAATGGAAAGAAACTTGAAGGTAAAAACAGATCATTATAGCATTAAATAATTTTTGGAACAAATATTATCTTAATAAGAGAAAAAAATATGGGTCACAAAGATGTTGGGTTATGACTTTGAAATGATCGTACAAAAAAAGGGAAGAAAAAATTTGTTGCATATGCGCTCTTAAGAAAGCATGAGAATGTGGAAGCATTACTTTGTGCCATTTATATTATCAAATGTGATTGGATAACCAAATCAAGGGATGAATGGAAAAACGATGAAAAGGTGTTGACTCGTAATCAAAATTTGTAGCAACATCCTAGTACATCTCATACATTTACCTGCAAAAATGATTCATTATGGTAGAAGCATCACTTATATCTTTGTAATAATTCCCAACACAAGAAAAATATTCTTTAGGAATTGCACACCTCCCCCTTAGGAGGGCACTCAAGATTTTTAAAAACTTACTACAAGTTTAAGAAGGAATTTTTTTGGGATGGCCTTAAATATGATATTCAAAAGTTTGTGGTAGAATGTTTGGTGTTCAAAGAAAATGAAGTTGAGAGAATTAAGACTCTAGGTTTGTTACAACCTTCAACCATTCCATGTCCACATTGGGAGGAGGTATCAATGGAGTTTATCACAGGTTTACCCAAGACTGAATGAAAGAGTGTCATCATGGTGGTAGTTGATAAACTTAACAAGTATGAACACTTTTGTGCATTATCTCACCCTTTTAAAGTGACTACAATTGCTACTGCATTTATGGAAACAATTCAAAATCTACATGGAAACTTAAAGATTATTGTAAGTGAGAGAGATCCCATTTTCACTAGAAATTTTTGGATGAAATTATTTTCCTGTATTGGTACTCAATTAGCTCATATCTCATATTATCATCCTCAATCTAACATGCAAACTGAGATATTAAATAAATGTTTAGGAGGAGACCTTCATTGCTTTGTATATAATTAACAAACACAATGGCTCAAGTGGTTACCTCTAACTGAGTCGTGGTATAACACTCGCTTCCATACTGCACCAAAGATGACCCCATTTATGTAACTTTATGGATATCATCCACCATCCATCACATCATATTTAAGAGAAAATTCTAAGGTTCAAGGAGTGGAAGATCACATCGAGCATCAAAAATAAGTTCTATTCTGGCATAGAATTGAATGAAACCATAAGCAGATTAGCTTCAAATGAAAGAAGTTTTGATGTATGCGACTAGGTATTTTTACGGCTACAACCATACAAACAAATGTCCCTTAAGCAAGCTAAGAAGAATAATAAATCATCACCCTAGTACTGTTGTCGTCACAAGGTGTTTTAAAAGATTGGTACTATGACATATAACTTGGAGTTTTCTGCATCTTCTTGGTTACACCCAATTTTCCATGTTTTGTGATTAAAGAAGTTTATTGGTGGTAAGATCCCAATTGAAAAAAATGTTGCCAAAAATTGGCAAAGAAGGAAAAATCATATTTGAGCCTAAAGGAGTCCCCAAAAGAAGAAACTAAAAGCTTCGGAATCAATTAATTTCAAAGTATCTCATTAAGTGGAAGAACTTACATATTGAATATTCCACATGGGAGGATGAGAATTTTATACAAAAGCATCTAGAACTACTCAAGCGTTGAGGACAATAAATTTTTTAAGGAGAGGGGCGTGTTACCTCCATATAATACTATTGTGTTCCGCTAATTGTTATTGTTAGTGTAACCCTCTATTGTTATTGTTGTTCCCATGTTAGAAAATTATATATTACAAATCAATGGAACACATAAAATATATTATAGAAATATAGACATAGGAAATGCATAAAACAAGAGAGACATAGATATATGTGGTTCACTCAATTTGGGCTACATCCATGGAGAAACAGCCAATCCTTCATTTTATATTATTCAACAAAATGAAGAGATACAACCTATAATAGATCTACTATAATTCCCTCTTATCTCTCAATCTCCTCTCTCTTCCTCGCTCAGAATACACATACACATAGGCACAATACAATTCCCTCATATATAGTGAGGGGTTTCCTTCTAGGGAAAAAACCGTAAATTAAACATAACTTCTACTCACAGATTTCCGCCTAATGAATGACCTAGATTTACTATGAAATTACAACATTTGACAAGGAAATTTTACATCTATTTTTAGTTTCGAGGGCGCTCTCCCCGTTCCCCTGCTATGGGGAGGCACCAAATAATAATCTGTTGGGTCCCTATAATACTAGTGATTACCCCATTACTATTGTAGTTATACCCTTTATTTATATTGTTCTACCCCTATTACCCCCATATTGTTATTTCTGTGCCCCATAGAATCCCTCTATTGTTATTTTTGTGGCTTTATATTATTATTGTTAGGTCGGTTGGATTATATTGTGACTCCTTAGACTCCTATATATAGAAAGGAGGTTTTGTCATTTGTATCATTGAAGAATTGTCATTTATATAATGTAAAGGAGGTTTCCCCCTTGAAGAGGCTGAATCCTAAGGCGTTGATCTATCTTTTCTATCTTTTCTTGAGCTGGTTTCATAACATTTGGTATCAGAGCTTTGGATTCTAGGGTTTCGCTGCTCCAAACAGGTCATCGTGGTATTTTCACTATAACTTTTTTTCAGTGACGTTTCAGAAGTCGCAAAAAAAAACCCATTTGAGAAGAATTGGCACTGAACCTTGGGTCCGAATTTCATAGTTGTTCGCGTGACATTTTCAGAGATATGATCTGAGGAAGTTGGCCTTTTTGCAGACTCCTGAATTACATCCAAAACAGGTGACCTACGGAAAATCGTCATAACTCTCTCTCTGAGGATCGGATTAAAATTTCGTAAAAAGGTACAGAAAGAAGACGGACTGTAGTTTCTTGTATGTGTGTTTCAGATTCAAAGGTTGAAACAGTGACTCATGGCACGTCGTACAAGTTCGCTCTATGGAACCAGTCTAAAAGCAAGTCACTGTGGGAGATTTCACATAACTCTTCCTTGGAGAATCCAATTTGGCTTAGACTTGTGGCATTGGAAAGAGGACACAGAAGGCTACTGCAAGTTTCAACCTCAGAATTGGATGATTTGAAATTACAGAGATACATCAGATTCAATATCAGGCTTCTATAAAGTGAAAAAAGGTGTGTAGTTTTTTTTTTAATTTTTGTGTAAGCTTGGTTTAACGGAATTCAAAGGGCATAGTAAAGCATTATTATCGGTAATTGATGCCCCGAGGAAAGAAAATGCAAACACCTAGTAAGGAACCTGAAAGCTCTAGCATGACTCATGAAGAAGAGGAAGAAATGCTACATGATATATCAAAATTACAAGAACAAGTGCAACATATGTCACGCTCACAAAAGCTAACAGAAGCTAAGATAAAGGGCGTGGAATCTAAGATAAATGGCGTGGAGTCTAAGATAAAGGGCATGGAAGCTAAGATGGATGATTTGAAGACAGATTTGAAGACAAACATGGCATATTTGAAGACAGATTTGAAGACAGACATGGCAGATTTGAAGACAGATTTGAAGACAAACATGGCAGATTTGAAGACAGATTTGAAGACAGACATGGAAGATTTGAAGACAGATTTGACAAATTTTCTACAAGAAATACTTACTAATGGTGAAAAGGTTGTAAAGGAAACTCATGATGTGAACAAAAGTAATTTTAATCATGATTCCATAGACTCTAATGTTGGATCAAAGACCCACCATATTCCAAAAATCGATATGAGGAAGTTTGAAGGCAAGGATCCCGCCACATGGATATTAGAGATGGAGCAGTTCTTCGATCTCAATAATGTGAAAAACACACAAAAGTTACGTATGACAACTGTATATTTGGAACCAAATAAGTTTGTATGGTATCAATGGATTTTCTCTCATAAAAAATTTATCACTTGGGCAATTTTTACGGAAGAATTGATAGCACATTATGAAGATACAAAAGCAACACTTTTTTTAGCCAATTGATAAGTCTCAAACAAAAGGGTTCAGTAATGGAGCACATTGAGGAGTTCCAAAAATTGAACATAAGGGTAAAAGATATTCCTGAGGAGCATAGGATTGATGTGTTCATAGGGTCTTTAAATGACAATATCCAACATGATGTTCGCCTTTGGGAACCTGATTCATTAGAAACAGTGACTCATGGCACGTCGTACAAGTTCACTCTACTGAACCAGTCTAAAAGCAAGTCACTGTGGGAGATTTCACATAACTCTTCCTTGGAGAATCCAATTTGGCTCAGACTTGTGGCATTGAAAAGAGGACGCAAAAGGCTACTGCAGGTTGCAACCTCAGAATTGGATGATCTGAAATTACAGAGATACATCAGATTCAATATCAGGCTTCTATAAAGTGAAAAAAGGTGTGTAGTTTTTTTTTTAAATTTTGTGTAAGCTTGGTTTAATGGAATTCAAAGGGCATAGTAAAGCATTATTATCGGTAACTGATGCCCCGAGGAAAGAAAATGAAAACACCTAGTAAGGAACCTGAAAGCTCTAGCATGACTCATGAAGAAGAGGAAGAAATGCTGCATGATATATCAAAATTACAAGAACAAGTGCAACATATGTCACGCTCACAAAAGCTAACAGAAGCTAAGATAAATGGCGTGGAATCTAAGATAAATGGCGTGGAGTCTAAGATAAAGGGCATGGAAGCTAAGATGGATGATTTGAAGACAAACATGGCAGATTTGAAGATAGATTTGAAGACAGACATGGTAGATTTGAAGACAGATTTGAAGACAAACATGGCAGATTTGAAGACAGATTTGAGGACAGACATGGCAGATTTGAAGACAGATTTGACAAATTTTCTACAAGAAATACTTACTAATGGTGAAAAGGTTGTAAAGGAAACTCATGATGTGAACAAAACTAATGTTAATCATGATTCCATAGACTTTAATGTTGGATCAAAGACCCACCATATTCCAAAAATCGATATGAGGAAGTTTGATGGCAAGGATCCCGCCACATGGATATTAGAGATGGAGCAGTTCTTCGATCTCAATAATGTGCAAAACACACATAAGGTACGTATGGAATCTGTATATTTGGAACCAAATAAGTTTGTATGGTATCAATGGCTTTGCTCTCATAAAAAATTTATCACTTGGGCAATTTTTACGGAAGAATTGATAGCACATTATGAATATACAAAAAGCAACACTTTTTTTAGCCAATTGATAAGTCTCAAACAAAAGGGTTCAGTAATGGAGCACATTGAGGAGTTCCAAAAATTGAACATAAGGGTAAAAGATATTCCTGAGGAGCATAGGATTGATGTGTTCATAGGGTATTTAAAGGATAATATCCAACATGATGTTCGCCTTTGGGAACCTGATTCATTAGAGAAGGCATTCAGGTTAGCAAGAAAAATGGAAAGCAAAATTATGGCAACTAGGAAGCATACCACTCACAACTATAAAGACGGAAGTGTTGTTGCCCCTAGTCTTCCACAACCTATAAGGTTGACACCACAACAATTGGAAGAAAAAAGAGCAAAAGGGCTTTGTTACAGTTGTGATAGCAAATACACTAAAGGTCATAAGTGTGCTGAGAAGAAATTATTCTACATAGATTGTGAAGAGGAAGAAGAAAAGGAGCAAGAAAGGTCAAAAGAAGAAGATATACTCCAGGAACAAAGCCTAGATGAAGAACAAATAAATCCAACCATATCTTGTAATGCATTGGCAGGAATTACCACTCCTCAAACCATCAAGATAGAAGGACAAATCAAGAAGAAAAAGGTAATAGTGTTGATTGATTCAGGAAGCACCAACAATTTTATTCATTGTAGGGTAGCAAAAGAATTGAATTGCTTCCTATATCCAGCACCAGAGTGTCAAGTGATGATTGCAAATGGAGGAACAATAAATTGCTCTGGAAAGTGCCATAATATCAAGCTATCCATGGGAGAATATGTATTGACTAGCCCAATGCTTTCCATTCCAATGGGAGGTGCGGATGTTGTACTAGGAGTCCAATGGCTACAATCCTTGGGTACAATAGCTTTTAATTTTCAAGAACTTTTCATCAAATTTTCTACGGAAGGAAAGGAAGTTGAATTAAGGGGTATTGCAGGGAAACCAGGAAAGATAATTAGCTCTCATGGTATGACAAAGCTTCTAAAAAAGGAGCAAAGAGGTGTAATTGCACAATTATGCTCGCTAGATGTTTCCACATTGGAATCATCTATTTCTCCAGATCTCCAAAAAGTCTTGGACAATCATTCCAAGGTATTTGAGACTCCCAAGGGTCTCCCACCTATGCGTGATCATGATCATGCTATTCATCTGATTCCAGGAAGTGTTCCTCCAAACATCAGGCCGTACAGATATCCCTATGTCCAAAAGAGTGAAATTGAACGTATGGTTGCAGAAATGCTAGAGGCTGGTATAATTCAACCGAGTCAAAGTTCTTTCTCAGCTCCAGTAGTATTGGTGCACAAGAAGGATGGATCATGGCGCATGTGTCCAGATTATAGGGAGCTCAACAAGCTCACTATTAAAGATAAGTTCCCCATTCCTGTTATTGATGAATTACTGGATGAATTGCATGGATCAATTTACTTCACCAAGTTGGATCTTCGTTTGGGATATCATCAAATCAAAATGAAGATTGAAGACATTCCAAAAACGGCATTTAGAACTCATGAGGGTCATTATGAATTTTTGGTCATGCCTTTTGGCCTTACCAATGCACCTTCAACATTTCAAGGTTTGATGAATTCAATTTTCAAACCATTCCTTAGAAAATTTGTGTTAGTATTTTTTGATGATATACTAATCTACAGCAAGTCTTGGAAGGATCATGTTGAACATGTTGACAGGGTGCTACAACTATTGGAGGAGAAACAATTATATGCAAAAAGATCCAAATGTTTCTTTGGAGTCAAGGAGGTGGAATATTTGGGTCATATTGTATCTCATGAAGGAGTTAAGGTAGACCCTAGCAAAATTAAAGCCATTAAGGAATGGAAAATCCCCACATCCATAAAGCATCTGCGAGGATTTCTTGGGTTGACAGGGTATTATCGCAAGTTTGTTAAGAATTATGGGAGAATAGCAGCACCTCTAACAACATTATTGAAGAAAGATTCATTTTCATGGACTCCGGAAGCAACAAAGGCCTTTGAACATCTTAAAGAGGCAATGTGCCAAGCACCGGTCTTAGCTACACCGGACTTCACAAAAACCTTTATTGTGGAATGTGATGCTTCAGGAAATGGAATTGGTGCTGTTCTAATGCAAGATGAAAGACCCATTGCTTTTGAAAGTCGTCCAATCAAGGGAAAGTTTTTAAGCAAAGCTATTTATGAGAAGGAAATGTTGGCAATACTCCATGCACTTAAGAAATGGCGACCCTACCTAATGGGAAGACACTTCAAGGTAAAAACGGATCATGATAGCCTTAAATACTTTTTAGAACAAAGATTATCCTCTGAAGAGCAACAAAAGTGGGTCACAAAGATGTTGGGTTATGACTTTGAAATCATCTACAAAAAAGGGAAGCAAAATGTGGTGGCAGATGCACTCTCAAGAAAGGATGAGGATGTGGAAGCATTGTTGTGTGCCATTTCTATTATCCAACCAGATTGGATAAACGAAGCAAGGGAGGAATGGAAGAATGACGAAGAAGTGTGGGCACTTATTCTAAAGCTACAACAAGATTCCAGTACTTCTGATACATTTAGCTGGAAAAATGATTCGTTATGGTACAAAGATCGCTTATACCTCTGTAAGAATTCCCAGCTAAAACAAAAGATTCTTATGGAATTGCACACTTCTCCCTTAGGAGGGCACTCAGGATTTTTAAAAACTTACCACAGGGTTAAGAAGGAATTTTTTTGGGATGGCCTTAAATCAGATATTCAAAAGTTTGTGGCGGAATGTTTGGTTTTCCAGCAAAATAAAGTTGAAACAATTAAGACACCGGGTCTATTACAACCTTTATCCATTCCAAGCCAATGTTGGGAGGAGGTTTCAATGGATTTTATCACAGGTTTACCCAAGTCTGAGGGAAAGAGTGTCATCATGGTGGTAGTTGACAGACTTACCAAGTATGCACACTTTTGTGCATTATCACATCCATTTAAAGCCAGTACAGTTTCTACTGCATTTATGGAAACAGTTCAAAAGCTACATGGAAACCCAAAGATTATTGTAAGTGACAGAGATCCCATTTTCACTGGAAATTTTTGGACAGAATTATTTTCTTGTCTTGGTACTCAGTTAGCTCATAGCTCATCTTATCATCCTCAATCTGATGGGCAAATTGAGATAGTAAACAAATGTTTGGAAGGATATCTTCGTTGCTTTGTATCTGATAAACAGACACAATGGGTCAAATGGTTGCCTCTGGCTGAATGGTGGTATAACACTTCCTTCCATACAACAACAAAAATGACCCCATTTATGGCACTTTATGGGTATCAACCACCATCCATCACATCATATTTAAGAGAAAATTCTAAGGTTCAGGCAGTGGAACATCACATCGAACATCAACAACAAGTCCTCCAACTCTTAAAGGATAACCTCGTGTTGGCACAAAATAGAATGAAACAATAGGCAGATCAACATCGCAGTGAAAGAAGTTTTGATGTAGGTGATTGGGTATTCCTACGGCTACAACCATATAAGCAAATGTCCCTAAAGCAAGCTAAGAAGGATAATAAATTATCACCAAAGTATTATGGTCCGTACAAGGTGTTGCAAAAGATTGGTACTATGGCATACAAATTGGAGCTTCCTGCAGCTTCTCGATTGCACCCAGTCTTCCATGTTTCATGTTTAAAGAAGGTTATAGGTGACAAGCTCCCAATTCAAACAATATTGCCAGAACTTGATGAGGAAGGAAAAATTATATTGGAACCGGAAGAAGTCACAGAAACAAGAACTCGACAACTATGAAATCGATCAATTTCAGAGTATCTTATCAAGTGGAAGAACTTATCCGCTGAAGATTCCACATGGGAGGATGAGAATTTTATGCAGAAGTATCCAGAACTACTCAAGCGTTGAGGACAACACTTTTTTGAAGGAGAGGGGCATGTTGGGTCCCTATAATACTAGTGATTACCCCATTACTATTGTAGTTATACCCCTTATTTATATTGTTGTGCCCCTATTACCCCCATATTGTTATTTCTGTGCCCCATAGAATCCCTCTATTGTTATTTTTGTCGCTTTATATTATTATTGTTAGGTCGGCTGGATTATATTGTGACTCCTTAGACTCCTATATATAGAAAGGAGGTTTTGTCATTTGTATCATTGAAGAATTGTCATTTATGTAATGTAAAGGAGGTTGCCCCCTCGAAGAGGCTGAATCCTAAGGCGTTGATCTATCTTTTCTATCTTTTCTTGAGTTGGTTTCATAACATAATCCTCACCCCGCCTAGAGCCCACTGGAAGCACACATAAACGGGTGTCGTTTCTGCCACAATACGAACTAGGGTACAATGCGATGATTCCTCTAAATAAAGAAGATAATTGGGCTCCACACCCAGCAATCTCCCACTTGGAGACTGATTATAATAACTCCACCGCTACTTCATTTGCTTGAAAATGACTTCACTTTGGACCTAGATATTTTTCATCTTTGTCATCATACATGAAGACCAATTGAAACCGAGTTGAATCTCAATTTATCCCTGGTTACAACTTTTGTTAACATATCTGCAGGATTCTAGCTAGTTTGTATCTTTTTGAGCTTCAACTATCTGTCTTCCAACATTAACCATATGAAATCTTTATCAGGATGCATATGTTTAGTCTTGGAATGACATGAAGAGTTCTTTGAAATATTTACGACACTATAGCTGTCACTGTATAACCTACCCAACTCTTTCTTCTTACCCAATTCATCCAGAAACCTTTGTAACCAAATCATTTCTTTACTAGCCTTTGTAGCAACAACATACTCTACTGCAGTTATTAAGAGTGTAACAACACTTTGCAGTTTTGAAACCCAACTGACATTTGTTCCACCTACAGTAAACACATACCCTATAGTGCTCCTCCTGTTCTTTCTATCACCTGCCATGTCTGCATCAACATATCCCTGTAGAGAAATGTTTGAACCACCAAAGCATAATGCTTTATTTGTGGTACCTCTCAAATACCTAAGAATCCACTTCACCACCATGGAATGTTATTTTCCTAGATTGTTCATGCACTTGCTTACAACTCCCACTGCATGTGCAATATCAGGCCTTGTGCAGACCATTGCATACACTAAGCTTCCAACTGCTAGCCAAAGGTATACTAAGTAGTTTTGCATTCTGCATATTAAATATTTTCAATACCTTTTCTATGTACTCATTCTGATACAATGTTAATTTTCGATTCTTCTTGTCTCTAGTTATTCTCATACCAAGGATTTATTTTGCAGCACCCAAATCCTTCATTGCAAATGAGTTTGCCAATTTTCTTTTGAACACATTTATTTCCTGCATGTTAGAACCTACAACAAGCATGTCATCTACATACAGTAACAATATAATATAGTTGCCATCATTTTTCCTTTCGAGATAAACACAATGATCATAGTGACATCTAGTATAACCTTGTTCAAACATAAACCTATCAAATTTTAGATACCACTACCTTGGAGCTTGTTTTAAGCCAAACAAGCTCTTCTTCAAGTCACCCACTAGTTTCTCCTTCCCTTTGACCTCATATCCTTCTTGTTGTTGCATATATATCTCTTCCCCCAAATCCAAATGGAGAAAGGTTGTCTTTACATCTAACTGCTCAAGATGAAAATATTCATCTGCTACTATACTTAAAATAGTTTTGATTGAAGTCATTTTAACAACAAGAAAAAATATCTCATCAAAATCTATACCTTTTCCTATGCAAACCCCTTCGCCACAAGTCTAGCTTTATACCTTTTTCTACCTCCATGTTCTTCCTTCAACCTATAAACCCATTTATTCTGCAATGTTGTTTTACCTGTAGGAAACCTGACTAAGTCCCAAGTCTGGTTATGTACTAATGAGTCCATCTCTTCTTTCATGGCTTGCTCCCACTTCTTCCTGGTTTCTTCATAACATTCCGGTTCACCAGAATCAGTCAACAATACATAATATAATGAAGGAGAATATCTTTCAGGGGGTCTACTTATCTTGGTAGATCTTCTAACACCACTTTTGGGTGTTTGAGGTGCTTATTGCTATTATTGTTCTAGTTGTTGATCGTTATGATTTTCAGGCAGCTTCACTCTTTCTGTGACCCAATCAATCACTATGTATTCTCTATTTTCTTTTTCCTATTTGTTTTCCTACATCTGATCCTTATACAAAACATTTTCTTTGAATATGACATCTATGCTCCTAATTATTTTGTGTTTTTCATAATCATAAAAGAGATAAACAAAATTATTAAAACCTAATAAAGGTACGTTTCTTTGATTTTTCCTTAAGCTTTGTTCTATTTTCTTTATTATTGTGGACAAAGGCTTCACAGCCAAAGTCTTTAAAAACGAGTAGTTTACCTTTTTACCTGTCCATGCCTCCTCTGGAATACCACCATCCAAGGAACTTGAAGGCCCTCTATTTATTAGATAAACAACAATATCTACAACATCTACCCAAAATTGTAAAGGCAATCCTACATGCAATCCCATGAACCTTGCACGCTCCATGATTTTCATGTTCATCCTTTCTAACACACCATTTTCTTATGTTGTTCCTAGAAGTCTATTTTCTCTATGAATTACATTCTCTGAACAATAACTATCAAACTCTTTGCAACAATATTCACCTCCGTTGTCTGATCTAAGACACCTCAACATTTTTCCTGTCTCATTTTCAATGAAAGATTTCCATTTCTTGAAAATATCAAATACATTAGATTTATTTCAAATACAATAAATCCAGGTTTTTCCAGTTGCATCATCAATAAAAGTAACATAATAATGAGATCCACTGAGATATGATACCTGAGCAGGTCCCCATACATCTATATGCACAAGTTCTAAGTTTTCACTCTTCTTTTCTTTCCCAACTCCGAGGAATCTGAATCTCTTCTGTTTTCCATAAGTACAATTCTCATAGAATTTCAAATCAACATGCTTCAAACCTGGCAACAAATTTCTTGAGTGAACGATCTGCATCCCCCTCTCACTCATGTGACAGAGCCTATGATTCCAGAATGTCATATCTTCTCCTATAGAGTTTAAATCATTAATAGAATTAGAAATACCATTTCATAAATACGATGTACCAACCTTTTCTCCTTTTGCTATTACCATGACTCCTTTAGTGACCTTCTAGGTTTTATCTGTAAAAGTAGTTACACAACCTTCACCTCCCAACTACCCTGTTGAAATCAAATTTTTCTTCAGATCTGGAGCATGCCTTACCTCCTTCAATAGCCATTGATTTCCATTCTATTTTTTAATGAAATATGTACCCATTCCAATGATTTTACAAGGCTTATCATCACCTAATTGAACCTGTCCAAAATCTCGCTGAACATAATCATGAAAATGTTTCCTATTAGGTGTGGCATGGAATGATGCCCCTGAATCTACTACCCAGGCATCAATAATATTTTATAACGAAAGAATCAAAGCATCTTGCAACACATCACCTATCACATTACCTTCATGATTGTTTTCTTGTTGCACATCTCCTTATTTTCCCTTCGAAGACTTGTAGTCTTTCTTCAGGTGTCCTTTCTTCCTGCATTTCTAGCACATGATCCCCTATCTAGACTTGGATCTGCCTTTCCTTGACTTACTGTGATATCCTGGGCTCTTTCCTCTTTCCATTTTTCTTCTCCTAGTCTCTACAGTCAAATCATTACTTGATGTCTCACCAGAGCTTTTCCGTCGCATTTTCTCACTAAGGATTACACCAACAACATCATCAAACTTTAAAGTACTAGATCCAGAGATAAAGTTACTAATGGCCATAGCTAAACCATTCCAACTTTCTAACAATGAGCGTAGAAATAACAAAGCCCTAACTTCATCATCAAAAGTTATCCCTACAAAACTTAACTGACTGGTAACTATATTAAATTCATCTAAATGACCAACAACAGATCCACCTTCTCACATATTCATATTAAATAAATGCTTCATAAGAAATACCTTATTTGAGGCCAAGGGTTTTTCATATAGTTTGGCCAATGCCGACATTAAACCCTCTCTTGTCGTTTCCTTTGAAATATTAAAGGCTACCGATGTCGTTAGTAACATCTCTATTGTTCAGAGTGCCTTTGTGTCAAGAATATCCCATTCTATGTTTATCATACTCGTTGACTTCTTTGCCTTTCCTCTCAATGGTAGGTAAAAATATTTTGGATACAGATAATCTTCCATCTGCATCTTCCACAGCTAGTAGTTTTTTCCATTAAATTTTTCGACCCTAAACCTACCATCTTCCACCATTGCTCCCACTCAAACGAGGAATCCTTCTCTCCTGCAAGTTTATCATCTAAATTGACCTTTGGCTCTGATACCAATTGTTAGAGAAATATATATTACACAAAAATGGAACACATAAAATATATTGCAGAAATATAAACACATAAAACAAGAGAGATATAGATATATGTGGTTCACCCAATTTGGGCTACATCAATGGAAAAACAGTTAGTCCTTCCTTTCATATTATCTAGCAAAATGAAGAGATAAAACCTATAGCAAAACTGTTATAATTCCCTCTTCGTTCTTAATATCCTCTCTCTTCATTTCTCATAATACACATATACATAGACACAATACAATTCCCTCATATACAGCGAGGGGTTTCCTTCTACGGCAAAAAACCCTAAATTAAACATAACTTCTACCGTCAGATTTTTTCCTAATGAACAACCTAGATTGAATACAAAATTACAACATTTTACAAGGAAGTTTTACATATAATTTTAGCTTCGGGGGCACTGCCCCCGATCCCCTGCTAGGAGGGGCCTTCAAATAATCATCGTCACCCCCCTGGCGATGCACATAAATGGGTGGCGTTGCTGCTACAATACAAACTGGGGTCCAATGCGATGATGACTCTAAATAAAGAAGATAATCGGGCTCCAAACCCAATAGCCCATGTATCCCCCATCTTATTATTGTTGTTCCCCATAAAAGCCCACTATTGTTATTGTTGTGCCCTTACATTTATATTGTTATGTAAGTTATGATTATCTTGTGACCCCTTAGACCACTATATTTACCAAGGATCTATTATCATTTGTATCATCCAAGAATTGTTCATTTATGTAATGTAAATGAGGTTTCTCTCTTGAAGAGGATAGATTTTAAGTTGTTATTCTATCTTTTCTTTTGCTTTGTGAGCTCGTTGCATAAAAAAATTCATCTAAGATATGTTTCATTTCCTCGTGAATCCTCTTTGAAGGTTAAACCCTGATTGAAAAACGTTACCTCAAAAGAAAAAGGCATAAAAAAATCCTTATTTATAATTAGTGAAAAACAAATAAAACAATGATACTCACATTGTAAATATTATTTCTCTTTGAAAAAAGAAAGAAATATATTTGAAAGAGTTCTTCTAAAATAAAGCTGATAAAATCTCAAGCTCAACTTCCCGTTACTTATAGAATGAAGCAAAAGAAGAAAATATAAATTGAAGAAAACATAAATGGAATTGGTTTCTATTACGAGTCATTTTCTCCAAAATCATTTATAGTATTCACAACTCCGTCCATTACATTTTCTTCATCCACTTCCATAGTTTGGACCCTTCTTAATTAGCTTTTCCCCTTTCCATACAAGAGAAATTGGTTTTCTTGATACATTCAGATTGGAATGATTATAAAGGGAATGGACTTGATCCACTAGATTACTCTATTTTGGTTTATTACTCTTAACATTTTGTTCACTTACGAACATGAACTCTAGCTCTCAAAGATAGGGTAGAGGTCAATGTTAAGGAAACACGAATCCAAGTTATGGATTTAGGAAGGAAAAAAAGAATTCATTTTTTGTCAACTTTAATGCATAATCTAATAAATTAAACCAATTAACTACCACAAACCATTTTTACTTAGGTCTCTTAATGCAACTTGTTTTCCTCATGTTTACAAAAATAATGCCACAATGCTACTAGGTCTCATCCCAACATTCAAAAGATCCCTGTTCAACCACATGTTAAAAAGGCGTGTAATGAGAGAAATGGTGGAATCTAGTTCCCAACCCATCTCCTGCTGAAATTAAACATTTGTAAATCGACCCCAACATCCCCATCCATAATATTTATACCACTCACAATCTCCTACCACACATTCACCCACTTCATCGTCATATGAAATCAACCAAACTCCATGTTCCCATAATGCAATTGCTCACTCTACAAACCATCATGTTGGTCATGTTAATACCTTTGCCACCAAAATTATTAATATTAAACAATATAATTTCAATTCCACTGAATATGAAACAATATATGCAAACCCTATCAACCGCAATTTTGATAACTCTCCCCCTGAGATTTCCCATTGAGATTGTTAACACTCCATAATTTCTTAAGGTTGTAAAAGAAATTGTGAAGGTAACCACAAAACCACTTTTAAGTTTAGAAGCTAGCCCGCATAAACTTAGAGAGGGGTCTCTCTGTCATATTTAGCTTTGTTTGTTGTGGGATCTTAGGCTAGATATAAGGTTCAGAGTTTGGTTTCTAAAATGGTTTGGTTGGAACAATAGGGATAGCCATTGGGAAATGGAGTTAAAGGAGCTCAGAGTGATTAATTTGCAGAAATATCAAGCTTAAGTGTAATAGGGAAAGGTAAAGCATGCTACTCGATATTTGAAATTTGTGAAATGGAGGAGGAAGAATAGATAAAGATCCACTTTAAATATAGAGCATTGTTATCTGAATTCTATATTTAAATTTTAGTTGAAAACATTGATATTGCTTTAAGCTAGCTGAAAGTGTATTGAAACAAATTCTAAACTTATTCTTCTTAAAAACAATAACGAACTGAATGACATATGAAAACATAAGAAAAAACAAGGTTATAGTAAGAAGAAATTCACTACACAACTATAACACATGAATCATGTAAACAACTTTCTTGTTAATCTAAATGGCCACTTAAACTCAGTGAAAAACTTTACCATGAATGGTGGTCTTTTTCAATATGCATCCCAAAATTTATTACTTCAAATTATGAGGTATTTATACAAATTCTAACAAAATATCTTGATTGTAAATATCAAGATTTATTACAAATATCTAAAAACTATGTTACAAAAATAGAACTAAAATATAGGACATCTAAACAAATGAATCTGCTGGCACTATCTTGGAGGTCGTCTAGTGATAAGGAACAACAAGTCAAATTTGATGAGGTGTTATCCAAGTTACTAAATGTCGATGAGATTTTTCCTGATGAAATTCTGAAAAATAGCGTTCAATGATCCCTTTGAATATCTCAATCCATGACATAGGTACAGAACCTGAGAGAAATTTTTGTAGATGAGGATGTCACCAACAAAAGACTCTTTTAGTTTTTGAAAATTCATTTCCACATGTTCGAAAATCGTATTTGAATACAATCACTTAAAACAAGAAAATTATGGGAAATTTTCCTTCTATGATTCATTGGAATATCCCAAACCATAATAGTTGTTAAAAACATGAGAGAGGTGTTTTTAAATGGATCCCTTCTAGACAAAAACCTATTTTCGTTTTGAAAAACATGTTTTTATTTGTTTAGAAACAATGCTCAAAATTACTATGTTGTATAGGAAAAAGCATAGTTTTAACTGACCATTTTTCCAACTCGGTGTTGACTTTAATTGCCAATGTTGACTATTAATCTGGCAGGAGTGGAATGAAATGGATATATTACTTGGATGTGTGAGGTGACATGGAGGCGGGGGATGATTTGGAGGCACATGGTTGGTGGAAATAATTGACGTATAAATGCGAAAGGGATGTGTAGGAAAGCAGATTTTGGGGGAGGTCAGGGGGGTAAATGGTTTTAGGTCAGCGGGTGCGAAATGGTGGAGAGGATGCAACGTTGCAAAAGTGGGAAATGGGGAACCCTCTTTTCAGAACCCCCCCGTGATTAACTATCAGAGGGGATGGGAGGAGTTGTACCCGATCACTCGTCGTTGATCTGGGCGGTTTGAATCATGGCCATTGTTGCTTGCACAGTAGTTATTACAAATGACAAATGTGTAGCATCCAACCATAAATTTCTTGCAAATTATGCTATTCATTTATTAAATGATGTGATTAAGTAATTAAACATACTTAATTAACCTTTATTGCTACGTTTTGACTTGCAAGTATACTTTTGATTTTCTTCAAGGGTTTCATTTTTCTTTTTCTATTATTTTCTTGGAAATAATTTGAAGAATAAAATATTATTTATAATCTCATCATATGAAAATCAACAAACAATTATCAATTGATCTTATGAATCACAAGACCCTAATAGAGAACTTAACTCTACATCTGTAGTTTCTTCGTATAGAGAGTATGACAAAAAAAACAATATATTGCATAATTCCCTATCATTTCGATGGAGATATTCTTATTTCTAGCTAGAAACAATTCATATTATTTATCATTGTTATCCATGAAAACACTTCTTAATCATCTCAAATGAGATCATGAAGCTTTTGGTCGGAAAACAACTATTTTTAAGGCCTTTTGAGACTACAACACACCTTATCTTCTTGCATAGAGCGTTAAAGCACTATTTTTAGTGCAGTAACCTGTGTTACCCTAGCCAGTAATGCACTCTCTCTTCACAAAACCTATGTTACTATACTTTCACACAACCACGAGAAAAAAATATGAGTTAGCTAACTGTGACACCCTATTTCACCTAAATAAACTCTAAAAAGATGGAATTAGATCACCTCAAACTCATTTATAGATGTTTCCTATTTGAAAAAAGCCAATAAAGTGGGATAAAGCAATAAAGATAAGGAAACATTATCCACCCTATTAATTTTTCCCAAATTACACTAAATAAAGACTAAGATTCTTCATATCCTCATTTATACCTATAAATTGAAGGTTATGCCATTATGAATGGGATCAAAACTCTTGTATTGTTACACTCTCGAATTTCACTTGTGAGAGACAATGTTTGGAGCTAGGAGCTAGAGGAGGTCATGTTGTGACTGACATTGGATGTAATATTTCTCTTGTTTACATAATATATAGATCTAATAAAATTTCTTTCATACTATTATTCATTTTTTATGCATCTTGTACTTGTCTAATGATGGTTTGAAAGGTGGCCTTTTATTGATTTATTCAATGATGCATAATTGCTCACTTATGAGTGCTTTGGATTTTTATTATTATTATTCTATGAAGGTTATGTTTGTTCTCTTTGTGTGTGGGACGGGCCTTTGGTGTTAGTTGGGATCTCCCCCCACCTACATTGATCACTTCGGCTAATGTACATTGAAGGATAAATAGCTTATTCTTCACCCTTGTTTTTTCAATTCTAGATTATTATTACATTCTTGAATGGTTAACCATATAATACTAGATCCCTTGATCTGTTTACCCTAGGTTTTTGGGAAAACTTGAGGGGGTTTTTTATTTGTCCAATTGAGTATAAATCCCTATAGTGGAATTAGAGACTATTTGGGGAGCGTATGTCTTTCCAGTTATGTTTTTGACTTCTATATTCTCAATCTCTAGTCTTGGCAATGTTGAATTCCTGTCATTTGTCTATTTTCATGCTAGCTTAACTAATCTTAGTCTCTATTTGGACCTGAACTACTATTTTTCTTAGCAAAGCCACTGTAACACACCCTCTTAGTTCATTCTAGTGCATTATAATGCACGCTACTCTTGCGAAAAATGTGTTATCTATTATTCTAATTCTCTATTTGGAGTGGAAACCTATGGTGCTGTCTCGAACATTTTCTTTTCATCCTGTTTATGGATGTCACTATTTGAGCTTTACTGTTATGTTAGTCCTCGAGTCTATAATAGATGAGACTTTGATTTCTGTAGTTACATCAATCATTTTCTTTAGAAAAGATAGCTTAGTTGCATCATTAAAAGAAAAAGGAAAAAAAATGATTTATGTTCATTTAGCTTGTTTGTTTAGTTTGATAGTGAGAATTCAATTCAAGTTTGAATGTATAAATTTATTTGTAGGTGTTAGAATCTGCATTCATATTGTTTATTTTTGAAATAGAGTATAGGGTAACATTTCCATCTCTGCAATTAGTTTAGGTTTTATTTCATGATATTCACATCGTTGCATCAGATCAATGAAAGAGGGACACATTGTATGCTACACATATAGAGTCGACACCTCTTAAGTTTTTATGAACCTTGGGTTGATAATTTAAGTCGATAGCCTTAAGAGTTGCAACATTCTTGTTACAATAATGGCGCTCATCAAAGAGCTTGATGAATATGAATTTCTCTCACCTGACGATATCTTTTATGTTTCTTCCAATGGCTCTTAGGATATATACTACTTTAAGCACCTTACTCTCTTGGATGAGGAAGATTCTCCCCCTTGGATGAGGAAGATTCTCCCCCTCATATGCCGAGGCATGGGAGGGTGCAATGAAATGTATCCTCTTCATCCTTACTAAATACAACTCAACCACTTTCTATACTTGATCATGGAAAGGATCTCGTGAAACATTATTATCCATTATATTAGAGTGATGATCATCATCACTCTATAAACAGTTGATTTTCCATAATTCTTATGAGAGGATGTGGTCATATAAAGTCCCTCCCTTGAAATGCATTCACCAAAAACAATCTTCATGTCTGATGAAGATATTTTGGAGACCATTAATTCACTTGATTATCCATGGGATCCAAGCCTCAACAAAAACTTGTTGTTACACAAATGTGTCCTTGTAGAATTACTTTCTCATAAAAGAAATTTCAAAAGCATACATCTGCATGATTTGAGTCAAGTCTCATGATTTCATACGTTAAAACCCTTACAAAGACATTAATAAGATAAAATAAAACACATGATAAAATTGATCAGAAACTGATTTCCACTAGAAAACCACATTTTAGTTTAAGCTAGGTTCTTGGTTTAGGTTGTGCAAGTCAAATCCCCAAGGTCACAAAACTAAACTAGAGTCATTAAACAGTGAAAATCATGTTACACTCTTATCTACTGGAACCTCTTCCCTAACAGGGGATTTAACTACAAGACAGTGTCTTACTGTATGATAAGGTACCCAACCTTTCGGTGCATTTCAATGGAGATTTTCTATCCTGGGGATTTCTTCGACAATTTTGGAGGTGAGTCATAGACTTAGCTATTATTACCACATAGCATGTTGTCTATGACCACACCCCCCCTAGAAATCACTATCATTTGAGGTAAATATTAGTGGCCATATTCCTAGGGAAACATACACAAGGTGGCTGGGGTGAGCTGCCCTAGTACCTTAGACAGATGGATGTACTCCATCTTTGGTTTTATCGAAGGGAAATCATCATCATTAGAGTGCTTGGCCCCTTATTACCGAGGTCTAAACAAAGATCAAGAGTAATAATAATTATTTCTTTCCAAATTGGGATCTTCTTATAGTCCTTCAAAATTGAATTCCATAACCAGCTACTTGTGACTATTGGAAAAAGCTTGAGTATTTGTTGATCTCATACATTTTTTTCACTTTTTAAGGTATGTATTGTTTTGTTCTCACACCCATATATACACCACTTAATTAAAAATTTGTAAAAAGTATATTATTTATCATGGGTACTATGAGACTATATTGTGAATATTGAAGATTGCAAGGGCTTCCTCTACTTCTTGTGGAAGGATGTACGAGTGAATCCAGTTTCGAAATTTGAATCACACCGTACTCACTGAGAGTCTGTTTTACCCGAGGAGCATTTTACTAAAGGTATTGTACTTCCTTACAATTCTCGTCTTATTTATCCTCTTGGGCATGTCTTGATTCAGGTGGCACACTTACTTATAATGTCTTCATTAGTTTCCCCTTTGAACATCCTGATGACTAATTATGAGTCATGGTATTTCGTGGACACCGTTTCTCCACCTCCATACAACCCACCTATATCAAATTCTACTCCTTTTGTTGGTTATCCTATTGTTCAACCTATTTCTAAACCAAGAACCCAAACTACATCAATGTTGGGTGGTGTTCTACAATTTCTTCCTCCACCATCCCAACTCATTTCATGTCATCTCCAGGACCTATGGCCCTCACCCCATCGGCTGTCGTCTATTCACTAACATTCAACAATCCTTTTGGTTGGAACCCTCTACTAAGTACAACCCCCTTTTCACTATAGGGTGCGCGGAAATATTTCTGGCACTTATCTTCATGTTGGGGTCATTCTTGCACCCATGCAATTTTTGGTAAAAAAGTTCTATCTTTTATTGATTCCTTTCCTATCAGTTTTTATCCCATTGGTGGTGGTCCCACACCTAATTTGTCTTATGTAGTCAGAGGTGTTCCATTTTGTAGATGCGCTGCATCTCCTTGGGGCCTATTATAGCACCATTTACCACCCTTGGTATATTCCATGCTTTGTGGTATGGCCTAGGGCAACCCTTCCCTTCTAGAATTGGCCCATATTCGAAAAAACAATGTTTTAAATCGCATACGTGATTTTTCCCTGTATAAAGTGCGTGTACACGGGGGTTAGTCTACAAAAAACCTGCAAATATGTGTTAAGACATTAAAAACTATATAATCTCCTTTAATTTGCACATAGTTTATGGGTTTTACCTGTTACTCACTTACTATAGCCCATGGTCCAACTGTTTACCAACTAAAAACACTAATTTGGAGAAGTAGAAATAAACCTCCATGGGAAGGCCTAAGGGAGGAGAAAAGATTGGATATTGATATTATATTTGATTACATCCATGATTAAGTCTGAAGAAATCCATGTGCCTTCTACACTCCCAAGTCATAGGAAACCTATGTTTCCTTCTTGAGGTGTCCATCAACCCTTCATGACATCCTTGTGTATACTTATGGAGAAGGATTACTAAGGCTTGGGCAGGATGGATCCGAAGGACGGTTTCACTTGGAGCTGATGGATGACTCAGGTTGTAGTTCTTCCATATTATCTTTAGCTTACATCAATAAATATGTGTTGTCTTATTCCTGATGATTATGGTCTTTATGCATTATTATATGTTATGGTTTTCTTATAAAATCACACATTAATTCTAATTTTCTTATATGCTTATATGACCTAAGACTTATATCATCAACATGATTTCTATTACTGCTATTGTATATGATTTTATTAAATGAGTTTCAGGTTTTAAGGCATTGGAAGAGGTAGAGGGTTTGGACCCTACGTGAATGACCTCAAACGTAGAACCTCCAGGTAATACCTCTTCTTCCTACTTCAGTAGTTTAAGTGTTAGGAATGCTTCTTTTTGTGTCTCGTTATGATGTATTCCCTCTACTCTGTTGGGGTTCTCAACCCAAGACCCTACGGTGATTTTACCCGTAACAAAATTTGCAGTTCTGTTATGGAAAGCATTCATGTTTTTCCTAGATTGGATTGTGTATTCTTGATCAGGACCTGTCTCATTGATTTATTTCTTTTACAGTGTTTGTGACTTGTTTGCTTCCTAGGAATCAAGTATGATCTTTTGGATCAAGCCAGGATTTTTTTTTTTTCTTGATTGAGCTTTATATATGCACTTCTCAGATGCTACAGTAGTGTATGTACACTAGATTCTTCAAATAGACTCATGTATACACGAGTTTCATCTTTTTTAGTCATGTATACACGCTCATGTGTCTTTACACAGTTGTGTATACCTTATTTTGAATTAATTTTTCAAAATCTTTGGACTAATTAAGATTGTTGCCTAGTGGTTTTTGCTATTTTATGGTCATTCACTATTAGTGAAGCTCTGCTTTCTTGAAATTTTTCAATTTCTAATCTTCCTCTTGTTGAAAAACCTAGACAACCTAGGGTTTTATTTTTACGTAAAGTTTTAGTTTGGGCTTTGGGTTCAAGGCTTCTTGTGGAATTTCTTGGTTGTTCTGACTTTGTGAAACAAGAAACTTGTTACAATTTTGTTTATAGCCTAATTTGGAGATTTCTTTGCTTTGTTTTCTTTTTTTGGGTGACCTATTTTGTTTTCCATGGTTTTTGAGTGCCTCTTTGGCAATCTTGAAAGTATTTTTTGAAGTTTTTTGGATTTTCTTAAGTCCTTTATACTGTTATTCAGATCAATCTATGCAAGTATGTATTCCCTTGTCGTTTCAGGTTTGGTTATATTAATCATGTGCATAAATTGTGAATTTTGGGACTCTTTATGCTTGTTTTTGGTCTTTGAATTTTAGTAGTCTTGGTGTTCTGAAAAACTTCTTTTAGTTTAAAAAAAAAAAAAAAGGAAGACAAAAACATAGTTCTTTCTTTCTTTTTCTTTTTAGTTTTGTTTTTCGTTTCTTCATTGTTTTTTAGCAACTGTGAACGTTTTTCGATTAGTTTTTCTTGGTTCCAAAGGAAGCTTTTCATTGAATTTGTGCCCTCTTTGTAGTCAAGTTGGCCTATTTTTCTAGTGAAGGAACACATTTTCTTCTGGTATGAGCATCCATGCACCATCATTATAGTTTGCATTAAGATAGTTTGCACTACATGCACTTTATTTTTGTTAGATTTTGAGTGTGTGGAGTATATTTTCTGAGAAAAGGAAAAATTTTCTTGTACATGTTTATCCATAGAACCTTATAGAAATCCCTTTTAATTGAAGAAAAATAGTTTCATTTTCATATAGCTAAGTTTATATTGATTTCTTTTGCATGAAAGCACCATAAGTTTCACTGTCATTTTACCTGTGACATAAAGAACAACCCTTTAAAATCAAGCACTTAATTAAAAAGAACTAGAACATATTTTGATTTTTCATTAATTACATCAACATGTCTAGCTCTTTAGGGCCTTGGAATAGGTGAGTGGAGAGTTAACTCTCCAAGACCACTCAAAATGTTAAACATAGATGTTGAATAAAATGTGAAACCCAATGTTGTTAGAAAGACCGTGAAAGCTCTGTGACTCAAAGTCAAGCACGAGGGAGAGTGAAAAGAAGGAAAGAGAGATACCCCATCTCATACTTGTTTGATCTCGCCTCGAGACTGTTCCACCTAGATTTTGATACGAATGGTGTCCATACTTTCTATTCCTAGAGACAACGTAGGTCGCTGTGGAGGAGAATCCCATTGCACCTAAGGAAGACGTTGCATCATGTTAATTAGAACTTCTGGAGGGCATCCTTGAAAGGCTTGGGTACTTGTACCAGTAAAGGATTTTGTCTAGGGATCAGTGTAACTATTTCTGTTACCTTCACTGATAGGCTTGGGCTATAATTATCCCAAACTACCTTCAAAATTTCCCTGACCTCATTTTCCTGTATTTTGGTGTGTGGTCCGCATCACTCGGAGCAGAAATACTTGGAAATTTCTTGATTGGTTGCACCTTTAGGGAATTTATAGTCAAGTGCTCTTTGTATTCAGTTAGCTTTAGGTGGATTTTCTTGTCACTGTTGGACCTTAGATTCTAGGTGACTGGGCTACCACTCCATCGATCTTGAAAGACTTTTGATATTTCTTTTTCAAAGTTCTGGAGTTGCCACCTTAAGGGAAAAGGTTTTGACTATGCATCTCTCCTCCTTGGAAAGTCATTTTACATTCCCGTAAGGGAAGGATCTGTGAATAAGTTGGGTATGGCCAATATTCCTATGGAGGCCAATAAAGGTACCCTTCCAAAAGGGGATCCTTGTGTCTTTCCTTTCTTTGGAAATGTTGGTACCCCCTTGATGGCCACTTCAAATATTCGAGGATTGAATGTTCGACTACCAGTTTGGTTGTGGTCCACTCCGAATATTCCATATGTTCTTGAATCTTCTCAGATGAATGCTTTATTTCAAGGGCATCAAATGGTTGTTAGTTGTTCATCTTCTTCAAAAGAGAAATCTAGGATTCATCTTTCTCCTCCCTCTAGTAATAAGACATCAAAAAAGAAGATAAAGAGGAAGAAGAAGAATAAGAAGAAGAATAGTTCTATCCATAATTCATCACCAACCGCTGCAAGTCATGTTGGAGATGAGCTTTCAGCCCCTGCAAGTCATGTTCGGGGCATAGTCCTAGTCACTGCAAGTCATACTAGTAATGAGTCTGTTGGAAATACTGAGAGGGGGGTGAATCAATATTCCTTAGCAATTAAAACTTTTAAATATTTTTAGAGAATTAGTTAATCTTCAATTATTATTAATGTTTATGAAATAATAATAGTAAATAAAAGAACATAGTAGAAACAATAATTTTAGGTGGAAAACCCCCTCCATGTCAAAAACCACCGAAAGATTTTCTAATAAATTATATAATCCTTAGCCCCAAATGAAATGAAAACAACAACTTAATAGAATTGTAGAAAATCATTCTTCTACATCTCCCATTGGAAGGATTCCCCAATGCCCTAGTTTCTTTAGTAGTCAACTGAATGGATTCCCCAACATCCTAGACCAACCTACCACCTTGAAGTGTTCATAAGATCCAAACTGTAGGCACCTTCATGCGCCAGCCTAGCACCTCCCTTCCACCATATAATGAAAGAAATCAGATAAGAGTTTGGATTCCCGTACCAGGGACAATGATCCATGATACAATATGATTTACAATGATTTTGACCAAACACCCAATCACACTATGACCTATGAATGAATTGTGACATCATCCCAACAGAGATTCCTATACCTCCCCATAACTCCTTTTTGACTCTATGAAGATTGACTCTTTTACGATAATGACTCTTCCAATGATGAAACTTTTACAAATGACTCTTTTACAACTTTACAATGATGACTCTTGGCCTTGACACTTCTTCAAAATATATGAATGGTTGTCATGTCTTCAAAGGATGTCTCGATTCAATGATTCCTTTGGTTTGATACTTTTGCTCTTGACTTATTTCTTGATGTTGTACTTTAATCTTCTTCTACCTGCATGCAAAATTTTTCTGGCTAAACCGATCCCAAAACAAAACAAAATACCCTTCAACTTACCTCTACCTGAAAAACACATGTAAATTCATAATATTGCTTAAATACAAATTCAAATTACAATGCATACCTAAAGTGTACTAAGTACAACAACAAAGACCATTATATCAACTATGACAAGACAATTAACACGAACTTAAAACACCATATAGATTTAGCATACTTGGTGTAGCATCAAGAATATGTAGCATCAAATGTGTAGTATCAAGAATAGAACATCCAAATTGTGGTATCAAAACTAACTAGGACATATAGAGACATAGAGATATAACCGAGACCCTGTATATACCTACGTTGTCCTAAAAAAGCATATGTTAGACATGATACTAATATTTCAAGTGTAAAACTAATAATACATACCTTTCTATAGGAGATTTACCCTTGACTGTTGATGTGTGGTCCTTACTGCATTGACCCTTGAATGCATGATTTTTCTTGCCTTCTAGGAGATTTATATTGAATCAATGGTATCTATGTAATTTTGGATCTCCAGGGTCTGAAATTTCATCTTGTGGTATCCCTCTGAGTCCTATTTGAAACCCCATAGGTATGATCAAGGTTGGATTCTTCAAGAAAGATTTATGCCCAATATCCCACGATGACTTGATTATAGACCGGTTCAGTAGAGAGAACTTGTACAAAGTGCCATGTGTCACTGTTGCGATCTTCGGCCCTGAAAACACTACTCAAAAAAATACATTCCATCCAATTTCTATGACTATTTAGGAAATTTGAATCTAATGCTGAGAGAGAAAGCTATGATGATTTTCCAACTTCACTTGTTTGACATGGAATCCAGGATCCTGTAAAAACCCTAGCTTCCTTAGACCATATCTCCGACAATATAGTAAACCAAGATATGAAATTTGCTCAGGAAGTTCATGACGATTTCGGCTCAAATGGGTTTTAATTTCAGATTCTCAATATTCACAAACAAAACTTTATAGTGAACATGCAACAATGGCCTATTTGAAGCCACAAAATCCCTACTAGAGGAGGATATAAGGGTCATTATTTATATGAATGTCTTGAGTTGAGAAGTTCCTCAACAAGTGAACATTGGAGGGATTTTAGGATAAAGAAAAAGTATTAATTATTGACTATTTAATTGACATAACGAATTATGAGTGCCATGCAACAAGCCCATAGGGTTTTATCCCACTAACTGAGGTTACTAACTTCAAACATGAATATCTCTCAAACCGTGAAGAATTACTTGGTGTGCAATATATCAACGGAAACATATCTACGAGTAGAATCCATATCAAAAATCTTTGACTCAGGATAGAGTAATTTGTCAAGTCAAAATTCCCATTCAAGATCTAGGTAGCCCCTAGTGCTTCTTGGGTTGACATTAATGACAACAACTGATCAACAGAATCATCACCAATCTCTCCTAGTCATGTTTGGAATAAGATTTCAGCCACTACAAGTCTTGATGGGGGCATCAGTCTAGTCACTACAGCTCATACTAGAAATTCATCACCAACCCCTCCGATTAATGTTCGAGATGTGCTTTCAACTACTGTAAGTCATGTTGGGGGCATAAGTCTAGTCACTGCAAGTCATACTAGAAATTCATCACCAAGCCCTACAAGTCATGTTGGAGATGTGCTTTCAGCTACTGCAAGTAATGTTGGGGGCATAAGTCTAGTCACTACAATTCATACTAGCAAAGGGTCACCTACCTCTACGAGTCATATTTCTACTGACTCACCTGGTTCTGTGAGTAGGGTTGCGCGCACAAGTCCTATCTCTCTTTGGAAAAATTCAATAACCTCTCTGAGTCATGTTAGTGACTCTCCACCAACCACTGCTAGTCATGTTGGTGGAATGGATGTTGATTAGAAACCTAGGCATAGAAGTGATAAACCTAAGTTCCATTGTAAGATATGTAGGGGACACCATATTACTCATTTGTGGCCTGGTATTGCAATGGTAAAAAGGATATGGCCCAAGTCTGAAGGTTCTTCTACTCCTAAATTTGTTATGGTTTCTCAACAGTCTTATCAATAATTGGTTGATGAAGTGATCGAGCCAGTGCAATCTCTCGTCAATTCCTCTCCTCTTTTGGGGGTTGAAGTGCCTAACGATAGAGTCTTCTTGATTTCTAGTACAAAGAACTTTGGTCTATGGGGAATTTTGGTCTCTTGGAATGTACCCCCTCCAAGTTCTAAGAGTGTCTCCTTTGATTAAGATAATCTTGTCGAGCCTCATCTTCCTTTAGCTGCACCTTTCCAAATAATGGTTAGAGGTAATTCCACAAATTTCTGTTGATGTATGGTGGATGGAGGATCCTCTACAAGTATTATATCCTCCTTAACTTGGAAAGATTTGGGTTCTCGAAAGTTGTTGACAGTTGATAATCAGTTGTTAGTCTATGATAGAAGAGCTCATGAATCAATGGGTGTTATTCCTCAATTGTCTATTACCTTAGGTGGGAGGATTGTATTTATCGATATGATGGTTGTTGATCACCCTTTAGACTTTAATATGCTACTTGGGCATGATTTTGTCTATGCTATGAATGTTGTGATGTCTTCACTCTTTCGAGTGATGTATTTTCCTCATAACAGAAATATTATCACTAGTGATCAACTTGCATATGATAATCCCCACCCTAATTTGAATTTACTAAAGAATACCCCTTGGTATGTTCCAAGTATTCAGGTAGACTCTACCTAGCCATGCGTGAATTATGTGGCATTGGATCCTCAATGTTCAATTTCTTCTAAGAAGGATCCCTAAAACTATTATTTTCCTTCTTGGGACTTGGTCTCGACAATTGACCAAGTGATTTCTTCTATGGGGATATGGGACCCCTTAATTCCCTCTTTTGATCCTTCTAGTTCTCATGACTTCTTGGAAGTTGATTTTCCTTCACAGGAGGAACTTTTTGAAGCCATGAGTTTTAACTACCAAAGGAGTCCTTACCCTAAACCCTGCAAGGGGCTTGTCCTAAATAACTATTATGCAAAAGCGCCAAGGCTGCATGGTTCCCTGTACCATATTGTACATATAAGCTACGCATTCTCGAGTTTCATATCCTATAACATAAGAATTTATCTAAATTTTATATATGGGATGCATTAACTTCTTCCCTAGTGTTCCTAATTATGTCTACAGAGCTTGGAAGACTTCTCCTTTGGATATTTTTATGGTTGATCCACTCTGACAGGTATTGGATCTTGAAACTTGCATATAGGTTAGGTTTTCCACTTGCATTGTACATTTATCAGTTTCCTTTCCCATTTTTTCCTTAGGATCGACCCCACCAAGATCTTACACAGAACCTTCTCATTGCTTAGAAGTGTTATAACTTCTGTGGTAGGGCCTACCTTATCATGGCCGCCCTAGGTAGTACCTTTTTGTCACTTGGCACCCATGTTGAACTTTTGTTCATGGGCTTGGGAGTCATCTTTAGTCTTGCCATGAATTTTGCGATGAAGCTTCATTCTCCTTCTTCTTCGATATCTTTCTGTCTTTATACTCTAGAGGCTCCCACATGTTGTGTTGTACTATTGCATTACATGTTGACTATTTGTACATTTTGGCCTTAAGCCAACTTCACTTCGATTCAATTTTAAGCCTCTTTTTCATCATGTATTTTTGCAAAATCAACCTTGCAATCACTTAGCCTCTGTAACTTGACACCTTTTACCTATGGAAAGAGCATTCCTTTGAGTGTCATTGAATAGTTTCATCACCTTGCATTGTGCATAGGAATCTTCCCCTCCCAGGAAATAGAGCATCTGTATTTGGACACTCGTTCTTTCCACTTTACCATATGCATTCTTTTATTCTTTTTTATGCTTTCTAAATATGAAAAAGACAAAGAAATTAAACATTCCAAAAAAAAGGGAATGAGACATTACTTCCATGACTGATGGCATCTAGAGACAGTTATGCTTCCCTTGACCAAAACACTCAAAATTGAGTCTTTCCTACATTGGGATGGTCTTTAGTTTAACTTAGGAGAGCCTTAACCTTGTTATTGAGTCAATACTCCTCCGGTTGGTTATCTCTTCCAATCATATGGAGAGTTAGTTTGTGCCTCTTGCATGACAAACTTATACAAAGTTATCATATGTTGCCATATTGTCACATTTGAGGTGTGCTTTTGTTCAAGGGAAGTAAACCTGAGTTAGCCTTTCTGTGATGTCTCTTGACTCATTTTCAATCAGCCATCATTGGTTTCTAGAGTCATGTTCACTATCGCATCAACTATTTGGTCCTTTGCTCGTGATATTTTGAGAAGATGTCCATTGAATTCTTGCTGGCAGGCCTTGCTCTTATCGACTACAATTTTTTTTTATAAGAGTACACATAGAGCCACACCCTGGTTCTATTTCCATTATTGATAGGTTACCTTGTGCTCAACATCAATCAGTATCTTGTGTCTTTTACTGAGTGGTTTCCCTTATGTTCGATGTTAGTTTGCATTATCACACATTAGGATTCGTGAAGTATCTTGGTTACCATTTGACCCTATTGGTGGATTCCTCGCCACTGTGTCAACTTTCATTATTGGATAGCTCAAAGGGTTTCTATTGTGCACTAGCCACATTTTATATATACTGGAAAAGTGCTTCAGTTTGGTTACTACATCTTTCTTCGTCTATTTCCTTCCACATTATTGGCTTGCGGGTTACACTCATGCTGGATTGATGAAGCATGCCTTAATGACTTCCTTCCAATAGATATTTTCCCATCGACTTCAACTCATTGCTCTAGGAACAAGGTCTACAGTCCATTTGGCAGTAACTTAGGGTTTTCAGTTATCAGTGGAAGACTCCTTCGCTATTGACAGTGGGAAAACATCATTTTCTCCTAATTGATAGATTCTTCCAAGTGTTCGACTTCAGCTCACTTATTCACACTTTTTAGATTGTATTGGGTACCTTGGCTCTCATCATCATTATCAGTGAGTAGTCTCATGTTTGTTAACGGTATACATCAATAACCAGTAATCAAATGATTTCTCACATGGTAAGATTTAAATCATTTATTCCCATTGTGTATAAATGTACCACAGAGTTCGTTGAATACCTCGGGTTTGCATCAACATTTGTTGGTTCACTTTCCAGTCCTCCTGTTTCTGCTAGTGACACCATTTACCTTATATGTTGTAGTTCATTATAGTGACATCCTATATGTTGGCACCCAAGTTGCGTGCAGTACCATTTGTTCCACTTTTTGATTTTGTACTTTTTGGATCAACTTTATGAATTCAGTGATCAGCTTTCTACTTCAACATCATTGATCAGTTCTTTATATGTGATATTGTGACATGTACTTCTATGGATATGATAGGATGTTCCACTATGTATTTTTAGCTCTTTTATACTTGTATACTTATTGGATCCACTTTTGTATTTGATATGCAGACATGCTTTATTATCTTTGAGCATGTGTATGCCCACCTCAGACAACAACTTTATTTATGATCTCTTCCATTCGCTTGGAAGGATGAAATCTGGTGACCTCCTCTTAGGTCTTGGCATGATTCCTTTTATACACTTAATGAATTTCAGCCATAATGTACCCCTTCTGACCTCATATATTAGGGGGCATCTTTTATAGCACCATTTATCACCCTTAGTAGATTTAATGCTCTGTGATATGGCCTAGGGCAACCCTTCCCTTCCAGATTTGGTCCAAATTGTAAAAAACAATGTTTTAAGTCCCATACATGATTTTTCTCTGTATAAAGCACATGTACACACGAGTTAGTCTATAGAAAACCTGTTTATATGTGTTAAAACATTAAAAAATATATAATCTCCTTTAATTCAAGTGGCGTTTATGGGTTTTACCTGTTACTCACCTATTATAGCCCGTGGCTCAATTGTTTCCCAATTGAAAAAACTAATTTGGAGAAGTATAAATAAACCTCCATGGGAAGGCCTAAGGTAGGAGAAAATATTAGATATTGATATAATAATTGATTAAATCCCTGATCAAGTCTGAAGAAATTCATTTGGCTTCTGGACTCTCAAGTCATAGGAAACCTTTATTTCCTTCTTGAGATGTCCATCATCGCTTCATGCAATCCTTGTGTATACTTATGGAGGAGGATTGTTGGGGCATGAGTAGGATGGATCCAGAGGATGGTTTCACTCGGATCCAGAGGATGACTCAGGTGGTAGTTCTTCTGTATTTTCTTTATCATACATCAATAAATAGGTGTTGTCTTGTTCCTGATGATTATGGTCTTTATGCATTAATCTATGTTATGATTTGCTTATAAAATCTCACATTAATGCTTATTTTCTTGTATGCTTATATGACCTAAAACTTATATCATGAACATGCTTTCTATTGTTGCTGTTGTATATACTTTTCTAGAATGAGTTGCAGGTTTTAAGGCATTGGGTGAAGCAGAGAGTTTAGACCCTATGGGAACGGCCTCAAACGTAGGACCTCCGGGTAATACCTCATCTTCCTACTTCAATAGTTTAAGTATTAGGGATGATTGTTTGTGTGTCTCTTTATGTTGTATGCCCTCCACTCTGTTGGGGTTCTCAACCCAAGACCCTAGGATGATTTTACCCGTAACAGGGTCCCCCAACTCAACTATCTACACTTTTCAGGGAAAACCTCTATCTTGGGGGAAAATACTTCACTAGTATCCTTTCTCAATTTAGGGGCATGCCTTATGTCACATCACATTACATGACTCCACTGCCCCCTTAAGGAAATTATTATTCTTAAAAACCTATGTACCATATTGAAAACTCGTTGATGGGAGGACCTCATGGCCCCTTAGGCCATCCTGCTTTTCCCTCGTCAAATTTGGGGGTACTCACTCTGTTGTCATTCTTAGCTAGTATCAATGTCCCATATTAGTGCAAATTGGAAAATTACCCTATCAACCACAAATTTCTTTGGGCTTTCACCCCACACAAAATACCAATCAACATTCCTAAGTTTGAGGGAAAATAGGGAGATGACCCACTGACAAATGTCATTACATAATACCTTTGGTGTGTTTCCAATTCAATGATTGATGATAGTATCTAGATCAGGATCTTCTTGTGCACTCTAACTAGCAATGCATCCAAGTGGTCTATTGAATTTCCATAAGATTTTGCTAAGAATTTCAACACCATTGTCATGGAATTATTAAATCATTTCTAGTTTCTAATCCGTTATCAAATTCGAACAAAACTTTTGACAATGTTGCACTAGAACACTTTCACACAAGTCTATGATCATATTCATGAATGGAGAGGAAAATTGAAGTTAGTAAATTTCCCCATTCCAAACTACCTTTTAGCGAATTGGTTCTGCAAATATCTTTTACCTTCCATAAAAAAGGATGTTTCCATGTCCGAAGCCATTAGGAAACACCAGTCCATTAGACGTGCCCAACATATACATCTTATTTTCTCACAATCTAACACCCTTTATAACCTAATCAATAATTCTCCTCGAACTTCAAATTATCCCACTACTCAGCAACCTGGTCAACACATTTGTGGTCTCATTGGTTCTACCACTAGAACTATTGTAAACCAGTTGAGTGAGAAAAATTCTTAGTTATCCATAAATGTTTCCCACACCTGTACTACAGCATATCACCCTACTTCTCCTGCAACCTCTACAATTAAATTTTCATAGTCTCCACAAAAGCCAAGTAGTAAGAAAAATAACAATAAGAAAAATACCTCTCCTTCTAAGGAGAAGAAACTTGCTTAAAAAACCCAAGCTCAAAAATCACTTGCCACTGCTAAATATGATAAAGGAAAGGAGAAAGCAATGAATTTTCCTTGAAATGTGCACACGGAGAATCATTTAACTGAAAAATGTCCTTGTCTACAAGAGTTCATTGATCTCCTTGCACAAAGTGATTCTAAGACCTCTGTTGTCCTTAAAAACCCTTTCCCTACCCAACAACAACAACAACAACTGGTTGTGAACTCACCCCACCTCCACAAGGGAGTAAAAATAGTTCTCTGCCCCCTCATCTGAGACAAGTATCATCCACCATTTATGCTTTTAAGGTAGTCAATTTAAAAACTCTAGCCAGAAAATATGGGAATGTTGTCCCGTATTCTTTGTATAACCTGTCGAGCTCCACTCCTTCCCCACCTAACAATTTTCATATCAAGAGGCCCATTGTCAACCCTATGATTCATCACCCCAGAGATAAACTTTTCCATGCTACACACAATTCTTTTTCTTGCACTTTCTAGAACTACAATATTTTAAAATATATTGTGTAGGATCCTTGTGTCATGCCCACCTTGGAAGTATTATAAAATTGTCCAACACAATAGAAATATCTTTTTTGTTGAAAATATTAGTGAGAAAAGGGTTCCTTCATTTGTGCCTTAATCATAAGTGCCAGAATGAGTTCCTTATTGTGCATGAATCAAGTTCCTAAAAATTAGGATATTACCTATAAATTAGGATGATTTCCTATAATTTAACAATCAGACTCTAAAAATAAGGATGAGTAAATTTGCAGTTAACTGATGTGTTGAAATTAAATATTGAGCTATTGATTTTCTAGTGTGAGTTGATTGAGAGAAAACACAAGTGGTTGACTTGAAATAGGTCAAGTTTCACGAGAAGTTAATTCATGCTAACTCAATCAATAACAAAAAAATTCCTTAATTATAAAACTCACAAATTTTAACCATTTGAATTATATTTAAAGTGAGGAATGAGTGTAGAAGTTTGAACATTGCTTTTGTGAGAAGGAGTTGGTGAGACCAAGCAATAGGAAGCACATGTTTTTGTGTGGAACTTGTGAAGAGGAAGAGTGTGAAAGAGAAGCTTGTGAATAGGTTGATAGAGGACAAAAAAGATCAACAGTCTTGGAAGGGTTTCAAGATTAAAAAAAGCAGGAAAGACAACTGTGTATTTTAGATTGAAATAGTTGGATTTTGTAAGAAATTAGTTACTCAATTTTTTATATCAATAAAATTCACATCAAAAAGAGAATTTTCTCGGTTGGTTTCCCTAGTAAGAAAATAAAATATTGCGTCTTGAATTGTGTGACTCTTTAATTTATTTTCCTAATTCCACTAAAAATTGAGTAGAAAATGTTCTTGTTTGTAAGAAAACAATTTCTTTTTAGATTATCGGCAGATCAAAATTTTGTGGAAATTCTACATGGTACGAGACAAGGTCAAGGAAGGGGGCTAGAGGATGAATTTTGCGTAGTTTTGTGCGTAGTTTGAAGTGTTATTTCTCTTAGGATTAGGCTTCATATTTTTTTTTTCAGTTTGAGAAGGAGGAGGAGCTATTGTAGCCTATATTGGGAATGTTGTAAGGACTACATGAGGATCGTATTGAGGATCGAGTAGTCTCAGAAGTATAGTTGGGGAGTGGACTTGTTAGAAGAGGAAGGAGAAAAGTTTTGTAGCAGTTTGAGGTCAAGTAGGAGGTCTATAGTAGCTACTACATGAAGCCCTAACCAAGGCCATAAAGTTGTAGTCTTGAGTGCATGTTCAAGACGATAGATTTGGGACATAAATTAACATCTTACAAATGGTAAATTTCCTTCTAAGTTGGTGTTGTTTGCTAGATTGATTGTCCATGATTGGGAATGTTTTGGTAGACATATTATGTATTGTTTGGAGGGTACTTAGAAGGTGTCTTCAATGACCTAAGTCTAGCATTTCACAAGGACATAAAATCTGGTTGGAGCGACATAACTGTTGAAGCTCAGGGTTGATCCTTGAAGGGATAAAGGAAGAAACCAAGAGGGTTTACTATTCAGCCCTAGTCTATTGTTGAAGAAGGACATTCTACAGTGAAATCTTGCAACCTATGTGTGCTTGTCTTATCATCATCATAACAGAAAAGGAAAGAATAAGTGGGCAATCAAATCATTGTTCATAAATGGAGTTGTGAACAACTAGAAAGAGTCCCTATGTGTTGCATCCTTGAAGGAAAAAGGAGAAGCTAGACAGAAAATTGTTTGGGCTAAAGTTATTTGACAGAAAAGGAGTTGTTATGATTCATAATGGAAGATATGAACTCATAAACCAGGGTGGGAAAGAAGAAGTCTTCAAAGAATTTTCCACAGAAGAAAGATGTTGGCATTATGACATAGGTTTGGCGCTATGACACAAGTGTTGTCCTTGATGGCAACTCACTCAAATGACAGATCATTGTTCAAGCTCTCATAATGAAGGAAAAAGAGATATACATAGGTTCCTCTTAACCATGTCGCATATTCACGCGCTTTCATAGACCAAAAGTCGTGTATGCATATACACACACTTTCATGCACAGAAAAGCACATATAGTTTGGAAGACTTGGTTTTGGTCTGTGGTATTTGGTCCACGGTATTTTGGTATTGGTCCATGGTATTTGGTTTGAAGTATTGACCCCAGGTACTAGGTCCAAGGTATTGATTCTATATGGTTTTGGACCATGGTATTAAGTAAGGCCTAAGACTATAAAAGGGGAAGGAGTTCATTAGGCAAAGGAACTCAAGGATCGAATATCTTTTGAAGAGCAAGATCTAGAATATTGGTCTTTGGGTAATGTTATAGACATTTTTGTGCCTTACAGCTATAAGCATGAAATCTCCATAAACCAAGGGCTCCTAAGTCCCTAAAAGTGTTGTTCTAACTCCTAAAGGAACAAGGTCAACAAATTACAGCTTCTCCCAGAAGTTCTCCACCAGAAACTGCTCAGAATAAGTCAAATCAGGATCATTTCAGCTGCTCCACTAGCCAAGTGCGTTGCATAGCATCTAATTCCACTAGCTAGGTGCGTTGCATTGCACCTAAATTCACTACCAAGGTGCGTTGAGCGGGAAATGACAAGTGGCAGAGTCATTCCACGAGGTGGAGAGACAATGGAAGCTTCCAGAATCTTCTCCAATGACACTTGCCTCACTGAATTCGACCAAGGATGAGTAAGAGGCTTTCAGTCTCCAAGTGGAAGCAAGAACTGACAGAGAGAAGCCACTAAAAATTCATGAGCTGACTCATCCTCCTTGCATACATCTATATATGGATCCCTCATCCCAGAGATCCAGAGGCTGGCATTTTGCACATTGTAAGGAATTGTTGTTGGTTTTGAGATACATATCAGAGAATTGGGTGATCTATAGACATTTTTGTGCCTTAAAGCTCTAAGCATGAAATGTCCATAAACCAAGGGCTCCTAAGTCCCTAAAAGTGTTGTTCCAACCCCTAAAGGAACAAGGTCAACAAATTACAGCTTCTCCTAGAAGTTCTCCACCAGAAACTACTCAGAATAAGTCAAATCAGGATCATTTCAGCTGCTCCACTAGCCAAGTGTGTTGCATAGCACCTAAGTCCACTAGCTAGATGCGTTGCAAGGCACCTAAATGCACTACCAGGGTGCATTGAGCTGGAAATGACAAGTGGCAGAATCATTACACGAGGTGGAGAGACAATGGAAGCTTCCAGATTCTTCTCCAATGACACTTGCCTCACTGAATTCGACCAAGGATGAGTAAGAGGCTTTCAGTCTCCAAGTGAAAGCAAGAACTGACAAAGAGAAGCCACTAATCAATTCATGAGCTGACTCATCCTCCTTGCATACATCTATATATGGATCCCTCATACCAGAGATCCGGAGGCTGGAATTTTGCACATTGTAGGGAATTGCTGTTGGTTTTGAGATACATATCAGAGAATTGGGTGATCTATGCATTGTTGGGGTTGAAGAAGGGATTTCTTTGCTGGGAGGTTGGTGCTGGGTCAGGAATCATCGGTTGTAACTCCTCCTGGATCTTCTTGTATATCAATAAAACTATTTGAGTTTCTTCTCCATGCTTGTGTTTCATTGATGCTTGTTACATTTGTATGGTTAACTTAAATCTGATCCTAAGTTATTTATGAATATAAACCCATGTCTTTGTATAGTTTCCTTCTTCTGTGATCTTACAGGTACTTGGTGAAGCTGGACAAGTAAGGGAGCAAGTAGCTGGAAGTTGTCAAAGAGGAGAGAGATTGGATCAAAGGACTAGCGCAAGACATAGGTTGGTTCGTCCTATTCCTCTTTGTTTATAGTTCATAAAGAAGAATACAAAAGTAGTTTTCTCTATTTGTTTCTAAGGTAGTTGTCACACCTTAGTGGGATAGAGTCATTCTAAATAGACACTTTTCCTGATAACAAAATGGTGACTCCGCTGGGGATCGTGTCTAGTTAGTTTGTTTGTGTTTCTCTTGTTGTTTGTTTCATAAACTTAGAAGTAGCAATCGAACTACATTTTCCATTATCAAATGCAAAGTAGACATCTGTTGCTTCAATCCATTAACTGGATCTGTTTATGATCTGAACAACTGATTCATAGACCAACTGATTGCCCTTGTGATAGCTCTTAGAACCCCCCTTAGATCTACCTCTGATTGTGCATTACTGATTGCTTTTACTCGGCCAAAAACCAAATATTAAACTGCAAACCGTGACCAAGAACCTAGATAGAATTCTCATTTCTGCCCCAGCCCAGGCTCTGTGAAGAGGTTCTACATTTCAACGCACTTCCCGAGAGGGCTACCTGTGCTGCAATGCAGTTTCTCTGTGTAACAGGTGCGCTGATCAGCCTAGCCTTATGCAGCTAAGGTTCTTTGCTTCATTTTTTCCAGTTTTGTCTCTGATTTTTGCAGCCTGTGATCAGTATTTCACTGTTTCAAACCCCTTTCCCTTACTAATATTCCTCCTCAGTTGTACAAAAAAATTGTAGATGTTTTTATGTGTTTGTTGCGTCGTTTACAGTTTTCCATTGCAAAAGAAGAATAGTCGTACTGCCGTCCTTTGATTTAGATCTGTCGCAAGTGTCGATTTTGATCATAGGATAAAGTTTATTTGTTGTTGATGGTTGATTATGCTTTTACTTTTGCCTTTGGTTTGAATTTGTAACTTTCTAGTGTCGAAACGAGTATTTATTTCAAAGTCATAAAGTGTCGTAATCATCTCTACCTTTTGATTTCGAAAGGAAGCTTGTTTGTGTTTGTCACTTGAAAGCAAATTCAGATTTGTACATCAACTTCGTTTTTAGGCATCAATATTAAGAAAGTGAAAAACAAATACATGCATGTGCATTTGCATATTAACAGTCTGTTTGGCTTGATTTAGGAAAGTGCATTTATAGTGTGCTCTTTGCTCTTTGCGAAAAGATTGTGTCTTTCTTTTCCCCTAGTAGCTAGGATTTTCATTGCTGAAAAGAGATAAAATTTTGTTTATCATCTTTAGATTGCATTTTAGGAATTACATCTACATCTCGTGGTGATCCCAAAAGGAAAACTTCATAAGAAATATCAACTTAAAATAAATTCAATGAACTTAACAATGCTTTTGGAACTTAACGCACAACATTTAGAGGTCTAGGCTAGAGACGTATTCCGGCGTCGTAAAGCCTGGTAACTGTTGTCCTCACTGATGGTTGGGTGATTCCTCCACTTTGAGACGATAAGTGCCAGTACGGACTTGTGCTCCCATGTACCGTCGAGTATATATTGGGAGACCCCTATAGGCTTAAATCCTTTATCCATAGGAATCCATGTCGGCCACCCTACTGATCGCAATGCACTGAACACAGCATTCGGGAAGATTGACTGCCGTACCGTAAAAAGTATTCTGCAGTTTTGCAATTGGTTTGGTACTCCCTCTACCTAGACCTCCAGAGCAGTCCCTTTCATTCCTTTTCAGACTCCTTAATGGAAAAGGTCCATCTGAGTACTTGTCACTTCAGGCTCATTAAAAATCGAAGGAGACTAGAGTCATCTTTTGTTTTTTCTCGACTCTTAAAAACTAAAAAAACAAGTTGTGTCAAAGCGTGTTAAAATTTATTTTAAACGGAATATTCATACCCTTTTCCTGCGTTGATCTTGGGTTGAGAAAATGGAGCCTACCAACCAAGGAATTCCCCTTGCTGGAAATCCTAGTCCCTTCTCCTCTTGGGGAGATGTTGGTGTGCCCCATATGGCCACATTGTCGCTTCTAGGACTGACAATTGGCTTGCCAGTATGGCTCTTCTCAACCAATGTCCTTCAGAACACCACCATTCCTGAACAATCGAATCAGCAATTCGACAAGTCCAGAGTTGCCCACCAGCCTTATACTTCCTCTAATTCTTCCTCTCCTCCTTCCTCTTCGCTTGATGGAACTGGTAAAGCTAAAAGCCATGTTCCTAAGGAGAAGAAGGAAAATAAGAAGAAAGAGAAGAAGAAGAAGGAACAAAAGTCGAATGGAGGAAAACGAGTGTCGTCTAACGAAAATCCACACACTGCACCGACCAGGCCTAAATCGCCATGTGTCATTTGCAAAGGAGACCACTTTCACAGAGATTGTCCTTGCATCCCCCGGATACTAAGGGATTGGTCTCCTCATTTGTACAACCCGGTGTCGTCAACCTCTGGTGATCATGTTGAAAGCACACCGTCAACTAGTGAAAGTGAAGCCCCAGGACAAAAAGGGAAAGCTAGATTTCCTTGTAAACTGTCCAAAGGCAACCATGCCCTCCACCGTTGTCCCTTCTTAGACGAAGCTAAAAGAGTTTTGGATGATCGTCCGGTTTCACCGTTACGACTTCCTCCTGGATATAAAAAACTCTTGCCGAGTCCATCACTAGTTGAGAATCCAGCTGGCCCGCTCAGGTGGTTGGCTGAAGCGCCTATCATTGAAGATAAACCAACTGAATCCATACCAGATGAAAGTCAAAAGGTCGAGGCGGTAGTTGACCCAGTTTTGCCTTCAAAGGTTTCATCTTCAGATGATACAATCACTGAAGAGAAAAAGGATGACACCGTCCAAATTCTCTTCATAAACACAGACTCCGACGAACATGGGGGAAATTTACCCATTCCTTTACCACAGGAAGGAAGTTCGTCAGAGTCATACCCGGCCATCTATTCGGTCCCACCTCCAAGCAACCTAGTTGTCTCCTTCGACTGGAATCAACTAGGCAGACCATGCTTACCAGCTAGTGTACCATTCCGAATTATCGTTCAAATATATAGAATGGTCATGGCTGGTACCATCATAGATGAGGGGGCTTCTCTGAGTATCCTTTCCTCTACTACTTGGAAAGCGCTTGGTTCGCCATCGCTTTTGCCTGAGATGAGAAATCTGACAGGCTTTGATAAAGGAACCAGTCGACCTTTAGGGATCCTTTCCGATGTGCCCATAACATTGAGAAGGAAGACAGTTCACATGAACGTAATGGTAGTTCAAGGACCCTTGGATTATAACCTACTCCTTGGACGAGACTATATTTATTGCATGGGAGCGATTGTCTCCTCACTCTTTAGAGTAATGTGTTTTCCGCACGAAGGAAGAGTGGTCAAGCTCGTAGACCAGCTTTCATTTCCCGGATCACGCATAGAAAATAGTCATATGCCATCCCTAGATGGTCTTTTCACGCAAGAAATGTCTCAATCCCCAGTCCGTCCTCCCGATGAGCGCGAGTAATTCGGAGGGATATGACTGAAACCCAGGGGGCATGCATCCTGGTCTGCTTCGGCAGGAAAACTTCGGGTATAGAGTAGGTTTCCACGGGAGAATATGACTAGTCTGTACCCCGTCCGTGATTGGAAGAGGGGTTATTCTAGAATAAGATTATTTTGTCAAAGCTATGTGAGTTGGCGGGCATCGTTGCTCACCTTCGTTTATCTCGGTAGACATTGCCGAAGAAGTGTTTTGTTTGCTGTGTGAATAGAAAAATCTTTGCGTAACCTGTAAGAGGTAGGCCTCTCTCAGTAAAACAAATTTTTTAACGAACTAAAGAAGGGGTAACCTTGAAACTCTATTTTATACCTGGGGGCATGCAAACCTTTTGGAGTGCAAGCGATGGGCGGCTATTTATTTTTTAAATTTTTAGGACCTATAACCCTTTAAACTCGTAGGATTAGTCATCACCTAACTTGCATAAAGAAAGAATGTGGGGAAAAAATCTAAAAGTTGCCAATTTTTATATGAGACATTCTTATCATATGACTGGATTAATCGAGCAGTGTTTACCACGAGGTTCAAGCTCGTTAAAAAATAAACCCGAACCAAGCAAATGTTTCCAACCGCGTTTAATCTCGTTAAAAAATGAACTATTCCCTGGTAAATAACCACCGTGAATGTAGCACTTCAGCCATTAAAGCCTTGGTAGTGTTTGCACCGTCACCTCCACTTTTCCATTGGCCGATCATTAACCTCCACTTGATTGTTTACCCATTTTGAGGAACAGCTGCGAAGAGTGATTTCACTAGCCATCCTTGTGACACTTTCGTGACTGGAAAATTCCAAACCTTACCTGGAATCAGCTGCTACCCGTTTTATCACTCGTTCCTCAAAAGACGAGTCTTCTTTAAGCTCTTTTCAACTGACTCGTAAAATATGAAAAGATTGACGAGTTTTGGCCTTCCAGCTCGTTAAAGCGACGGGAAGTGCTATCCCTCCTCTAGATTTTAATCATTTTGGACCTGAGGGATTATTGCACAAAAAGATCGAGTGCTTGTTTTGTTCGGCTCGTTAAAGCGATCGAAAATTCATCCCTTCTGTATTGTTTTATACTTTTTCGGACTTAAGGGATTAGATGACGAAAAAGGAATTTTGGAGTTATCTTTATGTACCTTTTCAGACTCTCTAAAAATGAAAAGGACCGAGTTATCTTTGTCTTTAGACGAGAACGAGTTTCACTATCGCTAGGCTCGTTAAAACATAGTGATGGGTTTTCCCGAAGGGCAAATTATAGAACAAGCATATGTTATCCTCCTCAAGCTTGACAAAAATAAAGAGGTACTGGTCAGAAATGACTGGGGAAAAATTGGGAAGAAAACTCAAAGAATCTTTATTGGTAGCAAGTCGCTCTTGAACATGACACTTCCACTCCGTGCTCGAGTCGGGTTGGGTTGTTTCATTCACCAGTCACATCACCATGGTCTCGCCATACCATCCACATTTGGGGTTAATGCTACCAATCCATCACATAAGTGTCGCCGACATGTTCAAGAGAAGTCATCTAGAAAGGCCACCTGTGTCCCGCCCACTACCATACATTATACTCCATTCTTTCATGACTGCCACCCTGAACCATATATCATCAGATCGTTTTCACTTCCATCAAAATCATTTGCTCTGTTCTGTGTCATTCATGTGGGATTCATTAAGGCCCTCCTATGACGGATCACTTCTTGTCGACATCATCTCATTATCCAAGAAGTTGATCTAGGAACACCCCATTCAGTACTTTAAAGCTTGCATGCCTCAATGGCAAGTTTCTCACTTCCGGCGACAGGTATACATCAATGACCTTCGACCGAAAGATTTTGCGTGGTGTTCGACGCCAAGTCCTTTATTCACACCACGTGAATTGTACTGCAGTACCTTGACGGTCATCATCATTATCGGTGATTCCTCTCGTGCTTGTTAACAGTTTACATCATTGACTGTAATCAAGCGATGTCTTTCCATGTTCGACCTCAAAACATTTCTCACATGGATCGACTTGTACTTCGAGTGAAGATCGGATGAGATTGAAGACCCCGGATCTAGTTTCATCCATCGGGGCTGCGATATATATTCAGGAAAATAAAGACATTTAAATGTATAGCATTGCAGCACAAATAATCATCCTACCAAAAGGATTATGGCTCTATCAGAATCATCAGTCTACCATCAGACGATTTTCTATCCTATGTACATGAAAATGAATTTATAAAGTTGAGCATGGGAATGCCCGCCTCAGCTAGATCATGAAAACAGTATGAAGATAATGTATTGTATTGTATCTTATTACAGTTCTCCTCCCAACATTGAAAGAACTTCGGATCCTCCTAATAAAGCATTTCACCCGATAAACGGCCTCATACTTTAGGGGGCAACTGTTATAGACATTTTTGTGCCTTAAAGCTCTAAGCATGAAATGTCCATAAACCAAGGGCTCCTAAGTCCCTAAAAGTGTTGTTCCAACCCCTAAAGGAACAAGGTCAACAAATTACAGCTTCTCCTAGAAGTTCTCCACCAGAAACTACTCAGAATAAGTCAAATCAGGATCATTTCAGCTGCTCCACTAGCCAAGTGTGTTGCATAGCACCTAAGTCCACTAGCTAGATGCGTTGCAAGGCACCTAAATGCACTACCAGGGTGCATTGAGCTGGAAATGACAAGTGGCAGAATCATTACACGAGGTGGAGAGACAATGGAAGCTTCCAGATTCATCTCCAATGACACTTGCCTCACTGAATTCGACCAAGGATGAGTAAGAGGCTTTCAGTCTCCAAGTGAAAGCAAGAACTGACAAAGAGAAGCCACTAATCAATTCATGAGCTGACTCATCCTCCTTGCATACATCTATATATGGATCCCTCATACCAGAGATCCGGAGGCTGGAATTTTGCACATTGTAGGGAATTGCTGTTGGTTTTGAGATACATATCAGAGAATTGGGTGATCTATGCATTGTTGGGGTTGAAGAAGGGATTTCTTTGCTGGGAGGTTGATGCTGGGTCAGGAATCATCAGTTGTAACTCCTCCTGGATCTTCTTGTATATCAATAAAACTATTTGAGTTTCTTCTCCATGCTTGTGTTTCATTGATGCTTGTTACATTTGTATGGTTAACTTAAATTTGATCCTAAGTTATTTATGAATATAAACCCATGTCTTTGTATAGTTTCCTTCTTCTGTGATCTTACAGGTACTTGGTGAAGCTGGACAAGTAAGAGAGCAAGTAGCTGGAAGCTGTCAAAGAGGAGAGAGATTGGATCAAAGGACTAGTGCAAGACACAGGTTGGTTCATCCTATTCCTCTTTGTTTATAGTTCATAAAGAAGAATACAAAAGTAGTTTTCTCTGTTTGTTTCTAAGGTAGCTGTCACACCTTAGTGGGATAGAGTCGTTCTAAATAGACACTTTTCCCGATAACAAAATGGCGACTCCGAGGACAGTTCTTATCTCGTGTCGACCTAGTTAAAAAATGAAACAAGGAGTCATGAGGATAGTTCTTTTACTGTGTCATCCTCATTAAAAAATGAAACGATCCCCTTTCCGAATCTCAAAGGTAAACCTTCATTCCAACCACCGAGTTGAATGCAATGAAGCTTGGGGGGCATGCACCTCGATTTGCGTTATTATGCTGGGGGAATGCAAACTTATCGAGCAGTGTTACCGCAAGGTTCAAACTCGTTAAAAAATAAACCCGCACCAAGCAAATGTTTCCACCCGCGTTTAAGCTTGTTAAAAAATGAACTATACCCGGTAAATAACCACCGTGAATGTAGCATTTCAGCCATTAAAGCCTTGGTTGTGTTTGCATCGTCACCTCCACTTTTCCATTGGCCGATCGTTCACCTCCATTCGATTGTTTACCCATTTTGAGGAACAGCTCCGAAGAGTGATTTCACTAGCCATCCTTGTGACACTGCTGTGATTAGAAAATTCCAAACCTTACCTGGAATCAGCTGCTACCCATTTCATCACTCGTTCCTCAAAACAAGATTCTTCTTTAAGCTCTTTTCTGACTCGTAAAATATGAAAAGATTTCCGAGTTCTGGCCTTCTAGCTCGTTAAAGTGACGAGAAGTGCTATCCCTCCTCTAGATTTTAATCTTTTTGGACCTGAGGGATTATTGCACAAAAAGATCGAGCGCTTGTTTTGTTCGGCTCGCTAAAGCGATCGAAAATTCATCCCTTCTGTATTGTTTTATACTTTTTCGGACTTAAGGGATTAGATGATGAAAAAGGAATTTTGGAGTTACCTTTACGTACCTTTTCAGACTCTCTAAAAATGAAAAGGACCGAGTTATCTTTATCGTTAGACTCGTTAAAAAGATTAATAGCGACAAACTTGTCTTTAGACGAGAACGAGTTTCACTATCGCTAGGCTCGTTAAAACATAGCGATGGGTTTGTCCAAAGGGAAAATTATAGAAAAAGCATATGTTATCCTCCTCAAGCTTGACAAAAATAAAGAGGTACTGGTCAGCAATGACTGGGGAAAAATTGGGAAGAAAACTCAAAGAATCTTTATTGGTAGCAAGTCGCTCTTGAACATGACACTTCCACTCCGTGCCCGAGTTGGGTTGGGTTTTTTCATTCACCAGTCACATCGCCATGGTCTCGCCATACCATCCACATTTGGCGTTAATGCTACCAATCCATCACATAAGTGTCACCGACATGTTCAAGAGAAGTCATCCAGAAAGGCCACCTATGTCCCGCCCACTACCATACATTATACTCCATTCTTTCATGACCGCCAGCCTGAACCATATATCATCAGATCGTTTTCACCTCCATCAAAATCATTTGCTCCGTTCCGTGTCATTGATGTGGGATTCATTAAGGCCCTCCTATGACGGATCACTTCTTGTCGACATCAGCTCATTATCCAAGAAGTTGATCTAGGAACACCCCATTCAGTACTTTGAAGCTTGCATGCCTCAATGGCAAGTTTCTCACTCCCGGCGACAGGCATACATCAATGACCTTCGACCGAAATATTTTGCATGGTGTTCGACACCAAGTCCTTTATTCACGCCACGTGAATTGTACTTCAGTACCTTGAGGGTCATTATCATTATCGGTGATTCCTCTCGCGCTTGTTAATAGTCTACATCATTGACTGGTAATCAAGCGATGTCCTTCCATGTTCGACTTCAAAACATTTCTCACATGGATCGACTTGTACTTCGAGTGAAGATTGGACGAGATTGAAGACCCCGGATCTAGTTTCATCCATCCGGGCTGCGATATATATTCAGGAAAATAAAGACATTGAAATGTACAGCATTACAGCACAGATAATCATCCTACTAAAAGGATGATGGCTCTATCAGAATCATCAGTCTACCATCAGACGATTGTTTGTCCTATGTACATGAAAATGAATTTATAAAGCTGAGCATGGGAATGCCCGCCTCAGCTAGATCATGAAAACAGTATGAAGATAATGTATTGTATTGTATCTTATTACAGGTCTCCTCCCAACATTGAAAGAACTTCGGATCCTCCTAATAAATCATTTCACCCGATAAACAGCCTCATACTTTAGGGGGAAACTGTTATAGACATTTTTGTGCCTTACAACTCTAAACATGAAATGTCCATAAACCAAGGGCTCCTAAGTCCCTAAAAGTGTTGTTCCAACCCCTAAAGGAACAAGGTCAACAAATTACAGCTTCTCCCAGAAGTTCTCCACCAATAACTGCTCAGAATAAGTCAAATCAAGATCTTTTCAGTTGCTCCACTAGCCAAGTGCGTTGCATAGCACCCAAGTCCACTAGCTAGGTGTGTTGCAACGAACCTAAATGCACTACGAGGGTGCGTTGAGCGGGAAATGAAAAATGGCAGAGTCATTCCACGAGGTGGAGAGACAATGGAAGCTTCCAGAATCTTCTCCAATGACACTTGCCTCACTGAATTCGACCAAGGATGAGTAAGAGGCTCTCAGTCTCCAAGTGGAAGCAAGAACTGACAGAGAGAAGCCACTAATCAATTCATGAGCTGACTCATCTTCCTTGCATACATCTATATATGGATCCCTCATCCCAGAGATCCAAAGGCTGGAATTTTGCACATTGTAAGGAATTGTTGTTGGTTTTGAGATACATATCAGAGAATTGGGTGATCTATGCTTTGTTGGGGTTGAAGAAGGGATTTCTTTGCTGGGAGGTTGATGCTGGGTCAGGAATCATCGGTTGTAACTCCTCCTGGATCTTCTTGTATATCAATAAAACTATTTGAGTTTCTTCTCCTTGCTTGTGTTTCATTGATGCTTGTTACATTTGTATGGTTAACTTAAATTTGATCCTAAGTTATTTATGAATATAAACCCATGTCTTTGTATAGTTTCCTTCTTCTGTGATCTTACAGGTACTTGGTGAAGCTGGACAAGTAAGGGAGCAAGTAGCTGGAAGCTGTCAAAGAGGAAGTTGTCAAATGACTAGCACAAGACACAGGTTGGTTCATCCTATTTCTCTTTGTTTATAGTTCATAAAGAAGAATACAAAAGTAGTTTTCTCTGTTTGTTTCTAAGGTAGCTGTCACACCTTAGTGGGATAGAGCAATTCTAAATAGACACTTTTCCCGATAACAAAATGGCGACTCCGCTGGGGATTAAATGTCGACTTGTGTACTACTCCCTTCGACGGTTTTATCGTCAATTCAGGGACGGTGGGTGGTACAACTTCTGTTGAAGTTGTTGTCGAACTACTTGGTTGATCTTTATCCTTGTTGTTTGACAGCTGCGGATTCCCATAATCTTTGTTCCTTGTCGAAATCAAAGCATCATTCTACTGTTTTGAAATCGACAACATTAGCACTTGAGACGGGGAAGCATTTCCTCTTTCAACCAGATTTATTCCTGGATTTTGAAACGGATCAGTTAACACTGCTGAGGTTTTCGAATTCTTGAAGAATTTCTTAAGCTCAGCTCTGTGCGGACATTCGGAGGTCCAGTGATCCTCATCGCATATATAGCATGGAGTTCTTGGTTTCCTATTTCCAGGAGGGTTTGAAGAAGATTTTTCAGGTGATGATTCATCATGTTTCTTCTTCTTCCCTTTACCTTTCTTCTTGCTTCCTGGTTGTTTGGTTTCTTTGCCCTTATCTGTCGATACTGCATTTACTTCCGAAGCAAGAAGTTCGTCTTTTGCATTTTGACCTGAAATCTTACGGCCCTTCTTGGATGTAGCATGAAATGTCCATAAACCAAGGGCTCCTAAGTCCCTAAAAGTGTTGTTCCAACCCCTAAAGGAACAAGGTCAACAAATTACAGCTTCTCCAAGAAGTTCTCCACTAGAAACTGCTCAGAATAAGTCAAATCAGGATCATTTCAGCTGCTCCACTAGCCAAGTGCGTTGCATAGCACCCAAGTCCACTAGCTAGGTGCGTTGCAACGAACCTAAATGCACTACCAGGGTGCGTTGAGCGGGAAATGACAAATGGCAGAGTCATTCCACGAGATGGAGAGACAATGGAAGCTTCCAGAATCTTCTCCAATGACACTTGCCTCACTGAATTCGACCAAGGATGAGTAAGAGGCTCTCAGTCCCCAAGTGGAAGCAAGAACTGACAGAGAGAAGCCACTAATCAATTCATGAGCTGACTCATCCTCCTTGCATACATCTATATATGGATCCCTCATCCCAGAGATCCAGAGGCTGGAATTTTGCACATTGTAAGGAATTGTTGTTGGTTTTGAGATACATATCAGAGAATTGGGTGATCTATGCTTTATTGGGGTTGAAGAAGGGTTTTCTCTGTTTGTTTGCTTCCTTTTTAACCCATTTTCAATTACCAATAAGGTATGAAATAGGAACAGAACTCCTTACCAACTTCAAACAGACGACGGCCACTCACATATCTGATCATATACATGAGTGGCGACGTCGTCGTAGAATGGTAAAAACGTATGTTCCTGATCAGCTCTTAGCTGAATGGTTTATCAAGTCATTACTACCTTCCATCATGAAAGATGTGGCAAAAGGGGGAGTCATTACAGAAGAGAAAGTTATCGCTCGTGCGCAATATTTGGACTTGTTTTACACTCAGTCCGGCACGCTCTACGATAAAATACCTGACGCTCCTAGATCGGAATTCTCAGTCCCTCCTCCTCCTAAATCAAACAATGACTCTCATGCTGGCGATGGCATGATTGGCGAAATAGACACGAAATCGACAAAGGCGACATCTAAAAAGGCCCGTAAGATTTCTAGTCAAAATGCAAATGAGGAACTTCTTGCCTCGGAAGTAAATGCCGTGTCGACTGACAAGGGCAAACAACTGAAGCAACCAAGGGGCAAGAAGAAAAAGAAAGGGAGAAAAAGGAAGCAGGATGAGTCATCTCCTGAAAAACCTTCTGCAAACCCTTTTGGGAAAAGGAAACCCCCTGCGGGGTGTCATATATGCGATGAGGATCATTGGACGAGAGATTGTCCACATAAAGCTGAAGTTAAGAAACTCTTTAATAGTTCGAAAACCTTAGCAGTATTGACTGATCCGTTTCCAAACCTGGGAACCAAACTGGTTGCTAATCAAAATGCTTCCCGATCGCAAGTGCTTATGTTGTCTATCTCAGAGCAGCAAAATGATGCTTTGACAAGGAATAAAGATTACGAGAATCCACAGCTCTCGAATAACAAGGCTAATAAACAACCTAGTAGTTCGACAACAACTTTGACCGAAGTTGTGTCACCCATCATTCCTGAACCAATGATAAAGCCACCAAAGGGAGTAGTACACAAATCGACATTTAATCCTCGTGCCAAAGTAGCACAGAATTATAATATAGTAGAGGACCTGGCCCAATCACCGTCCGCTATGTCGACACTTGAGGTACTGCAAAATTGCCCCTCCCAGCAGCAAGCTTTATTATCAGAAATAGGTGGGATTGACCCAATGGATTCCAATCTTGTGGCCTTTGATCATAAAGGATATGACCCTCAGTTACCAGCTCAACTAGCTTTCCTTATTCAACTGAAAGCCCTCAACAAAACTGTTCATCAAACAATTATTGATGAGGGAGCATCTACATGTATTATGTCGATGAGTTGCTAGAAAAATTTAGGCTCACCACCCTTTTCGAGATCGTCAACGACGTTAAAAGCATTTGATGGACGATCATACACTCCATACGGGATTTTAAGTAACTTGCAAGTTCAACTAGGGGGCAAAACAGTAGAAATTGATGTTGAAGTAATTGACGGAAACGTCGATTACAACATCCTACTGGGAAGGCCCTAGATATATGCCATGGCCGTAGTTGTGTCGACCTACTTCAGGAAGATTGCATTTCCCTTCCAAAGAGGAATTACAATCATCGACCAACAAACATTTCTCCCCAACAGTTCACAAGTTACAGGAAGCATTCCAATGATCCATGGAAGCAATCATTCGCTTCAAAATATTGGAGTAGGCCTCCTAAAAGACCCTGCCTTAATGGGTACTTTTGCCCTACCACCTCCGAGTAATCTGACGAAAGTGGCCATAGTGGGAACCAGCAATATGAAATCTTCTATATCTAATGGATTCGGAAGATTCCTAAACATTTTGTCAGCATGGATCATCGCCCTAATAGAAATATTATAGAAATCAATGTTCCTAGCATGGGAGGCAAACCCAAATCAACGCTCATCAAGCGTTTGGATAGATAGGTCTAGAGAATATGGTACTCCTTCAGATCCTTGGTCACGAGTGCATGTTACCGACGAAGGAATTCTCCAAGCTATGGTAATTGAAGAAGCACCATGGAATGATTCCCACCATCGTTCTCTTATTCCAGATTGTAAAGAAGATACTCAAAATGACCTTTACCATCCTTCAGTAGTTGATTTTCTATCAAATACTGTAAATACGGTGGATTCCGAGCGAAACTTATCCAACATTGAAGAGACTATAGCCATAAATATTTCGACCAAAACAGATGTTGTAGAGAATATTTATGTCGGCCTATGTTGTTCTCCTTCAGAACTAGAAATATGTAACGCTCTTTTTCGCGAATTCAAAGACATTCTTATCATATGACTGGATTAATCGAGCAGTGTTTACCACGAGGTTCAAGCTCGTTAAAAACTAAACCCGGACCGAGCAAATGTTTCCACCCGCGTTTAAGCTCGTTAAAAAATGAACTATCCCCTGGTAAATAACCACCGTGAATGTAGCATTTCAGCCATTAAAGCCTTGGTCATGTTTGCACCGTCACCTCCACTTTTCCATTGGCTGATCATTCACCTCCATTTGATTGTTTACCCATTTTGAGGAACAACTGTGAAGAGTGATTTCACTAGCCATCCTTGTGACACTGTCGTGATTGGAAAATTCCAAACCTTACCTGGAATCAGCTGCTACCCATTTTATCATTCGTTCCTCAAAAGATGAGTTTTATTTAAGCTCTTTTCTGACTCGTAAAATATAAAAAGATTACCGAGTTTTGGCCTTCCAGCTCGTTAAAGCGACAGGAAGTGCTATCCCTCCTCTAGATTTTAATCTTTTTGGACCCGAGGGATTATTGTACAAAAAGATCGAGCGCTTGTTTTGTTCGGCTCGTTAAAGCAATCGAAAATTCATCCCTTCTGTATTGTTTTATACTTTTTCGGACTTAAGGGATTAGATGACGAAAAAGGAATTTTGGAGTTACCTTTACGTACCTTTTCAGACTCTCTAAAAATGAAAAGGACCGAGTTATCTTTGTCGTTAGACTCGTTAAAAAGATTAACAGCGACAAACTTGTCTTTAGACGAGAACGAGTTTCACTATCGCTAGGCTCGTTAAAACATAGCGATGGGTTTGCCCGAAGGGCAAATTATAGAACAAGCATATGTTATCCTCCTCAAGCTTGACAAAAATAAAGAGGTACTGGTCAGCAATGACTGGGGAAAAATTGGGAAGAAAACTCAAAGAATCTTTATTGGTAGCAAGTTGCTCTTGAACATGACACTTCCACTCCGTGCCCGAGTCAGGTTGGGTTGTTTCATTCACCGGTCACATCGCCATGGTCTCGCCATACCATCCACATTTGGGGTTAATACTACCAATCCATCACATAAGTGTCGCCGACATGTTCAAGAGAAGTCATCCAGAAAGGCCACCTGTGTCCCGCCCACTACCATACATTATACTCCATTCTTTCATGACCGCCACCCTGAACCATATATCATCAGATCCTTTTCACCTCCATCAAAATCATTTACTCCGTTCCATGTCATTGATGTGGGATTCATTAAGGCCCTCCTATGACCGATCACTTCTTGTCGACATCAGCTCATTATCCAAGAATTTGATCTAGGAACAACCCATTCAGTACTTTGAAGCTTGCATGCCTCAATGGCAAGTTTCTCACTTCCAGCGACAGGTATACATCGATGACCTTCGACCGAAAGATTTTGTGTGGTGTTCGACGCCAAGTCCTTTATTCACACCACGTGAATTGTACTGCAGTACCTTGAGGGTCATTATCATTATCGGTGATTCCTCTCATGCTTGTTAACAGTTTACATCATTGACTGGTAATCAAGCGATGTCTTTCCATGTTCGACTTCAAAACGTTTCTCACATGGATTGACTTGTACTTCGAGTGAAGATCGGACGAGATTGAAGACCCCGGATCTAGTTTCATCCATCTAGGCTGCGATATATATTCAGGAAAATAAAGACATTGAGATGTACATCATTACAGCACAGATAATCATCCTACCAAAAGGGTGATGGCTCTATCAGAATCATCAGCCTACCATCAGACGATTGTCTGTCCTATGTACATGAAAATGAATTTATAAAGCTGAGCATGGGAAATGCCCGCCTCAGCTAGATCATGAAAACAATATGAAGATAATGTATTGTATTTTATCTTATTACAGGTCTCCTCCCAGCATTGAAAGAACTTCGTATCCTCCTAATAAAGCATTTCACCCGATAAACGGCCTCATACTTTAGGGGGCAACTGTTATAGACACTTTTGTGCCTTACAGCTCTAAGCATGAAATGTCCATAAACTAAGGGCTCCTAAGTCTCTAAAAGTGTTGTTCTAACTCCTAAAGGAACAAGGTCAACAAATTACAGCTTCTCCCAGAAGTTCTCCACCAGAAACTGCTCAGAATAAGTCAAATCAGGATCATTTCAGCTGCTCCACTAGACAAGTGCATTGCATAGCACCTAAGTCCACTAGCTATGTGTGTTGCAATGCACCTAAATACACTACCAGGGTGCGTTGAGCAAGAAATGACAAGTGGCAGAGTCATTCCACGAGGTGGAGAGACAATGGAAGCTTCCAGAATCTTCTCCAATGACACTTGCCTCACTGAATTCGACCAAGGATGAGTAAGAGGCTTTCAGTCTCCAAGTGGAAGAAAGAACTGACAGAGAGAAGCCACTAATCAATTCATGAGCTGACTCATCCTCCTTGCATACATCTATATATGGATCCCTCATCCCAGAGATCCAGAGGCTGGAATTTTGCACATTGTAAGGAATTGTTGTTGGTTTTGAGATACATATCAGAGAATTGGGTGATCTATGCTTTGTTGGGGTTGAAGAAGGGATTTCTTTGCTGGGAGGTTGATGCTGGGTCAGGAATCATCGGTTGTAACTCCTCCTGGATCTTCTTGTATATCAATAAAACTATTTGAGTTTCTTCTCCATGCTTGTGTTTCATTGATTCTTGTTACATTTGTATGGTTAACTTAAATCTGATCCTAAGTTATTTATGAATATAAACCCATGTCTTTGTATAGTTTCCTTCTTTTGTGATCTTACAGGTACTTGGTGAAGCTGGACAAGTAAGGGAGCAAGTAGCTGGAAGCTGTCAAAGAGGAGAGAGATTGGATCAAAGGACTAGCGCAAGACACAGGTTGGTTCATCCTATTCCTCTTTGTTTATAGTTCATAAAGAAGAATACAAAAGTAGTTTTCTCTGTTTGTTTCTAAGGTAGCTGTCACACCTTAGTGGGATAGAGTCGTTCTAAATAAACACTTTTCACGATAACAGGTAATGGTGCATAGTTGGATATGAATCGAGGAGGAACCTGAGCGCTGGAAGAAGGATAAGTTCTTTTGATGGATCAAGATCTCAAGGCTTGAAAAGAAGTATCTTTGTGTGATTTTAATCTGTTGTATTTGGCGCATGACTTGATCTATAAATCTGATAATCTGGGTATAACTGATCTTTGAATATTTGAAAAGGGTAAATTATCTTTTATTGATCTGTATGCAGGTTCCGCATAGAAAATGTGTGTACACATGCTAGTTCGGTGTTTCAAAATCGCGTATACGCAGGTTTGCCTTAATATAGAAGCATATGCACACAGGTTCTACATATTGAAGTAGCGTACATCTCATAAAATATGTTTTAGCCACTTCTGTTTATTGTTGCAGTGTTCTGGGTTCAGGATTGGTTTCTGGTTACTGTTACTGTATGCTGGTTACAACATTCAGAGAAGTGATTGTTTGATTCAGTTTTGATTGCTGCAAAGAAGATTGGTTGATGCAGATATACTTGATGTTTGATTGATGTTATTGATGGATCCAGTCTGAAAATTTAAGAAACGTGGTCCGTGGAAGAAAAGAGAAGGTTGTAGCCTTCTGCAGGTAGAAGCCTGCATACTGGTATAAGGTTGCACCAGTACAGAAATATTGTAAAAAGAAGTTTCTTATAAAAGAAGATAGAAGCAAATTGCAGTAGGTGGTTTTCACCCACATTAGGTTTCTGCCTTATATCTTGTGTTCATGTGCGTGATTGCCTGTATTGTTTACTACACTTTATTACTGTTTTATGGTTTTGATACACAGATTAAGATCAACTAACTAAATTAGAAGTCCACTAGATATACCCGATTTTATCAAAGCACAGTTGCGTATATACGCAGGTTTAATTAACAGAAGTAGCGTATAACAATTTGTTTATGGAAATGAAAGATTGTTAAATTACTGATATTGATTCACCCCCCCTCTCAGTATTATTTCCAACAATTGGTATCAAAGGAGGTCCTTCAGAAGAATCTTGATCTCTTTAAGGAAGATCTATCATCATGAGCAACTACGAAAAAGAGGCATCCATCAGGCCACCAATATTTGATGGGAGCAACTTCGTCTATTGGAAGGTAAGAACCACAACCTATCTTCAATCTCTTGTTACAAAAGTTTGGGATATTGTGGAAGGAGAATACACATTTCCATCAACAACTCCTACAGATATGACTGGTAATTTAAAGCATTATGAAAGAAATGCAAAGGCTGTCAATACTCTATTGGGGACTCTATCTCAATTAGAATTCGTCAAGGTTATGCAGCTCAAAACCACCAAAGAAAAATGGGACAAGATCATTCTAAGTTATGAAGGAGAAGATCGGGTAAAACGTGCAAAACTACAATCTCTCAGAATTCAATATGAAACTCTCAGAATGCAAAATGATGAAAGTGTGGCTAATTATTTCTTACGTATAGATGAGATTGTCAATCACATGAAAAACTTGGGTGAAGAGATAAAATAAGTTATACTAGTTGAAAAGGTTCTAAGATCTTTTTCTTCTAAGTTTGAATCAAAAGTTTCTACCATAGAAGAAAAGTAGAATCTTCAGAGTATTACTATGTCATAGTTGCACGGAATCCTAACTACTTTCGAAATGAGAAAAGGGAGACCATCAGACAGGAGAGAAGCCACATTCAAAGCTTCAGGAAAAGAAGAATACAATGAGTCGGGGCATACTTCAGAAGGAGATGAAGAATCAAACATTGTTAAGAACCTTCAATGGGGTTCTAGAAGATTCAGAGGTAAGTTACCTTTCAAATGCTTTGCTTGTGGAAGAGTCGGTCACTATGCAGCCAAATGTCCTCATAAAGATAAGCTTGATAAAGGTAAGGAACCAATTAAATGGAATAGAAAACAGAACATAAGTAAGAGGAGTTATTATACACATGAAGATAGCGATGGACTTTCAAATAGTGATGAAGATGAACATGGTAATGATTATATACTTTTAATGGCTTTTGAAGATGATGATTTATTGGATGCTATAGATGAAGATGATATCTATGAAGAAATTTCTAAACTTAAAATATGTTTAGAAGAAAAGAGTATGATCATAGATACTCCCAAATTCCAACTTGCTAAAAGGGAAAAACACAATGAAAATTTAGAACGTGAAATTGTGGGACTTAGAAAAGATATTTAGAAGACAAAAACTCTTAATCTTAGATTTGCTAAAGGATCTGAAACTTTAGATGAGATTATCAAAGTGCAGCATTCTCCTCTAATCATGACAGGTATTGGATATATTGAAGAAGCATCTCAAGCACAGAAGCCATCCACCTCCAAAAGTTAACTTGATATAGCAAGGAGAAGTGAACAGGTTGACAATCATCACCAAAGGCATAAAGCAGATCACTAGGTAAATTAGGGTCAATCTACTTCAAGGATGAATAGATATCACCAAGTAAATCAGGGTTAATCTACTTCAAGAATGAACAGAAGCTACAACCAACCGCGGGTAAATCATTCTCAATTTGCCTCAAGAATGAATGTTAATGGAAAATACAATCACCTGGTCGGTAGTTTTGATAATCGCATGAATTTCTTTAATGGCCAATGTTTTTCATGTCATAACTTTGCACACAAAACTACTCAATGTGTTGCCTACAAGAGCATCATGACTCGAGAAGCACAAAATCAAAGGAGTATGACTGGGATCATGAAGAGGACCTACAATAACTTTTTTGCTCTTGAAAATGAAATAGAATGCTCTATTTGTAACAACTTTGGTCATGAAGATTCTGAATGCAGGAGTAAGTTTTGGCAAACATCTTAGAAGGAGAAAGCTTCATTGGGTCCCAAAACATGGAGAAAGAAAGAACCGCAACCAGAAAGATGTGGTATAGCCTTATATGTGGAAGGACAAGAAAATCAGTGGTACATCGACAGTGGATGCTCGAAACGTATGACAGGTGATAAAGAAAAACTTCAGTCATATAGTGCCTTAGAAAAGGAAAGGAAGGTCTCATTTGGAAATGACACTCCTGCACTCATGAAAGGTAAAGGTTCAGTTCTTCTGAAAGAAAAAGTCAAAGCTAGAAATGTTATGTATGTTGATGGCTTAAAGAAAAATCTATTGAGTGTTAGCCAAATGTGTGATCAAGGAAATGAGGTAATATTTTGATCAAATGGATGTATTATTTGTGAGCTTGATATAAGAGAAATAGTGATCAAAGGCATAAGAACTCCAAATAATTTATACATACTCAAGGGAGGACAACAACAATGCTATCTAAGCAAGAATGATGGACACTGGCTATGGCATAGAAGATTGGGGTATCTAAGCTTCCCTCAGATAAGGAAAGCATGCAAATATCAGGTTGTTCGTGATCTTCTTGACATCAAAATTCTAGAAAATACAATATGCAAATCATGTCAGTTTGGTAAACAAACCAGAACACATTTCCCTGAGAAGGAAGGATCAGCTAGTAAGCCACTTGAACTTGTCCATACTGATTTATGTGGTCCATCAAGGAAAAATTCACCTCGTGGAGAAAAATAGTTTATATTGTTCATTAACAACTTTTCCAGGATATGTTGGATAGGACTTATGAATCATAAAGACGAAGCTTTCGAAAAGTTCAAAGCTTTTAAAGCCTTGGTTGAAAATGAATCAGATCGCAAAATCAAATGCCTCAGGTCTTATCGAGGAGGGGAATTTACCTCGAATGAATTTTTTGACCTTTGTGAAGAACATGGAATAAGAAGGGAATTCTCTACTGCAAGGACTCCTCAGCAAAATGGAGTAGTGGAAAGGATGAACAGAACAATTCAACAAATGGCTCGTGTTATGCTTGATGAGTTTGGAACTCCTGCAACTTTCTAGGTGAAGCCGCATTTGCTGCCATTAGTATTCCCAACAAAACAAACATCTGGGTAAAGAGCACTCAAACTCCTCCTGAACTTTGGTATGGTAACATCCTAAGTTAAAATACTTCAAAGCTTTTGGAAGAAAATGTTACATCAAAAGGACTAATGAAAACCTTGGCAAGTTTGAACCTAGAGCAGATGAAGGCATTCTCCTTGGTTACTCTTCACAAAATAAAGGATATAAGTGTTACTATAAAATACTTGGAAAAATTGTTGAAAGTATTGATGTGGTGATTGATGAAGCAGGTGACAATCCAAACAAAATAAAAACTGAAGATTTTGAATATGAACAAGATTATCCTTCAACTTCAAATCAGACTAATGATGAAGAAGAAACCTATGAGGCACCAAAAGAACAGATAAGGGTAGAAGAAAAGACTCCATCCAAGTACGTATAGAAGAATCATCTAGAGACTCAAATTTTGGGGTATAAAGAGGAAGGTGTTCAAACAAGAAGAACTATTATAGAAGCTTCAAGTTATCTAGCATTGCTCTCCTATGTTGAACCATGAAATGTAAGCGAAGCATGCAAAGATAAATGCTGGGTCAAGGCCATGAATGAAGAAATTGAGCAAATTGAAAATAATAACACTTTGGAATTGGTTCCTAGATGTAATGATAAGAATGTCATAGGGACCAAATGGATATTCAAAAACAAGTTGAATGAAAATGGAAATGTTATTAGAAACAAGGCCAGACTTGTTTGTAAAGGGTATGCTCAAAAACAAGGTGTAGACTTTGAAGAAACTTTTGCACCAGTTGCTAGACTTGATGCCATAAGAATGTTCCTTGCTCTTTCTAGCTTTCAAGAGTTCAAAGTATATCAAATGGATGTGAAATCTTCCTTTCTAAATGGAGACTTAGAAGAAGAAATGTATATTAAGCAACCAGATCGATTTATCCTTGGGAATGATCCAAAACTTGTATGCAGACTCAAGAAGGCTCTCTATGGCCTTAAACAGGCTCCAAGGGCTTGGTATTATCATTTGGACAAATACCTCCATCAACAAGGTTTTTCAAAAGGATCAATAGATAACAATCTATATATAAAATTTGACAATATCAATTGCTAATACTTGTTGTGTATGTTGATGATATCATCTTTGGTAGCAATGAAGAAACCATGAGTCAAGACTTTGCTTTGGTGATGCAGAAATAATTTGAAATGTCCGTGCTTGGTGAGCTCAAATATTTTCTTGGTTTACAAGTCCAACAAGAAAAAGACAGTATCTTTCTATCACAAACGAAGTACCTCAAGTAGATCTCGAAGAAATATGGGATGGAGGATTCGAAACCAGTATGTACCCCTATGGTAACAAGATGCAGCCTCAGCACTAATGATAAATTAGAAGCAAAACATCAACCAACCTATACATCCATGATTGGTAGTCTACTCTACCTGACAGGTACCCGACCTGACATCATGCATGCAGTGGGAATAGTTGGAAGATTCCAGGAAAATCCAAAGGAAGCACACATTCAGGTAGTTAAGAGGATTTTCAAATATCTTCAAGTAACACAAAACTATGGCTTATGGTATCCTAGAGACAGAGATCTCACACTTCATGCATATACAGATGTATATTGGGTAGGAAACGTGGATGACAGAAAAAGAACTAGTGGTGGTGCACTTTTTAAGGGATTCAGATTAGTATCTTGGTTCAGTAAGAAACAAAGTTCAATTGCTTTATCTACAGCTGAAGTAGAATATGTGGCTGCTGCATCTTGCTACGCACAACTCCTTTGGATGATGCAAACATTGCAAGACATTCAAATCACTTGTACTCCACCTATCTCCATCTTTTGTGATAATACAAGTGTAATCAGTATTTCAAAGAATCCAATCATGCATTCAAAGACCAAGCACATACCTATAAAATATCATTTTCTCTGGGAACAAGTGCTTGAACAAAAGGTCAAATTGGAGTATGTTCCCTCCAAGGAACAGGTTGCTAATATATTCAGCAAACCACTGCCTAGGGAGACATTTGAATACCTCACACAGAAGCTGGGAGTAGTTGATGCATCATCTTGCTGTTGAAACTTATATGTTTCAGAGAACAGTGATTGTACGCAAGTTTGATGAAGAGAATCTACATACATACGCATGTTTCTGTGGGTACAATTGCGTATATGTTGATTTGAAGAAAATAGTGGGCCAGACTCAAAATGAAAAGAATCTGATATGGGTCTGATAAATACCATTTAGCACAGGTTCAGGGGGGAGAATTTACTTCTAATAATGCATTGTTGGCATTATCTTAGAAGATCTTGGTCTACTTCACAATTGTTTTGGATTAAGGAGGAATAGGTGCAGAGGGAGATCATGGTTGCTGCTTTCGATGATGATTGATAGATGCTGCTGATGATAGTTGTTGATGACTATCATAGTCTTGTCTGAGATATTTAGTCTCTATGTTTATCATGTGTAAACTTTTGGTGTATCCCCACTTGGTTGGGTGGATGATTCAATATTGGTATATCCCCACTTGGTTGTGAGATGGATGTATGTATGAGTCTTTGGTGATAGGAAGGTCATTTATGATGTATAGAGTCATGTTTCCTCTTTTAGAACATATTTTTACAGACCTTGCCAACAATTAGGGGGAGCATGGACAACACAGCAGACCAGAGATTTCAGCATGTACTCAGGGGGAGCATAACCCTTTGCCCTTGATGACAAAGGGGGAGAATGACTTTGAGTGACTTGGGTTTGCCATCAAGTCCAAAGGGGGAGATTGTTGGCATTATGACACAAGTTTGGCACTATGACATAGGTGTTGTCCTTCATGGAAACTCACTCAAAAGACAGATCATGGTTCAGGCTCTCAGAATGAAGGAAAAAAATATATACGTAGGTTCCTCTTAACCAAGTCATGTATACATGCAATTTCACAGACCAAAAGGTGCGTATGTGTATACATGAACTTTCATGCACAAAAAAGCACAAACAGTTTGGAAAACTTGGTTTTGGTCTGTGGTATTTGGTCCATGGTATTTGGTCTGAAGTATTGACCCCAGGTATTGGGTCCAAGGTATTGACTCTATATGGTTTTGGACCATGGTATTGAGTAAGGCCTAAGACTATAAAATGGGAAGGAGATCATTAAGCAAAGGCACTCAAGGATTCAATATCTTATGAAGAGTAGGATCTAGAATACTGGTCTTTGGGTAATGGTGCATAGCTGGATCTAAATCAAGGAGGAACTTGAGTGCTAGAAGAAGGATAAGTTCTTTTGATGGGTCAAGATCTCAAGGCTTAAAGAGAAGTATCTTTGTGTGATTTTGATCTGTTATATTTTGCGCATGACTTGATTTACAAATCTCATAATCTAGGTACAACATATCTCTAAATATTTGAAAAGGGTAAATTATCTTTCATAGATCTGTAAGTAGGTTCCGCGTAGAAAAGGCGCGTATACATGTTGGTTCAGTGTTTCAAAACCGTGTATGCGCAGGTTTGCCTTAATAGAGTAGTGTATGCAAGCAGGTTCTACATATTGAAGTAGCATATGTATCATAAAATATGTTTTAGCCACTTCTGTTTATTGTTGCAGTGTTATGGGTTTAGGATTGGTTTCTGGTTACTGTTACTGTATTCTAGTTACAACATTTAGAGAAGTGATTGTTTGATTCAGTTTTGATTGGTTCAAAGAAGATTGGTTGATACAGATATACTTGATGTCTAATTGATGTTATTGATGGATCCAGCCTGAAAATTTATGAAACGTGGTCCTTGGAAGAAAAGAGAAGGTTGTAGCCTTCTATAGGTTGTTGTGGGGAAAAATGCCTATGCAGGACGATCCTATCCACCTAAGGTGTGATAGCGCCTTAGCAACAAACGAATACAGCTATTATGATTTCTTCCTTTATGAAATGTGAAAGAGGGGAGATTGTCAGACTTACCGTTGTCTTCCGGTTGTCCCTCGATCTAGATCCTCTTCTCTTTGTGTGTCCACAACTGCTTGTCTGCTCGCTTGCTTAAGGGAACAGCTACTTGAATCCCACGAGATCACAAGAGAAGAACACAATGTAAAGGCAAATATACATATTCATAAATGATTCAGGATTAGAAGTAAATCAAATACACTAATGCAATCATACAAAATACACCAGCATATAGGAAAGAATCAAGATAGCTTTATTGATAAGTAACAGGGTTCAGGAAAAGATACAACCCACAGGGCTCCAACCTAGCATCTCCTTCCCAGCAGAATGGAATTCCTTCTTCAGCTCCCTTCAAAGCATTAAGCACCCAATGTCTCCAGCCACAAACCAACAACAATTCTTTGCATTCACAAAATTCCAGCCTTTAGATCCCATGGAGGTGAGATCCATATATAGATGTTTGGAGAGAGGATGAGTCAGCTTGAGATCTGACTAGTGTCCTCTCCCTCTCTCAGTTATTGAGTCCACTTGGAGGTTCTTGCTTCCACTTGGAGATTTGGAACCTCTTACTCATCACCAGTCGAATTCCCTGATACAAGTGTCATTTTGGAAGCTTCCTGGGCATTGACACCTTGAGGAATGACTCTGCCACTTGTCCAAACTCACTCAGCGCAGGTAGCCATTGTTGGAGTTGACATTCAATGCAGGTAGACAGTGGAGCAGTTGACATTCAGCGTAGATGCTCAGTGGAGTAGTTGACATGATCCAGAATTGGCTTGTTTTTGAGTGTTTTCAGGTGGAGAACTTCTGTGAATTGTTGTGGTTAGTTTGCCTTGTTCCTCTAGGGGTAGGAACAACATGTTTAGGGACTTTGGATCCCTTAGATTATGGAAATTTCATGCTCGAGGTTGTAAGGCACAAAAATGTCTATAACAGTTGCCCCCTAAAGTATGAGGCCGTTTATCGGGTGAAATGCTTTATCCAGGAGGGTCCGAAGTTCATCCATCTGCTGGGAGGAGACCTGTAATAAAATACAATACAATACATTATGATTCATTCTGCTTTCATGATCTAGCTGAGGCGGGCATTCCCATGCTCAGCTTTATAAATTTATTCTTTGTACATAGAACAGACGATCGTCTGATGGTAGACTGATAATTTTGGCGAAATTATCATCCTTTGAGTAGGATGATCATCTGCTGCAATGATGTACATGTCAAATGTCTTTATCTTTCCTGAATATATATCGCAGCCCGGATGGATGAAACTAGATCCGGGGTCTTCAAACTTGTTCGATCTTCACTCTAAGTACAAGTCGATCGATGTGAGAATTGCGCTGAAGTCGAACATGAAAAGACATCGCTTGATTACCGGTCAATGATGTAAACCGTTAACAAGCACGAGAGGAATCACCGATAATGATGATGACCCTCAAGGTACTGCAGTACAATTCACGTGGTGTGAATAAAGGACTTGGCGTCGAACACCACGCAAAATCTTCTGGTCGAAGGTCATTGATGTATACCTGTCGCCGGAAGTGAGAAACTTGCCATTGAGGCATGCAAGCTTCAAAGTACTGAAGGGGTTGTTCCTAGATCAACTTCTTGGATAATGAGCTGATGTCGACAAGAAGCGATCCGTCACAGGAGGACCTTAATGAATCCCACATCAGTGACACGGAACGGAGCTAATGATTTTAATGGAGATGAAAATGATCTGTGACATATGATTCAGGGTGGCGGTCATGAATGGATGAAGGATAATGTAGTGGATGGGACCCGGTTGACTCTTTCTGAATGACTTCTCTTGAACATATGGCGACACTGATGCGATGGATCGGTAGAATTACCCCAAATATGGATGGTATGGCGAGACCATGGTGATGTGACCGGTGAATGAAACAACCCAACCCGAATGTGGTACGGAGGAAAAGTGTCATGTTCAAGAGCGACCTGCTACCATCAAAGTTTTCTTGATTTTTCCCAATTTTTCCCCAGTCATTGCTGACCAGTACCTCTTTATTTTTGTCAAGCTTGAGGAGGATAACATATGCTTGTTCTATAACCTGCCCTTCGGGCAAGCCCATCGCTATGTTTTAATGAGCCTAGCGATCGGGAAACTCGTTCTCGTCTAAAGACAAGTTTGTCGCTATTTAGTAATTTTAACGAGTCTAACGACAAGGATAACTCGGTCCTTTTCATTTTTAGAGAGTCTGAAAAGGTACATAAAGTTAACTCCAAAATTCCTTTTTCGTCATCTAATCCCTTAAGTCCGAAAAAGTATAAAACAATACAGAAGGGATGAGTTTTCGATACTTTTAACGAGCCGGATAAAACAAGCGCTCGACCTTTTTGTGCAATAATCCCTCAGGTCCAAAAAGATTAAAATCTAGAGGAGGGATGGCTCTTCCTGTCCTTTAACGAGCTGGAAGGCCAAAACTCGGCAATCTTTTCATATTTTACGAGTTAATTGAAAAGAGCTTAAAGAAGACTTGTCTTTTGAGGAACGAGTGATAAACAGGGATAGCAACTGATTCCAGGTACAGGTTGGAATTTTCCAATCACGGCAGTGTCACAAGGATGGCTAGGTGAAATCACTCTTCGCAGCTGTTCCTCAAAATGGGTAAACAATCATATGGAGGTGAATGATCGACCAAATGAAAAGTGGAGGTGGCAGGTGCAAACAGGACCAAGGCTTTAACGGTTGATAAATTTACGATCACAGTGGTTATTTACCGGGATAGGTTCATTTTTTAGTTAAAAATGAGCTTAAACTCTGGAGGAAACTGTCAGGCGGAAAGAGTCGATAGTGCGGACACAACCAACCTCCCTAGGAGCCTAAGACTCTCTAGTGACAAACAAGACAAATAAGAGCAATCCTTCTCTAAACATGCATTTACTATATAAGAAATCAAGTGTTTAGATCCTACCTGTAGTCCCACGCTGTTGTAGCAGTCCAGCCTCGCTGATCCGGATGAGCTCCTCCTTCACTTTGAAACCTGCATCCACTAACAATCAAACGATTAAATAGCACTTGATAATCTCATAGAATAAAACATATTTAACACATAGACCAAGGAGTACATGAAACAACTCATAAATAACAAGTTATTGAGAAGAATGGACTCATTTGCATTAATAGGAAACAAAAGGAACAATTACAACCTGAGCCTTGGTGTTGTGCAAGTCCCTCCTAGGGTCCATCAAGAGTTCTCCTTTACTTTGACAAAGCTCACCCACTTCCAAATAGAACAAGAAAAGATGGCAATCTCTCCTCACAAGCTTCTAAATGGGAGTCCTAATTCCTGCAGCATCTACCCTTAGAAATGTTTAGCTTCCAACCTCCTCTCCTTCTGGCCCAATGCCTGTATTTATAGTGCTCAGGAGGAAGTTAATCAGGTCCACCATCAATGGAATAATCCCCTCTTTGGATGGGATAGCTCCCTTATTGATGGGATAAGTTCCTCTTTGGTAGGGGTACATGAACCATCTGGAGGCGCTCAATACACGTCGAACAACCTTCTAGAATGCTCTAGAAATGACCACAAGTAACTTTTTAAAGATGAAACTCGTGCATTTTGACCTTTACAGGGGGATGCACCTGCCCCTTTACATACAGAGCGTCCAAGGACGCAGCTTTTGTGAACATTGGGTGCGTACCCGCAGGTAAGGTTGAGAGAACCTGCGTACCCAGAGATAAATACATTTATAAAGACTTTCTCTCTTTTTGGAGTTTGACATGGAGAGCAGAGGCATAAGACTTGCCTAAGAGGATAGCATGACTGTTGATAGAGCCATACTAACTGTAAATAGTCATGGTGACATTTTTTAGTGTAACAGAAACATTGCTCACTGCTTATATTTATTTTTTAACGAGCATGAAGACCACGTTAAAACTGCTCGGATCTTGCGTTTATTTTTTAACGAGCATGAACTTTATGCTAAAACTGCTCGATTACCCAGTCATAAGATAAGAGTGTCTCATTAAAGATCCCATTTTTTATAGAGCTTGCACCTTACCAAAGCTATGCTCACTCATCCTTTCTTTATGCAAGCTTGGAAACGACTAATCCTACGAGTTTAGAGGGTTAGAGGTCCTAAAAATTTAAAAAATAAATAGTCGCCCCTTGCTTGTACTCCGAAAGGTTTGCATGCCCCTAGGTATAAAACAGAGTTTCAAGGTTACCTCTACTTACCCTCCGCCAAAACATTTGTTTTAATCGAGAGAGGCTTACCTCTTTCAGGTTACCCAAAGATTGTCTCGTTACTCTTTCAAACAAAACACTTCCTCGGCAATGTCTACCGAAATAGACAAGGGTGAATGACTCTGGCGCCAAACACGTAACTTTGACAAAAGAATCCTATTCTAGAACAACCCCTCTTCCATCCACGGACCGGGTACGAACTAGTCATATTCTCCCGCAGAAACCTACCCTATACCCAAAGTTTCCTTGCCGAAGCAGGCCAGGATGCATGCCCCGTGGGTTCCGGTCATATCCTCCTGGATTACTCGCGCTCATCAGGAGGACAGACCGTGGGTTGAGACACTTCTTGCGTGTATAGACCATTTAGGGATGGTACATGACTATTTGCGATGTGTGATCCGGGAAACGAAAGTTCGTCTACGAGCTTGACCATTCTTCCTTCATGTGGAAAACACATTACTCTAAAGAGTGAGGAGACTACAGCTCCCATGCAATATATATAGTCTCGTCCAAGGAGTAGGTTATAATCCAAGGGTCCTTGAACGACCATCACGTTCATTTGAACGGTCTTCCCTTTCAATGTTACAGGCACATTGGGGAGGATCCCTAAAGGTCGACTGGATCCTTTGTCAAAACCTGATAGATTTCTCATCTCAGGTAAGAGCGCTAGCGAACCAAGCGCTCTCCAAGCAATAGAGGAAAGGATACTCACAGATGCCCCCTCATCAATGATAGTGCCAGCCATTACCATTCTGTATATTTGACAAATAATTCTGAATGGTATACTGGCAGGCAACCGGGGTCTGCCTAGTTGGTTCCAATCAAAGGACACAACCAGGTTGCTTGGTGGTGGAACCGAATATACGGCTGGATAGCGCTCTGATGAACTTCCTTCCTGCGATAAAGGAATGGTGGCATTGCCCCCTTGATCACCAGAGTCAGCGCTGATGAAGAGAATCTGGACGGTGTCTTCTTGATTCTCCTCTGTGATGGTGTCATTCGAAGATGGAGCCTCTGAAGGCAAAACCGGGTCGACTGCCGTATCAACCTTTTGACTTTCGTCAGGCATGGATCCAGACGGTTCATCTTCAATGACAGGTGCTTCGGCTGACCACCTGGGCGGGTCAGCCGGGTTCTCAACTAGTGAGGGACTTGGCAGGAGTCTTTGATATCCAGGAGGGAGATGCGCTCGTAAAATCGGGCGATCTTCCAGAACTCTTTTTGCCTCGTCTAAGAAGGGACAACGGTGGATGGCGTGATCGCCTTCACATAGTCTGCAGGGAAATTTAGCTCTCCCGCTCTGTCCCGGAGCTTCACTCCCACTAGTTGACGGTGAGCAGTCGACATGGCTATCAGAGGTCGACGCTACCGAATTGTGCAAACGGGGGGACCAGTCTCTTAGTATCCGCAGGATACAGGGACAATCTCTATGGAAGTGGTCTCCCCTGCATATGACGCATGGCGATTTAGGCCTTACGAGTGCGGTGTGTGGATTTTTGTTAGATGCCACTTGTTTGCCCCCAGTCGCCTTAGGCTCCTTCTTCTTCTTTTCTTTCTTCTTCTTCTCCTTCTTCTCCTTAGGAACACGGTTTTTTGATTTACCAGTTCCGTCAAGCGAAGAGGAAGGAGGGGAGGAAGATGAAGTGGAAGGCTGGGAGGCAACTCTCGTCTGATCTAACTATTGACTCGACTGTTCAGGAATGGTGGTATTCTGAACGACATTGGTCGAAAAGAGCCATACTGGTAGGCCAATTGTCAGTCCTGGAAGTGACAATGTGGCCATGTGGGGTGCACCAACATCTCCCCAAGAGGAGAAGGGACTAGGATTCCCACCCAAGGGAACTCCTTGGTTGGTGTGCTCCATCTTTTCAACCTAAAGATCAACGCAGGATAAAAGGGTGATTGTTCCGTTTAAAATAAATTGTTAACGACGCTTTAGACACAACTTGCTTTTTCAGTTTTAAAGAGTCGAGAAAAAACTAAAGATGACTCTAGTCTCCTTCGATGTTTTAACGAGCCCGAAGTGACAAATGCTCGGATGGACTTTTTCTGTTATAGAGTCTGAAAAAGGCCAAAAGAAATTGCTCTGGAGATCTAGGCAGAGGGTGTGCCAAACTTTTCGCAAAACCACAGAATACTTTTTACGGTACGGGTGGTCGATCTTCGTGAATGTTGTGTTCACTGCATTGCGATCAGTAGGGCGGCCGACACGGCTTCCTAAGGATAAAAGATATATGCCTAGAGGGGTCTCCCAATATATACGTGACGGTACATGGGAGCACAAATCCGTACTAGCGCTACCGTCTCTCAGGAGGAATCACCCACCTTCTTCGAGATCGACAGTCACTAGGCTTAACGACGCCGGAACACGTCTCTAGCCTAGACCTCTATGTTGTGTGTTATGTTACAAAGCGTTGTTAGGTTCATTCAGTTTATTTTAGGTTGATATTTTTAAAGTTTTCCTTTCAAGGTTCACCACGAGATGTATGATACAAATTCCTAAATGCAGTCTAAGATGATAAGCAAGCTTTATTATCTTTCAACTTTGAAAATCCTAGCTACTAAGGGAAAAGAATAACACTATCTTTTCTCAAAGAGCAATCAGCACACTCTAATGCACTTTCCCTAAATCCAACATGCAAACTATCAAATGCAAAATGCACAATGCAGGTGTTTGTTTTCCTCTTTCTTAGTATAAATGCCTACAAAGAAAGCTTTTTGCACAACTTTGAATTTGCTTTTTAAATAATCAATACAAACAAGTTCACTTTCTTCGAAATCAGCAAGGGTAGAAGAGATTACAATCACTTTGCGATTTTCGAAACAAAGACTTGTTCTCACACTTAAAAGACACAAATTCAAACCAATAAGCAAAAGTAAATCTATAATCAATCTGCAAATAGCGAATGAACTCTCTTCTAAGACCACAATCAAATCTGAATCAAAGGCTATAAGATGACTACTTTACTCATGCAAAGGAAGATTGTAAACGACGCCACAAACACATAAAAACATTCACAATCTTTTTGTACAAAAAAGAGGCGGAATCTAAGAAAAGAAAAGGCTTATCAGATTGGTACCTATGCTGGTTAAAGGCTGAAAAAACAGAGATCAAAACAGGGCAACAAAGGACAAAGAACCCCAGCTGCACTAGGCCAAACTGGTTCAGCGCAACCTCAACACTAAGGACTTGACATTCAGCGTAGGTAACCCCTTCGGGACCTGCGTTGAAATGCAGATTGCCTTCACAGCAGTTGCGTTGAAAGAGAAACTCTCCTTTCCCTTGGGTTCTGGGTCATAAAATGCTCAAAAATCAACTGTTTCAGGCCAAATCAGAAACACAAGCAAGGTATAAATAGAGGGATACTTTGATAGGGTACTAAAGACTATCACAAGGATCATCAAATCATTTGTGGATCTAGTTTAGATCATAGACAAGTCCAACAACTGGATCAAAGCAGCAACTTTTTACCTTGCATCCGGGAAAGATGCAATTCAATAGTTGTTGTCAAGTCTATGAAGTAAACAAATGACGGAAACACAAATGAAATGAATAAACAAATTCTCCCCAGCAGAGTCGCCAATTTGTTGTGGGGAAAAATGCCTATGCAGGACGATCCTATGAGCGCCATAGCAACAAACGAATACAGCTATTATGATTTCTTCCTTTATGAAATGTGAAAGAGGGGAGATTGGCAGACTTACCGTTGTCTTCCGGTTGTCCCTCGATCTAGATCCTCTTCTCTTTGTGTGTCCACAGCTACTTGTCTCCTCGCTTGCTTAAGGGAACAACTACTTGAATCCCACGAGATTACAAGAGAACAGCTACCTGTGACAAGAGAACAACTACTTGCGACAAGAGAAGAACACAATGCAAAGGAAAATATACATATTCATAAATGATTCAGGATTAGAAGTAAATCAAATACACTAATGCAATCATACAAAATACACCAGCATATAGGAAAGAATCAAGATAGCTTTATTGATAAGTAACAGGATTCAGGAAGAGATACAACCCATAGGGCTCCAACCCAGCATCTCCTTCCCAGCAGAATGGAATTCCTTCTTCAGCTCCCTTCAAAGCATTAAGCACCCAATGTTTCCAGCCACAAACCAACAACAATTCTTTGCATTCACAAAATTCCAGCCTTTAGATCCCATGGAGGTGAGATCCATATATAGATGTTTGGAGAGACGATGAGTCAGCTTGAGATCTGACTAGTGTCCTCTCCCTCTCTCAGTTATTGAGTCCACTTGGAGGTTCTTGCTTCCACTTGGAGATCTGGAACCTCTTACTCATCACCAGTCGAATTCCCTGATACAAGTGTCATTTTGGAAGCTTCCTGGGCATTGACACCTTGAGGAATGACTCTACCACTTGTCCAAACTCGCTCAGCGCAGGTAGCCTTTGTTGGAGTTGACATTCAACATAGGTAGACAGTGGACCAGTTGACATTCAGCGCAGATGCTCAGTGGAGCAGTTGACATGATCCAGAATTGGCTTGTTTTTGAGTGTTTTCAGGTGGAGAACTTCTGTGAATTGTTGTGGTTAGTTGGCCTTGTTCCTCTAGGGGTAGGAACAACATGTTTAGGGACTTTGGATCCCTCAGATTATGGACATTTCATGCTCGAGGTTGTAAGGCACAAAAATGTCTATAACATAGGTCAGCACCTATGTACTAGTACATCAGCTAGTACAAGAGCTAAGGGGATTGTAGCTCCCTTCCAAGAGAAGCTGGAAAATGCAAGATGGTTGTAGCCTTCTGCAGGTAGAAGCCTGTGTACTGGTATAAGGCTGCACCAGTATAGAAATATTGTAAAAAGAAGTTTCTTACTAAAAGAAGATAGAAACAAATTACAACAGGTGGTTTTCACCCACAATGGGTTTCCACCTTATATCTTTTGTTCATGAGTGTGATTGCCTCTACTTTTGACTACACTTGATCACTGTTTTATGGTTCTCATACATAGATTAAGATCGACTAACTAAATTAGAATTCCACTAGATATACACGGTTTTCTCAAAGCACAGTTGCATCTATACACAGGTTTAATTAACAGACGTAGTGTATAACAATTTGTTTATGGAAATGAAATATTGTTAAATTACTAATACTGATTCACCCCCCCCCCACCTCTCAGTATTATTTCTAACAAAAGAATGGAAGTGTTCTAGTTCATAGGGAGTAGTTGTAGCAGTGGAGAACTAGGTAGAGTTGAAGACATATCCAGGTGGATGAGGTTCTTCTAGGAACACTTTCCTTCCTAAGAGGGACTGTTGAAAATATTAGCGATAAAATGGTTCCTTGATTTGTGCCTTAATCATAGGATCCAGAAATAGTTCCTTCTTGTGCATGACTCAAGTTCCTAAAAAATAGGAAATCCGTTATAAATTAGGATGAGTTCCTATAATTTAGGAATTTGTCTCTAAAAATTAGGACGAGTTAGGTTGCATTTAACTGTTGTGTTAAAATTGAAAGTCAAGCACTTGATTTTCTAGTGTGTTTTGATTGAGAAAAAACACAAGTGATTGAGTTTCAAGTGGTTGACTTGAAACACGATGAGTTGCATGAGCAGTTAACTCATGCTAACTCAAGCAATCACAAAATCATTCCTTAATTAGAAAAATCACAAATTTTAACCATTTAAATTGTCTTTAAAATGAGGAACAAAGAAACAAGTTTAATCATTGATTTGGTGAGCATGAGTTAGTGAGACCAATAAATACGAATCAAAAGTTTATGCATGGAGCCTGTGAGAGGAAGAGTGTGCAAGATAAGTTTGTGCAGATGTTGGTACCAGGAAGTAAAGTTCAACAACCTTGCAATGGTTTCAAGCTTAGAACAAGGAGGAATAACAAGTGTGTGTTTCATATTTAAACAATTAGATTTTGTAAGAAATCAATTCCTCAGATTTTGCTATCAATAAAATTCTCATCAAGGTGACAGTTCTTCTAGTTGGTTTCCCTAAGAAAAAAAAAAGTGTATTGAATTGTGTGACTATTTTATTTCCATTCCTAATTCCATTGCAAATTGAGTAGAGAAATTTTGTGTTTGTAACAAAAGAAAGGGTTTCTTATATTGTTCTTATCAGCAGATAATAATTTCATGGAAATTATACATGGTATCAGAGTTGGTTGAAGAAGAGGGCTAGAGGAGTAATTTTTGGCAGTTTTGTGCATATGTTGAAGTTCTATTCCTCTTAGGAATAGGCCACATATCTTTTTATCGTTTTAGAATGAGGAGGAGCTCTTGTAGGATATATTGGGAGTGTCATAAGGCATATAGGTGGCTAGTATTGAGGGTTGAGTAGTCTCAAAAGTACAATGCATGAGTGGACTTGTTACAAGAGGAAGGAGCAAGGTTTTTGCAATAGTTTGAGACCAAGTAGGGGGGTTTTAGTAGCTACTACAAGTAGTCCTAAATAGGGGTATAAAGTTGTGGCATTGAATTCATGCACACAACGAGATATTTGTGATAGAAGTTAACATCTTAGGTATGGTAAATTTCCATCAAAGTTAGAGTTATTTTCCAGATTGATCGTCTAGGTTTGTGACAGTTTTGGTGGACATTTTGATGTAGGAAAACCCGTGTATACCCATAGTATGCATGTAGTATTCATATATTTATTTTTCCCCGGGAATTTAACTCTCTATAAAGCAAACTTTCAATAATGAATAATGGTTTAAGGCCCCTTTATTAAATCTCTGCGGAATGATTCATTAAACTAGCCCAGTCTTCGCACTAATTAATTCTTTGTATCGGATGTTGTTTATCTAATCCTCATAAACCTTCATTAACCCCTTATTCAATCCTTAATGCCGGCATATTAAACATTCTTAACCTTATTTCACACACACACACACACACACACATATATATATATATATATATATATATATATATATATATATATATATATATATATATATATATATATATATATATATATATATATATATATATATATATATATCTATATATATATATATATATATATATATATATATATCTATATCTATATATATTTTACCTTCCCCATTCTTATGCTATGGTTATATTTGGACTTACCACATGAAACCATCTATCGATGCTTCATTTCTATTATGAATCTTTTATAATAGAAATCATAATAAACATACTTAAACCATACCTTTCCACTTATTCCTCAGATTGCAATCACACTCTCGGGGTTTCATGGGACTTTTAAGACTTCTCCTTTCGCATCTGGGATGCGATAAAACACTTGGACTTCAATAAACGTAAACTGCAGTAATTAATTTCTTGATTGTTCTCTTTTATCACACTTCATAATGCTCCTTGGCCTGCTTACATCGCATATCAAAATATTTATTGGCTCGCTCCATCGCACCTTCGCATATCACATTGGTTAAGGGCTAAGGTCTATCTCCCATAGATATTTGCGACGTGATCAAATCTCAGATTGCATCGAGCATTGCAATCGCATATCGCACTTTCTTGCGGCCGAAGTTCATACACAATTGGAATGCTGCGATGCGGGATTCAGCAATGATCCTCCACCATTGATCAAAACATTTGATCCAACGGTCGACAATGACATTGCATGTCGTAATAGAAATTAATTTAAGGCTAGTTCATTCACTCCTATGATAAGTTGCAATGCGATATTAATAGATGCGTTCCATGTGACTTGATCCCACCCATTGACCTGCTAGATGCAGTGGTTCATGTGCATCAATGCTTTACTTCTCGTCCATCTGTTTACTTAGGGTTTTATGAAATTTTTTCAATGTTTCTCTATGGTTCGGGTTACTTCAAGGTTCTTCGTCCTTCGCTGTTCTACTGCGCGACTCCCTCCCGAGCTTAACTGTACCTGATTCTTTAATCACTATCATTCTAGGGCATTACTTTGGTTCTTCAAACGGTTTCAAAGATCCATTACGATCCACTATCTCGTTCTTCTTCACTATGTATTTTGTTGAACTCTACCTACATACATATATTCTATAGAATCTCTAATACACATATAATTTATCATTCCATATTGAATCACACACTTACACACTCAGAATCTAATTCTCAGTATATAAAAATATAAACAAATGTTTACATATTGAAACTCTTCCTCCCTCTCTAGTTGGATTCTTCTAATTAGTGGCCTCTATTTACAATCTGCCTGTAGGCTTACAGTCACCCTCTAATTAGCTTGGTTATCTATCCAACCATATAACCTATCGAACCTATCTCTCCTCTGATTTTGCCTTTTTAGGATTACATTTATACAAAGGGATTCTAAAACCTATTCCTAGTTTAGATCCATAAACTCTTCAACAAAATCCTAAAATCTCCTCCTCATCCCTAAGGATCCTCTCCAATTCACAAAATCATGAACTAAATCCTAATCCAATATTTACAATCAATTCTCAAATCCCTCAATCTCTCAACTAACCTAAATCCCTCATATTCTCCTACATTCGAGAATATTTACAAATATGTTTCACATTATTCAATTAAATACTATTCTCATTAAAATCACTCAAAAGCCTAAATAATTACATTAATTCACACTTAGGAAACCAACTTCCTTAGAAACACATGACCACATATGCCTTACTAAAATATAATGATATTGTTCAGTTGATTTCTCCTGCATCAAACTCCCAAAGTAGAAAATATTCATGATCTCCAGATGATGTGTGTTCATAAGTTCATAGAAAACCTCTAGGGTCCAAAACTTTAGTTTTTATATAACCAAATGCCTTGCACCTTTGTTGTTGTTGTTGTTGTTGTTGTTGGCATTATGATACATATGTTGTACTTGATGGAAACCCACTCATCTCAGATGATAAATTATAGTGCAGAAAAGTTCACGCACTTTCATGAAGAGAAAAGTTTCTTTCATGTAGAGAAAAGTTCACGCAATTTTATGCAGAGAAAAGTTTATTTCATTTAGAGAAAAGTTCACGCACTTTTATGCAGAGAAAAGTTTATTTCATGTAGAGAAAAGTTCACACACTTTTATGCAGAGAAAAGTTTATTTCATGTAGAGAAAAGTTTATTTCATGTAGAGAAAAGTTCACGCACTTTTATGCAGAGAAAAGTTTATTTCATGGAGAGAAAAGTTCACGCACTTTTATGCAGAGAAAAGTTTATTTCATGTAGAGAAAAAGTTCACGCACTTCATGGTTGGCTCATGGTATTAGTCCGACAGTTTTTGATCCTATGGTTTTGGTCCGTGGTATTGCATCCAAAAGTGTTGATCTCACGCACTTTCATGGTTGGTTCATGGTATTAGTCCTATAGTTTTCGATCCTATGGTTTTGGCTCATGGTATTGCATCCAAAAGTGTTGATCTCACGCACTTTCATGGTTGGTTCATGGTATTAGTCCAACAGTTTTTTTGATCCGATGCTTTTGGACCGTGGTATTGTGGAAGGCCTAAGACTATAAAAGAGGAAGGAGATCATTTGGCAAAGTATCATCGAATGAATTGAATATCTAATAAGTGCTAGATCTGAAATATTTGTGATTGGGTTATGGTGCAAATCTGGATCTGAATGAAGGAGGAACCTTAGCGCATAAAGAAGGATAAGTTCTTTTGATGGGTCATAATCTTTATGCTTGACTAATAGTATCTTTGCATGATTTTGATCTGTTATATGAGGCGCATGCTTGATCTATAAATCTGACAATTTGGGTTAATTAGTGTCTGAATATTTGAAAGAAGGAATTATCCTTTACAGATCTGCACGCAGGTTTCAGGTTGTTGAAGTAGTGTATATCTTCAAATTATGATCTAGCTGCCTCTCTCTATTGCTGCAGTATTCTGGGTTCAGAATTTGGTGTGTGGTTACTGTTACTATGTACAACTGTCAGAGAAGTGTTTACTTGATTCAGTGCTAATTGGGAAAAGGAGATTGTTTGATGTAGATATACTTGATGATTGATTGATGTTCATGGATCCAGTGTGAAAATTTATGAAATGTGGTCCCTGGAAGAAAGAGAAGTTTGTAGACTTCAGTAGGCCAACACCTACGTGCTAGTATCTTGGCTAGTACAAGAGCTAAGGGGGTTGTGGCTCCCTTCCAAGAGAAGCTGGAGAACGAGAGAGGGTTGTAGCTCTCTACAGGTTGTAGCCTGCATACTGGTAAAGGACTGCACCAGTACAAAATCATTGTAAAAGAAGTTTCTAATTGAAAGAAGATAGAGACATATTGCAGCAGGTGGTTTTCACCCACATTGGGTTTCCACCTTATATCTAGTGTTCTTTTGTGTGACTATTTGCTTTTCTTGTTCTTGCTCATTATTTTATGATACTGACATACAAAGTAATGATCAATATTTGAAGAATTATTCAAAGTATAAATAAGGAAGATAGATTGATAAGAATTTGATAATACTGATTCACCCCCCCTCTCAATATTATTTCCAACAATTGGTATCAGAGCAAGTCATTCTGCAGGAAGTTTGATCGCTTGAAGGAAGATCTAACTTCATGAGCAACTACGAGAGGGAAGCATCAATCAGGCCACCGATTTTTGATGGAACAAACTTCGTATATTGGAAGGTAAGAGTTACTGCCTATGTTCAACCTTTGGGTACAGAAGTATGGGACATTATAGAAACAGGGTATACTTTTCCATCAGCTACTCCTACAGATTCAGCCGAGAAGAAGAAATATGAAACAGATGCAAAGGCGGTTAATACTCTTCTAGGATGTCTATCTCAATCTGAATTTGTGAAGGTTATGCAATATAAATCCACAAAAGAAATATGGGACAAGATTGTTTTGAGCTACGAAGGAGATGAACAGGTAAAACGTGCAAAACTTCAAACCCTCAGGATTCAGTATGAGAATCTCAGAATGTATAATGATGAAAGTGTGGCTAACTATTTCCTTCGGGTAGACAAGATTGTTAATTGTATGAAAAACTTGGGTGAAGAAATAAAAAAGGCTGTTGTGGTTGAAAAAGTCCTAAGATCATTGTCCCCCAAGTTTGAATCTAAAGTGTCTGCAATAGAAGAAAAGGAAAATCTACGAACTCTTACTATGTCTCAGCTAGACGGAATTCTAACTGCTTATGAAATGAGAAAAGGAGGTCCATCAGACAGGAGAGAAGTTGCTTTTAAGGCTTCAGGCAAAGGAGACTACTATGAATCAAGTCATGTGCCAGAAGAAGAAGAAGAATCAAATTTTGTCATAAATCTTCAACGAGGTACTGGAAGGTTCAGAGGTAAGCTACCTTTTAAATGTCTTGCTTGCGGAAGAGTAGGTCATTATGCTGCCAAATGTCCTCATAAGGATAAGATTGACAAAGGAAAGGAACCTTCCAGATGGAACAAGAAACAGAATGCAAATAAGAAAAGCTACTACACTCATGAAGACAGTGATGGTCTATCAAATAGTGATGAAGATGAATGAGGTAATGACTATAAACTTTTAATGGCATTTGAAGATAATGATTACATGGATGCTATAGATGTGGATAGTTTTTATGAAGAGATTTCTAGACTTAAGACATGTATAGAAGAAAAGAAAATGATCATTGATACTCTATAATTTCAAATTGATGAAAAAGAAAAATATCTTGAAAAGTTAGAAGGTGAAATTGTTGGCCTTAGAAAAGAAATTGAGAAAACAAAGGCTATTAATCTTAAGTTTGTCAAAGGATCTGAAACTCTGGATGAGATCATCAATGTACAATGTTCTCCGCTAAACAAGACAGGTCTGGGGTATAATGGAGAAACATCTCAAGCATCCACCTCAAAGAGTTATCTTGATGCAGCAAGAAGGAATGAACAAAAGCACAATGGAGATCACCAGGTAAAGCAGGGACGAATTACATCAAGAACGAACAAAGACTATCGGGTAAACCAGGGGCAATCTGTCTTAAGGATGAACAAAAGCTATAACCAGCCACAGGTAAAATCTTCTCAATTTGCTTCAAGAATGGATGACAATAGAAATTACAATCATTTGGCCGGTAGATTTGATAATCGCAGAAGTTTCTTCAATGGGCAATGTTTCTCTTGCCATAACTTTGGTCACAAAGCAGCTCAATGTGTTGCATATAAAACAATCATGACTAGAGAAGCTCAAAAACAAAGAAGTATGATCGAGATTACAAAAAGGACCTATAACAACTTTTCGGCTCTTGAAAATGAAGTTGAATGTTCTATTTGGAATAACTTTGGTCATGAAGATTCTGAATGCAGGAGCAGTTTTCAGCACACAAAGGAACAAGCCTCAAGCACCAGAACATGGAGAATAAAGGAACCACAAACAGAAAGATGTGGGATAGCCTTTTATGAAGAGGGACAGGAAAATCTATGGTACATCGACAGTGGATGTTCTAAGCATATGACAGGTGATAAAGAAAAACTTGAATCATATTCTGCTTTAGAAAAGGGAAAGAAAGTTTCTTTTGGAAATGATACTCCAGCAGCTATAAAAGGAAAAGGCACAACTCAGTTAAAAGAAAAGGTCAAAGCTGGAAATGTTTTGTATGTTGATGGCTTGAAGCATAACCTTCTGAGTGTCAGTCAGATGTGCGATCAAGGAACCGAGGTAATATTTTGATCAAATGGATGTAGCGTTCGTGATCTTGATACAGGGAAAACAGTGATCAAAGGTAGAAGAACTCCAAATAATCTATACATATTTGAAGAAGGACAACAACAATGCTATTTGAGCAAGGATGATGAACATTGGTTATGGCACCGGAGGTTGGGGCATCTAAGATTTTCACAAATAAGGAAGGCATGCAAATATCAGGCAGTTCGTGGTCTTCCAGATATCAAAATTCCAGACAACACTATATGCAAATCATGTCAGTTTGGTAAGCAAACCAGAACCAACTTCCTGGAGAAGGAAGGATCAGCCAGCAGGCCTCTTGAACTAGTCCATACAGATGTATGTGGTCCTTTCAAGACGAGGTCACCTCGAGGATAAGAATACTTTATATTATTCATTGACGATTTCTCCAAGTTTGTTTGGTTAGGACTTTTGAAGCACAAAGACGAAGCATTCGAAAAATTCAAATCCTTCAAAGCCTTGGTTGAAAATGAATCAGGTTACAAAATTAAGTGCCTCAGGTCCGACAGAGGTGGGGAGTTTACCTCAAATGAATTTTTCGATTTCTGTGAAGAACATGGGATAAGAAGGGAATTCTCTACAGCTAGAACTCCTCAGAAAAATGGAGTGGTGGAAAGGATGAATAGAACAGTCCAACAAATGGCCCGTGCTATGCTTGATGAGTCCGGAACTCCCGCAACTTTCTGGGGTGAAGCTGCATATGCTGCGGTTGTTATTCTCAATAAAACAAATGTCCGAGTGAACAACACTCAAACTCCTCATGAACTCTGGTATGGTGAGACTCCTTCGGTAAAACACTTCAAAATATTTGGGAGCAAATGCTATATTAAGAATACTGATGAGCAACTTGGCAAACTTGAACCTAGAGCAGATGAAGGCATTCTTCTTGGTTATTCTCCACACAACAAAGCATATAAGTGCTACAATAAAAGACTTGGAAGAATTGTTGACAACATTGATGTAGTGGTTGATGAAAAAGGATACATTCCTAGGCAAGTAAATCATGAAAATATCGAAGAAGATGAAGACTACCCTCAAAGATAGAATGATGAAGAAGAAGAACCTCAAGAAGCACCAGAGGAACAGATAAGGGTAGAAGAGAAGACTCCATCTAGGTACGTTCAGAAGAATCATCCAGAATCTCAGATTTTGGGGCAAAAAGAAGCAGGTGTACAAACAAGAAGAACAATTACAGAAGCTTCAAGCTATTTGTCATTACTCTCATCCACTGAACCACAAAATGTAAAAGAGGCATGCAAAGATGAATGTTGGGTCAAAGCAATGGATGAACAACTTGAGAAGATCCAAAAGAACAACACTTGGGAGTTGGTTCCTAGACCAAAGGATAAGAATGTTATAGGGACAAAATGGGTCTTCAAAAATAAGTTGAATGAAAATGGGGAAGTAATTAGAAACAAGGCCAGACTTGTTTGTAAAGGGTATGCGCAGCAAGAAGGAATAGATTTTGAAGAAACTTTTGCTCCTGTTGCAAGACTTTAGGCCATTTGAATGTTCCTTGCTCTCTCAAGCTTCCAAAAGTTCAAAGTATTTCAAATGGACGTGAAATCATCCTTTCTGAATGGAGACTTAGAAGAAGAAGTATACATTGAGCAGCCAGATGGTTTCATTCTTGGAAATGATCCAAATCTTGTATGCATATTGAAAAAGGCTCTCTATGGTCTTAAACAAGCTCCAAGGGCTTGGTACTATTGTTTGGACAAATATCTTCATCAACAAGGTTTTTCAAAAGCCTCAGCAGATAGCAATCTTTATATAAAAATTGAAAATGACAAATTGCTGATACTTGTTGTGTATGTAGATGACATTATCTTTGGCAACAATGAAGAATCTATGAGTCAAAGCTTTGCCTTGGTGATGCAGAAAGAATTCGAAATGTCCTTGCTTGGAGAATTGACATATTTTCTTGGCCTGCAAATCCAACAAAAGGAAGGAGGGATCTTCTTGTCTCAAACCAAGTATCTCAAGCAGATTTTGAAGAAATATGGCATGGAAGATGCAAAACCAGTATGTACACCCATGGTCACAGGATGTAGCCTCAGTGAAAATGATGAATCAGCAGCAGTACATCAACCAGCCTACAGATCTATGATTGGAAGTCTACTTTATTTGACAGGTACCCGACCAGACATCATGCATGCAGTGGGAATAGTTGGAAGATTTCAGGCAAATCCAAAGGAAACTCATCTTCAGGAAGTAAAGAGAATCTTCAAATATCTTCAAGGGACTCAAAATTATGGCTTATGGTATCGTAGAGATACAGATCTCACACTTCATGCTTATACTGATGCATATTGGTCCGGAAGCATGGATGACAGGAAGAGCACAAGTGGTGGTGCATTCTTTATGGGTTCCAGATTAGTATCTTGGTCCAGCAAGAAACAGAGTTCGATTGCCTTGTCTACAGCTGAAGCAGAATCTATTGCTGCTGCATCTTGCTGCACTCAACTCCTTTGGATGATGCAGACCTTGCAGGATTTTCAAATCACTTGTACACCACCCATCTCCATCTTATGTGATAATACAAGTGCAATCAGCATTTCAAAGAACCCAGTCATGCATTCAAAAACCAAGCACATACCAATCAAGTATCACTTTCTCCGGGAACAAGTGCTTGAACAAAAGGTCAAGTTGGAGTATGTTCCTTCTAAGGAGCAGGTTGCTGATATACTCACCAAACCATTGCCTAGGGAGACCTTTGAATACCTCAGGCAAAATCTGGGGGTTGTTGATGCATCATCTTGTTGTTGAATCTCTTCTGATTGTTTGTTGTACGCAAGGTTCATCTGAAGTATATGCATACATGTGCTGGGTTGCAGATTGGTCAAAGATCGAATGGCATAGGTTCAGGGGGAGCATATCATGCATTGTTGGCATTATGGAGGAAGTACAGAAGGAGATCATCGATGTTGGTCTGAATATTGCTGCAATACGTCTCTATCTCTTTCATGGTCATTTATGGTGTTTGATGGATTATGGTTCTTGTTTGCAGATCTGGTTTATAGTCAGGGGGAGCATGTTCTTAGGGGGAGCATAACCCTTTGCCCTTGATGTCAAAGGGGGAGAGTGATTGGTTGTTGTTGCCATCAAGTCCAAAGGGGGAGATTGTTGGCATTATGATACATATGTTGTACTTGATGGCAACCCACTCATCTCAAATGATAAATTATAGTGCAGCAAAGTTCACGCAATTTCATGAAGATAAAAGTTTCTTTCATGTAGAGAAAAGTTCACGCACTTTTATGTAGAGAAAATTTTATTTCATGTAGAGAAAAGTTCACGCACTTTTATGCAGAGAAAAGTTTATTTCATGTAGAGAAAAGTTCACACACTTTTATGCAGAGAAAAGCTTATTTCATGTAGAGAAAAGTTCACGCACTTTTATGCAGAGAAAATTTTATTTCATGTAGAGAAAAGTTCACGCACTTTTATGCAGAGAAAAGTTTATTTCATGGAGAGAAAATTTCACGCACTTTTATGCAGAGAAAAGTTTATTTCATGTAGAGAAAAAGTTCACGCACTTTCATGGTTGGCTCATGGTATTAGTCCGACAGTTTTTGATCCTATGGTTTTAGTCCGTGGTATTGCATCCAAAAGTGTTGATCTCACGCACTTTCATGGTTGGTTCATGGTATTAGTCCTATAGTTTTTTATCCTATGGTTTTGGTTCGTGGTATTGCATCCAAAAGTGTTGATCTCACGCACTTTCATGGTTGGTTCATGGTATTAGTCCAACATTTTTTTTGATCCTATGGTTTTGGACCGTGGTATTGTGGAAGGCCTAAGACTATAAAAGAGGAAAGAGATCATTTGGCAAAGTATCATCGAATGAATTGAATATCTAATAAGTGCTAGATCTAAAATATTTGTGATTGGGTTATGCTGCAGATCTGGATCTGAATGAAGGAGGAACCTTAGCGCATAAAGAAGGATAAGTTCTTTTGATGGGTCATAATCTTTATGCTTGAATAATAGTATCTTTGCATGATTTTGATCTGTTGTATGAGGCGCATGCTTAATCTATAAATCTGACAATCTGGGTTAATTAGTGTCTGAATATTTGAAAGAAGGAATTATCCTTTATAGATCTGCACGCATGTTTCAGGTTGTTGAAGTAGTGTATATCTTTAAATTATGATCTAGCTACCTCTGTCTATTGCTGCAGTATTCTGGGTTCAGAATTTGGTGTGTGGTTACTGTTACTATGTACAACTGTCAGAGAAGTGTTTACTTGATTCAGTACTAATTGGGAAAAGGAGATTGTTTGATGCAGATATACTTGATGATTGATTGATGTTCATGGATCCAGTCTGAAAATTTATGAAACGTGGTCCCTGGAAGAAAGAGAAGGTTGTAGCCTTCAGTAGGCCAGCACCTACGTACTAGTATCTTGGCTAGTACAAGAGCTAAGGGGGTTGTAGCTCCCTTCCAGGAGAAGCTAGAGAACGAGAGAGGGTTGTAGCTCTCTGCAGGTTGTAGCATGCGTACTGGTAAAGGACTGCACCAGTACAAAATCATTGTAAAAGAAGTTTCTAATTGAAAGAAGATAGAGACATATTATAGCAGGTGGTTTTCACCCACATTGGGTTTCCACCTTATATCTGGTGTTCTTTTCTGTGACTATTTGCTTTTCTTGTTCCTGCTCATTATTTTATGATACTGACATATAAAGTAATGATCAATATTTGAAGAATTATTCAAAGTATAAATAAGGAAGATAGATTGATAAGAATTTGATAATACTGATTCACCCCCCCCTCTCAGTATTATTTCCAACAGTTGTATGTATGATGTCTTTTGTTTCATCTTCCTCTCCTTGTCAATCAGTTTCATACTCTGACTGATCATCCTTCCAGCTACTATCAGTCTCCTCCATACGAATTGTTTCATCATCAAGTGCCATAATTATTGAATCTTTGTTTCCAGCATAACCTTGGACTAGTCCATACTCCGCCACTTACTTCTACCTTTTTCTTTTTGCTTCAGGTTGTTGCTCCTATCCACTAACTTTTCAGTGTATTGTTCTACTCTTTGAAGCTGTCGAATGCTATCACCTACTGTTTTCTGTTGATTCTTGCTTCTTCTTCACTTATTCTGATTTCCTCCCTTTCAACGTTACCCTCTTTCATGGTTATCTTTTCTGTATTGAATCCTGACTTTCCAACATTCTCTCCAGCAATCGAATATCTTTGTTCCATGGATCAAATTCTTCCATAGAATCTTCTTCTTTCATTTTTATTTGGCTACTCATATGTGCCAAATTTTCTCCAGCATCTGCAACTAAACTTGCACTCATAAAACAATTGTTAAAATAAAAACCATAAGGCTTTTGTACCTTTTCTCCCTTTTGCAACAATTCAGCTCACTGCTCTAATTTTTCCTCCTCTGTCAACACATCAGTACCCTATTATGAATTCTCAACATAATTCGCGAGACTATCAGCTAGTCTCTCCTCCACATCATCTGCTTTAATGATTTCTTTATGATTTTTTTCACGGTAATGAACTCCTTCCTCTGTAATCATACTATCATACTTTGAGTTTCCCAGCAAATACTCCAACAATTCAATTTCTCTATGACACTTCATAAGTACCTCATCATTATTTATGATTCCTGCATTTATACACAAATCAATCTGAAAATTACAAAGTTGCTTCACATATTAGTTCTTCAGACTAAATTTGATCTCCTTCCGCAAGAAATTTTCCCTGTGTTGTCCCAACTTCAAACATCAATGTATTACTAAGTTCTTTCTACTGCAATAATTCACTACTTTCTTCATTCATGAGAAATTCTCCATCATTCCTTACTTCACAGTTTTTATCTTCTAAAAGATACTCTTCCATACATTTGACAACTTCAAAAGATTGCTCATCCTCTCCAAAACTTGTAATCACACCAAAATTATTAGATTCAACAATACAAGGTTTTACATTCTCCTATTGATCTGCATTTGCCCAACATTTCAGAAAATCATCAATAATTCCTTCTTCTTCACCCAAAACTTCACCCTGCTCTGGTCCACAAATAAACACTTCCATTTGCAACTCAGCTTCTCTGAGTTTTCCCATCAGCCACCTTACTTGCCTCTGTTGTAGCTTCCTCTGTAACTTATGCCATGTCACTGGCTTCTTCTTCAATACCCAACCTGATCTTTAGTTTTCCTCTAGTATCATCATCAATACCTTGAGTTGTTCTTTCATCTCAGTAATCTCTTTATCAAGTTCCTCTTGACTCATTCTCTTTCCATTTCTCTTGGCATCCTCCTTCTTCATCTTTCTTCTACTGTGGTTTTCATCAGAACCTCTGCTATGACTATCAGTAGTCAATTCCTCCTCCATATCTATCTTCATTAGTTCCTCACTCATTCACTATGAACTGCACTAAAGCCTCTACAACAACAAGTCCTCCCTGCTGCCACTTACCACACCAACCTTTCCTCTGTACTTGGTCTTTTCGCAAGCACCTTGTTCTCTATCTATGGAACCTCCTTTGAGCACTTCTCTCTACTCCTTCTAGGCTTCAACTCATCCACATCTTCTTAAGAACACAAATGTCCTCCTGTATTTCAATCACCATGAAATACTTGGTTCTCACCACCTCTTCTTTCACTTAGAAAGTCTTACAAGCTTCCTTCATTACTCAGCAATTCTACCCACATCCTTTTGTGGAATTTCCTTTGTGATCTACAACAATATCTCTACAATAACAAGTCTCCTCCTTTTTGCTATCTATGCCTCACTAAGCTTCTCACCTTTGAGCTTAGTCACTTGTATACCAATATAAAAACCACACATTCTCCAATCTTCAAATAAAATTAAAACCAAAACATGTCATCTCACCTTCAAGACCTCTGCATGATCTTGTTCCACCATTTACCTATACTTTGAATGGATTGTCCTCTGTTTCTTTCATCTGCAAGTTCTACCAATATTCTTCCATACCTTACCTCTGTGTGCTAACTGTATTTTAGATTAGAATCTGATCTCCCTTGCCTGCATAAAAATCACCATTCGCTTGTATACGCACCTTCAAAATATAACTCTGTTGTAAACTCTTTCCAAAGAAATGTTCACATAGAATTTCTTTGTGTTGCCTTAATGCTAAATGTTTCAATCACAAGTATTCTTTGATACAACTTTGATGCAGGAAAACCTGCGTATACCCATAGTATGCATGTAATATGCATATATCTGTTTTTCCTAGGAATTTAGCTCTCTAGCGAGTCAAATATTCAATAATGAATAATGTTTTAAGGCCCTGTTATTAAATATTTGTAGAATGATTCATTAAACTAGCCTAGTCTTCCCATTAATTAATTCTTTCTGTTGGACGATGTTTATCTAATCCTCATAAACCTTCATTAACCCCTTATTCAATCCTTAATGATCGCATATTAAACATTCCTAACCTTATTGCCACATATATATATAACCTTCCCCATTCTTATACTATGGTTGTATTTGGACTTACCACATGAAACCATCTATAGGCGCTTCATTTCTATTATGAATATTTTATAATAGAAATCACAATAAACATATGTAAACCATAGCTTTCTGCTTATTCCTGAGACTCTACACATTTCTCAATGCATGCCTTATCACAATCACACTCTCGGGGTTTCACGGGACTCTTAAGACTTCTCCTTTCACATTTGGGATGTGATAAAACACCTGCACTTCAATAAACATAAACCACAATCATTACTTTCTTAGGTCTGCTCTTCTATCGCACTTTGCAATGCTCCTTGGTCCGCTTACATCGCATATCGCAATATTTATTGACTCGCTCCATCGCACCTTCACATATTTCATTGGTTAAGGGCTAAGGTCTATCTCCCATAGATATTTGCGATGCGATCAAATCTCCGATCGCATTGGACATCACAATCGCATATCGCACTTGCTTGTGGCCGAAGTTCATACACAATTGGAATGTTGCAATGCAGGATTCAATAATGATCCTCCACTGTTGATCAAAACATTTGATCCAATGGTCGACAATGACATCGCATGTCACAATCGCAATTCCCTTAAGTCTAGTTCATTCACTCCTATGATAAGTTGCGATGTGATATTAATAGCTCTATTCCATGCGACTTGATCCCGTATGTTGATCTGTTAGATCCAACGGTTCCTGTGCATCAATGCTTTACTTCCCATCCATATCTTTACTTGGGGTTTTATGACATTTCTTCAATGTTTCTCTACAGTTCAGGTTACTTTAGGGTTCTTCTTCCTTCGTTGTTCTGTTGTCTGACTCCCTCTTGAGATTAACTCTACCTGATTCTTTAATCACTATCATTCCAGGGCATTACTTTGGTTCTTCGAATGGTTTCAAAGATCCATTATGATCCACTGTCTCATTCTTATTCACTGTGTATTCTGCCAAACTCTACCCGCATACATATATTCTATAGAATCTCTAATACACACATAATTTATCATTCCATATTGAATCACACACTTACACACTCAGAATTGAATTCTCTATATATAAACAAATGATTACATATTGAAACTCTTTGTCCCTCTCTAGCCTAATTATTCTAATTAGTGGCCTATGTTTATAATATGCCCATAGGCTTACAGTCACCCTCTAATTAGCTTGGTTATATGTCCAACCATCTAACCTATCTAACCTATATCTTCTCTGACTTTTCCCTTTTAGGCTTACATTTATACGAAGGGATTCTAAAACTAATTGCTAGTTTAGATCCATAAACTCTTCAAAAAAATCCTAAAATCTCTTCGTCATCCCTAAGGATCCTCTCCAATCCACAAAATCAAGAACGAACTCCTAATCCAAGATTTACAATCAATTCTCAAATCCCTCAATCTCTCAACTATCCTAAATCCCTCATATTCTCCTACATTCGAGAATATTTGCAAATGTGTCTAACAATATTCAATTAAACCCTATTCTCATTGAAATCACTCAGAAGCCTAAATAATTACATTAATTCACACTTAGGAAACCAACATCCTTGGAAACAGAAGATGCCCTATGCCTTACTAAAATAAAATGATATTGTTGAGCTGATTGCTCCTGCATCACATCTTATGTATTGTTTGGAGGGTAGTTAGAAGGTCATTTTGTGACCTAAGTCCAACATTTCAGAAGGACATCAAATATGGTTGGAGCGGCATAATTTTGAATCTAAGGGTTGATACTTGAATGGAGAAAGGAATAAACCAAGAGGGCTTAGTATTCAACCCTAGTCTACTGTTGAAGAAGGTAATTCTACAGTGAAAGTGGGAAGCCTTCGTTCCTTTGAATTTTAGTTATCATAGTAGCAAAGGAAGGTAAAAGTGGGTAACAAAAGTGTTGTTCACAAAAAGAGTTGTGAATAGTGAATATAAGTCCCTATTTGTTCCATCCTTAATGGAAAGCATAGCAGCTAGAGGGAAGTCAGTTTAGACCAAAGTTATGTGACACTAAAGGAGTTGTGATCATTGATAGTGGTAGATTATGGACTACAAACATGGTGGGAAAGAAAATGTCTTTAAAGTGTGTTTCACAGAATAATACAGGGAAGCCTTATAGTTCAGAGGGAGAATATGCAACAAAGGAGAATTGGTTGAGTTGAAGATAGATCTAGGTGGACGACGTTCTTTCAGGAACACCTTCCTCTATAAGAGCAAGTATTGAAATATTAGCAAGAGAAAGGTTCCTTGATTTGTGCCTTAGATATAAGAGTTAGAACAAGTTGTTTCTAGAGCATGACTTGAGTTCTAAAAATTAGGATGTCCTAAGTTTCATTTAACTGATCTGCTGAAATTGAAATTTGACCTCTTATTTTTCTAATGTGATTTGATTGAGAAAAAACACAATTGATTGCGTTTCAAGTGGTTGACATGAAATTGGAGGCGTTGCATGAGACATTAACTCATGCTAACTCAATCAATCACAAAATCATTCCTTATTTATAAAACTCACTAATTTTAACCATTTGAATTGTATTTACAAAGAGGAACAAAGGCACAAGTTTAATAGTTTTTTTGGCTAGCATGAGTTGGTAAGACCAAGAAAAATGAAGCATAAATTTATGCATGGAGCTTCTAAGAGGAAGAGTGTCAAATAGAAGCTTATGCACATGTTGCTAGAGGGAAGCAGAGATCAACAACAAGCAAGGATTTCAATCTTAGAACAAGTAGAAAAGAATAGTGTCTCTTTCTGGTTGAAATAGTTGGATTTTATAAGAGATTAATTGCTCATTTTTTCTATCAATAAAATTCTCACCAAGCAAAAGCTTTCCTAGTTGGGTTCCCATGTAAGAAGAAATTATGTCTTGAATTATGTGACTATTTTAATTTTGTTTCCTATTTCACTGCAAATTGAGAATATAAATTCAGTGTTTGTAAGAAAGAATTTTTTTTTTTATATTTTTCTTATCAGTAGATCAAAATTTCATGGAAATTATGCATGATTTTGGCTATAGGCAGAGTCGACCCTCAAGACTCCAAACTAGTTTCTTTTGACATGTATAGAATTAAACCATTCCTTTCCCACCAACTTGCATTCCAAGTGCAGGTTCTTACAAAAGGAGAAGTTATTCAACACACCATCATCAATGAAGGTGAATCTACCTTCTAGATGACTACTTCTTGTTCACTCACCATAGGTTTTCCCACTCTTTCACCACTGCAAAATTCCTTGAAAGCATGTGATGGACACGCATTTATCCCTAAAGGATATCTTGCTAGTTTCCCCATTACTCTTGGAGAGAGAACAATTTATTTTGACATTGAAGTTGTTAATTGCTCGCTCAACTAAAATCTTATTTGGGACGTAGTTGGAATTAATAAATGAGAGTCGTTGTATAATCAATTTTTTGACTTAACTCTTTCCCCCACCAAGGAAAATTTGTGACTTTGTATTAGTTATCCTTTTGCACTGCTGAGTTTCAACCATTACCTCCTAGTGATGTTCCCCTAGTAGGTGGTTCTCTTGACACTTTTTCAGCATCGATACTTGTCATGCGGAAAGAGTCGATAGTGCGGACACAACCGACCTCCCTAGAAGCAAAGGCTTTCTAGTGACAAACAAGACAAATAAACACTACCTTTCTCTAAACATGCATTAAGAATACAAGTAATCAAGTGATTTTTAACATACCTTTAGTCCAATGCTTTGTAGTAGTCCAGCCTCACCGATCCAGATGAGCTCCTCCTTCTCTTCGAAACCTGCATTCACTAACAAGCCAAAAGATTAAATAGCACCTAATAAACTAATAAAACAATACATATCCATCATACAGACCAAGGAGTATATGAAACAAATCATGAATAACAATTTGTTGAGAAAAATGAGTTCATTTGCATTAAGTGGAAATAAAAGAAACCATTACAACCTGAGCCTTGGTGTTGTGCAAGTCCCTCCTAGGGTCCAGCAAGTGTTTTCCTTTACTTTGATCATCTCACACACTCTCAAATAAGGCTAGGAAAGGATGGGAATCTCTCCTCTCAAGCTTTACAAGGGAGTCCTAATTCCAGCAGCATCTACCCTTAGGAATGTTCAGCTTTCAACCTCCCCTCCCTTTGGCCCAATGCCTATATTTATAGTGCTCTAGAGGAAGTTATTCAGGTCCACCATCAATGGGATAAGCCCCTCTTTGGATGGGATAGCTCCCCTCTTGATGGGATAAGTTCCTCTTTGGTAGGGGTACATGAACCATCTGGAGGTGCTTCATACACGTCAAACAAGCTTCTAGAATGCTCTAGGAATGACCACAAGTAACTTTTTTGGAGTGAAACTTGCGCCTTTTGACCTTTACAGGAGTACGCACCCATTGCTTTACAGATAGAGCGTACAAGTACACAGGTATTGTTAACTTGAGGTGCGTACACGCAGGTAAGGCTAAGAGAAACTGCGTACCCAGAGATATATAGATTTTTAAAGACTTTCTCTCTTTCTTGGAGTTTGACATGGAGAGCAGAGGTATGAGACTTTCCAAGGAGGATAGTATGACAGTTGATGAAGCCATACTAACTACAAATAGTCATGGTGACAAATTTTAGTGTAACAGATTGCCCCCTAAAGTGCGAAGCCTGTAGTAGATAAGGGTTTCATATCATCTAGGAAGGGTGAAGTGCTTTATCATTTCAAGGATTATCTTGTGGAGAGCCCATTCAGAACCTGCAAGTATTCAACACAAAATACATATATAAGATCATATCATCGCTGAGGTAGGCATTCCCATACTCAGATTGAAAACTTTAACTAAGAAACTATCTACTGCTCTGATACAGGAATGATTTTGCAGTACATCATAATCATAGACTTGTGTAGACACAGTATGGATGCAGCCATATGTTTATAGTTGGTCTACTTATACAATGAATACAAAACTCCTCGCAGCCTGGATGGTGGAAACTAGATCCAGGGTCTTCATTTCTACTTCCCGAACAGCTACGATTCTATCCATGCGAATAAATGAGTTGATGTCAAACATGGTAGAAACCACTTGATTACCAGTCAATGATGTAAACTATTAACAAGTGTGAGAGAGACCACCAGTGATGTCAATGGTTCTCAAAGTACCCAGTACAATCCATGAGATGTGAATGAATGAGTTGATGTCGAACATTTCACGGAATCCTTCGATCGAAAGTCAATGATGTAAACCATCGTCAAAGGGGAGAAACCTGCCATTGATGCATGCAGACTTCAAGGTACTGACGATTCCTAGGTCATCTTTCTAGATAATGTACTGATGTCGATAGAAAGCGACCCGTTGCAGGCAAGCCCACAACACGAAATCATAGATCAAGTTGAAGAAATGTAGCTGTAAGGACTGACTCAGGGATGGTCAAGATGGATGACGAGTATTTTGCAGATGAATGTTTTATTTGCAGAGACCTCTTGAACACATAACGACATGACAGACGGCTTGGTGACATTTGACCCAAAGTTAATACCCGACTGAAAACTTTCAATGTGGTTTGATCAACTGTGAGGCAAAGGATTTCCCAACCCAGATGAATGCAAAGTGTCGTGTTCAAGAGTGGTAATAAGGCTTCTTCTGAGACAAAGGATAAAAAATAGGCTCATTTTTCTCTCTTTTCCCCCACCATTTCTGGCAAGTACCTCTTTATTTTTTACAAGCTTGAGGAGGATAACATATGCTTGATTATAAGCTCATCCTTCGGATGAGTCCAACTTAGTTTTGATTCGAACCCTAAGAAGGAGTGGTCCGTTCCTGTTTGTAATCGAACAGGTCCTTTACTGTGAAATTTTAACGAGTCCAGTATAGGAGAAACTCGGCATTTTTCAATTTTAGAGAGTCTGAAAAAACTTAAGAAGACTCCAGGTTGAACTTTTTCGTAAAGTTGTGTCTCCCAAGCCCGAAAAAGTATAAAATAATACTTGAGAGAACCACTTGATCTTTACGACCAAGGAGTACTTTCATGATTAGTGTCTCTGACCCGAAAAGTAAAAAGTGATCAAGGACACGTCGTTTTATTTCCAATATCGAATTTGAAACGACAAAAATCCGGCAATCTTTTCATGTTTTTACGGTCAGAAAAGGGCTGTAATTAGAGGACCGTCTTTTAATTCCATTTTAACGAGTGTAAAAGAAACACTCAGCAATCTTTTCATATTTTAGGAGTCTGAAAAGGGCTTAAAAGAGAACTCCAAGGTTTCACTTTTTCGTAAGTTTTAACGAGTTCGAAAAAAATGATAAAAATGTACTCATGGTTTTCACTTTTTCGTAAGTTTTAATGAGTTCGAAAAAATGATAAAAATTTACTCATATGGCCGAATTTCAATTTAATTTACGAGCAGGAAAAGACGGAAAGAACTCAGCATTTTCATTTGTTTTACGAGAATGAAAGATGGCAAAATAATCTCGGGATTTTCATGAGTTTAACGAGTCTTGAAAATAACTGAAATTGACTCGAGATAGGTTTCATTTTTACAAAAGCTTGAAATAGATAAAAAAAACTATGCTTCAAAGTAGTTTCATTTTTCCACAAGCTTGAAACAGAGAGAAAACTGTGCTTGATGCCCCCTAAGAATAACTGCTAGAGCGCATGCCCCCTAGCTTCATTTCATTCAACCAAGTACAAGCTGGATGGAATGAAGGTTCATGTATGAGATCGTTTGAAAGACTCGACCTAAAACTGTAAGAAAATTATGCAAAAACACTGAAATAACTAACCTAAATATACAACTTAACATTTACGAGATCTAGTCAAACTCTCGATTCAAGTAGAGGAGGATTTGTTTCATTTTTTAACGAGCTTGACACAAGAAAAGAACTATTCTCGGATTCAGTTTCATGTTTACGCAAGCTTGAAACGAAAAACTATGCTTGTTATAAGTTCACATGCCCCCAGCATAATGACGCAAAATGAGGTACATGCCCCCCAAGCTTCATTGCGTTCAATGAGGTGGATGGAATGAAGCTTTACTTTCAAGATCTTGGAAAGACTCGTGGGAGTTGTTTCATTTTTTAGTGAGGTTGACACAGGAAAAGAACAATCCTCAAAACCCTTGTTTCATTTTTTAAACGAGCTTGACACAAGATAAGGAACTATGCTCATAACTACTCTCTACAATCTACCTAACAAAAAACTTTACTCTAAAAACCTTGATTCATTTTTTAACGAGCTTGACACAAGACAAGGAACTATGCTCTAAAAGTTCGCATGCCCCCAGTATAATGACGCAAAGCGAGGTACATGCCCCCGAAGCTTCATTGCATTCAACCAGTTGGATGGAATGAAGGTTTACTTTCAATATTTAACTTGAAAAGGGAGTTTTTTCATTTTTAAGGAGGTTGACACAAGAAAAGAACTATCCTCATACCTAATTCATTTTTTAACGAGGTTGACTTAGTAACAGGAACTATCCTCAAAACCTACTTTCTACAATCTACCTACATATCCTAAAATCTAGCTGATTCATTTTTAATGAGGTTGACTCAGTAAAAGAACTATCCTCATAGTAGCCTGTTTCATTTTTTAACGAGGTTGATACAGGAAAAAACTATCCTCGCACACACTGATTCATTTTTTAACGAGGTTGACACAGTAAAAGGAACTTTCCTCACACTCACTGATTCATTTTTTAACGAGGTCGACACAGTAAAAGGAACTTTCCTCGTTGCAGCCTGTTTCATTTTTTAACGAGGTTGGTACAGGAAAAAACTATCCTCGTTAACACCTGTTTCATTTTTTAACGAGTTTGGCACAGGAAAAGGAACTATCCTCGCAACATTGATCATGGCTTCCAACTGGAAGAAAGACATGTCAATGGACACACCTTGATCATGGCTTCCAAAAGGTCTTCATCAGAAGGAATAATGCTTCTCTGGAAGGAACACATGTCAAGGGACTCAAAAGGGATAAGAACATCGTGTTCAAGTAATCCCATAGAGTTTTCCATGTCGATTACCGGATCTAAATCAAAGGAAGATGAGCAAATAGTGAGAGGCTCACTTACATCGGTAACTGAAAACATGGGACCAGTTGCCACATAATTAACCCGTGGCAGGGTAGATACCACTTTAGAATGAGGAACATTTAGGGGTGTCATATTATTGGTAGTTGAAACAAGACTAGGGAACGAAAGCTGGTCTACAGTCACAATACTGCCATTGTGAGGGAAAGACATCACGCGAAAGAGTGTCGATACGACAACTTTCATTGCATAAACATAGTCTCGCCCAAGGAGTAAATTGAAATCCAAGGGACCTCGAACTACCATAAGATCAATACAGACAGTTTTACCTTCCAAGGTAATAGAAAATTTAGGAAGGATCCCTAAAGGTTCACTAATGGTTCTGTTAAAAGCTTTCAGATTCTGCGTAATAGGCGCAAGCTGAGGGGAACCCAAAGCTTTCCAAATAGTTGAGGATAAAATACTAACAGAAGCACCTTCATCTACCTGAGTACGATGTATGTCCCTACCACCAGCCTTGACAATGATTTGGAAAGGGATGGAGGAAGGAAGACGAGGTTCTGTCAGTCTATTCCAGTCAAAGGAAAAGACCTCAACACTTGGAGGGGGTTCTGTAGAAACAGGTGAAATGCCCCCCGGCATAGAAGAATCTGATGTAACAAGAAGAACCTGAGTGGTATGAAGTTCACTCTCTAAAGGGAAAGTGGGATCGACCGAATGTGAAATTGAATCGAACACTTGATCAACTAATGGATCATCAACCTGAGTGACATGAGTTTCACTCTCCAATGGAAGAGTGTGATCGACTGTACTTGAATTTAGATCAATCACTCCGTCAGTTGGCGGTAGGTTGGGAGAAAGTTTACGGTATCCAGTTGGAAATTCTTGCTGTGGAACAGTAAGGTTTTCCAACAATGTTGAGGCTTAAACCATGTGAGGGTAAATGTGAGTTTGATGACTCCCTTTGCATAACTTACAAGGAAACCTAACTTTACCCTTTTTCCCAGGAACCTGACTATCACTGATTGTGGATCAACGGAAAGTTGATGAGATTTTTATGACCATACTTCCAAGACCTTTGGAATACCAGGACAATTGACAAGGAAGTGGTCACCCTTACAAAGCCTGCAAGGGTATTTGGGTTTACGATGCATGTCGAAGTTTTCCTCAACACAACTAACACTTACAGACGTGGTTGGTTGGTTGACTTCTTTCTTATCTTGCTTCTTCTTCTTCTTCTTCTTCTTCCTCCTTTTCTTCTTCTTCTTAGCCTCCTGGTTACTAGCATCAAGGCTTTTACCAGGCGAAGAGGAAGAAATGGAGGAAGAAAAATTAGGCGAAGAAGGTAAAGGGTCAACAGAAGGTTGGTGATGTTGAGATGGTGAACTATGTTGAGGTGAAGCATCCAGTTGAGATGGAACAATTGGAGTATTTTGGGCCAACGAAGTTGAAAATAACCATATCGGTAAACCTATTGTAAATCCAGGTAATGGCAAAGTAGCCATATAAGGAGGACCAACATTTCCAAAGTAAGGAAAAGTACTAGGATTCTCGTTAGGAGGGGTTCCTAGGTTGGTAAATTCCAGAACATTTGCCATTATATTCAACTTCAGTGAATTTTATTAACAATTTTTAAAACTAAAGTTAACAATTCACAATTCACACTTAACAATTAAAATTCACAATTCACACCTATGGTCTCCAAAAGGAAAAACAAACAAATTAACACGCGCTATCAAATCTAGGAGTCAAACCATACATAAACAGTAACCATCCAGACCGAAAACACTAGTGGGGATGAAATCCAACATCGTAGAATTCAGTACAGAAGTGGCGGGTGGAATAGTTACCCCGACAACCTAATTAATGAATAGACTAGACCAAGTTCCTCCACTTTAACCGTCTCGAGTGAAGTGAACCCCCCAGAAAATCCAAGTGAGTCTAGCCGACATTTGCTCCAGGTACAGTGGGATCTTCCCTCCACCGTCACCTTGGGTAGAACCCTAAAGATAATAGTCACTAAGGTTACCAACAACAACAAATATACCTGGGGGAACAGTCTACGATCCGATAGCATGCAAGGGCAAAGTAGCAAGCTCAATCGCCTTGCCGGCTCCTTGACAATAATCCAAGGTTTACCGACAAGTGACCCCAAGCTCCTCGACCATAATCCGAGGTTTACCGTTTGTAGTACGTGCGTATCTGGCGTCGTTCCCAATGAAGGAGGATTGATTCCCTCACTGGTTCGGACACGATCTCGTGCTTCTCCTTTAAGAGGATCTTTCCCAGAGTATAAATGTAACAGTTGGATTTATCCTACCACAAGATGAGCTACTTGTTTGGTTTTGCTGTCTTGGAGAGTTAATTACTCTCCTACTCCAAGACACTAGCCTAAGCTATATTGGTGCTTCAGAGCCCTAGAAACGTAAAATTTACTAGATGAATTTTAATTAAGCGCTGTGTTATTAAGGCTATTATTACTCAAATGGGTAAATGGATATGAAACCAATGGTGTTATGACCCGAATCAACTAAATGCAATCGAATATGATAATGTAATCTTTTCAATTCGATGAATCCTATCTAAAGTAAGGAGAGAGTTTCCATTCACTTCCAACAATGCAAAAATTGATCACTAAGAGAAAATATAACAAATTCTCTAATGCACTAATTTTATCAAGAAAAACTAATGCAAATAAATTCCAAACCATTTTTTTATTTTTTATTTTTGTGTAAATTCAAATCAAAGAAAACTGATCTAAATCTACGATTGATTTTTCAGAATGTAAACTATGCAATTGTAATCTATGCACAATTCACTTGAAAAGTATGCAAATGTAATCTATGCACATTTTTCATTCATATTCTGAAAATGAGAATTCTAATTATGCAAATGTGATCTATGCAAGAGAATTCTCAAACACAAGATGATTCTAATGTAATCTAAGAACCAATCAAGTGCAAGTCGAGAAAATTGGGTGAGAGTTCCAAAGATCAAAAAATAAAAAACACTCAAAGGTGATTAACACTCATACAAAAACAAAAGCAAAAAGATGCAAAATTGAGAAAAGACTGAGACAAACCTCCAAGTAATGACCAAAGGAAATCAAATTAAGAATTTCTCAAAAAAGAGACTTAAAACATCCAATTGATGAAAGCTTAAAGCAGGAATGCCAATGGAATTAACCAAGGAAAGTTTCTGACAGGTAACCAGTGGATCTGGGCAGAAAAACAAATTAAAAACAAAATCTAAAAGGCAAAAAACAAGAAAATTGGAATTTTCTCAATTTTGACAGGGTACGCAGGCGACCTGTTTACACAGATGCGGGTACGCTTTGTGCACAAAGCGACAGTGCGTACAGGTACGCACTGTGCTCAACACATAGGCTGCGTACTTCTAGCAAAACAAATAAAAACTAAAATCTAATTTAACCCTAAGCTAGCCCACCCAAAAACACAGTCAGACAACCAAAAACCAGAAAACAAACGACTTTTCTCAGATCAAAATTTCATACAAAGGAAAAAAACATTCACATCAATGGATTCCCCAGCGGACTCGCCATTTTGTCATGCGGAAAGAGTCGATAGTGTGGACACAACCGACCTCCCTAGAAGCAAAGGCTTTCTAGTGACAAACAAGACAAATAAACACTACCTTTCTCTAAACATGCATTAAGAATACAAGTAATCAAGTGATTTTAACATACCTTTAGTCCAACGCTTTGTAGTATTCCAGCCTCGCCGATCCGGATGAGCTCCTCCTTCTCTTCGAAACCTGCATTCACTAACAAGCCAAAATATTAAATAGCACCTAATAAACTCGTAAAACAATACATATCCATCATACAGACCAAGGAGTATATGAAACAAATCATGAATAACAATCTGTTGAGAAAAATGAGTTCATTTGCATTAAGTGGAAACAAAAGAAACCATTACAACCTGAGCCTTGCTGTTGTGCAAGTCCCTCCTAGGGTCCAGCAAGAGTTTTCCTTTACTTTGATCATCTCACCCACTCTCAAATAAGGCTAGGAAAGGATGGGAATCTCTCCTCTCAAGCTTTACAAGGGAGTCCTAATTCTAGCAGCATCTACCCTTAGGAATGTTCAGCTTTCAACCTCCCCTCCCTTTGGCCCAATGCCTGTATTTATAGTGCTCTAGAGGAAGTTATTCAGGTCCACCATCAATGGGATAAGCCCCTCTTTGGATGGGATAGCTCCCCTCTTGATGGGATAAGTTCCTCTTTGGTAGGGGTACATGAACCATCTGGAGGCGCTTCATACACGTCAAACAAGCTTCTAGAATGCTCTAGGAATGACCACAAGTAACTTTTTTGGAGTGAAACTTGCGCCTTTTGACCTTCACAGGAGTACGCACCCATTGCTTTACAGACAGAGCGTACAAGTACGCAGGTGTTGTTAACTTGAGGTGCGTACACACAAGTAAGGCTAAGAGAAACTGCGTACCCAGAGATATATAGATTTTTAAAGACTTTATCTCTTTCTTGGAGTTTGACATGGAGAGCAGAGGTATGAGACTTGCCAAGGAGGATAGTATGACAGTTGATGAAGCCATACTAACTGAAAATAGTCATGGTGACAAATTTTAGTGTAACAGTACCATCATGTTGAAGGGTTCCTCGCTGTTAGGGTGCTTTTGTACTATGTTGCCTAATGTTCCTATGACCATTTCAATGACATTTAATATGTTTGATTTCCCTATGGATCCTTCGATATTCCTGGCCCCTTCCACCATTGATTCTTTTGAAGAGCATAATCCCTTGTCACCTACAGAGCTAGCTTATCAAGCTATAGAATCAACATTTGAGTCTTCATCTTCCTTGGATAAAACCAATGGTACCACCTGTTATCACTCCTCTGGATCTCCAAGGTTGAGGAAGAGTCTAGCTGAGGTAACCACAAACCAAAGTTTTGACTTGGTATCTAGCCCTACCAAGCCGAAGATGGCTCTCTCAAAAAAATCACAACCAAGAGGGCTAGATGAATTAGGGTTTTAGGATAATTATGATGTGTAGAAGGGTTTGATTGTTTGAAATTGGGTTGTTGGATGAGGATTAGGTCAAAGAGACTAGGTCAGGGAAAATAAGGGTATGAATGTAGACATCTAATGGAGCAAGGTAGTTAGACACTAAAACATTTTAAGGTTCTTGAGTGAGATGGATTAGACCGGTGAGGTGCTAGAAAGAGCAAGACAATCATGTATTGTTTCTAAACTAAAGAAAATGGACAAATTATGAAGATTTACCCAAAACATAGCATGTAAGATGTATTCTACTCATCAACTTAAAAGTCAAAAAATTCAAACATATGCAACATAAGAAGAAACTGTGTGAAAATTCCATGCCATAGGTATTCCATCAAAATAGTTGCAACTCATTAATTGAAATTTTGCCAAATATTGATTACACTAGTGTCTCTGATCAATACAACAACATCCAACTTTTGAAATGAGTCATGAAATGATATATATAGCCATAAAACAACTTCTCCCATCTTTAGGGGTCGAATCCACGAGCTAAGGAGTTGTTCCACCAAAATTTGAACTAAAACCTAGAGTGTAGGGATGTCAAACTAACTCATCCCTCACTTTTTGGAAACTGATTCATTACATAACAAAAAGAGTTTTAACTTAATGTACTTACCCTAGGTAAATTTATAACATCATTATTACATTTACATCCATCAATTACATTGGTAAAAACATGATTTGTCAAGGTGAAACTATCAAAACTAATAAAATTTACAAAATGATGAAACTCATAATATTTGTGTCAAAAGCATAGTGCCACTACCCTAGGCACAATTCCAACTTCAACTCCACTTTTGAGGGGGTTACTTGTGTCACAATTGATCCCAGGATAGCTCATTGGAAATCCTATCCTATAGAGTTTATAGATGTACTTTTAGTTTCAAAATGGTCAAATTTTGACCCTCCAAAAGTTGATTCTCCAAAGACTAGTCAAAAGCAAAGTGCCAGCCTCCAAAACATGGTAGAAACATGATTTTTTGGGTGTTTTTTGACCCTTTGACTACCCAGTCCACCTAAGAAATCTTAGAAAAGTGGTTTTTCTTGACTATATTTGGCCTTCTAAATCCAATTTTGGTGGCTATTTTGCATTTGGGAGCGCCCTAGGCACTGCGCTTTTGGCAGTGTGGCTGGTGCAAAAACTGCCAAAAATGCAAAAAACTCCAAAATTTTCAAAATTGCTCAAAATTCTTCAAATTTTGATCTGTGGAAGGCTGATGAGGTATGTTAGGAAACGAGTTATTCCTCAGTAAGGATTTTAATCTTGTCTTCCTTCTTTTGCTTGGCTGGGGTTTCAAGCCATGTTTTGTCCTTTTGGAGCTTGGACCTTGCAATTTGATTTTTCTTGAAATTGGTGAAGCCATGAGTTCATTTTTGTTAGTGGGCTCCAGCCTTACGGTTATACCTCCTTTGTGTGGCCTCCTCTATTCTCCGTCCTCATCTACTTGTCTATCCTCCTCTTCTTGTATATCCTCCTCTTCCACATAGTCTCTGTCTTCCTCCATAGTGTTTGGTTAAGAAACCATAGGGATAAGGTAGGTGGGAATGGGAAGTGGAAATAGGTCTAGGGAATAGGGATAAGGCTACAAAATTTGAGGGGATGAGGGGAGTGATTATGGAGTTGTGGGAGGTGATAGGAAGTGAAAATGTAAAATGGATTTTTTTTGCTTGATGGGGCCTGACCCAGGTTTGGAGCTATTTAGCCAAACAAATCCATATACTATTGGACCTTTCGGCAACAACCAGTGGAGCGTGGACTAAGGTCTCACCCGAAATAGTATTAGGGGATGCTGGAACCAAGTTTCTGCACCCTTTAGATGTTTGAGGGGTCGATTTAGTCCAACTGTGAGTACCTTCTAGAAGGTTACTTCGCACACTTTCCTAACTTGCGAGGCCTTTGTGCCCTGTTATATTTTCCTTCACTAGCCCTAACAAGGGGTTGTGAAGCTTTTGCACTGCAAGAGTAGTGATCTGCGGTATTTCCCTTAACTACACTTCAAATCTTACTTATATTCTTATAATAGTTATTTATCTTCGCGTGAACATATACTTTATCTTATATTCACTTATTCAACATATTCATATAATTTCACGTAACAAATAAAAAGTAAACTTGCAATTCATACCCAATATACTTCAGTGCATAAAACAGGAAATGATACAGAGAAATAATGTTAAACTTCTCTTTATTAATGCTTTAATCGATTACAGACTCAACCTGCCCTACACACTTAGCTACAGGGGTTTGCGCACTCAGCTGCGAACTACTAGGCCCTGCGCACTCGGCTGCAGAGCCTTCTCCTACTCTACAACCAAAAGGCTCGACTTTCCACTTAGACTCAATGCGTCATCATTAGATCTTCTTATATTCCTTCTATCTATTAGCTATCCTTACAATTAGAGCCTCGCTCTATTTATACAATCCCATGGTCTGTGGACCATGGGTAGAACTCTCAAGCCGACACTACATTTACAAAAGTAAGGGTCGACAACCCTATGACTCAATTACAACTTCGCGCTCCGCACCCACAAATCACAGAGTCTTTACATCCGACTTAGTCAAAACTTACGATTTAAGCCACAAAACTTGTCCTGGGGGGATCCCACGCCAAATAGGCCCCCAACACAAACATCATGACTCACCCTCGAGTCACTCTATCAGTGTGGAGATCTTTGGGCGAAGACCTCCCAACTCTGCTCAGACTACTGCAAGGTTGGCAACGCAATGAGCGGCTGCGTGTTGTATCTCTTGTACGTGTTGTTCGGAGACCGTGGTGTCGAAAATGCTCCCCTATATCTGTTCCTGCATCTCCTGCATCTACACGAGATTACGAAGGCCTAGTCAAACCAAGGTTGAACACGCGCCTTCAAAACGGCTTCTTTATGTCATGCCGCATCTGCTTGCTCCTTAAGCACTTTGGCCTATTGCATTCATGCAAGCATCTATGTGAGGGACACTGTCTGTGTAGTGCCTTTGAGATTTTCATACTGTTGTTGTAGCTCACGCACATCTGTTTCTAAGCATTGGATGTTTGGTTCCTCCAGTAGAGTGATGAGGACCTCGAACGATTCTTCCAACATTTTGGTGCATTCCCTCACTGCACTACTGATCTCCTCCATCCCTTATGTAATGGTGTTGGCGCACTGTTCCCTTACCTATGGAGGAGTTGAAGGTTGCGCCTTCAACTGTAGCTCTCCTATTTGAAGTTTCAACTCTAGTTGAACCTTGGCCATTTCTTCTCACACCTCGCAGCCTCTTGCTCCTAACCTCTGAATGTGTGCCTCTGCTAGTGCTTCTACTAGGATGGCCAACTCAAGGACCATCTCGCAAGCCTCCTCAACTGCCTACACCATATGTTAGTTTTGCACCACAACCTCGTCACGCTACAGGCTCAGTTGTTCCATGTTGATTCTTTGTTCACTCAACGCCTGTAGCACACGGTCCTCCCTAGCTCATAGTTCTGCAGTCACTCCATCATGTAGGACATAGAGCATCTCTCAAGGGAGCGCAACCATGTTGATTCATACTCCTTTCAACGCACTGACCGTAGGCCTATCGACCTCCTTTTCTATAACCAGTGCCCCCTTTGGCAACACTATTATGTTGGTTGTGCGGGCACGCAACATTTTCTTAGCCGCGGTCATTCCTACTGCAAGGTTGGTCAAGAGAGTACCAACCTGGGGAGTGCGCACCTGCAACTCCTGAATCTATGTCTGAAGGACCCACAACACAATCTGATTCTCCTCTGCCAACCGCTCAAGGGCCTGCACAGTGACTTCATGCACCGTCTCCCCTATATCGTACAGATCTCCCTCAGTGAGGGTGATCAGGTCGAAAGAAGTCTTAGACGCTTTCAACTTCTTTCATGGCCTCAGCTGCTCTCCCGGGCGCTGGAAATTTAACTGTGTTGTCTCTATTTGTAGGTCTGCACCACCCTCCTTTGTCTCTATCTCCATTTCTTGCTCCTACTCAGGCCAAGGTGACTTCTAGCCCTCATGCTCCTTCTTTGTGGCCTTCTTTGCTTCTACTATGACCTCTTTTCTTCTCTTTTCTGCCAACTGCGTCATTTGCAGTTTGTCTCATCCTTCTTTCGCTGGGCAGTATAGTTTTCTGGTTCTATCGCAGAGGTGGTGGGATCACGCCACTCCAGCAACCATGCCTCAAGTACATTGAAGATAGCATCGTCCATGGCCATGTACGGGAGTTGATTCCACTTCTTCGCGGGGTCCTTGTGCACCTTGATGTAGATGTGGTGGAAGTCCGCCTTGAACTCTGCGAAGCTTTGTAAGCTGTTATAGATAGTGGGCGATAACCACAACTTGTGGTTAATTCCCATTCTAATGTTCATCTACATGAACACCCAAAATATTTTACTGTCTCAGATCCGATGCACTTCTTTAGTGGCCCACAATGAAGCATACTTCACAGCCTCCGGGAGATCCCTCGCAACTGTAGGGAACTGGCTATCCTCAGGAAATTCCCCAGCCACCAGCACTATGGACAACAAAATCCATTCACAGTGGAAGGTTTTTCCCTGTTCTTGTACCTTGCAACAATTCTCTAGGAACTCCTTGCACAAGAATTCAGACCAGTTAAACTAGACCCCCTCTGTGCACTACTCAATAAGTGCAACCACTGGCGCGGGCACCTCATCTGTGTGGCACTTCCACATGACCTTATCTGCCTATATCTGAGTCGCAACTCTAACTACCTTGTTGTTGATACTAGAGATTGCATAGCCCCTTTTTTCTTCTCTAGCTTGTATTTCTTTTTCATGGCCTCAGCGATGGCCAAATCACTGCTTCTACACTCCAAAATGTTTGTTGGGTCTTCCCCTTTATAAGGGAGTTAGGTAATTCTATGGATTAGGTGGTTCGTTATGGGGATGGGATCCTCCAAACACAAGCACCCACCATGCACCAGGCAGAGCAGCTCCCTGATGACGAAGATAGTTATTGGGGCATGATGGTAATGCGACACCCAGAGCAGATTCAACAACCCTGCCTTTTCGACTCTGTGTAACCACTTGCGTGGCTCCAACTCTATGACTCTGGCAATGGTGTTTTGTTTTAGCTTCATGAAATACGTGGTCATCAAGTGAGGGAATTTCTCATCGTTGGTGAGATCCCAATCTTTGAACTTTAAACTCAGCACCCGTCCCAGGCGGGTTCCTTCAAAAATGATATTGTCTAGGAGGAGCGGAGTCTGTAGAGAGCTCTTTCTCTCATCGAGGTCCTTGGGCACCTTTTCCTTCCCCTTCCATGGAGGAACATACACGGGTAGCCTGGTTGGAGGGTGCGTGCCCTCGGTTTCTTCCTCCTTGTCTTCGTCCTTTTCCTCTTCGATCAATATGTCCTCAAGATCTTCCTCCTCTTCATCGGTTTCCAAATTAAACACTTTCCCTTTTTCCTCCATGATTAATTTAGTTTGCAGCGGTTTCGAGGGGACATGGACACTAGAATCATGGGTTGCGTATCTTTCTTTGGCCTCGACATGCGCGGTGATTTATGGATTTCTACAACTATCTCGGTGCTCTCAAGGGCATCTTCTATGTTCATGGCCTGCACGGCTTCTTCGGCGGTAATTTCTGTGATTTCCCTGGCTTCTTCAAACATTTCCATCTTTTTCATCTAGGAATCTCTCAACTATTCAATCAAGTGCTTAAACAATTCTCCACAGGAAAAACAGGTCTCGGTTCGGAATACTCAGGGCATGCAATAGCTCAATTCTCAAATGACCAAGTGTTGTGTGTTGGGTAGTCCTTTGTAATTTATATCACCTTTTGAATTCAAATTCGACCGTTCGGCCCAAATCCGGTCCATCAATGCTCCCTTGGCACCATATTTTCCCAAATATTGCCGATAAAACGCATCTTAAATGCCTGCTGCCCACTTCATTTCATCTCAAACCAAGCATCACATCATGAATAGTGACTATAACAATCACTTTCCAGCTGACCTACACGACAACACAGCTACCATTGTGTTATCGCAGACCTTATGGAACTTCTCTCCTGTGCACAACCCCAACATGGCACAAATATTAGGTAGAGTAGTTTATAGTCCCGCGCCTCCTTTCAACTACCTACAGCACTAAGACTACACTTTCTATGGCTAGTCAGGTGGCCGTCCCACCTGTATATGGTTTCAACCGGCCATTCATTGCTTTTCCTCGAAAAAATCTGCCTTTTATTTTTATTGTTTGCATCACGGACTTTACCATCTACATTGCGCCACCATGGGTGATCCCTCTAGTAATATACGGTCTAATCCAAGGCATCAAGCTAATCAACTCTCAGCAATAGTCCCAAAAAATTTCAACGTAACCGTGCACACCCTGTTTTATCACCACAATTTTCTTATTGAGAAAATCCTTCTTTATTTCTTCGTCAAGCTTCTTAACTTCCAATTCCACCAAAGTGCTTTTCTCCCTTAACCGCACTCTTTCTTTCATGAGTTATTGGAGCCTAAGATCATCCTGTCAGATTTCTTCCTCAGGTTCCAAACATTCTTCTTCGTTCATATGCATGATCCCTTCTTCCAAGGCTTCATGAACCATCATATCTATCAGCGCTGCTATGTGCAGACTAGGCATATTATACTATATTGGGACTATAGCATTTGCTCCATAGGCCAGCCTAGAAGGTGTCTGTCCTATTAGTTTCTTGCATGTTTTCATAGAAGCCCACAAAATAGCTGGTACGCATAGGTCCCAATCACTTCGCTCCACATTATATACCCTGTTCAGTGCTTCAAGTACTTCATTAAATGCTTCTGTGTGGGTAACCTTCTGCGCACTCGTTTTTTTCACCTTCTATCGTTCCAACTCAAGGGACCGTTCGAGAAATTGTCTCCCCAACATATGCTTATTGACGTTGTTTCCCAATGCGAAGTCCATCTGCATTTGCACAGGTTGTTTACAATATTCTTGTACCCACTTAGACAGATGCGTGCACGGACCATCCCATACATTGTATTTATATGTTAGTCACATCTGAGGCTTCAAAAAATGCATGCACATCATTCTCCTGCATTCACGCAAGTCCTCAAAACTTCCTTGGCATGTACCCCACCACCTCGTGGGTGTAGCACGCAATACACACTTCAAAGGCTCGAAACGTTGCTGTTCTGGCACCTCCCTTTCAAATTTGTTCAAGAAAACATCTACCTCACTTAACCCATCATAAGTAGGAAGATGCCTTACTTCCATTGGTACACAGGGCAATGATCTTGTCATTATGTTAAAGTTTAGCATGGTTACCTTGTGTAACCAGTTCTGTCATTGCTCGATTTCCCAATCCGAATCTGACATATAAGATCTTTCGTGCTCCCATGAGATTCATCCATCTGCGGTGGGATTTACCAATTCTTACTCTCACACGGATACCTTGTAGATAGAGTCCAAATCGTTGTCACTTTCATAGTCACACACTGACTCTATGTAGCATGATCCTTCTGCAGGGTCTAAAGGTACAACTACTCGTATAGACTTGTTCTCAAAAATCATCTTGCGCTTCTTTATATTTATCACCCCGTTCATGTTAGTGGCCCAATCGATTCCTAAGAGTGTGGGGTAGGTATTTCTATCATCATCAATCTCTATCACTTCAAAATCTTCTAGCACACTTTCCCCTTCAATATCCACGGCGATTCCCTGCAATCTCCCCATAGGTATGAGCTTTTGCTGGTTCCCCATTCATAGCTGGATAGGAGACCACTCTAGCGTAGGCCTTCCCATGCGCTCCCATGTCTACTTCAGCAGAGTGTTTGCATCTGAAGCTAGGTCTAGAATTACTTGGTCCATCTCATATTCTCCAATATGCGTGGTAAACCTCATTTCTCTTCCCATCCTTGTTGCATGCTTTCCAATCTTCCAGACTATGAGCGGTTCTCCTAGTGCGGTCCCAGCGCATCTATTAATGAGTTCTTGAAATCCCTTTACAGCCTTACTGTAGCGCAGTAGCTTCATGCATGTTTCTAGGATCGTCATGAGCATAGATGGGTCCATTTACGACTTCGATCTATCTTTTCTTCTTGAAGTGGAGACATACGTGAAGATCTTCCTAGCTTTCCTGAAGGTTTCCTTAGCGTGCTCCAAATCAAACTCTGGTTCTTTCATCAGAGCCTTGCGAACCCAAGTATTATCTTCAGGCTATTTGTGTTTATCATCTCTTGTCGTAATTCCACTTTGGAGCACAATGTTCACATTTGGGTCTTCCTCGTGTGGCTCAGACCTCATCATCTTCAGGTTCTAAGTTGAGGGTGGTTGGAGCACTCGCTTGTTGCATAGCCTAGCTATCAGGGTAGGACAATCCTATATCTTGTGATCAAACAAGGTAGAATACAGACATGATGGACACATTAGATTCATACAATCATGGGCATAATGTCTTGGTCCTCCACAATTGTAACATATCAGCTGTCTGGAACCTCTTCCAGGTCCTCCTCCACCTTGGCCTCATTCGCACCTCTAAAATCCGGTTTGCTCCACTGTTGCATTCTGGTCAAGGGGCCATGTTTTAGCCTGAACTCTATAGGTCCGAGTCCTATTCATCATCAGTTCATAGCTTTTACAGGTATGATCATCGTGTCCAACTGATCTACAAAATTTACAGAACAACTGTTGTGAATTATGTGTGTACTTTTATAACAAATGGTAGTTGTCCATAGCATGCTTTCCTCCTATTTCACAAATAATGCACCACAAAACAGGCGCCGCACTAGGTCCTTCTTATGCCTCTAGTCTTAACAGCATCGGTCCTCCTCCCGCAAGGTAATTCATGAGCACTGGGCAGTGGTCCTTGTCATGACCCTAACCCTTACAATTAACACACCATACCTCTACGTGCACTTTTGGTCAAGCTATCCTGTCCTATTTCAGAAAATGCACCTCAGGGCATAAGTTTTTCAACTGCGCGTGGAACTGCTGAACTCCCAAGTTAGGATCCTATATCAGGGTCTCATGTGGCCTCATCACGATCTCCAAGGCCTCTGCCTGATTTTTTAACCTCTGTTGTGACAATGCATTCCTCAAATGTGGCATTAGCAATGCTGCAAACCATTCGCAGTGTTGTCCATCTATCAAAGTCATATTAGCTTCATGAATCATGCACTTCAGTCTCTAATCCAATTCCCAAGGGGTCTCCCCTAGTAGCATTGTGATCTCCTTCAACCCAATGATTTACTGCACCTCTAACTTTGGCCTACTAAATTCTCTGTTCAATGCAATTTGGATATCCATGATCCCCACATTTGGATTATCTTTAGAATGCTTAAAATACTAGGTCAACACGCGATACTGTAGAGTGTTGACCAGCTTCACTTTCTTTATATTGTCATCTATAACTCCCTACTCTTCCCATACAGCTTCTATCATGAACCAAAATTGGTCTGGATCTTCATTTCCTACTCCCTTGAACACTGGCAACTTTATCACGCTTGCCATATTGACTCGCAATGGTGGCAGAGGTGGTACGGGCGAAAATGGGGGTGAAGGTGGTGAAGTTGGTGGTGGCGTGGGTGGGGGTGGTATGTGCAGAATCCTCTACCTTATCAAATTGATCGCACTTCTCGGTGAGACCTTTGCGAGCTCCTCCTCATCCCTTCGCGAAGGTGAAATCAAAGGGATATTCTTGGGTCCCTTACTTCCTTCGTTTCTATAGGTTTTTCCACTTTGCGTAGCATCAGACATCAAGGTAATTGCATAACCCTATTTTCACACAATAACATTTTAATCCAAGTATTCAGAGACTTTACATACTTACCTCGCAGTCCTTTAAGAAAGTGCCACTCTGCCTCACTATAGCTGACTAAAGTATCTACTGCGAACTCAATAATGAATCCTCCTATAATTCAATCGAGCCAGTGATCAATAGTGCACGATCTTATCCTCCAATACTTCCAATCTGAGTACCAACTCTGGGGTCCACACAATCGGATTTTTGAGTTTCCACCTTCCTTAGCTATTTTCTAGCTCAGCAACCCACTCATACAGCTCAGTAGGGAAGGATACGAAGAAAATTTCATGGATCTCCATGTACAGGTAGCAATTTAACCACTATTCCTTTGATAGTCGTGGATTCTTGTTCTCTTGCGCCACGAACTCGTGAATTCTCTTGTCCAACCAACCTTCAATTTATTTCTAAGTTGGATTCCAATGATACAACGTTATACATATTTATGCAGATTATGGTCCTAGCAATAGAACCATTTTTTGGCTTGATGGGGCCTAACCCAAGTGCAAAGTTATTTAGCAAAACAAATCCTTGTACTACTGGTGCTTTCGGCAACAGTCTGCAGAGTGCGGGCTGAGGTCTCATCCGAAGCAGTATGGGTGGATGCTGGAACCAATTTTCCACACCCTTGAGATGTCTGAGGGGTCGATTTAGTCCAATTGTGACTACCTTCGCGCAGGTTACTTCGCACACTTTCCTGACCTACGAGGTCTTTGCTCCCTATTATATTTGCCTTCGTGCAGCCCTAACCAAGGGCTGTGAAGCTTTCGCACTGCTAGAGAAGTGATTTGCGCTATTTCCCTCAGTTACACTGTGGATCTTACTTATCTTCTTATAACAGTTACTTATCTTCTTGTGAGAAAATACTTTATCTTATATTCAATTATTCAATGTACTCATATAAGTTCGCGTAGCAAATAAATAGTAAACTTGCAATTCATACCCAATATACTTAAATGCATAAAACAAGAAACAATACACAAAAATAATGTAAAAATTCTCTTTATTAATGCTTTAATTGGTTATAGACTCAACCTGCCTTGCATACTAAGTTGCAGGGGTCCACGCACTCAGCTGCGGACTACTAGGCCTCTGCACACTCAGTTGCAGATCCTTCTCCTACTCTACGACCCAAATACTCGACTTCTACTTAGACTCAATGCTTCATCATTAGATCTTCTTCTATTCCTTCTATCTCTTAGCTCTCTTTAAACTTAGATCCTTGCTCTACTGATACAATCTCATGGTCCGTGGACCATGGGTAGAATTCTCAAGCCGGCACTACATTTACAAAAGTAATGGTGAAGAACCCTATGACTTAATTACAACTTCGTGCTCTGCACCCACAAATCATGGAGTCTTTACATTAGACTTAGTCAAAACTTGGTCTTTAAGCCCCAAAACTTGTCTTGGGGGGATCCCACACCCAACATATTTGGAAATGATAATTAAATTACAGGGTTATGGTAGAGGCTACCTAGGAATTTTGGAAACCTAGGTCTTAGGGTCTTATGGGGAAAGGGTTTAGGGACTAGGAAATGATAGCGTAGGGTTAGGGATGGATTTAATAGTGATGTAGGAAGGTGTTGTAGGGTCTACAAGCAACAAATTTAGGATAGGGATGGATTTATGGTTTTATCACTTGCCCAAGTGCCAAATTTTCTTAGGAACCAAAACACTAAAGACAAATGTTGTTTAGGAATGCAAAGAGGTGGAAAATTTGTGTGACTTACTTGGTAGAAGAGGAAAAAATACTTTGTTGAAGTTTTGAGAGAATTTGGAGGCATTTTGGTGCTCTAGGGGCTCACCGGGAAAAAGCGCAGTGCACTAGGCAAAAGTGCAGTGCCTTGCCCAGAAGTGCAATGCCTATGTTAAAAAGGCAACCACCACTTCTCTAAATGCAATGCCTCCCTCGTAAGCGCAACGACAAGATTTTTTTTGCATATAAACCTGCAAAATTGACTTTTTGAACCAAGGGAGTGTGAACTTGACCTTTGAGAGTGAAAATGAATTGTCTTGGTGGCCTTTATACTTCATGAAATTGATGATTTGGGCCTTGGGACCTACTTTCTTCCTTTTGTCATTCACCTTACTCTTGGAAACTATACCTTTACAGTTGACTTTTTCTTTGACAAATTGATCAATTGATATACATTGAGAACACTTTTACCTTTGACTTTTTGGTTCTTTGGCCTTTTGGAACTCTGGATTAGCAGCTTGGAAATCATGTGCTTATCACATTTGAAAGACATAAAATTACATAGTGAAAAATAAAAAATATTACATTTAAAATTAAAATTACATGCTGAAACAAGATTTTATGTTTACAAATCATCCTCAGGTAGTGAAGATATGTTATTTGATTACTATGAGACTTGCTGACATTACGCAATTGAAATGATGTTTTATTGGACCTTGAAAACCCTAGGACCTAATGGTAACCTTGACTAACCAGAATTGATGGTGTCATGAATGATATGATGACATGATGACTTTGACCTCATGACTGATGTACATTCAACAAGGTATGACAATGTGCCAACAAGTAATGAAATTTAAGGGAGAGTGACATTTTTTGACTAGGGCTAACATTGGTGAGTAAAATTTTGAATGATGACCTAGTGGAATGACAAACATTTCTAATTGGGACCCTAATATGATATGAGAAGGGGACTTTTAATCACTGACGGCAAGATGAAAATACTGACACTAACACCACCTACTCTACCATCACAAGTACCTCCATTCATTTCCTTGACACAATCTTTCATTTTCACGAGGCTATCATGGAAATCATATGTCATCACCTAAAAAATGATCACCTAGCCATTTCTAATATGGTGGATCGAAATACACCATCTAGGATTAATTTTATCATGGTAAAATCAATTTCACCACAGAAAATAATTTAGTAAACCATTTTTATTAAATTATGTTTGTTTAAAATAAAATAAAAAAACTCATGAGAATAATTGAATAAATCATTATTTATTTAATTTTCTCTATTAATAATTATTTGATAATTATTTCTTAACACATTCAACTTAATCACCTAGGAATAATTAAATAAATCACTATTTATTTATTATTCCTTAATCTTATTTTTGGAATAATTGTTAAACCATTATTTAATAATTATTTCAAATTCAAACTTTTCTTAATCCTTGCAAATTGATTAATAAATAATTTTATTTATTAATTATTTCAACCTTTTTATAAATAAATATATCTAACCATTTTGAATACCTTTTCCATCTGCAAAAATAATAATAAAGTATTCCTAAGGGTGAGATTTGGATTTGGTCAATAATATTTTATTATCTTCCAATTTCTAATATAACACAATACTTTGCTATAAATAGGAGGGTTTTCCATTCATTTTTCATGATGATCATTATCATCATCACCATTATCATCTCATGCCATTTGAGCTCCCACTTGAGTTCTATATTTGATTTGGGTCTTGGGCATATTGAGAGAGAGATATACAGATTTCTAAAGCACAAGGACATAAAAGGGCCCATCCCACAGAGAGGGATTTACAAAACCATGTTGTAAACCTGCTTCAATAGATGCTATTAATAAAATATTATTCATTTAAAGTCTTATTCTATTTGGTTATTACGTCGGTTATTTTTGTTGTTCTATGTCTTAGATTGCGCATGATATTTTTTTTATAGGATTATCTTCTTTTTTCATTGCAGATCTAAAGCATAAACAACCACATTTTTTTGTTAGGATGACTTCTCACCAATGAATTAAGTGCAACATTTTTGGTAAACTTGCTAAGAATTTTCATACTAACAAATGATGAATCGACTGGGTCTTTAGCTACGTAGTTGTCAACACATGATGACTCCACTGGTTTAGTAATTCAGATCCTTGGTGACTATCATTTCATTGGTTTTGAGTATTTTATCCAACTTGTTTAGCCTCTAAATTTCTATTTTTAGATATATTTCCTTTTCCTAGAATTTGTTTTTCATATTTTGTTGGTTTTTTGCCTCTTTCCGCAGGTCACAGGTACTAACCGAGCAGGAAATTGCAAAATCTAGGCACCAGTCGAGCAGGAGACTACAAAATCTTGGCGAGATCTATCAACTGAGTTCTAGGATGAAAACACACTTTTGGCCCCATTTTTGCATTATGGAACATAGTTTTTGTCTAGTTTTTTGCATTCCATCTCACTTTTTAGGTCAGAATTGACATTCTACGAATTTCTAGAAATTTTCAGATTTGTCAACTGTGTTATGTGTGTACTGGGAAGGGTTTTTTTCCAAGAGTCACCACCAAGCCTATATTCTCTTATTAATTTCTCATGGAGGAAGAAAAAATCCCCCTTGGGTTTAGAGTACACCTCCATCATTTAGGAGAAGATTTGTGGAGTTGAGGATTCTAGGGTACAACAATTGTCACCATGGATTTCCATGATTTTTTCCACTATTATACAACCCTTTTGGATAGGTTGTTTCAACATTTTATTCCCTTTATATTTTTGTGTTTCATTTGCCCCTTAGGATCTCGTTGAGTGTCCTATGTTTTAAAGATTATTTCCTAATTTTCACCTCTTATTTTTGTTGTTTGTCTGCACCATTTACATCAGATTTGAGCCTTTAGATCCCATTCCCTTATACATTAGCTATTTTGGCCATTTATGTTTCTATTATTATCTTGTTTTCCACACCCCTTTTAGATGTTCGACAAAATTCTTGGGTGGGGTTTTGTGTGCTTTATTTATTGTTTATATTTTTGTAAATTTTCAACATTATTTACAATTTTTCAACACTTTATTTTCAGCAACACATGGCATCATAAACACACTTAATTAACTCATCCACTTGACACATTATTTTCACACACTCAAACCCTATTGGAATGTTATCTTGGTTAAGACCACCGAGCCAAGACTTGAAACACTACACCTTAATAATTAAACACATATAGATTAAGCCCACTTGGGCACTAGGGCCAAATAATCAATAGAGTTAGGTGTAGGATCAGTGGAATAAGCTTCCAATAAAACCCGTCAATCACTTATATTGAGAAATAGAAGTTTAAATATTAGGGAGCTTAGAATACTTCACCATACCATGACCCAAAGCAAGAGTGCATCAGAATCCCGATTCAGAGCAGGTTAAGCAAGTTCATGATGTAAGCGATTCTTCTTAGGGCTACCCAACCTGTGGCAGGAAATCTCGTGCCATGCCTGATCACCAAGAAGCTCAAGACTCGACCATCCCCATGGGACGAAGGTAACCATACTGACCAATCATAGGAAAACACCTTATGGGACTAGATGTGGGCAGAAGTTGGTTCTCTACCAAAATGTTCTCTGGAAAACTTTGCTTGTGGGGATCATATTCCGTAAAGTAAGAATCCTTTTGTAATGCCACATGAGATAGCAAATTTATGACTCGTTTGATGATTTAGATCTCCTATAGGATAGAGGTCATTTTTATTTGGTAGGAAGCATTTTCTTGAATTAGAGTAGCATCCTAATATAGTTAGTTTACACTTGGCACCACTACACTAAGTGTTTTCTTGTTGTATGTTTCTCCTATCCTCCCCTTTTAGTCTGTTGGATCATTCTTTGTCTTGGCATCATTGTGCCCCTTCAACATTTTTCATGGAGACTTTATGGCCTTCATCCCGAGTTTCCTTTAGGACATCTTACTTCTCCCCATCAAATTACAGTTCATCCTCCTTGTCCTCCATTGAGTCCTCATTCTGACTCTAGTTCTATTGATTCTTATAGTTCTTCCTTTCATTCTGCATCTTCCCAACTTCGTACCTCCACCATGTTACGTATAAACATGGGTGTGTGAAACCAAGGTGGTAATCAAGGTAACCCCACAAGAAGAACCTCTACTCGTATGGTCACTCCTCCATTTGTTCTCTTATGGTTGGTTTGATCCTCCCTGATTTCTGGGAGCTCATCAAAAACCCTATTTTCCATGACCATCGTTGGCCTGCTATTCCTACCAAGCTTCCTATAGACATCCCTAAGTCCATAGGTAATCTTGGAGAAGACCCCAAAAATCATGTTCACTCATTTCATATGTGGTGTTCATTCAATTCCATCACTGAAGACTCCATTCTTCTTCGTTTGTTCCAACACATCCTTGCTTAAGCTACTACCAAGTGGTATGTGAACTAACTACATGCCTCCCATTCCACCTTCATACATGCAGTTACCCCTCCACTACAAAATTGGTATTGAACTCTTGATGTCTTCCCATTAAAATTCTACTACCCACATATATGACCATGTTCAAGAATGGCGTAGAATGAGGAGCATATGTAAAGTTCTTGAATTCGAAGACCGTGTCTACATGGATTTGGTTCCTTAGATCACTTTTGGCCCCCATTGGTAAACATGTCCCCTCCCACTTCCTCTAGTTTTAGGAATAGATGCTCCAAGTAGCTTTGAAATATGACATGATCTATGCACAATCAGGATATGTTTATACTATCATTCATGATCTGCCCCGGCCTGGTTTTGCTAATGCACCAAGAGCATCTCATGTCGGTGATGATATTATATCTCACGCTCTCCAACTCCATCATACCCTTAACCTCACATGAGTTATGGTCATCCCTAGGGGGTGACCAATTCCACTTACACCTATCCCCCTCCTATTTCTCCTCATGGAAACCCTTACCAAGGTTCAAGCATGTCATGCGCATATCCCATATTCATCAATAATTTCCAAGGCTAGTTGTTGCTCCACCTAGTTATCACAATGTTGCTATCAATCCTTTCTATCCTTATGAAAAACTTAGCGCTCCAACCCCTCTCGCACCAGTGCTTCGACCTCCCATGCCTCCTCCACCTCTATCACTAAATAAACTGCCTCCTCAAAGTCAAGTGTATGCTCAGCAGAGTGAAACCAATCCCCCTAGCCCCAAACAAAATAGAAAAGGGAAGGGTAACCAAAAGTAGCCATCTCAAGGTAATGAAGGAAAGTAGGGTCCACCACCCAATACCCCTTAGGGTTACCATCCTAATCGCACAACCTATCAATAGGTCGAACAACCCAAGGCTCCTCCTACGAATAAATCTTGTGCCTATTGTAGAGTGTATGGCCATTATATTCATGAATGTCCCTTATTACCTCAGATGCGCCAAGCATGGGAAGCTTAAGTAGCTGCTCCTAGAGGACCTTAGACCATATATACACCTCCTTCCCCTCCCCATTGATAACAACTAGTTTTTCTTACCAATTCTTTCCCTATTAGGCATATATAGCTGGCTAACCCACACATGGTAATGCAGTTACTCCACCTTCAAAATCTAGACTGAATAATTACCAAATTTTGATGATGAATTCTAATGAATTCAACACCCAACAAGTCAACCTCCAGACTCAATCACACCAATATGACAAACCCTGCAAATTCAACATCTGATATCCATCCCAAAGTATCCATTGAGCCTCTACTATCACCAAATGGCACCTTATAGATTCCTCCACCTAAATTTGAGGTTCCTCCCAAGATCCCCAAAGGTCCATTATTATCACCAAAAAATTATCACCTAGCCATTTCTAACTAGGTGGATCGAAATACACCATGTAGATTTAATTTTACCATAGTAAAATCACTTTCACTATGGAAAATAATTTAGTAAACCACTTTTATTGAATTATTTTCTGATTTAAATAAAAAAACCCCATGAGAATAATTAGACAAATCATTATTTATTTAATTTTCTCTAGGAATGATTATTAAATCATTATTTAATAATGATTTTGATTTCACACCTTTCTTATTTCTCGTGAAATAATTAATAAAAACTTTTATTTGTTAATTATTTGTAAATAAAAGTATTTAACCATTTTAAACACCTTTTCCCTCTTGAATAAATGTAATAAAGTATTCCAAGTACTTAGATCTGAGTTTTGTTAATAATATTTTATTATTCTCCATTTTCGAGATTAACTCCATAGTTTGCTATATAATGGAGAGCTTTTCATTCATTCTTCACCATGATCATAATCATCATCAACATTATCATCATTTTTCTTGACCTTCCATTTTGAGTTCATCACTTTTTTTTTGGTTTTTTCACATTGAGAGAGAAGATCAATTTTTAGAAGCGCCGAGGATATCAAAGGACGCATCCCATGAAGGGGGACTTAGAGATGAATTTGCAGATCTCCTTCACTAGGTGTTATCCATAAAATATTAATTCATTTAAAATTGTCTTTCCAATCAAGTTATTATACTAGATACTTTATATTTTTTCTTTCTGTTTTGGGTTATATCTTCTTTTACTGCAACTTTTCTATTTTTGTTTTAGATCTAAGACAAAAACAACCATAAACTTGTTGTTAGGATCACTTGTCACCTAGTGACTTAAGTGAAGTATTTTTGGTAAACCCTCCAGGAATTTCCACACTAACAAATGGTAACTCTGCCAGTATAATAACAACATTCTTGAGTGACTGAAGTTTCAGAAAATTTTAGGCTTTTATTCAACTATTTTTTCTCTCAATTTCTATTTATAGTATTAAATCCTATTTTATCAAATTTCCATATTTTCTTGGGTTTCTCGTCTTTTCTGCAGGTCATAGGTACCAAAAAAGCAAGATATGGAAAAATCTGTCAACCGAGACTCTCGAGAATAGATCACACTTTTCACCCCCATAAGTGAGTTGTAGAGCGAATTTTTTGGTTTAAAAACTGTGTTTTCCTCAATTCTAGGTCATTACATGCATTATAGAAATTTTCCAGAAAATTTTCAAATAATTTACAAATTTGGTGAGAGTGTTGTCTCCAGATTGGTTTGGGTACTTCAACTTCGTTGTTCAATCTCCCTTAATGTTGGATCCACTTGATTTGTCTCTTTGTGGTAGGAAAAATCCCCCTAGGGTTTAGAGTACACCTCCATATTGTTAGGAAGAGAGTTGCTGAGTGAGGAGTCTAGGGTTTCCAGCATTCTCAACCACTATTTTTTAAATCTGATCCATTACTTTTTAGATCTCTTGGATAGGTTTATTTTACCTTTCCTCCATTCAAATTTTGGGTTTTCCTTTTCCCCCTTAGGACCCCCTTGAGTGTCTTGGGTCTTTGAGCTTCACACCTTTCCTTTGCATCATTTTTCACTTTTGACTTTTGTTGTTTGTTTGTATCATTTACAACAAATTAGAGCCTTTAGATCCCAATCCATTGAAATTAGATCTTTTTGGACTCTTCTTAGTGTCTTTGAGTTGCTTTTTTTCCTTCTCCTGCTTAGCTACTTAGTAGCCCTTGTGAGTGGGGTTCTATGTGCTTGATTGGATATTTATTTTCTGTCATTTTCAGATATATTTATAGTCTTTTCAGCATTTTACTTTCACCATCATTTGGCATCATGAAACATGCTTAATTAACTCATCCACTTGACACAACATTTTCACACACTCGCACCTTAAGAAAACGTGAGCTTGGTTAACACCGCCAAGCCAAGACTTGGATCACTACAACTTAATAAATCAACACACATAGATTAAGCCCACTTGGGCATTAGTGCCAAGAAATATTTGTAGTGTAGGTGTGCGGTCGATGGGATATGCTTCCAATAATACCCATCAGTCACTTTTCATTGAGACATAGAAGTTGAGATATTAGGGAGCTTAAAATCCTTCACCATCCAACGACAAAAGATGGAGTGCGTCAAAAAATCAATTCAGAGGGGGTTAGGTTAGGTCATCATGCGAGCAGTTCTACTTAGGGCTACCTAACCTGTGGCAGGGAATTCCTTGTAGTGGATAACTACCAAGAAGCTCAAGACTCGACCAAACCCATGGGACAAAGGTAACCGTAGTGACCAAAATTAAGAAAACGTCTTATAGGACTGGCTGTGGGAAGAAGTTGATCCTCTACCCCACCTTTCTCTGGATAAAATGCTTGCGGGGATGAGATTTTTTCAAGTAAGATTTTTTTTGGAAGGCCATCTGAAATAGTAGATCTAGAATTGTTTGATGATTTTGATCACCTATAGGCTAGAGTTCTTTTTCTTTGATAGGATGTGTTTTCTTCTATTAGAGTAACATCATTAAAATAGTTAGTTTACAATTGGCACCATTGCATTAGGTGTTTTATAATTGTTTGTTTCTCTTTTGTTTCTATCATTGTCATTTAGTCTAGACACCATAGCGCCTCCAAGGAGTTTGTCGCATCAAATTTGAGGGCTTCACCCTAAGTTCCTGTTAGGCCATATTATTTCTCCCCATCGAGTTAGAATTCAACCTCCTAGTCCTCCATTGAGTCATCATTTTGATTCTGATTCTGTTGGTTCTTTTCGTTCATCCTTTGATTCTGCATCTCATCAACCCCATATCATCATCATGTGAAGCACCAATGTGGGTGCAGGAACCTAGGGTGGTAACCCAGGTGCTAACCAGGGTTCCCCCACTAGCAGAATGCCAACTAGTGTGGTCACTCCTACTCCGTTACTTCCTTTTGTCACTAGTTTAAGTCTCCCATATTTTAACTAGCTTATTAATGATCCTCTTCTCCACAATCCCACATGGCCAACAATGTCTCCTAAAACCCATTAAGACATCCAAAGTTTGAAGGTAATCCTAGAGAATATCCAACTAATCATGTTCACTCATTTCATATGTGGTGTTCATCCAATTCTATTACTAAATACTCCATTTGTCTTCGGTTGTTCCAACACATGCTCATTAGAGCTGCTGCAAAATCATATTTAGACTAGCCCATGGATACCCATTCCACTTTAGCAGCTCTTCCCACAACCTTTCTTTAATATTTTCAGTTACCTCTCCATTATGATACCAATACCGAACTTTTGCCTTCTTTCCATCAAACTTCTGCCCACCCACCTTTATGATCATGTTCTAGAATGGCGTAGAAGGAGGAGTATCTGTGGAGCTCTTAACTTCAAAGACCAAGTCTACATGGATTGGTTTCTTAGATCAATGTTGGCCTCCATTGCAAAATCTATCACATCACACTTTCCTCAATCCAAGGAAGAAGCACTCCAAATAGCTCTCAAATTTGGTCTTATTTACACCCAGTCAAGTTATGTTTACACTCTAATCCCCGATTTGCCTCAACATGGTGCTGCTAATGCTCTAGATAAATCTGATGCCATAGATGGAATAGTTGGAACCATATCACACTCAAACATATGCTCCACCTCAAATGAGTTATGGTCAACCTCAAGGAGGGACCAGTTCCATGTACAATTATCCCTCCCCCAATCCTCATCAAGGAAATCCTTATCTAGGTCCTAGCACACCATATGCACAACCCCCTCCACATTAATAAATTCTAAGGCCAGTTATTGCTCCTCTTGCTTCTACCAAATTTCCCCATCTCCCTATTATCTGTATGAACAACCTAGCACTCCAACCTCTTCAACACCAATGCCTTGGCCCCCCATGCTTGCTCCTCCTCCACAAGGAAATGTGTATTCTTAATAAAGCGGACCCAATAACCCTAGCCCCAAGAAAAGGAACAAGGGGAATGGTAATAAGATCCAACAATCGTAAGTTAATCAAGGCAACTAGGGTCCTCCACCCAATGTCCCTCAAGGTACTCAACCTAATCCTACAACCGAGCAACAGGGCGGTCAGCGCAGGAAAAAAAAGAATCTTCATACAAAAAAACCTTGTGCTTCTTACAAAGTCTATAATTATTATGACTATGAGTTTCCTCTTTTACCTTAGATGTAACAAGCATGGGAATCCTAAGCAGATTAATGAGGATCCCAACCCACCACTAATCCTCCTCCTCCTGCTTCATCTCAACTGTCTGTGCTTACCAATCCTTTTCCAGAACAAGGGTACATAGCTTCTTAACCTACACAAGGTCAAGCAGCTCAACTAGCTCCACCACCTAGTCAATGTGATTATCATATTCTCATGATGAATTCTGATGAGGTAAATATTTGGCAAGTCAACCTCTAGACTTGATTGCGACAATATGACAAGCCACCTACTATGTCTGCCACTGAGTCCCAACCCAAAGCGTCTACCGAGCCTCTATCATCACCCAATGGTACCATATAGATTGAGGTCATACCCAAGATCTCGAAAGGTACGTTACATCAAAATGATACTTCTACCACAGCCGCACATACATATAGCATAGTAGATGACTTGGCACAGTCTCCTGTTGCCATGTCAATGCTGGAAGTTCTCGAATTGTTCTTGTCACAATGAAAAGCTCTATTATCTTCTCTAGGCATCATGGATCCTCAATATGATCAGATGATTGTATTTCATGTTGATAAGTTGAATAACCCTCCCTTGCCTTCATCTGTTTCTTTCCAAATTCCAGTATCCATTCGAAACACCATTGTCCAGCAGTGTATCATTGAAAAAGGCACATCCGCTTTTGTGATGGCCACCAGTGTTTGGAAACAACTTGGTTCCTCCAATTTATCTCCATCCACCATCAATCTACGTGCATGGGATGGTCATCCTTCATAACCCCTTGGCTTATACTGCAACTACCTAGTCACAGTTTCTAGAAAGACCATATATATTGATATCAAAGTCATTGATGGTCCCCTAGACTATAACATCCTTTTGAGTCATAGCTATACTTACGCCATGCCATTTGTCACATCTTTGGTTCATCGTAAGATCTGCTTTCCCCATAATGGAAATATCATCACAATAGCTCATTTGACGTACTATGATCTAAAATCACAGACTTCACCTTAGACCAACATTTCTTCCATGGCATACAATAAGCTTGTCTCATCTGTTTCTCTAGGAGTCTATAAAGATTCCTCTTTTTTGCCTACTCCTTTAGAGCCTAGCTCATCAAGTGTTGCATCCTCCAAGCATCATGGGCCGATGTTGGATTAGTGGGCCTTGACCGAGGTTGAAAGTTAAGTTTTCCAAAAAAATCCCTACACTACTGGCCCTTTCAGCATCAACCTGCAGAGTGCGGACTGAAGTCTCACCCGAAGCAATATAGGGGGGTTCTAGAACCAAGTTTTCACACCCAGAGATGAGTGTGTTGTCGTTTTATGCCCTAAAAATGCCTTCTCACAGATCGAGAAGCCCTTAGGGCTTATCGATATAACTCCCCTTAATTAGATTTTATACCTCCGTGAACGTTCACGACTATCTTTCACGAACCCTAAAAAGGCGAATAAACCACTTATGTGCCTCTATGATTACTCCTAACCCCGTATTTACCTTTCTCATCTTAAGTGTTCAGTAACTTTAACATGCAACAAGATATTCTTCACGTAAATAGTTATTATTTTTTTTTTTCTAAATAAAGCTATTCTATTAATATGAGACAAAAATATGATTACAATGAGGCTCGGGCCTTAGTAGTACTAAACGTACATTATCAGGAAAAACCCGACTGCCCTATCGATGGGGAAACCAGTCCGTTAAGGCAAAAAGAACCCACACATGGCTTATTAGTTTTAAACCAAAAAATATCAATCATGGTAGAAGATGACCAAGAAAGTTCAAACAAAACAAAATATTTCAAAAAATAACCAAGTAGTAGAATAAACACCCAGCTTGCAAAAGGGCGACACCTACTTACCAAGTGTCAATTCTATAAGTCATCTAGGGCAGGCTCCTCCTCGATGCGACATGCGTATTGGTACCATTCATCCTCCTCCATTGATGTGCCAGCCTGAAGTCCATGATCGGGTTGAAGGCCAGCAGAGCTGCCAGCAGCTACATGCAGGTGGGACATGTCTCCTGGAGTCTCCATGTCTTCAATTCTACCTTCCACAACATGTTGACTGCCACCTATCTCCTTGCCAAGTAGGGTGGTAACACCCTCATCCAGCGGTTTCTTGCCAATGTCGTGGGTGCTTCTGAACCTATGAATAGCCCACTGTTGTGCCTCATTGCTCTCTAGAGAAGCATCTTGAGGTTCGTTTTCCTCAGAGAAAACAATGGTGATAGTGGCTATGATTATGGGCCAATTCAGGGTGCTGCAGCAGTGAAATTGAGTTGAGTGAGGAGCAGGGTGACGGGGGAGGGGAAAAGAGGTTGTATGGACAACAGCGTCTCTCCGGATAGCCCCATGGAGCAGAGTGTGTCCTGGGCCACTGCGAGTATCAGGTACCTACCAGGGAAGGTGCCAAAAGGATTATGGACATCAGGGGAAGGGAAGGGGGAGGCAGAGTCTAGGCTGGGTGTTGCAAGAGGGTGGATTCCACCAACACGGCTGCCACCTCTTCTACTACACATTCGGTGATGGATGTGAGCCATGGCAGTGTTCGAAGCAAAGCTATCAGTGGAGAAATTAGTTGAATGGTTGGGCAGAGGATGAGAGAGGGAGTTTTGAACTGGAGTCAAATTACAGAGCCTTGTTTGGGTGAAATGATTACCATTGCCAAGGTCTACATAGCTGAGCAACCAGCATCGGCTTCCAGTAACAGTTCGAGAACAGGGTTGCGCTGCCTGAGGTGTGCATATGCTATAGAGGAGGGGGGGGAAGCATGAATATGTTCTATGCAGTCCATTGTTGTGTGAATAATGGGTAGATCTTGGCCAGAGTACCCATTTAATGCAATCCACAGGCTGCCATGAATTTGTTGCAGGCTGGCATGGGAGGGAATGCAGGCGGCCATGTGGCCCATCCCCTTGCCATCGGTCCGTCTAATCATCATAACTATCATGGTTGCCACCCTCATCCGGGTCGTAAACAATTATTATTACTTACATTCATATGATAATATACATCATGTAAAACTATGCATCAATACAATATTAATTGATAAACCCATCATTCATCATAATAGCGCGTTCATTCATAACATAAATATATAGAGAAAACACAGGAATTTCTGGAATAATCTCTTTATTAATGCTTCTATTCTTCTTACAGACTCAAGACTTCCCTACACACTCTGTTGTAGGGGTCCGCACAGTCAACTATAGACTCTCCTCTAGGCCTTTGCACACACAGCTACAGAGCTTCCCTTGTACTATAAGAATTTTTCGCTCTTCTAATGACCCATTACATCTTCATTGATCTCTACTATTCTAAATTAGACTCTCTAAGGCTCTCCTTTTTATACAATCCCATAGTTTTTGGACCATGGGTAGATCTACGAAAGCCGACATAACTTACATAACATAAGGGTAAAACCCTTTATGACAGTTTACTATCTACATGTTCCACGATCACATCTTGCGGAGACTTTAAATTCTTTACAACAAAACTTGGGCTTTTTCCCCGAAACTTGAGCTTTTGCCCCAAAACTGACCTTAGGGGACCCTGTCCCAATAGGCCCCCAACAAAAATATCATGAATCACCCCTGAGTCACTCTGCTAGCGCAGAGACCTTAATGCGAAGACCTCCCAGCTCGACTTGTGCTATTACTACTTTAGTCAAGCTCTATGTGGCTACCTGTTTGATTTATTCCACCAGCTGCTCTGTTGCTGGTACTGCACTATCTTCCTTTATGTTTTTTTGTGTTCTTTATAGGCCCACCAACTTCTCCTCAGTGGCTGCAGAGATAACATAAGCCTCATCTAGCCAGGGCCCCAATCTCACCTTGAGGACTGCCTATTTCCTTTGCACTTCCTCCAACTATTCGAGCAACTGTATTGCCTCATGCAGCTTAGCCAATTGTTGTGATATAGCAATGGTGAACATCATCGCTTTTACTTCATCGTAATGCTACTACAATTCATGGGCTTCCGTGTTCAACCTCTCCATGCTAGGATCTTCCTGGAGCACCGTGACTACCTCCATGGACTGCTCAAAGAGCACGGTGCAATCCGCCACCACGACATCTACTGTTGCAACTCCATCCTTTACAACTCCTTCGCGATGTTATCTAACCTTTGGTGGATTTTAAGGCTGTGACTTCAACTCAAGCTCTATTATCTTTAGGTTAATTTCAAACTAAACCTTGGCCACTATTGTTTTTTCATCACGCACACCTGCAGCTAGCTTCCTGACCTTTTCGTCCAACAACGCTTCCTTCGAGATATGGAGTTCAGGCACTGTTATGCATGCCTCAGCCACCACGGCTACAGTTTACTCGTTTTTCACCTAAGCTTTCTTCCATGCTTCTAGCATGACTCTTTCTCTACAAACATCTATTCGTTATTCACCTTATACTCGGTAATCGTTCTTAGTGCATGTCGCTCCCAGACCTTAACCTCTACGATCACACCTAATTGCAATGTGTGAAGGAACTCATTGGGGAGCACAACTAAGTTGAGGATCACATTCCTCAAAGTGTTGACCATAGCCTTATTAGCAGTCGCCTCCGCATTCAAAGCTCCATCAGGTAGTGCGACTGCCGAGAGATCCACTAAGACAATGAGCTATGCTTCTTGAGTGGTCCTCGGTGCCAAACTGGTTGATGCAGTGCTACTCTATCCTACACCTGCATAAAGCCTAGTTGTTTGGATCTGCAGCTCGCACAAACCCATGTGTATGATGTTTAGTGCCTACTTCTACTGCTGCTCAAATTGCTGCAACAGTTTTTCTATTGTGTCATGCACCTTATCTCTAATATCATCCAAGTCACCCTCTGTCAGGGTAATTGAATCTAGTGATGACTTCGTGGCTTTCTTCCTTTTGCGCAGACCTTCCTTTTCCTGCTCCCTATACCACTTCACTGAGAAGGGAGTACTTTCCTTCTGATCCTCATTGCCCTACTCTGACCGCTCTTCCTCCTCTATTTGGGGTGAACAAGACTTATGAGTCCTTTCAAAGTCTCACTCTTCCTTGGCCTCTTTCTTCCTCTTCTCAAGCAACAGATGAAGCTTCTATCTAGCCACTTCCTTTTTCTTCTTCCTCACGGACTTGCTAGTCCCAAAGCCTCATCGAATGCAACATGCTAGTCTACTAGCCAACTCTTGATGACTTATTCAATCACGTCATCAATGGCGAGGTAGGGTAAGTCAAACAATTTATGGTCGGGGTCCTTGTGCGCTTGAATGTAAATATGGTGGAAGTCTGCCTTCAACTCCACATACCCTGACAACTGCCCGAACCCGGTTGGTGACAACCACAACTTCTGGTTGATGGCCATGTGAATACTCATCTCCATTAACACCCAGAAGACTTTCTTTTCCATTACTTGCGCAACATCTTTCATGGTCCAAAGAGATGAGAAATTTGTTGTTTCTAGTAAATCCTTTTCCATAAGAGGAAATTGGCTATCCTCCAGCAAGTCCCACGTGACCAACACTATTGAGAGCAACAACCACGAATAGTGAAAAGTCTTACTATCATTTTGTGCCTCTTTGCAGTTTGCGAGGATCTCACTACATAGGTAGCACGCCCAGTTCAATTATATGCCCTCCATGCACTGAGATGCTATAGAAACTACTAATGCTGGCACCTCGTCTACGGGAAACTTCCTCATCACCTTGCTAGCCAAAATTTACATCATAATCTTGATGGCAGGGTCAGTAATGCTAGTAATCGAATACCCACATGGCTTTTTGACAAGCTCAAACTTTTCCTTCATCTTCTTAGTGAGGTCGCGCTCGCTCGTCTTTCCACCAAATTCCTTGGCTGGATCCATTCCAGAGTGCGGTAATAATGTCATCCTATGGATCAAAATATCCATGATAGGGATGGACCCATTTAACCATAAGCACCCGTCATGGACCAAGAACAAACATTGCCTAATAATAACTAGGTTGATGTTTGGTCGATGATATTGTGGAACCCATAACAAGTTCAGCAGCCCTGACTTTTTGACTCTGCGAATCCATTCCACTAGCTCCAGTGCGGTGACACCATATTATTTATAGAAAACCCTCTACATGAAGGTGTCAGTAGCAAGGTGGGGGAAGTGCTCGTGGTCTACCAAATCCTAGTCTTTAAGCTTCAAATGCGTGACCCGTGCCAAGCACGAACCTTCAAAGGTAATATTCTCCGGCAATAGGGGAGTGTTGAGGGAGAATTTTCCAACATCTCGGTCCTTTGGGACCTTCACCATGCCCTTTCGCAGAGGGATATACTCCGACATCTTTGAAATAGGGTCCACCCCCTTAATGCCGATATCCTCTATGCCCTCCTCTTCCTCCAGATCGACACCTTCCCCTTCTCCTTCACACATGACTTTTCATTCCACTGAGCCTATGTAGGTGCATTTTTCCTCGATGACTCGTGCACCGACATTGGATTCTTTTTCTTATCCTTCTTCGACTTGGGGACCTCTCTTGTTGACATATGCTTTGGCCTAGGTGACCTTGGCGTCATAGCCACTGTTGCTGGAACCTCCATACTCACAACCTCAGGGGCAGCTCCCTCAGAGGCAAGAGTCTCTTTGGTGCTTCCAGTTTCTGAGAGACCTGGTCCTAACATGATATCGCAGATAAGCTTTCGGTCTGACTCAGAATATTGAGAGAACACGGGGCTTGTGAGAAAATCATCAAAGAATTCATGGTTCATGCACAACAGACAACACAACTTAGAAATTCTTAGAATGAAAAGTGTTTCTCGTTGGATGACCATCTGTAATTTATAGGTGAATTCGAATTCAAATTCGACCATTCCCCCTAAAGTCCATCCACAAATACGAGATTGGCATCAAATTTTCAAAAATTTTACTCTTGGTTTCAGCCTTAAATGCCTTAAATGTTGGCCACCCGCTCCTCCTAACTGTCTTCTAGCAGTCAAATCATGAACAGTGGTGATAGCGATCACTTTTTGGCTACACTGCACAATCTCCCCTCCTATAGTGTAGCTCCCTTCGTGCTTCTTCTGGTACTGTGACATCCTCTGATCACGCAACTCTACAACCTAGGCAGTGTAGTTTATAGTCCCATGCCTCCTTGCAGCTTCCTGGAGTGTGAAGATTGTTATACCATCATGTAGTCATTATATTGGATCCCCAATGTATGGCTTTGATCGGCTGCCATTTACCTTTCTCAGAAATGGATCTCCATTTAATTTCACAAGTTGAGATGCTCCACCATCGGTAATCTCTTTGATCACATATGGCCCAAGCCAATGCATCTGAAATTTTCCTGGAAATTTATCAAACTTGTTGTCATATAAAAAAATTAAATCATTTGCCTTGAAGGTGCACAGTTTGATGTGTTGATTGTGCCATGCCTTTTCGTGTTCCTTCTGAACCTGCTGATGGAATCCAGCTAGAAACTTGTCTTCCTCAAGCTTTGTAAGTGGCGCGAGCCTCTCTTCTAAGGCTCTATGGTCCTCCATCCTTGTAAATGTCACTATGCATAGACTAGGCATGATATACTCCATAGGCATCATAGCCTCTGCGCCATAGACCAACCTAAACAGTGTCTGACCAGTAAGCTTCTTACACGTAGTTCTATAAGCCCATAACATAGCTGGTATGAACATGTCCCAATCATTCCTCTACGCATTGAAAATCTTTGTCAGTGCATTCTCCAATATCTTATTAAAGGCTTCAACTTTCCCATTGACCTGACGATGCTATGGTGTACTCTTTTGATGATAAACTTGGAACTCCTTTGTCAGTGTGTTGATCGTTTTATTAAGGAAATGTGTACCACAATCACTAATTAAAATATTTTTGAAACCAAACCTAATCAACGCATACTCATATAGAAATTTTGCTACTATTTCCCCTATACAGTCCTTCACGGGTTGTGCCCCCGCCCGTCTGGTCAAATACTTAGATGCGGTGATGATATACTATGCACCCGTCTTCTTTCCTAGAGGCTGAATTAGTCCTACAAAATCAATTGCCCACTTCTAAAATGGCTGCAATGATACCTATGGACTCAAAGGAAACTCATCCCTCCATGATTGCCTACCATTTCGATGAGATGCATCACACACCGTACAATATGCTTTAGAGTCCTTATCCAGTGTTGGCCACCATAACCCAACGAATAAAATCTTTTGCGTTGTTTCTTTCCTTGCATAATGTCATCTCACAGCCCCTCCATGGGCTTCAGCTAGGATACTGCTTCATTCAAAATTGAGCACATAGCATCGCAGTATCTGATCTGATCCCATATTATACAAGTGACCTGCAATAACATAAAAATATACCGCATGCACCACCAATTCCTTCTTTTGTTGACTAGCGTATCCTTCTGGAGCCATTCTTATAGTTAGGAAGTGGATAATGTTTGCAAAATGATTGTCTGCTATGCACACCACAAAGAGCAACACGTTAGGCAACCATTCCTCTAAATTGGTAGGCCCCTCTCCTATTTCAATGCGCGACAAATGATCTAGCCCTACATTCAATCGCCCTAACTTCACAATTACTTCGAAATAATACTCTTGAAACAACAACAGCCATCTGCATATGTTCCCCCGAACGCAGGCTTGTTGACTAGGTACTTAATGTACAATGGTCTATATACATCTTAAAGTGTTAGCCTAGTAGCTAACGTTGGAACTTCTGGAGCACGTACACCATAGCCAACCCTTCATGCTCTATCATTAAATAATTCTTTTCGAACTTAGACAACTTCCTACTAGCAAATGTTATCTGGTGATCCAACTCTCCTTTACTGTTTTGCTTCAGCACTGCTCCCAACACGATACATGACGCATCCACATGCACATGAAATTCCTTCTTCCAATCTGAGAAGACTAGGATTGGCGTGGTGACCATTTCTCCTTCAATACATCCAAATTCCACTCGCATTCCTCATTCCAATAGAATGTAGTGTCCTTCTTAATATCTTTTCCATCGACACAGTAATATGGTCATAGCCCTTGATGAACTTTTGATAGTATCCAGTATGACCCAGTGTTGCACGCAGCTGTTTAACACTCCTTGGAGCCTCCAAGTTAATTATGACCACAATATTACCAAGGTCCACCATTAATCCTTGTTTTCACACTACATGACCCAACAATATTTCGAATGGGATGCAAAATAAGCACTTCTTCAAACTTAGCATGATTTGATGCCTTCAGCACGTATCTAGCATCAACCGCAAAGTAGCTACATGGCACTTTACTGACCCAAACACTATCCAATCATCAAAATATACCTCCAAAAAATTGTGAATGAACTCTTTGAATGCCATAATGACTATACATGAGAAGATTTTTGGAGCATTCTTAAGTCCAAAATGCATTACTGTATATTAAAAGCATTCCCACTCAGTCGCGCAGGTAGTCTTTATCCTGTCTTCTAGCTCGATCTTTATTTGATAGTACCCAGAGAACCCATTATTGAACAAATATGCTTCCTATCCTCCAACGTTATCCAATACCTCATCTGTGAATGGTGTTGGGAAAGGATCATGAAGACAGGCATCATTCAACTTCCTGAGATCTATGCAAATCCTTATTTCATCCTTCTGCTTCATTTCCTACAATGCCATTTGACTTACCCAATCAGACTCCTCCACTGGTTCAATAATACCCACTACCAACATCTTGTCCAACTCCAAGCGGACCTTTTCCTTGTACATAGGATTAAGGTGATATGGCGTCTGCTTAACAGGCTTCACTTGTGGTTTCAACGTTATTTTCATCACTCCTAAATTGTATATTATCCCTTTCATGTCTAAAAACTTTGTAGGGAACAAATCCTGGTACTCATAGAGAAACTTAGCAACCTTATCGACCATAGCATCATCCCAGTAGTCCCCTATCTTCGCAAACTTCAGCTCCGCCTCTGTGCCAATGTTTACCTGTCTAGTTTTTAGTGGTGCGGTGACATCTGGATTCTCTATCTGTGGCCCCTCAACTTCATGATGGCCTTCTTCATCTAGGATATTAATGTTACTTTGATCCTCATCTTCCTCTTCAGTAGTCACGTTGTAGCACTCCAACGCATGTCATAGCTGGGTGGTCCAATATGGTTGAATCACTTGCAAGGGATCCTGGGGTATTCTGAAGATCACTGCCTTGACCTCCTGCAATGCTTCGTCAATGCATTTGAATCCATCTTCAAAGCTAAATTTCATTAAGAATCCTTGTCTCAAAATATCCCCTTCGTTCATGTCGTGATGGAGCTCTGTTTCTAGGTACCAATTCATTGGTATCACATCCAAAGTGTGATAGAACAAATGAACCCACTCCGATTGCAGCTCTACTCCATAAGCGTCAGTCCATTCTACTAAGTGATTGCATGGATCACTCCTCCCATCATATTTCTCTGTCAGTTGCACTTTTGGATGAAAAAACTACAAACACATCATTCGCACCATCCATCAAAGTTGTCTTTATGTGTACCTCAGCATCTTGTAGGCATAGTGCACAATGCCAAATCCAGTGCTTGGAATCGATGCTTGTTAGGCACTTCCCTTTCAAATGCATCCAAAAATTTATCTATTTCAGTTATACCATCATAATAACGAAAACGTCTTACCTCCGATGATACACAGTGCAACGATTTAGTCATCATGTTACAATGCAGCATAGATACTTCATGCAACCTATTCTGCTAGTGTTCCAACTCTTCATCTAAATCTGATGTATAGGAACTTTCGCGGTCCCATGTAATGCATCCATATGCTGTTGGATTCACCCAATCTTGGTCTTGCACTGTTATTTTGTAGATTTGGTCCAAATCATCATCACTTTCACAATCACAGACCAACTCAGTATAACACGGTCCTTCTGCACGGTCCAAAGGTACTACTACGAAGAGCGATTTCCTCTTAAATGACATTTTCCGCTTCTTCAAATTGATCACCCCATTGATGTCAATAGCCCAATCGATCCCAAGGAGCGCGGGTTATGGATTTCTATCATCAACAATCTCTATCACTTCCAAATCAGCCAGCATGCTCGCGCCTTCAATATCTACTATCACTCCCTGCAATCTTCCCATGGGGATAATCTTCTATTGATTTTCCATCCACAATTGAATTGGAGACCACTGCAATGCAAGTCTCCACGTTATTTCCCATAGAATTTTACGAAATAAATTCATATCTGACCCCAAATCCAGAATAAATTGATCCATTTCATTCTCCCCTGTTTGCGTAGTGAGTCCCATCTCATGCCTTGTTCTTACCTTGTGCTTACCAATTTTTTTGGCTATGCGAGGTCCTTTAGGAGAATTTTATTTTTGGGTGTACTTATTTATCAACTCTTGTAATCCTTTGACAACCTTTCTATCATGCAGTAGCTTCATGCAAGTTTCCAAAAAGGTAGTGAGCATGCATGGGTCCATTTCTTTAGACTGCTTATTCGGACTTCTTGAAGTAGAAGAGTCAGCGAAGCTTTTCTTCACTTCCATGAAGGTTTCTTTCGCGTGCTCCAAACCAAATCTAACCTCTTTTTCTTGAGCTTTGTAGACCTACTCACTTTGTTTAGGCTACTTTCCCTTATCCTCACAAGTCGTTATTCCACTACGCAGCATAATATTCACATTAGGATCTTCTTCGCGGGGTTTTGACCTAATCATCTGTAGGTTCTGGGTAGGTTGCGGAAGTTGTGTCCCCTTTTCCTGCATCTTATCTATTAGTACAAGGAAGTCTTCTACTATGTGGTCAAACTGAGTACAACATCAGCATGAAAGGCACGTCGGGTTTGTACACTCCTGTGCGTAGTGTCCTGGCACTCCACAATTCTAGAAAATGACTTGTCCTCCTCATGCTCCCCTATCACCTTGATCCAGAGGCTCAATTTTTGTCTGCAGCCAATACGTGAGCTTTCTCTGCATCATTAACTTATAGCTATGACAGTTGCGCTCATTGTGACCCACTGATTTTCAGAAGTTGCAGAAGAGCTGTTGCAGTGTCTATACAAATTTTTGCAGTAAGTGGCAATTGACTGTCACATGTTTTCCAGCTACTTGACAGATAGCACACCACAACGCGGGACCGGTACTTGGCTGGACTTGAGCTTCTAGCCTCAGAGGCATCAGTCATCCTCCTGTGACATAATTCATGAAGACTGGGCAATGATATTTATCATGCCCCTCACTCTTACATTTCAGACACCAAACTTCTTTGTGCAGCTTTGGCCGAGCCACTCTATCCTTCTTCAGACTTTGGAATTCTAAACAAAGATTCTACAACTCCACATGAATCTACTGAACTCCCAAAGCAACATCTTTAATCAGTGTCTCCTGTAATCTCATCGCAATTTCCAGGGCTTCCACTTGGGTCCCAATCTTTTGCTATGATAAAGAAACCCTTAGGTGAGGCAAGAGCGAATCCACAAACCATTTGTGGTGTTATCCATATGTAAGAGTCATGTTAGCTTCACGGATCTTGCATTTCAATCTCTGATCCAGCTCCCACAGTGTTTTGACAGGCATCATCATGATTTGATTGCGCTTCAAACTTGGGCCTATTGCATTCCTTATTCAGTGCAATCTAAATGTCTACCAATGCAGCCTTCGAGTTATCAATATAGTACTTAATGTACCACGTTAGCATGCGATCCTGTAAAGTAGTAACCAATGTTTCTTTCTTCATCTAATCATCTGTAATATTCTTGGTTGTTCACATGGCCTTCGCAACAAACCAAAACTGGCTGGTCCAAGTCCTCATTTCCCAAGTCCTTGAAAAATGGAAACTTTACTGCATTCACCATATTGAATGGTGGTGGATGTGGTGGCAGTGTGGGAAAAGGTGTATGTTGTGGAGGTGAAGATGCAGGTGGTTTGGGCGGATGTGGTATTCACGGGAACCCTTGCCTTATTAATTGGATAGTGCTTTGTGGTGAAAGTTGTGCTGGTCCTTCGTCGTCACTCAGAGGAGGCTCAATCAACGGGCTATATTCGGGTTTTGTTCTCCCTCTATCCCTAAATAATTTTCCACTTTGCATAGCTCACAAAATCAAGGTGATTGTATAACCCACTTTTCACACAAGATAATTTTAATCAAAGTATTCAAAGATCTTAAATACTTACATCACAATCCCTTGAATAAGCGTTGATCTGCTTCATTGTAGTTGACTGAGGTATTGATCACGAACTCTATCACAAATCCTCCGATGATGCGATCAAGCCAATGATCGACAACGTGTGGGATCTTATCTTTAGAGGCTTCCAATCTCCACACTAACTTCAGGGTTCACACCATTGGACTATCAACCCTCCACCTTCCCTGGTCATCTTCTAATTTAGCGATCCACTCGTATAGCTCGATTGGGAAGGAACAGAAGAAAATTTCATGTATCGCTGTGTACAGATACCTTTCTAACCACTATTCTTCCATCAAGCGCAGATTCCTGTTTTCTTGCACTGTGAATTGGTGGATATTTCTATCCAACCACTCCTCAATTTCTTTCTTTGTTGGATTCTAGTGATGTGACATCACACATATCTCTATGCAGATCCCGGTCCCTACAATGGAACCATTTGTTGGCTTAGTGGGTCGTGACCCAAGTTTAGAGTTAAGTTTTCCAAACAAATCCCTACACTATTGGCCCTCTTGGCATCAACCCATGGAGCACGGACTGAAGTCTCACTCGAAGCAGTATGGGGGAGTGCTAGAACCAAGTTTTCGCACCTAGAGATGAGCGTGATGTCATTTTATGCCCTAAACCTGCCTTCATGTAAATCGATAATCCCTTAGGGATTATCAATATAAATTCCCTTAATCAAATTCTATACCTTCACGAACATTCATGATTTCCTTTCGCGGACCCTAAACAGGTGAATAAACAACTTACGCACCTTTGTGATTACTCCTAACCCCGTATTTACCCTGATCGGCTTAAGTGTTCAATAACATTAACATGTAACAAGATATTCTTTGCGTAAACAATTATTATTACTTACATTCATATGAAAATATACATCATGTAAAATCATGCATCAATACAATATTAATTCATAAACCCATCATTCATTATAATAGCGCGTTCATTCATAACAGAAATAAATAGATAAAACATTGGAATTGCTGGAATAATCTCTTTATTAATGCTTCAGTTCTTCTTACAGACTCAAGAATTCCCTATGCACTCAACTGCAGGGGTCCACGCACTCAACTGCAGACTCTCCTCTAGGCCTCTGTGCACACAGATGCAGAGCCTCCCTTCTACTCTAAGACTTATTTGCTCTTACTTCTATTGACCCATTACATCTTGATTGATCTCTACTATTTTGCCTTAGACACTCTAAGACTCTCCGTTTTATACAATCTCATGGTCTGCAGACCATGGGTAGATAAACTAAAGCCGACACAACTTACATAACAGAAGGGTAAAATCCTTTATGACACGTTACTATCTATGTGCTCCACCTCCACATCTTGTGGAGACTTTACATTCTTCACAACAAAACTTGGGATTTTTGCCCCAAAACTTAGGCTTTTTCCCAAAAATTGACCCTATGGGACCTTGTCCCAACAGCCGCCTACAAATGGTCTGCTATGCCTTCACAACAGTCCACACCTCCACAACCTATTGTGCCAAACTTAACTTTACCTGCCGGTACAACCCCTCAAGGGTCCCTTCCTTCTCCTAGTATCTCTCCTAATCCATTGCCGCCCGAAAGCATTCCCTCGGGCTTTAACCACTGTGGAGGAGTTCCTCCAGGCCTTTATCATTTTGATAAGATACCCTTCTTATTCCCACCTTCCAGAGTCTATTCTACACCTATCATGGCTACGTTGATTCTACCAATTATTACGTTAATGATCTGAGTCTGGTACATTGATCCCCCCACAAACACACCACCTAATCAATTGAAACCTTACACTTATTTGACTCTAGTCTAACCAGTTCTTCCTACCTCTGCCTTTGCTTCAGTTCCTCAAAAACCTCAACAGGAGCCTACTCCAATTGTAAAAGCATCTTGCGAGGGGGTTAAATATCGAAAGAAGGTAACTCAATACAAGGCTCCCCTAGTAACTCTAGCTACCCCTAAGCCACCAAAGCCTCTTCCTCCTTGTGCTTTCTATGATGTTGTCATTCATGGCAACAATAACTATCATGAATTCCTTCAAGTTAAGGATGTAGTCAATGATACTTTCCCTAATTGTAACATTCCTAATGTCCATGTAAGCCTACCTTACTCAACTAAGAATATATAATCATTAAGCACAAATCACCCTTGTGCTTTGTGTGATAACTATGGCCATTATTCCCATCACTTTCCCACTCTCAAATATTTTCACGAAACACTTCAAGTACTTCATGAATTAGAGGCCACTCATAATGAGTCCACTTCTCCTTTACCTACATAATCATGTCCCACTTTTACTCTAGAACATGAGGTCTCTACAACACCCATTATGTTCGCTCCCCCTGATGTCAAGATGACAGATAGTTCTAATCCACTTCTCTACCTTTCATCATTCATGATATTGTTACGTGGAAACTCCCAAGATGTTCCCTTTCTTGCTTTTGTTGAAGCTTACTCATCAAGCACATCAGTCTCAACATTGGTAGATATTCCATCTACTAGTCATATGTCTCCCACTTTTGACAATGTGTATGTGAACCTTGTCTCTCATGAAGAGGCTTTAGGTAGCTCTTTACCATCATGTGGTCCTTCTTCCTCTAGTCCACCCATATTCCATTATGATGAAGACATTATGGAAGCTATGACCACCCTTGATTACCCTTGGGATGATATGCACCATCATGTGTACTTCCTTCCGTAGCAAACCCATGACCAATATACTGTGGAGTCCAAAGACTCAATTCATGGTGAAGTCAATTGGTTCAAAAATCCCATCCCTACGCTAGATGATTTTGAAGAAGGGAATATGGCTAACATTTTTCCCACCATAAAAATCAACATTTCAAATAAATCAGGGGTTGAAGAACATATTTTCTTGGGGGCAAATTGCACCCTAGAAGAAATTGATGCTTACACCAAGTTGTTCCAAGAATTCCGTGATGTTTTCGCCTGGTCCCATTCTAAAATGCCTGGACTCGATTCACCATTATCGAACATCATATCGACACTTGGCCCAAAACCTACTTGTCTTTAAAAACCAATGGCCTATTCAACCTTCCAGGCACCATTCCATCAAATTCGAAATTGAGAGGCTAGCTTCATCTATCCTATCAAATGCACCACATGGGTATCCAATCTAGTTCTCGTTCTTAAAAAACAAAACACCATCCATGTCTACACTAAATTTTTTGATATGAACAAAGCTTGCCACAAAGACAACATTCCCACACCCTTCATTGATGAGGTCATTTATGAGTTTGTGGGGAATGAGGTTCTTTCCGTTACAAATGGATTGTCCAGGTACAATCAGATTACCTGCGATGTCGATAAGTTAAAAACCAGTTTCACTAGTCCATGGGGAACCTTTTCCTACAATATCATTCCTTTTAGTTTAAAGAAAGTTGGGGATAATTTTCGATGTGGCATGTCCTATTGATTTCATGATTTGGATCACATTATCCTTGTCTACCTCGATGATCTCACTGCTCGTTCTTGACTCTGATCACAACCCCTCCATGATTTGCATACTGTATTCTTACAATGTGCAAGCATAACATCTACCTTAACCCCATAAAGTGTGTCTTTTGCATTCCTGTTGGCCTCCTGTTGGGCTTCATCTTGTACAAGGACGGTATCACTCTTGACCCATTAAAACTTCAAGCCATTATTGAACTCCCTCCTCTTCATACACTCTGCTAGCTACAAAGCCTCCGAGGCAAGGGAAACTTCCTTCGTTGGTTCATTTCAGGTTACGCAACAATGACTCATGGGTTACTCAAACTCCTTATATATACCATTTGATTTGTTTAAGATGACCAAGATCAAGAGTCTTTCGATGCCCTAAAACAAGCTCTCACTTCTGCTGCCTTGATTAGTCCACCAAAATTTGAAAGGGATTTCATCCTATAAATATCTAAATCCACCTATATGGTTGTTGGGGTCCTAATATAGGAAGATTTAGCAATAATAGAACACCTCATCTATTATGTCAATAAGAACCTTAATGGTTTCCCTATGTCCTATTCCCACGAAGAAAAGCTAGTGTTGGCTATCATGTTCTCCAGTCAGAAACTTTACCATTATATCCCCATGCATACCACTAAAATGGTGAAAAATTCCAACCCAATGGATTTCCTATTGAGTGGATAGGTCATCAACGGGAAGTATGCCCATTAGATTGCTATTCTGCAAGAATATGATCTTGAGTTTGTTACACTAGAAAGTAAGAAAGGTTTGGCCCTTGCTGAACTTATTTCTAAACTTCCCACTGGTGTGTGTTGAGCTCTGAAACTACATCTCTCCTACACATTTTCCTAGACTTTTTCCCCTCACCAGTACCTCATAAGCCATCAAATATCATTGCATGTTGATTCTAAAAGAGCATTTAAGTGGTTTTCTAACTATGTTTGTGTGTTTGCTATTAGAATTAGATTTTGCTCATTAGTTGCGGAATGTGGCCACTTTTCACAGCTGATTCAACTTTCCACAGTTGTTTTTGTTGATCTCTAGGTTACAGGTGTCATCAAGCAAAACGAGTCATGTGGGAAGTTCAAGAATGATGTGGACATGGATCAGGTCGTATTGGTTTAGCAAGATTCATAAAGAGAAGTTGTGGTCAAACGGTGGTCAAACAAAGGAGTCCTACGACAACAGGTCTCTGTTGTTTAACACGTGAAGGGTTCGAGGCCATTACTAGATCCCTGGGTTCATTTTGCCAGCTGTAGACTGCCTCCACGACGCAAATCCAACAGCCATCTCTAATAGATTGAATGTTCTTGGCAACCATCATGCTAAACCCATGGATTTTGTCTTTTTACATGTCCTCTACTGAAGGTGTTTCACGAGAAAACAATTATGTAATTTTCCTTATAAATAATGCGTTTGCAAACACATGTAGGGTAGTTTTTGATGTCATTTTGCTATTAGTCTTTGTATTGTGCTGTGAACTGGTCCTGTTGTTGTAACGAGAGGAGTCTTCCTCTGTTTTTCCATAAAATAGAACTCTATTTCATATGATTGTGTGAGCATAATTCCAGACTGATAACGTGTTGACCAAGGTCGTGCAGAGGACCCCTGCAGGCTGAGGTTTTGTTTTCTTTATTGTTGTACAATTTTATGCGTTGTTTCCTTATTTCCATTGTACATGTTTCATAATTCGTTCACCTGTGTATATTTCATAAGATAGTCATGGGGTTAACATTACAATCTTGTACATGATTTTTCAAGTATTGTATATTGTTGCTAACACTAATCAGTTTGTGTTTCAGGATAGGCTAGGCCCAGGCATTTTCATACAACTTTTACGATAACTAGTAACATGAGATTAGCCTTTTTGCTGACTTTTCTTTTCTTAGATTTTCAATTACATTTATGCATTGATTTCAGTTTTATTCATTTGCTTTGTCAGTTAGTTGAGATATCAAATTCCTCATATCATTGACGTTATCTCCAGAGCCATAGCTTAGACTACTTGGCGAGCTATCAGATTATGAACGATGTGACTTGATTTTAGCTTTATTTTTCTGCAATTAGATATCAATTCCTCATATTATTGATGTTATCTCCAGAGCCATAGCCTAGACTACTTGGCAAGCTATCGGACTATAAATGAAGTGAATTGATTTTACTTTTATTAGTTTGTAGTTTTTGATTTGTTTGAGTGCAATAGCTTAACTTTTATTTCTGTATTTAGATAAGTAGCAGAGATAGAGATTTCATGATCAATAGTTCATCATTTGTTTGATTCAAGTAGCTGCACATTTACATTCTTGTTTAGCTGCACATTTACATTCTTGTTCAAAGAATCAATTTCATTACTAGATTGTTTTGAGATCTTTCGAAGTGTTAAGTTCTGGAAGTCATCATAAAGGACATAATTGCCTTAAAATCTATACCCAAACTTGCCTTCTAAAGTATTCTTAAAACTTAGGAATAGGATTATCATTTGCATTAGGAGACAAACCAAGATAAAACCCCAAAAACAAGATAAATTTGATAAAAAGTAAGAAAGAGGTTGTCTTGCACATATAGTGCACCACACTTCATCAATTTACGACTCCCATATTGATAATTAATGTAGCAATTTAGGACATACTAAATTGACTAAACAGTGTGCATGATCCATCGATTAATGAAGATCTCCTAGACGAACACTTGTTCACCATCACCCATAATGATCCATGGTATGGTGACATCCTTACATATCTAAAAACCCAAAAACTCAACCCTTGTCTCACTCATGATGACTGAGGACTGATTCAACATCAAGCCCCCTGCTACCTCCTCATCGTTGATGATATCTATCATCACGGCATCAATACTATCCTTCGTCATTCTCTCACCCGTATTGAAGCTACACAAGTGCTTAATGCCCTCCATGGAGGCTCTTGTGGTGGAAACCTCACTGGAATGGCCACTTCCTAGAAGGTCATATGTTCAGGTAATTTTTTCCTTCTCTCTTCAGTGATTGTATTGCGGAAGTCAAACACTGTCCCAAATTCCAATTATATGCCCCCAAGGTGTGAGATCCACCTTCTCCCCTCCATCCAATTGTCAGAGCTAGTCCTTTCTATAAATGACCTATTGAACTTATGGAGTTTCGACCCCTATCCAATGATAACCACAGGTATATTATCATGGTTGCGGAATATTTTACCAAATGGACTGAAGCCATGCCAATATTCACTAATACCATGGCTACTATAGCCCTCTTCCTTTTCAACCATGTTATCGGTCGATCTAGACTGAACAATTACCAAATTCTCATGATGAATTATAATGAAGTCAACACCCATCAAGTCAATCTCCAAACTCAATCACACCAATACAACAACCCCTACAAAGTCAATGCTTGATTTCCAACCCAAAGTATCCACTCAGCCTTTGCTATCACCAAATGGCACCTTACAGATCCATCCCAAGAACCATAAAGGTTAATTACGTCGAAATTTTGCTTATTCTAAAGCCACCCATGCTTGGTAAGCTCTAGTATTGTAGCAATGATGCTGCAACTCCTGGGACTCCCTACTTTACTTTTATCAACCCGGTAGTTCGTAACAGACTTGGAAGCAATTGTGCTATATGCACAAGTACTAGCTCTTACTACAGGCTGTCACTTGATCAGCAGGCACAAGTTTGCTAGGAGCTTAATCTAACTTCTATGAGTTCTTAGAAGAAGCTTTTAACTATGGTGGATGAAAGCTAACTCAAAATAGGCTAGTCTACTTGCAAAAAGAAGATGAAAGGTGAAAGGAAACGCAAAACCTAGTTTTACTGACTAACCCTACTTGTGCAAGAAAAGAGATATAAGCTACTGAAATGGATGCCATTGACTATTGAAAAGGTAAAAGGCATGCGTTTAAGCTACTTCTAAAGGAAAATATGGAAAAATCATCTCTTTGTATTTTTGAGCAATTTTATCGAGAATTATTATACATCTGTTTGAACTATTTTTGACTTTGCAGAGGCTTATTGGTGAAAGGAAATGGAATGGGCATTTGCAGGAGGTTGGGAAGCTGTGGAGAGGACCTAAGGGGTCCCTAGCACCATTCTAGAGATTTCCACAGTGTTCAGATCTTGAAAAATCACTCACGTGAACTTCTATAGGAGGTTGCAGGGGATCTACAGGAAGTTCTATAGGAACAGGCCGAAAGTGGTTTTTTGAGGGTTGATGGTTGGAAAATGGTGGGAAAGTGGAAATGAAGGGGGGATAGGGATGTTAAGGAATATATGACCTGGTAAATGAAGCTCAGGAGTTATGAAGATGGTTGGATTTGTTCAAGGATGAAGAAAGCAATGTTGCACAAAAATGTAGAAATTAAGGCAAGTTGGGAAAGTGTGGCGAATGAGGGAAAGAAATATTAAGCGAGGCACTGGAGCAGGTTGTATGATGGAGGAAGGATAGTTTGGGGTGTCTTACAGGTGTTCTACACACTACTTTCCAAAACTGATGCAAGCAAAGACTAAAAAAATAGAGATTTATCTATTTTGACCTAATCTGACCTAAAAACCAGAAACGTGATGAACAAAATTTTATAGATAGGAAACCATGCAAAAAATATATGGAAACTAAGCAAGAATAGATCTAAGCATGAAAACACAACTGATATCAACTTTTCCAACTCAAAATCTAACACTAGCAATTACATTGGAAGGAAAAAATAGTGTTTTTGTGGTAGCAAGTGTGCCTTGGTCTCAATTCATGGTCCTAAGGAGGGAGAAAGGAGATCAAGGACTTCTTGATAGCCTTTTCATGGATCTTTTCTATTATCAAACTATCAAATCAACCTACAACATGAACAACTAACTTAATCATCAAAAACAGCCTAAGTAACAAAGCAAGATTTAACCTATATAACAGAAATTATTATATGAATGCAGTAAAAACACATAAAAGTACACAAAGGAGGTATTGGGCACTTGGGTTGGGCCCAAACCAAAGAGCTATAGCCTCCTAAGAAAGCTTAGAGCTAGTTCAAAGCTGGATTCATCTTCATTGATCAAAAAATAATAGTTACATCACAAAAACTTTCTGCGAGAAGAAGCTTGAAAATGTGTTGATTACAGGGCTGCACTAAAGTGTGAAAATACACTATCAAATGGCTAAAATACTAAGGCTTGAAGCCTTCCTATTTATGCAATCGAGGCCTCCCAATAGTCCTCCTTAACTTTAGGAGTTTGGCTGCCCAAAACTGCAGTTAACAGCCATTTCACTAGACCCGCTCACCTGCCCCTTGAAATCATCTTTGGTGGGTTGTTGAACTTTGTGCTGATGGTGGAGAACTTGAGGAAGGGGTCATTTAGTGCAGGAGACACCCCTCCTATAAAGCCTCAGCCTTGTTTGTTTGAATTTGGCTACCAATCTGCTCATAAATGCCTGATCTTGATCCAAAAATGTCCAAAAATATGCAATAAGCACGTATTAGACTTTGTCGTAAAGTGACTATTCCCATTCACTCAATTAACATAAATATATTCAAAAGCATGCATAAAACTATGGATAATGGTGGATTAAATGAGAATAATAGGCAAAATCAGCCCATATAGTTGCCCATTTCCGGGGCTCATCATCACCCCCCTACTAAATGTGTTGCTCATCCTCTGAGCAACTAATCTAGTTCATCATATTTGATTTCTTTGACTGCCTCTCTGACATCCCAGTCCTCTGAGGTGATGTCGTCTTCTCTATCATGAAAACCTATCTTTATGTCCACTTCCTCCCATTTTCTTTGTTTCTCTTCTTCCTTGACCCCTTCTAATAGCACTAGCAGTACTGGAGGGCTGAACTTAAGGCCAATCCAATTGGCCTTCAAGTTCTGCATTGATTGTTTATATAGGAGTACTCTTCTCATAGCCTCCCTCATTCTAGTTGGGGAGTGGTACTCTCTTATTTTCAGATTATGGGACAATGTATTCCATCTCCTTGTGCAAGCATGAATGAAATTATCACCAAACAGTATTTCCATGTCTTCAAAGTGAGAAATGGCTTGAGCTTGCCTTTCAACATAGTTAGGTGCAATGTGAGGGTTGTCTGCAAGGTGCTGATGGGAATATATGAGAGTTGAGGGATCTTCTGGTTCTGCCCTTATCATGAGTGGCTCACTTAGTTCCCTGACCATAATCTTCTGAATCTCTATTGCCCTCTTTCCCTCATGGCTTAACGAAGAAGCCATGGCCATGAGTTGCAGATCTCCTAATGTAGTGTTTGGGTCCCATAGATTCATGTTAGGAATTGCCAAGTTGTGTAAATATAATTATGCTAACTTGGCCTTATCTTCAGCTGAACTACTGTCACACAAATGCATAAACTGATTGTAATTCTGGAATGGGATGGTGCCCCTTTGGGCCAATGTGTTAATTTGAAATTGAAACCATTGGTCTTTAAGATATAATGCATAGGATTTAGCAGGTTGCATACATTGTAAGGCTTCTATTTCCCAACTCGGCATGTAGGCCATTTGGGCTTCTTTTTCTTGCAACTGCTGTTTTAAAACCTATACTTCTTCTGCTGCCTGAGATTCCTCTTCTTGCAGCAGTTTCATTAGCATCTCAACTTCAGCTTGTAGCTCTCCCTCTTTCTATTGTTTCTTGGTTGCTTCCTTGTCCATTGGAGGACCTTCTTGCTACTGTTGCCCTCCCAAAATGGACAACATATCTCCCTTATGAACTTCCTGTAGCTGCAATTTCTTTTTTGGAAGTTCATTCTCCTCCTGTAGTTGGGCTCTTTTTCTGCTTTCTATGTGACTCACCATGGACAACTCCCCTCTTAATTCCTTTAGCTTGTCCTCCATGTGGCCTATGTCCTCAACTCCTTTAGATTTGGCGATTTGCATCCACGTGTGTGTTCTGATCCTCTCTTTTTCTAATTCAAAGAATAAAGGTACAATAAATTTCTATGGGATGATTTTCCCACCCTCTAACAGATTGTAATATGAGCCCAAATTAGGCTGAGGGGTTGGTTAAGGTATTTCTTTGGCCTTGCTCTCCCCCTGTGACTATGTGGCTACCTTCTCCTCCAATATCTCAGTTTCTTTTAACTTGGCTAGAGTTTCTTGTAGAGATGTTTTAGCTTCCTGTAGAACTGCCTTCGAATTCATCAACTTAATTCTCTCTTTCCATGTGGAGGTTTTTGGGATTCCCCTTTCATAGGTGATAGATATCTTGCGAGAAGACTCTTCCTTCTTTTTAGTAGGTGTGTCTTCAATGACAATTGCTTCCTTTGATGGTGGTTGGGGTTTGCCCACTTTGATCCTTGTGCTTTTTCTGGCTTTAAAATACATGGAGGTTTGCCTTTTCTTTTTTCCCTTTTGTTTTGTAGGTGTGCTTAATGCAGCAAGCACAGTTGCTGCTTCCCTTGCCAACAATTCATGGGATGTTTCTTTCTACTGTTCTTTTCCTTCACTTCCTGTAGAAATCTCTATGCCCACTATTTCTACTTGTGTCACTGGTATCTCAAGGTGTGTCTTTTCTTTCTCTTGCTTGGTCCCTACCTTGGTTGTGGTAGTATTCTTTCGGGCTTTGTTGGCCATTTTCTTTCCAATATTTGTCCTTTTTCCCTTCTCTATTTTTGATGTTGTCTCCTTTTCTGTCTTAGGCTCAGCAGCCTTGTCAAATTCCTCTTTTTCTCTCTATTTTTCCTCTATTTTTCCCTCTTCTTGAATGTCTTGTGCTCCCTCATCATTGTTCTTCTCAATTTCTTTAGTTTTCTCCTCCTAATCACTGCTGGATGGGCTAATGTTCTCAGTGAAAGTTCTGATGTTATCGTCCCTAGAAATATTTCTAAAGATTTCCCAAGCTATGGGGATAGTATAGGTGTGTAAGGAATCTTCCACCAATAGTTTGATGAGCCCATGTTGGGCCAACTGATCTGGGACCCCTGCATTTATCTTTGTACCACATTCATTTAAAGACTGAAGGAGGAAATATGGGATCCTTAGTTTTCTAGCTGGAGGCAAGTCCATCCCATACCTTAATTCATGTAACAACCTGAAATGATAACCATAAATGATGTTGAACCTCCCTTCACATGTGATATACTTCACTATTTGGTAACTAACTTCACTCCAGAGAGGAGGCAAGCTTGTCCTTCTGACCCCGTTTTTATCTTCTACAGGATGCTCCTCAAGTAGAAAAAATGTCTTCTTAGCAACTTGTCCCAATGATTTCTCCTCTTTGCTCCAAGGAAGCCCCTATGGGAGACCAACAATTCTACTGATGAAATCAGGTGTAAGTTCTAGGGTCAAACCCCTAAAACTAACTATGGCATGTGTCTTCGAATGTGGTCTTAGGGACATCAAAAACTCTTCAGTCACCTCCTCATCATAACCCTGAATTCTGTCAAAGAAGGATGTCCAGCTTTCCCTGGTGAAAAGGGCCACCACCTCACGGTGCTCATACAATTTGCTAGAGTTTAAAGGATCTTTTCTCATGAATGCTCATAGCATGGTGTTGAGTGCTCTTTTTGTGTTTTAACCAGAAAAGAAAATGCTCTGGTGGAAAAAACATTCAATCACTGAAACAGAGGATAGTTGAATTCGGTTTCTTCTGAACCCAAGAAGGAATTTCCTGTGTGCTTCCTTACAACATTAAATGGCAATAATTCCCCTATTTTAAACTGTTGTCACCCTTAATTTGACTTTCTATTTTTGAAAAGAAATTATTTTTCTACAGAATAGAGGATAAGGACACATGTTCTTTTCTTAGCATGTAGATAGATATGCAAATTCTTTTTTTTTTCACAAACACAGGCTGGCCTCTACTGCTCCATGTATCTTTCTTATAGGAGAATTTGAAAAAGGATGAGGAGATTTTGAATGTAGAGAGAAAAATAAACTGTGTATACTTAGGCAAATATGCAAGCAAACTTTCACTTTTTTCAATGCATAGGCAGACTTTCACTCTCTTTTTTCAATCTAATGTCATGTTTAATTCACCACCTTACTCAAACAAATCATGCACAGAGAAGTTTTCCCGAGCCTAACTCATTTTGAACTTGAATTTCGATGAAAATCCTGGGTTTTCTTTCTGTAAAGATGTTATCTGCCTTTCCTATAGAAACCTTCCTATAGAAATAACCCGGCTCCTGTAGAATGAAACTGTGCTCCTATAGAGCTCGATAAGCAGGAGATTTAAAAAAACAGGCAAAAAACAGGCGGAGGACAACTAGTTAGCTACTCTGGAAGTGGTAGGTGCATACTCCACTCAAGAACGTCATGAATGAAAAATGAACAAAGGGTGGTGAATGTTTCAACTGAGCTGTCTTTTAACTGTTGGTGTCATTCATGGTGAGGAGATGAGGTGGCCGGATGGGTAAGTTATCCCCATCTGGATCGTTGGTCCTACGTCATGGTCATAATGTTTTTGCATGCCATCTCACTGCCGTCACCTCCTTTACTCCTGTTATCCACCGCCGCCACTACCAGTCTCGAATGTTTCTTCCTGAATGGACATACCACATGTGCTGGCTGCGTATCTGATCGACAGTTTTGAATTTGACGAGGTTTGTTTGAATTCCACAAGGATGTGTAACTGAACGAGGGTGGCTAGTTAACTAGCTACTGATTCCATTCAATCTGAACCATTCCCATAGTCATGCAGCCTTGAAATATGATTTATGTAATTGAGGAATAGGTTTAAGCACTTACCTTCTCAGTCGCAGCTGTGTTATGCATATTTCGGATTTTGGAACCAATTTCTTCATTGTTGTTGCTGCTTGTACTTTACATGCTCAGCCTCAGGCTTTTGCTAATTTTCACATGTTCAAACAGAGCTCCTTGCATGTTTCATATTCCATGCTTTGCTGACCCTGTCTCTGGAGTATGTGATTCAGAGGGATTCGCTGCTACAGGAATCCTGTAGGATTTCCTGTAGCTGCTTCTCCTTCTGAAATTCAAGCTAATATCTAAGTAGGGCTACAACTGTTGACGAGGGTATCGAATGAAAAAGAATCAAAGATGGAAGGTATCAGGTATGGTGAGTGAAAAGGCTTAGCTTTGATTTGTCATTAAATTTTTTGTTTGCAGCATGAAGGAAACAAAATTTTTGTGTGTGACTGTGCAGGGACATAAAAATGAGTGTAATGAAAGTGTATAGAGATGGAAAAGGTGACATAGGGCAATGGATGGAGGGAGGGAGGTTCATAGGCCTCATAGACTGATTTCCAACCCTCGGGTTCTCTTTTGAGATCGATTTTGGCTTTTCTGTAGTTTCTACAGGATCCTCCTGTAGAAGATACAGAGTTTCCTGTAAGATGTGAAAGTTCAAACTAAATGAGACCAAAACTTGGGAAAGGGTAATGGTGATGGAGAAATTGACTGTGAGGGATGCAAACAGCTTGGTCATGTCCTCTATCTTTGTCTTGTGCGATCCTCCTAAAACCTGCAATGACCTTCCTACAACCTGTGATTTATTCAAAAGAAATTAGGTTTATTTTTCTCTTTTTTCTTCTTTTTCTTTTTTTTTCTTTTGTTCTGAGATAGTTGGGGTGCCTCCAGGAGGTTTTCACCCTCATTGTCTACCCTGGGTGCCTCCAAGAGGTTTTCACCCAAGGATATTTTATTCCTTTTTTCTGTGTTTTTTCTATTTTTTTTGTTTTGTTTTGTTTTTCTCGTGGTGTAGGTGGGGTGGAGACAGGAACCTGCTCCACTACCAATATTGATTTAACAAGAGTCTCAATGAACTCCTGCTTGGAAAGGGGCTTCATGTAAACCTTCAATCTATGCCCATTAATGGGCACGGGGATGGCTTCTTCATCAATGGTCTGAATAAACACTAAACGATTTTCATTGCATGTTTTCACTGTATATGTTCCCAGCCATCTTATCCTCAGCTTGCCCTTGAAATCCTTGTATCTTGAATCATATAGCAGTGCCCAATCTCCTGGCTGAAATTGCTTTTCTTTGAGGTGTCGATCATGCTATATCTTTCTTTGAAGTTGGACTACCTCTGAGTGGAGAAGGGCCTGCATTCTCTGCTCATCTAATCCATTCAGCTGAAGTAATCTTTCCTGTTGTGAATGGCTAAGATCTAGGTCTAGCTGAGCTGCCAACCTCAATGTGTTATATTCAAATTCTATGGATAACAAAGCCTTCTTCCCGTAGACCAGCTCATAGGGTGTGGAACTTGTTGTAGTTTTCCAAGTAGTGTTATAGGCCCAGGTGACCTCGACCAGGTGATCTGCCCAATATTTTCTGCTGCTACTCACTACCTTAGTCAAAATCCCTTCCAAAGCTTTGTTAGTAACTTCCACTTGTCCATTTGCTGGCAGATGATAAGGGGTGGAAGTTTTGTGCTTAATCTTGTGATGAGTGAGTAGGTCTTCAATCAGGTTAGAAGTAAACTAACTTCCTTGATCTATGACTAATTCTCTTGAATAGCCAAACTTGTAGAAGATATTTTCCCTCAAAAAATTAGCTACTTTTTCTTTTGTTTCTGCTTTCATTGCCTTTGTTTCCGCCCACTTTGTTAGATAATCCGTGCACATAATGATGTAGGACTTCTGGTTTGAAGGAGGGTTGATAGGACCCACAAAGTCCATGCCCCGCTTCTCAAATGGCTCGAAAGTCACTTGAGGCTACAAGGGCATCTCATCCTTTGGGGTAGGTTTCCCCATCCTTTGACATATGTCACATTGGCTAATGTATCTCCTGACATCTTGATGAAGAGTGGGCCAATAGTACCCTACCTATAGAATTTTGAAGGCGGTTCTCTTTGCTGCAAAGTGGCCCCCATAGGGCCCATCATGACAGGTTAGGAGGATGTCAAAAACTTCCTCCTCCTTGACACACCACCTCAAAATCTAATCTGGGACAAGTTTAAAAATATGGCCCCCAATCCAAGTGAATGGGGCACTTTTCCTCACGATCTTGCTCTTCTCTTTTGAGGACAGGTATGGCGGAAACTGTGCTGAAACCAAATAATTTGCTATATTAGAAAACCATGGAGAGAGTACTAAGATAGAAAACAGGTGTTCATCTAGCATTTGATCATCCACCATCCCTTCTTCACCTACAGGGAAATCTAGTCTAGACATAAAATCAACAACAACATTTTCCTTACCTAGCTTATCAATAATTTTCAAATCAAATTGTTGCAATAAAAGTAACCATCTAATGATACAAGCATTTACATCATGTTTATTCATAAAATACCTAATTGCATCACGATCAATACGCACAAATGTTTGATAGCCAATGATGTACTGTATGAACTTGTTTAGGGAATGGACTACAACCAAGAGATCTTTCTCGGTTACAATATAGTTTAACTCTGCCTTGGACAGGTTTTTATTAACAAAATATATGGCATACGGTAGCTTCTCTTCAAATTTTCCTAAAGCTTCTCCTATGGCTTTGTTCGAGGCATCTATGTGAATGTGGAAAGGTAGGGCTCAATTTGGACCTCTCAAGATTGGGGCAGTTATCAGCTTACCTTTCAAGGCATCCAGAGTCTCTTGACAGTTGTCAGTCCATATGAACTCAACAACTTTTCCCAAAGGAACAAACAATGGAGAGGCTAGCTTACTGAAATCTTTAATGAATCTTCTATAATATCCTGCTAAACCTAGAAAACTCTGAACATCTCTTACTTTTTGAGGAGGAGGGACCCTTTGGATGATAGCAATCTTGTTGGGATCCACTTGTAAACCTTGTTGAGAAATTGTATGACCTAGCACGGTCCCTTTAGTCATTAGGAATTGACAGTTATCAGGACTGAGGGACAGGTTCATTTCAATACACTTGGCTAAAACTTTCCTCAGGTTAGTAAGAGCTTCTTGGAAGTTAGAACCATAAGGCGTAAAGTCGTCGATATAGATTTCCACTGAATCATGAACTAGCTCAGTGAATATGCTCAGTACTGCTCTCTGGAAAGTGGTAGTAGCATTGCATAACCCAAAGGGAAGGACCTGGTAGGCAAAGGTATCCCATGGACAAGTGAAAGTGGTCTTATCTTGGTCTTCCGGGCTGATTTGGATCTGATTATACCTGTTAAACCCATCTAGGAAGGAAAAGGACTTCTTCCCTGCCAGGCCATCTAACAGTTGATCTATGAAAGGAAAAGGGAAATGGTCCTTCTTGGTGGCTTTGTTAAGCTCTCGATAATCTACACAGATTCTCTACTTCCTGTTTTTCTTGGGCATAAGCACCAAAGGAGAAACCCACTCGCTGTCAGAGATGGGGTAGATGAATCCTGCATCCAGCAACTTTTGCAGTTCTTCTTTGACAATGTCCTTAAGGGTTGGATTCATCCTCCTTTGAGGTTGCCTGACTGGTTTATAATCCTCTTTAATGTAAATGTGATGGTACAGACTGAAGGGCGGACTCATTTCATCTCCTTATAGCTCCAAGCAAAAGCATCCAAATGGTTGTTCAATAAGCTACGCAGCTCTTTCTCCTGAGAGGGGGATAGGGATGAGTTGATCTTCAAGGTTTTTTCAGTGCCAAATTCCACATTCTTAACTCAGAGAGAGGTCATATTAGACACACAGAGATCAACTAAAGCACTGGCTTGGGTTTCTTCCACCAACTCTTCTAATGGCAGCACACTGGGGGGTGGATTTTGAATCAAATTCTCAATAAGATCATCCTCGGTTTGAGGACCTTCCCTGGTGGCTTCCACTGTGCACAATGGTGCACAATAGAATTCATCCTCATCTTCCTCTTCTAACTAGAGAGGTAGGACATGTTCTAGTAGAGGTTGGGCAGGAGGATATAGGACTAGCTGTTTAGACATATGCCCATTCTTGATGGTCATGTTCCCAACTCGACAACTGAAGTAAGCATCTGCAGTAGCTAACCAAGGCTTCCCAAGATGAGGGGATATCTAGTGAGTTTTTCCTTTGGCTGAAGGACCAAGAAGTCAGCAGGGTACTCCCAGGAATCAATGGATACCATGACATCTTCCACAATCCCCTCAGGAGTCACAGTGGAGCGGTCTACCAACTGCAGTACTGTTGAGGTCTTTCTTAGGGAACTCTGAAGGTTGAGTTTGAGCATAGTGTCCGTGGTCATTACATTAATTGCAGCCCCTAGATCAATCAAAGTGTGGGGGATTATGCTGCCATTGATGTGGACATCGACTACAAGACTCCGAGGGTCCAGATATTTTGGACAGATTAGCTATCCCAACATCAGGTCAGACAGTTGTCCTATGACATTGATAGTTGGGGCATCTCTCTTGCGCCTGCCTGGGTGCCTGAAACACTTCTCTTTGATCAACTTGTTGTAGATTGGTACATCTTTTATCGTCTGGTGAAGTGGTATTTTCACATGCAACTCTTTAAGTTCTCCTAGAAGTTCAGTTTCTTCTTGGTTTGGTTGCGTGGTTCTAGTTAGTCTGTCAGGAAAGGGTGGAATGGCTTTGGGTTCACTTTCCTGTTTCTCTTCCTCATCCTCCTTAGGAGGAGGTTGGCTATCTGGGAGGACCTTCCAAGATCATAGGTTGATCTCTTGAATCTCCACAGCATAGGTAGGGCATGTTGTTTCTCCAATATATACCTGTTGGGCCTGTCTGTTATTGGGTTTGGGCTCAGTTGAGCAGGTATCTGGGGTTTTCTTGGAGGAGCAGGAGGTAATGGTTGGGTTGAGCAGGTGGTGGAGGCAAAAGAGAGGGAGGAGAGTTGTATTGGGGCCTCCACCCCTGATGAGGTACATTCCACTGAGGTTGTGGCTGAGTGTGAGAATGAAACGAGTGAGCAGCTGGTTGAGTATGGTATTGAGGAGGATACGACCAAGGAGGGGGTGTGGACCATGAAGGATGAGCAGGGGGACCCCAAGAAGGCATCGAAGTGGCTTGATTGGGGTTGTAATAAGCATGGGATGTCCCTTGCATTCCCTTCTGGTAAGGTTTGGATCCATGTGGCCTCCTTTGGTTCATGAAGTAGAGTGGTTTAGTGGCTCCTTTAGCCCCTTGGTACATAGCTTTAAATCTGGGCAAGGAAGGGCACTGATTTGTAGGATGGTCTTCTTCACAGACAAAACACACTTATACAGAGTGTAATGGACATTCATTCCTAGGATGCTTTCTGATGCACCTAGGACAAAATATGGCCAAAGCGCTCTCAGCTTCCTCTTGCTTCTTTTGGATTTGCAAGGTATCAATTTGCATGGCAATGGTCTCTCTCATCTCGCTTTTGAAATCTTCCATATCATATTCAAACTCATTTTTAAGGAATGAACTAGATAAGGGGTTACTTGTTAAGACTTGACTTCCCCTATCTCTCTTTTTGGCTGCCCTACAATGGTTCGTAAACACAATCTTTATGTCATCATAAGGTAGTTGGTAGATGTCTCCCCCGACCAGCAAATGGAGGGTATTTAGAAGGTCTTTAGGGACTCCTTTGACTAGAAAAAACTTCAGAGATTCAGGGTCAAGTGTGCACTTGGCCCTTTTATAACTGAGTTGAAACCTCTCTTCATAGTCTTCTAAAGATTCATCACTCCCCATGGTCATTTGAAAGATTTCTTCTTTTGTATCCTTTAACCTACAGTAGTCCCGATATTTGTTGTTAAAGGCTTGCTCCATTTGAGCCCAAGTTGTGATACTGTTTCCAGGAAGCCCCATGAACCAGTGGAGTGCTGCATCATTGAGGGTAGAAGGAAAGAGTTTCAACTTTTTCTTGTCTTCTACATAGTCATAAGTTCAACAAATGAAAACAAACTCAAACAAGAAGGTATCAAGGTCTTTAGTAGTGAATCCATGGAAGTGAGGTAAGGCTGAGGGACTTATGTTTTTCATTTTTGTGTCCCCATTGGTCTCTCAAATGGGAAAGGCACCTTCTACTCTCTCCCCATTTCCTCTACTGTTTCTGTTTTCAGCCACGGTCTCAGGAGAAATGGTTTCTTGCTCTTCTTCTGTTATAGGATCTTTGTATATCTCTGGAGGTTCACCTATAGGTTCTTCTGGATCACTGCCACCAAGGAAGAGAGAATGGTGACTCAATGATGCGGTGCGGGTGTTGGGTAGGAATTTTCCTAAATTGTCTCTTTTCCTACAAGGCATGAAAGGAAGTCTCTTTTTTGCGTGATTTTTGTTTCTTTTTTCTGATTGTACCTGCAAAAATTGAACTAGATTGAACTGCAAATTGCAACTAACTAAAATCTATCTTGCTAAAATGAAAATGCAGAATTGAAATGAAAGAAGGAAAGGACTAATCTATTTTTCTGAAATGAAATTGTAGAATTGAAATGAAAGCATGAAATAGCTAATCTACGCTTGCTAAAATGAAATTGTGGAATTGAAATGAAAGCAGGAAATGTCTAATCTACACTTGCTGAAATGAAATTATGGAATTGAAATGAAATCAGGAAATGTCTAATCTACGCTTGTTGAAATGAAATTGTGGAATTGAAATGAAAGCTAGAAATGGTCTAATCTACTTTTGCAGAATTGAAATGAAATGACTACTCTATGCTTGCTGAAATAAAGTACTTTAGCAGAAGGTTGTAGTAGAAAATAGAAGAAAAGCAGTAATCACGAAATACTCTGACGCTTCCCCAACAACGGTGCCAAAAATATGGTGAGCTCCAGTATTGCAATAATGATGTTGCAACTCTTGGGACTCCCTACTTTACTTTTATCAACCCAGTAGTTCGTAACAAACTTGGAAACGACGGTGCTATATGCACAAGTACTAGCTCTTATTGTAGGCTGTCACTTGATTAGCTGGCACAAGTTCGCTAGGAGCTTAAGCCAACTTCTATGAGTTCTTAGAAGAAGGTTTTAACTGTGATGGATGAAATCTAACTCAAAATAGGCTAGTCTACTTGCAGAAAGAAGATGAAAACTGAAAGGAAACAAAAACCCTAGCAAACCCTAGTTTTACCGACTAACCCTACTTGTGCAAGAAAAGAGATGTAAGCTACAGAAATGGATGCCATTGACTATTGAAAATGTAAAATGCATGTGTTTAGGCTACTTCTGAAGGAAAATATGGAAAAATCATCCTTTTGTATTTTTGAGCAATTTCATGCAGAATTATTATACATGTGTTTTAACTATTTTTTATTGTGCAGAGGGTTATTGGCGAAAGGAAATGGAGTGGGTGCTTGCAGGAGATTGAGAAGGTGTGGAGAGGACGTAAATGGTCCCTAGCACCCTTCTAGAGATTTCCACGATGCTCATATCTAAAAAAATCGGTCGCGTGAACTTCTACAGGAGGCTGCAGGGGATCTACAGAAAATTCTACAGGAAGTTCTACAGGAATAGGCCAAAAGTGGTTTTAAGAGGGTTGATGGTGGAAAAATGGTGGGAAAGTGGAAATGAAAGGGGGATAGGGATGTTAAGGGATCTAGGACCTGGTAAATGAAGCTTAGGAGTGATGAATATGGTTGAATTTGTTCAAGGATGAAGAAAGCAATGTTGCACAAAAATGTAGAAATTATGGCAAGTTGGGAAAGTGTGGCGACTGAGGGAAAGAAATATTGAGCGAGGGACTGGAGCAGGTTGTATGATGGAGGAAGGATAGGTTGGAGTGTGTTGCAGGTGTTCTGCACAGTACTTTCCAAAACTGATCCAAGCAAAGACTAAAAAAACAGAGATTTATCTATTTTGACCTAATCTGACCTAAAAACCAGAAATGTGATGAACAAAAGTTTAGAGACAATAAATCATGCAAGAAAGCTATGGAAACTAATAAAGAACATATCTAAGCATGAAAACAAAATTTATATCAACTTTTCCAACTCAAAATCTAACACTAGCAATTGCATTGGAAGGCAAAATAGTGTTTTTGTGGCAGCAAGTGTGCCTTGGTCTCAATTCATGGTCCCAAGGAGGGAGAAAGGAGATCAAGGACTGCTTGGTAGCTTTTTTGTGGATCTTTTCTGTTATCAAACTATCAAATCAACCTATAGCATGAACAACTATCTTAATCATCAAAAACAACCTAAGTAACAAAGCAAGATTTAACCTATATAACAGAAATTATTCTATGAATGCAGTAAAAACACATAAAAGTACACAAAGGAGGTACTGGGAACTTGGGTTGGGCCCAACCACAACAGCTACAACCTCCTAAGAAAGCTCAAAGTTGGTTCAAATCTGGATTCATCTTCATTGATCAAAAAATAATAGTTACATCACAAAAACTGTCTGCAATAAGAAGCTTGAAAATGTGCTGATTATAGGGCTGCACTAAAGTGCGAAAATAGACTATCGAATGGCTAAAATACTAAGGCTTGAAGCCTTCATATTTATTCAAATGAGGACTCCTAATAGTCCTCCTTAACTTTAGGAGATTCGCTGCCCAAAACTATAGTTAATAGCCACTTCACTAGACCTGCTCGACTGCCCCTTGAAATCATCTTTGGTGGGTTGTTAAACTCCGAGCTGATGGTGGAGAACTCAAGGAAGGGGTCATTTAGTGTAGGAGACACCCCTCCTATAAATCCTCAGCCTTTTTGTTTTTAATTTGGCTGCCAATATGCTCATAAATGCCTGATCTTGTTCCAAAAATGTCCAAAAATCTGAATTAAGCACGTATTAGACTTTGTGGTAAAGTGACTATTCCCATTCACTCAATTAACATAAATATATTCAAAATCATGCATAAAACTATGGAGAATGGTGGATTAAATGAGAATAATAGGAAAAATGAGCCCGTATAGTTACCCATATTCGGGGCTCATCAGTACCTATAACATAGTAGATGATTTGGTGCAGCCTCCTCCTGTGATGTAAATTTCGGAAGTCCTCCATACATTCCTATCCCAAGAAAATTGTCTACTCTCTTCTTTAGGTGTTGTGAATCCTTCTGATGGTCATCTAATTGTCTTTAATGTTGATAAAGTGGAACATCCCTCCCTTCCTTCCTTAGTTTCATTTCAAATACTAGTCACCATAAAGAACGCCACATTCTAGCCGTGTATCATAGACGAAGGAACCTCCACATGTGTGATGACTGCTATTGTTTGGAAGCAAATTGGTTCCCCTGACATGTCCCCATCCACTATCACTCTCCATGGTTGGGACACACATCCTTCGAAACCCCTTGATTTATATCGCAACTATCCTATCATCATTACCAGCAACACTGTCTTAATTGATATTGAAGTCATTGATGCTCCATTAGAATATAACATGTTTTTGGGTCATAGTTACACCTATGCCATGTTCATTGTCACATCTTCTATCTTTCATAAGATGTGATTTCCTCACAATGGAAATATCATCACTATCGATCAATTGACTTACAGTGACCCTCAGTCTCAGACATCTCCTCAAAACACTATCTCATCGATGAATCACAATAAGACTATCACTTCCCCTGCTGATGTCTCTCCTTGAGTCTATAAATATTCCATTTTTCTTGAGTTTTATTATGACCCACCATCTACTTCTTTTGAGCCTAGATTGTCAAGTGTTTTCATGCTTCAAGCATGACGGTCCACTCAAAAGTGGTATGGTATGCCTTCACAACAGCCAACTCCTCTGAAACCTCATTCTCCTAAATCAACCCAACCTTAAGGTACAATTCCTCCAAGCTCATTTCCTTCTATTGGTATCTATCCCACTCCTTTTCAACTTAGAACCGTTCCCCGAGGTATTAACCATCCCGGAGTAGTTCCCCAAGGTCATTACCCTTCGAGTCAGATACCTTTTTATTCCCACCTCTTGGAATCTATTCTACCACCGACATGGCTACATTGATTTTACCTAAAATTACCTTGGTAATCCCAGTATGGTCCATTGATCCTCCTGAAAACACTCCTTCTAATCAATTCAAACCTTACATAGCTTTGACCTTGGTTAAACTTGTTGTTCCTACCCCTTCCTTTGCTTAATTTCCATAACAACCTCAATAGGAAGCCAATCATGTTGTAAAATTAGCTGGTGAGAGGAGCACAACATATAAATAGGAAACCAAAGACAAGGCACCCCAAACAACTCCAACTGCTCTTAAGCCTCCAAAGCCCATTCCTCCATCAGATTTGTGTGATGTTGTTGGGAATGATACTAATAATTGTCCTAATCTCACTCATATAAAAATGTGATGTCTAATAGCTTTCCTGAATCTAAGATTCCTGAGCTCCATGTCACCTTACCAAGTCAGATAAGAACAAAAAATCCTTATGCATGAATCACCCTTTTTCTTTTTGTGATAACCATTTCCATCATTCCCATCACTGTCCGCATCTCCAAGATTTTTATAATACACTTCAAGTGCTTCACGATTTATATGTCTCTCGTAGTGATTCCACTTCTCCTCTACCTACGGGTTCTACTCCCACTATTACGCCAGAACAAGCAGTTTCCCAACCCACCATTATGATTCCTCTCATAGATGTTGAGATGATAGATAGTTCCATCCACATTCTCTACCTATCATCATCCATGGGATCGATTGAATGAGAATGTCTTGATGTTTCCTATTGTGATTATGTCAAACCTTTTTCAACAAACACTTCAGTCTCAACATCGGTAGATGTAACATCTACTAGTGAGTTGTCTCCCCTTGTTGATGATGTGTATGTGAACATTGTCTCTCATGAAGATGCCTTAGGTAGCCCCTCTTCATCATTTGGTCTCTCTTCCTCCCGTCCTCCCATCTTCCATTTTGATGAAGGAATAATGGAATCCATGACCACCCCTACTTATCATTGGGATGATATGCACCATCATGTGTACTTCCTTCCACAACAAACCGATGATCAATATGTTGTGGAGTCGAACATTATCCTCACCTATTTTGGAACCCAAAAATTCACCCCCCATCTCACTCGTGATGATCAACGATGTATTCGACATCAAGCCCCTCGCTATCTCCTACTCAGTGACAATCTTTATTGTGACAATTTTGATTCTATTCATTGTCATTGTCTCACCCATGCTAAAGTTGAGAAGGTGCTCAATTCCTATCATGATAGCACTTATGTTGGTCATCTCTCTAGAATGGCCACTACCAAGAGTTCATGCATGCCAGACATTTTTCTCCTTCTCCCTTTAGCAATTTCATTGAGGAAGACAAACATTGTCCCAAATGGAAATTAAATGCCCCTAAGGCTTGAGCTCCACCTTCTCCCCTCCATATTGTAATCACAACTAGTCCTTTATGTAAATGGGCTATTGACTTTATGGAGTATCAAACCCCATATGCTAATAACCGTAAGTATATTATCGTGGTTGTCGAATATCTCACTAAATTGGTTGAAGCCATGCCCACGTTCAATAGCAATGCATCCACTACAACCTTGTTCTTCTTCAACCATGTTATCACTTGATTCGGGGTTTCAAAACAATTGGTTTCTGACCATGGCCGACTCTTTGAAGATGATATATGTCATGAGCTATCCTCACTGTCGGGTTTTGAACACCAATATTCACCATCTCATTATCCCCAAGGCAATGGCCAAGTTGAATTTGTCAAACAAATCCTCAAAACTATGCTTCAGTGGATAGTGAACAAACATAGGACCAAATGGAATCTTATGCTCTTCCCTATGTTGTGGGCCCATAGAACCTCTGTAAAAAATTCCACCAGGTTTACTCCTTTCAACCTTGTGAACAAGAGGAGGTCTTAACAATCGAGTGTGAAATCCCCTCCCTCCACCTTGTTGTTGAACTCCTCCCTGACACCCAACCTTTAGAAAAAATACTCATCATTCTTGAGAATGCCAATGAAGTCCAGCACATTGCACTAGAAACCATTGAAGCAGCTAAAAAGCTCACGAAAGCTCAGTATGACCGAAAATTCCACCCTCATGCCTTGTTCCGTTCTATGACCAAACTCATGATATCTTGGGGCATGGGAAGATTGAAACATTATGGCTAGGTCCTTCCATCATTTATGTTTGAGAAAGAGGGCATACCTTTTAGAGATTCCAGAAGGAAAAATCCTTCCTAACCCTAACATGCACTATACTTGAAGAAAGTTTACCTGTATCATTTCCCATTGAAATGCATGTAAATTTTTTCCTTCTTGCATTAATATAGCTTGCATCCTTCATCATATCATTCACTGTCTTTTGGTTTCTTTCAGATGGATGAATCATCCACACCTCATGTTTGTTATGCTGACGGTGTGAGTCACTTCTCTAAGAATCTAGCCTTGATAACTTCAGCCATTTTCACCCCTTTGTATTTGTTAGTCCACTCCAATAACATCTACATTGGATCTGACACCAATAACCAAGTTGTATATGATGTCTTGGTTTCTTAGCTAATGCCCTTGATAATCGTATCCTTCACCTTCATGTTTGTCTTGATTCCTTGATACTTGTCATGCAATTGAATGACATTTATCATGTCCGTAATCTTGTCCTATTTAGAAAATATCTACAAGTTAATATTTTGGCACATGAATTTGAATCCATTTCATTTAGTAATGTTCCTAGAGTATAAAATAACTATGTAGATACCATTACAAATAACATTCTAGATTGGAATTTATCACATGCATATACAAGAACACATCCATAACATAAACAAATGTTGAACCACAATCATAAAAAAAGATGCATAATCATATTATGTATCATAATATCCATCATACAGTGTTTGGAGTCCTCTACTCTTAATACATCCAACATTCCCATAGCATGTTCAACCAAAAAAAAAGGGGGGCCCACATGTCCCTATTCCTAATCACTATCATCTAGAGGATCTCAAGCCAATGGCTCCATTCCACCTGCCCGTATGTCTTGAACTGCCTTACCGGCCATAGCTATGCACCTCATGATACCTTGCCACTTTGAGGGAAGCCTAATGCACTCATATGTATACTAATTTTCTATGTCATTCCATTTGTGATATGTAACCCTGGTTAATAGTAAATGAAACCTACAATGGAGGTCCTCTAGTAGTGTATCACGATCCACTCTCTATCGTGATGTCAACCCTCTATGATCTGCAACTCTAGGAGATACGGCTCATCCTGCATATCCTGTCAGCCTTACTGGTGCTAAATCAGTACCACATACATGTGTTTTCTAAATATTACATGCAACCAAAATATAACAACTATTACTTACCATCAAGACCCCATGCTCATCCTGACGATAGTGGTAGATCAAGATTCCCCTGAAACTTCATTCCACTATATGGATAGTCATCTATGTATAGTGTCATCTAGTACCAATGAGAAAATAAGTCAGGTCAGAACACTCGTTTGACTCCCCCTCCTCCACCTCATTGCACTAGCTACCCCCAGTGGTGCATCTTGGGATCTTGTGGGTCCCCATTAGGGATATGCACATGTGGATAGATAGTCATGATCTTCTCAAAGAATAATGAGCACACAATTGTCCCAAATGAATAGTTATGATTGGTATGTTGCCTATATAGTCCCAGCTATTGTTTCAATGAATACAACATTATCTGGGCGCACCCATAATAGGTCCCTACCAGTACACTCTCTACAAGCATCATCCTCCTCCCAGTGATGTGATGTAATGCATGACTACCCAAGATCCACAACACTACTTCGGTTGTAGCCTATGTCTCGAGTCTCTCAGAGTCCTGAATTTGTATGGTCATACCCTTTGCACAAGTTGAAGGTACACAATGACACTCCATAAACTCCCCTATATGGCTCCCATGAGGAAACACTAGATGGATATCACCCACCATCGCCAACAGTGGAAATCCTGTCAGAACGTATATGTCCTGGATAGTGGTCTCGACCCTATGCCCCTGTATCAAAAAGACCTCCTACTCTAAATCCCAATAATACACAATCCTTGAAAATAGTGGCTCATCATCCCTCATTAATGGGTTCTACATGAACTTCAAAAACCCATACCATGCTAGAGTCCCTCTAATACTTGGCTCCCCTAAACCTCAAGACAAAGAGTATCAAAATCTCATTCTTACCCTACTAGCTTTAGATCATGACTACCTACAAAATATCATTATTTTTTGTTAGTTCAGAGTCATAAGAATACATTCCTAGTTCTTAGCTTCATCTCAATAGAGACCCCTAGGCCTATTTTTCCCTTTAGCCCAAAACATATTTTTTTCCCTAAAATCCACATTGGACCTAATTATTGGCCCAACTTTTTCATTCCAGAACACATAATAGTGTCCAAAAAGTGCATTTCGACCATATGGAATAGCAGGGGTTTCCCCTAGTAAGTTGAAACCCTAATCTGAAAGTTTATTCCACCAAAATTGATGAGTAAGGTTAGGCCAACTACCTCCATGTTATAGATCTAAATTCTAATAGTCATATTTTCCACTAAGCTCTCCTCAATATTTAGGGCCTTCTCTTGCTGCCCAATTTCTCCAACAACTCACTATGCAAAGGAATTGGATTTTGGGGAAAGAAGTACTTTTATAGCAAAAAACCTAGCTTTTCTGTGACCCATTGCGACCAAATTGTAGTTCATTTTGATGAATCATCAACATCATTTGAAATATCTCATCGAGTTCTATAACGGGTCTCCCTTTGCTTTTGGTAGTTTGATGCTCCATCAGGAAGCCATTTTTTCCATGAGGTCTCACTCTATTGCCTATTAAAATAAATTTTCTTCATGTGATTTGTCTATACTCTAGGACCACTTTACCTTTGCACTAACTGATACACGTGTCAATTTTTGTCATGAGTAACCATTTTTAGTCATGTTTTTATGGTCCCCTTTGGGCCTCCTCGCATTTATCAGCATCACCAAGTCACCCTTATTAAGAGCGTCATAGATGAGTCACCCTTGCATCTATGCAATCTCTTTCGAGTCCCCTTGAGTCCAATTATAGTGTCCCATATATATTTGTGATGCATTCATCCCATTTTTCTCATATTTGACCTCCATCTATACTGCTCCATATTTGAAAATCCATCATCTGAGTAATTGACCATCCCCTCTGGAATATCCAGTCATGGCGAATTCAACCATGCATATCATGATCTGACAAGGGAATTTTCTAGGACACCTCTCATTTTGTATCCTTCCATCATCATACTTGTTTCTAGACCATTACTGACACTACTATTACCCTCATGCCTTTGTTGAGGAATCCTCATTGCCTCACCTCTAGCAAGTCCTCTTCTATCGACATTAGCACATTTAATCCAGGAGAGTGGTTTAGAGGGTGGTGTACCTTGGTCCTAGCTTTCATTATTGTTTGGTGCTTCGAATCAAGTAAAGGAATCATGATTTCCCTTTGACTTGGTTGTTTCTTACGTTCTTGACTCCATATCATTATCACACGATTGAGAATCATACACTTGATGGTTCGATGATCCAACAAACTGTACCAATATTTCCTAGGTGTGTGAGAGATGTTCAACACCTCATGAGGGTTGGCCCTTCAGGGAGCCCCCAACATGCCTAAATGTTAGCCGATCATGTTCCAACCTTAAATGGAGTTTCAAAAATTTGATGGGTTTGGTTTTAGCCTCTTGCAACACCCATGACATGCATGTCTCATTTAGATGATTGATCCAGATCTTAAAAGCCATTTCCTATTCATCAGGGATTATTTGCCTGTGATTCCCCCTTCAACATGTTAGCTTGAGGGGCATTATGTCTCATGTATTTAGATGTTATTGTATTCAGTCTTGGCCTATGAATCTCCAAGCACATTATGTATACGAAACTCATTATAGTATTGTATCACTTTATGGCCCATTGATGCCATCATATTATTTACTATGTACGTTGTAGTTTAGTCTCACATTGTTGGGCTCATCATTATTCTTTGTACTAAGTTATCTTAGAGGGTATGGGTATGCCTCCCCCACCTCATTTGAGATCATGTGATCCAAAAGAAAAGGATACTTACACCAGCTTAGTAGGTAACACCCCCTCCATTCCTCTATCCTTCCTTGCATTGTTTCAACTCTCTCTCGCTATCTCTCTCCCCCTGACTCCCCTTTGGTGTCTCGTGGCAGTGTATCCTACAATTTATTTCGGTCATACCATTTTCTCCTAGCACTTGTACATTCGGGGAAAATCTTTTATCATCTAAAAGATGATCACCTATATATTTCTAACTTGGTGGATCGAAATACACCATGTAGGATGACTTTTATCATAGTAAAATCACTTTCGCCATAGGAAATAATTTAGGAAACCATTTTTATTAAATAATTTCTTTTTAAAATAAAAATACCACATGAGAATAATTTAATAAATCCTTATTTATTTAATTTTCTCTACAAATAATTATCAAATAATTAGTTAATAGTTGTTTCTTAATACATTAGACAAAATCACCTAGGAATAATTCAATAAATCACTCATTGGCTTAAGGGGGCTTCAACTAGTTTCAGACTTAGCTGCACTAACCAACAAAACCCTACACTACCGGGCCTTTCGGAAATAACCTGCGTAGTGTAGGTTGCAATCTCACCTGAGGTAGTATTGGGGATGCTAGAACCAGGTTTCTACATCCAAAGGACTATGTGATGTGTTTACATTACTTTTAGGGCTTTATTTCAACCTTCACAAACCCTCACCCTTAAAACTAAGAAATTACAGTGATTAACAACATATTCAAATCCTTCATTGATTGTTATAAACATTCATAACATCATATAATTAAATAGATGTACTCCTTTCATGCATCTATTAAGTACTTTCATGATAAATGACAGTAAATAGAGAGAACATACAGTAAATTGAGAAGTAAATAATAACACATAGATACACATATAATGCTCCCAAAAATCCTTTATTATGATTAGATCTTGAATTACAGACTCTTCAAACATGCGCACACAGTTGCAGTGGCCCGCGCACTCAGCTGCAAATTTAGCAAGGTCTCCGCGCACATAGTTGTGGCAGCCTTCCCCTTCGCCTGAGTACAGAAAACAGACTTATCTTACTTAGATCTTTCACCCATTGCTTTCTGTATCTTTCATTACTCTCTATGACTCCTTTTTATATCATTCTCTATTACAATACCATGGTCCACGATCCATGGGCAAGTCACAAAACAACTTAACTCCTAACAAACTAAGGGGATTTAACCTTGATAAAGCCCCTTTGAATCTTGTTGACCTACATGCTCCGCTCCTCAAAATGTGGATACTTTAAAATAATAACAAAACAATTTACAAAATTTACCCGAGGGGACCCTATCCCAACATCACTATTTATTTATTATTCCTTAATCTTATTTTTGAAATAACTATTAAACCATTATTTAATAAATATTTCAAATTCACACATTTCTTAATCCTTGTAAAGTGATTAATAAATCATTTTATTTACTAATTACTTCAACCATTTTCTAAATAAAGATATTTGACCATTTTGAATATATTTTCCCTCTCCAACAAATATAATAAAGTATTCCTAACAATTAGATGTTAATTTGGTCAATAATACTTTATTATTTTCCAATTTCTAATCTAACCCAACCCTTTGCTATAAATAAGATGGTTTTCCATTCATTTTTCACCATGATCATTATCATCATCACCATTATCATCTCATGTCATTTGAGTTGCCACTTAAGTTCTATCTTTGATTCGGGTGTTCGACATATTGAAAGAGAGAAACAAATCATTGAAGCAAATGGGCATCAAAGGACCCATCCCACAGAGGGGGATTTATAGACCCATGTTGTAAACCTTCTTCATGAGGTGTTATTAATAAAATATTATTCATTTAAAGTCTTATTCTATTGGGTTATTACATTGGTTATTTTTGTTGCTTTTTGTTTTAGATTGCACATGATATTTTTGCTACAAGCTTTTCTTCTTTTGTCATTTTAGATCTAAATAGTAAACAACCACATTTTGTTGTTAGGGTCACTTGTCACCAGTGATTTAAATGAATTATTTTTTGTACACTTTCTAAGAATTTTCATACCAACATCATATCTCTAGATAATTAGCCTTGGGAGCAGTTTCATCGTCGTTCCTCAGTCTCCTTTTAAATAGCTAAGCACAAATTCTTCATAAATATTGTCATTTGATTGGTGTCATATTATACCTTACCCCTTTATGATTTTTCCCAAGTTATATTCAGAAGGAAACTTATGTATCAGATCCAAAACAATTCTAATTAACATATCGATCAAAATAGGTGTCGTGGAAAACATACATATTGGAGTGGAATGCACTCCCGAGGAGATTGCTAGCTTCACCTACCTCCTTAAATAATTCCAAGAGTTTTTGTTTAGTCTTATGAATAAATTCTTAGTAGAGATGCATATATCATTGAGCATGATATGAATACATATGTTGATGCCAAGCCCATCTGGTAAAGGTTCAAACTTCTCCACCCTTGCAATTCAACTGTCATCAAGGCAGGAATTGAAAAATTGCTAAGAGTTGGTTTCATAAACCCTGTACCTTTGAAAAAATGCATGTCTAATGTCATTCATGTCAATAAGAAACAAGGAGTCATTTGTGCATGCATCAATTACTGATATTTGAGCATTGATTTTCCAAAAGATAATTATCTGGCACCCTTCAATGACCATATTATTGGAAATTGTGCTAGATGTGAAGGCTTTTTTCTTTATAGATAGTTTCTCCAGATACAATCATATCGCTATTAAACGATCATATTAGCATAATACTTCCTTTATATTTCCTTGGGGCACATTCGCTTACCAAGAGCTTCCTTTTGGCCTTAAGAATGTGGATCCACTTTTCGTAGGGCCATAGACTATGCCTTTCATGATATGAGATAGATTTTTTAGGGCTATATTGATGACCTTCCTAATCATTCCAAAATTCATGCCTATCAGCTAGCAAATATTTAAGCCATTTTTCTTAGGTGTCATTTATAGAACACCCATCTAAATCCACACAAGTGTTTTATTTATCGAGTATGGGTGTTTGCTTTGTTTCATCATCTTTAAACACAAGATAAAGGTTGATCCTATTAAGGTTAACGAAATTATTCAATTTTTTCGCTCCTTAATTGATTCTCCAACCGAAACTTTTGCAAGGGAAGGGGAACTTATGTTGTTTTATGATCAACTATGCCGAAATCACGAAAGGTTTCACGTGCTTGTTGAGGAAAGGAGTTCCTTTATTCTGGGAAAATAAAACTCAAAGATCATTTGATGGCTTGAAAAAGGCTTTGACTTCTGCCCCATGAGTGAGTCCTCTCTACTACACTCACGAAGTTTAGCTATATCTCATGGCTTCACCATATTCTATAGGCATGACCGTCATTCAAAAATATAACAATAATTGTGAAAATCTGATCTAATACCTCTCCAAAGCCCTGGCTTGGACAAAACTCGTGTATTCAGATGTGGATAAAATATCGTTGGAAAGAGTATTTGTTTTCAACTACTTTTGGTATTACATACTCCTACACCAAATTGCTATTATCTCTTTGGAGAACGCCATGAGACATATTCTGTCTCATCAAATCATTAGATCACAGCATTAAAAATGGGTAGTTATACTCCAAGAATTTGACCTGGTCGTCAACGCTGTAAAACTGAAGATATCTTTAGTTTTGACTGAGTTATGGTCAGATCTTCCTTGAGTCAACATAGATGAAGTAGTCCATGATCCTATTCCATATGAATAAGGTTATTTGATCGAATCTTTTGACCCATGGTTTGGAGATATCCTTGAGTATATTAAGACCAAACATTTCCACCAACACCTGTATAAATACCACCGTCATCATATTTTCCTCCACGTGAAACATTATTTAGTTGTTAATGATACATTATATTTCCATGGTGTTGATTTTACTCTTCGACATTGCCTTATGCATGAGGAAGAAGAACATGTCTTAAATAGTTTCCATTCTAGGGCATGGAACAATCATATTTTGGGCATGGCTATTGCCAAAAAAATCTTGTGTGTTGGATATTATTTCAGAACTCTACTTAAAGACTATATAACTGCAGTTGAACAGTATAACCCTTTTCAAAAAATTTCAAATAAAATTTGCACGCCTCATGCCCCTCTTCACCTGGTAGTTACTGTTGGTCCCTTTTCTAAATGGGGTATTAACTCCATCACTTGTAATCCCACTTCCACTAAATGTCACGGTTACATCATTTTTGTCATAAACTACTTCACCAAGTGGGTTGAAGCCATTCCTACTTTTAGAGACAATGGAGAAAATGTCACCCTATTCCTCTTTAATCATGTCATTTTCTAGTTCAGTGTGCCTCGCAATATCATCACACAACATGGATCACATTTCAAAAATCACATGATGTTTGAGTTGACTACTATGTTTGGTTTTTTCCAAGACCTCATATTACTACTACCCCTAGGCTAATGGTCAAGTGAAATCCATCAATGGGATCCTCAAAACCATGATATGGTAGCTAGTAGGTAACCACAAAATTAGCTGGCATATAATGTTATATTCTACACTTTGGGCATACCAAAACTCATTCAAGATTGCTACAGACTTCACACCTTTCGAACTTGTCAATAGCCTAGAAGTAGTCGACCTTCCTATCAACTGCCAATTCCATCATTGAAACTTTTCATTGAATTCTTGTCCAACACCTTTGCTAAAGATGAACATTGGTTGCCACTTCATCAATTTGATGAAACTCCTCGAGATGTTGCAATAGCTCTCGAAGCTCACAAGAGACTAGTTAAAGCCTAGTATGAAAAATGTTTCAAGCCTCACTCTTTCCAAGAGGGTGATCTTGTTCTAGTTTATGACCAAAAGAATGACCCCTTAGGGATAGGAATTCTTCAACCAACGTGGCTTGGTTGTTGTGGGGAAAAGTATCCGATGCGGATGACACTAACCCTTCTAAAGGTGACAGTCTTTAGCAACAACTGAATGATAAAGTTTTCATGTTCCACTTTATGAAAGTACAGAGAAAATAGTAAGAAGGTCAACCAACCTGGTGTCTTGCGCTTAGTCGATCCTTGTCCTTCTCTCTTTGTATCCTGCTCCCAGCTCTTTGCTCTCCTAGCCGATCCAGCTACATACAGATCCTGCACAAAACAAGAGAGCGAACTACAAGATACATGTACTCATAACTGAAGCATGGATTAGGGTGCATCAAATATACATGTAAACACAAAGCATCTATGTAAAACAAGTATATAGGAGAACATGCAAACTTTATTGATAGAAAGTAACAGGGTTCCAGAGGAAGTTACAACCAATGATGTTGGATCCAATCCAGCAGCACTTCCTCGGCAGCAAGAACTCTCCTCTTCACCTCTAGTAAAACAATCACCCAATAATCCTGGCGGTATACCAACAGCACCTCCTTGCTTATACAAAATTCCAGCCTCCCTAGACCTCATAGAAGAGCTCTATATATAGGAGGGAAGAGGAAAGGATGAGTCAGCTGGAGGCTGGCATATAGCTGACTAGTGTCCTCTCCATCTTCAGTTAATCTTCAGTTCGTGTGTCCACTTGGAGATCCTTGCTTACACATGGTGATCAAGTACCTCTTACTCATCACAGGGCGAATCTCATGAACCAAGTGTCATTTTGGAAGCTTCCTGGGCAATTGACACCTTGCAGGATGACTGTGCCACTTGGCCAATCTCGCCCAGCGCAGGTAGCCTTCATTGTTTTTGACTTCCAGCGCAGGTACAGAGTGGGACAGTTGCAATACAGCGCAAATGCTTAGTTAAGCAGCTGACATGATCCAAAATAAGCCTGTTTTGAAGTGTTTTCAGGTGGAGAACTGATTGGAAGTGCTGTTGTTTGATGACCTTGTTCTTTTAGGGGTAAGAACAACATATTTAGGGACTGAGGATCCCTGTAATTATTGACATTCCATGCTCCTTGACGCGAGGCACAAAAATGTCTATAACAGTTGCCCCCTAAAGTATGAGGCCGTTTATCGGGTGAAATGCTTTAGCTAGAGGATCCGAAGTTCGTTCCAGTGCTGAGGAGAGTGCCCTGTAATACAATACAATACAATACATTATTTTTCATTCATCATTATTCTCATGATCTAGCTGAGGCGGGCATTCACATGCTCAGCTTTCTATAAATACATTTTGGTACATATGACAGACGATCGTCTGAAGATAGACTGATAATTTTCTGTTGAAACTATCATCCTTTGAATAGGATGATCGTCTGCTGCAATGATGTACATGGAAAATGTTTTTATATTTCCTGAATATATATCGCAGCCCGGATGGATGAAACTAGATCCGGGGTCTTCAAACTCGTTCGATCTTCACTCTAAGTACAAGTCGATCCATGTGAGAATTGCGCTGAAGTCGAACATGGAAAGACATCGCTTGATTACCGGTCAATAATGAAAACCGTTAACAAGCGCGAGAGGGATCACCAATAATGACGATGACCCTCAAGGTACTGCAGTACAATTCACGTGGCGTGAAAAAGGACTTGGCGTCGAACGCCACGCAAAATCTTCTGGTCGAAGGTCATTGATGTATACCTGTCGCCGGAAGTGAGAAACTTGCCATTGAGGCATGCAAGCTTCAAAGTACTGATGGGGGTGTTCCTAGATCAACTTCTTGGATAATGAGCTGAAGTCGACAAGAAGCGATCCGTCAAAGGAGGGCCTTAATGAATCCCACATCAATGACACGGAACGGAGCTAATGACTTTAGTGGAGGTGAAAACAAACTGTGAAATATGATTCAGGGTGGCGATCATGAATGGATGAAGGATAATGTATGGTAGTGGATGGGACACGGTTGACACTTCCAGAATGACCCCTCTTGAACATATAACGACACTGATGCGATGGATCGGTAGCATTACCCCAAATGTGGATGGTGTGGCGAGGACCATGGTGATGAGACCGGTTAATGAAACAACCCAACCCGATAAGGTACGGAGGAAAAGTGTCATGTCCAAGAGTGACTTGCTACCTTTAAACTTTGATGTTCTCCCAATTTTTCCCCAGTCATTTCTGACCAGTACCTCTTTATTTTTGTCAAGCTTGAGGAGGATAACATATGCTTGTTCTATAACCTGCCCTTCGGGCAAGCCCATTGCTATGATTTAACGAGCCTAGCGATAGGGAAACTCGTTCTCGTCTAAAGACAAGTTTGTCGCTATTTAATCATTTTAACGAGTCTAACGACAAAGAAAACTCGGTCCTTTTCATTTTTAGAGAGTCTAAAAAGGTACAAAAAGTTAACTCCATAATTCCTTTTTCGTCAGCAAATCCCTTAAGTCCGAAAAAGTATAAAACAATACAGAAGGGATGGCTGTTCGGTACTTTTAACGAGCCGAACAAGACAAGCGCTCGATCCTTTTGTGCAATAATCCCTCAGGTCCAAAAAGATTAAAATTTAGAGGAGGGATAGCGTTCCGGTTATTTAACGAGCTGGAAGGCCAAAACTCGGCAAACTTTTCATATTTTACGAGTCAGTGAAAAGAGCTGAAAGAAGACTCGTCTTTTGAGGAACGAGTGATAAACAGGGATAGCTACAGATTCCAGGTACAGGTTGGAATTTTCCAATCACGGCAGTGTCACAAGGATGGCTAAGTGAAATCACTCTTCGCAGTTGTTCCTCAAAATGGGTAAACAAACATATGGAGATGAACGATTGACCAAATGAACGGATGGAGGTGAGACTGCAAGAACACGACCAAGGGCTTTTATGGCAGATGAGGTTACATACACAATGGTTATTTACCGGGATGGGTTCATTTTTTAATGAGCTTGAATGCGCCAAAACACTGCTCAATCTTATGTTTATTTTTTAACGAGCATGAACTATGTGCTAAAACTGCTCGGTTTTATGCATGCCCCCAGCATCATAATGACACATGTCAAAGGAGGGTGCCCCCCAAGCTTCATTGCAATCAACTCGGTGGTTGGAATGAAGGTTTACCTTTGAATTTTGAAAAGGGGATTTGTTTCATTTTTTTAATGAGGTTGACATAATAGAAGAACTATCCTCATGACTCCTTGTTTCATTTTTTAACGAGGTTGACACGAGATAAGAACCGTCCTCGGGGCTCACTGTATTTACAGTATTTCCATTAGGGCGATGATCCATGCTGACAAAATGTTTAGGAATCTTCCGAATCCATTAGATATAGAAGATTTCATATTGTAGGTTTCCACTGTGGCCACTTCCGCCAGATTTCTTGCAGGCGGTAGGGCAAAAGTACCCATTAAGGTAGGGTCTTTTAGGAGACCTACTCCAATATTTTGAAGCGAATGATTGCTTCCATGGATCATTGGAATGCTTCCCGTAACTTGTGAACTGTCGGGGAGGAAAGTTTGTTGGTCGACGACTGTAATTTTTCCTTGAAAAGGAAATACAATCCTCCTGAAGTAGGTCGACACAACTGCGGCCATGGCATATATCCAAGACCTTCCCAGTAGGATGTTGTAATCGAGATTTCCGTCGATTACCTCAACATCAACTTCTATTGTTTTGCCCCCCAGTTCAACTTGCAAGTTACTTAGAATCCCGTATGGAGTATATGATCGTCCATCAAATGCTTTTAATGTCGTCGACGATTTCGACAAGGGTGGTGAGCCTAAATTTTTCCAGCAACTCATCGACATAAGACATGTAGATGCCCCCTCATCAATAATTGCTCGATGAACAATTTTGTTGAGGGCTTTCACTTTAATAAGGAAAGCTTGTTGAGCTGGTAACTGAGGGTCATATCCTTTATGATCAAAGGCCACAAGATTGGAATCCATTGGGCCAATCCCACCTATTGCTGATAATAAAGCTTGCTCTTGGGAGGTGCAATTTTGCATTACCTCAGGTGTCGACATAGCAGACGATGATTGAGCCAGGTCCTCTATTATATTATAATCCTGTGTTACTTTTGCACGAGGATTAAATGTCGATTTGTGTACTACTCCCTTTGGCGAGTTTATTATTGGCTTAGGAACGATGGGCGGCACAACTTCGTTCAAAGTTGTTGTCGAACTACTAGGTTGTTTATCAGCCTTGTTATTCGACCGATGTGGATTCTGGTAACCTTTATCCTTTGTCAAAGCATTATTCTGCTGCTTTGAGGTAGACAACATAAGCACTTGGGATCGGGAAGCATTTTGATTAGCAACCATATTTTGACCTGGATTAGGAAACGGATCAGTCAGTACTGCTGGGGTTTTTGAACTCTTGAAGAGTTTCTTAACTTCAGCTATATGTGGACAATCTTTCGTCCAATGATCCTCATCGCATATATGACACCCTGTCGGGGGTCTCCCTTTCCTTTTCTTTATCTTCTTGCCCCCTGGTTGTTTCAGTTGTTTGCCCTTGTCGGTCGACATGGCATTTACTTCTGAGGTAAGAAGTCGCTCATTTGCATTTTGACTAGAAATTTTGCGTTTGCCAGTCACGCCATTACTGGTGTGAGAGTTAGTATTCGATCCAGGAGGGGGAGGAATTGAAAATTCAGGTCTAGGGGCGTCAGGTATTTTGTCGTAGAGCGTGCTCGACTGAGTATATACTAAGTCTAAATATTGAGCACGAGCAATGACTTGCTCCTCTGTTACGACTCCCCCTTTGGCCACATCTTCCGTTATAGCAGGAAGTAGCGACTTTATAAACCACTCAGCTAATAGATGATCTGGAACATAAGTTTTCACCATTCTGCGACGACGACGCCACTCATGTATATGATCAGATATGTGAGTGGCTGTTGTCTGTTTGAAGTTGGTAAGGAGTTCTGTTCCTGTTTCATACCTTATCGGTAATTGAAAATGGGTTAAGAAAGTCGTGGCTAGGGAGCTGAAATTGTCGAAAGAGGCTCTTGGCAATTCAATGTACCATTTAGCCGCTGGACCTGTCAATGTCCTCTGGAAGAGGCGAAGTCTTATCGAATCATCATTCAGGGTGTTTGATGAACACCATAGATGGAATGTCATCACATGATTCGATGGATCTTCACCAGGATTTCCATTAAATTTAGGAATGTCTGATGGAAGTTTGTGTGGAATCGCTGGCCACCAAGGGGCATAAGCAATTGGATCATTCGTCAGCCGGTTTAGATCTGGTAATTCTAGAGTTGCTACAAAGGGCAACTGTTGGTTCAGGTTAGGCGAAGCATATCCAGGATAAGATGGTATCGCCTGAGCAATGGGTCTTTGCAGACCAGCATTATGCTGACAACTTTGACAAGGTTGATGGGTGTAACCATTATAGTATGGTTGCCCATTACTTACAAAGACTTGTTGCCCAGGTCCTTGATATGATTGCTGGAAAGGCGGTTGTTGAGATTGAAGCAACTCTGGTTGTTGGACCATTTGCTGTTGACCAGTACCGGATGATTGACCAGGATGAGGAGTCACAGTACTTGTTTGGGCCTGAGTCGCTCCAGATAAGGAGGCACTACCCTGAGATTGTGATTGAGTCGCTGAGCCAAGAGGTTGTTGTGTTACAACAGGTAACGCTTGTACTTGCGACACATTCGCCATAGCAGGTGTGGTGGTAATATTCGACACAGGGTGGACTGGTTGCATAGAATATACAACTCCTGGTTGTTGAGGCAGTATTGGTACCCAACTGTTGGATGTAATTCCAGTTTGACCTGAACTTTGTTGTGAACTCACGGATGGGCATCCTCCCGGAGGAGGTAATGAAAAGGCATACTGCCCCCCATATGGTATCAATCCGGAACTCAAGGGGATCGATTGCCCAGGTTGACCTCCAAATGGATCAATTTGGCGAGTTTCAACATAAGAAATACCAGATGATAATCCGGACGAAGAAATAGGAACTAACCATGTCATCGTCCCTGATGGGACTCCGGCTTGTTGTTGACAACTTGCCGGGACAGATGGTATACCAGCGAACATCGTTGGAGTAGCAGTAGAAGCCTCTACTGCTGCTGTGTCGGACGACACAATCCTAGATGTCGACGGTTGTTCAGACATATCTAGTCTATCCAAAAGATTTCTTAGAGATTCTACAGGAACTTCCACTCGTGGTGGACTAACTTCGAAGATCAACGCGGGAAGGGTGATGATTATTCCGCTTAAAATAAATTTTATTAACGACGCTTTTAGACACAAACTTGCTTTTTCATGTTTTAAGAGTCGAGAAAAAGCTAAAGATGACTCTAGTCGCCTTCGATGTATTAACGAGCCCGAAGTGACAAATGCTCGGTTGGACTTTTTCAGTTATAGAGTTTGAAAAAGACCAAAAGAAACTGCTCTGGAGATCTAGGCAGAGGGTGTGCCAAACCTTTCGCGAAACCACAGAATACGTTTTACGGTACGGGTGGTCGATCTTCGTGAATGCTGTGTTCACTGCATCGCGATCAGTAGGGCGGCCGACACGGTTTCCTAAGGATAAAGGATAAATGCCTATAGGGGTCTCCCAATATATACGCGACGGTACGTGGGAGCACAAGTCCGTATTAGTGCCACCGACTCTCAGGAGGAATCACCCACCTTCGTAGAGATCGACAGTCACTACGTTTAACGACGCCGGAACACGTCTCTACCTAGACCTCTAGATGTTTGCGTTATGTTACAAAGCGTTGTTATGTAAATTGAGTTTATTTTAATGTTGATCTTGCTTAACAGTTTGTCTTTCAGGATCACCACGAGATGTATTGGTACAAATTCCTAAATGCAGCTAAAATGATAAGCAAGCTTTACAATCTTTTTAGCTTTGAAAATCCTAGCTACTGAAGGGAGAGAAAAACAATATCTTTCCACACAGAGCACAAAGCACAAACTAATGCACTTTCTCCTAGATCAGACACCCAAACTTATCAAAAATGCAAATGCAAGATGCATGTATTTCTTTTCTTTTCCTTTAATGTTGATGCTAACAAAAGGAAAACTGTTGTATGACTTTCGAATTCAATTTGAAGTGTAAACAAACAAGTATTGTATAAATGAAAAGACGCTTTACAGGTACTTGTTTTACACTAAAAATGTATGAATTCAAACCATAAAGCAAAAAACAAACCAACTCAAACAGCCATGAATAGTAATAACACTAACTCATAAGATCGCAAAGATACTTTTACAGCTCAGGATCTAAGAGGCCACAGCTACTAGGTTCGCTTTTCACAAAGGGAAATTGTAACTGAAACAAGAAATACTGAAAGAACGTTTACAATTTCATCACACAACTGAGGCAGAATAAAGTCAAGGAGAAGTGGTTTACAGCAAGTACAATAACCAGCAAGCAATCAGCCAAAAACAAGTGCAAACAGGGCCAAGACACAAAAGGAAGACTGAGCAAGACAAGGGCTAACTGGACCAGCGCAGGTTCTAGTCTGCCAATCTCACTCTCAGCGCAGTTCCCGAAGGGAGCACATGCGCTGTAATGCAGACTGCCTGTGGACAGCCTGCACTGACTTGCGAGAGTTACGTCTACTAAGAATTCCGGGTCATAAAAAGCTCAAAAATGCACTGTATTTGCTGAAATAAAAAGCTATAGGTCAAGTACAGGCTAAGGGATGATCAAGAGGATAAAGATCTATCACAAAGAGTAAAGATTCATCTGTAGATTAGCTCTTTAAATCTTGAATTTGCTCAGCAAAGGAGCAAGAGTAGCAGTCCCTCTACTTCGCTCTTGATATAGTCAAAAGCTTTTCGATTTGGTACTCTTTTCTTCAAGAAATGAATAGCAAAATACTACAAACAACAACAAGATACTAGGGTCCCCAGCGGAGTCGCCAGTTTGTTGTGGGGAAAAGTATCTGATGCGGATGACACTAACCCTTCTAAAGGTGACAGTCTTTAGCAACAACTGAATGATAAAGTTTTCATGTTCCACTTTATGAAAGTACAGAGAAAATAGTAAGAAGGTCAACCAACCTGGTGTCTTGCGCTTAGTCGATCCTTGTCCTTCTCTCTTTGTATCCTCCTCCTAGCTCTTTGCTCTCCTAGCCGATCCAGCTACATACAGATCCTGCACAAAACAAGAGAGCGAACTACAAGATACATGTACTCATAACTGAAGCATGGATTAGGGTGCATCAAATATACATGTAAACACAAAGCATCTATGTAAAACAAGTATATAGGAGAACATGCAAACTTTATTGATAGAAAGTAACAGGGTTCCAGAGGAAGTTACAACCAATGATGTTGGATCCAATCCAGCAGCACTTCCTCGGCAGCAAGAACTCTCCTCTTCACCTCTAGTAAAACAATCACCCAATAATCCCGGCGGTATACCAACGGCACCTCCTTGCTTATACAAAATTCCAGCCTCCCTAGACCTCATAGAAGAGCTCTATATATAGGAGGGAAGAGGAAAGGATGAGTCAGCTGGAGGCTGGCATATAGCTGACTAGTGTCCTCTCCATCTTCAGTTAATCTTCAGTTCGTGTGTCCACTTGGAGACCCTTGCTTACACATGGTGATCAAGTACCTCTTACTCATCACAGGGCGAATCTCATGAACCAAGTGTCATTTTGGAAGCTTCCTGGGCAATTGACACCTTGCAGGATGACTGTGCCACTTGGCCAATCTTGCCCAGCGCAGGTAGCCTTCATTGTTTTTGACTTCCAGTGCAGGTACAGAGTGGGACAGTTGCAATACAGCGCAGATGCTCAGTTAAGCAGCTGACATGATCCAAAATAAGCCTGTTTTGAAGTGTTTTCAGGTGGAGAACTGATTGGAAGTGCTGTTGTTTGATGACCTTGTTCTTTTAGGGGTAAGAACAACATATTTAGGGACTGAGGATCCCTGTAATTATTGACATTCCATGCTCCTTGACGCGAGGTACAAAAATGTCTATAACATTGGTCCTTTTAACATAACTTGACTCCTTCCCAAAGTGGGCTATAAACTTATAGATTTCCATGGAAATCCACTCATTGAGCTCCACAATGGGTTCTATCTGAAACTTTATTATTCTTAACATCCCACTAGCATATTATTTGTAACATTATGTATAATGTTTTGTCTCTTTTGGAGCGCTGATTTTATTTTCCTTGTTTTTGGTTAAAAAAATTTATTTGTCTCATGCTTGTCTCTTTTACAGATATGTCATCATTACCTGTATCATACCTTTGATATGCAAATAGTTCCATTCATCACACTCAACATATTATGTTAGTTGCCTAGGTTCATTATAAACTTACCTCTGACCTACTTAGCTCTTATGGAGTCTTCCTTGGTTAGGCTACTAATAATTTTTTTGAGTACATTGTGGTTATCCAACTCCTTTCAGAGGTTATTTGTCTCATATTTCACACTTAGTTGTCCGATTAGACTCTGAATTGGTGGTTATACATATAAATAATCATTATCACATTCGTAATCCAATATAGCTTTGTCAACTTTTAATGGTTTGTATTTTGGAATAAAATTGTGAGTTTATTACTTATGGACATGCTCCAAGAACATCTAATGCATTAGTTGATTTGTTAGAAAATTATGTGTTAGATTGGAATTTGTCACATTTAATATAGTTACAAGCATGTGTGTTCATTTCCATTAAAAATTACATAAGAAAAATCAAATAACCACAACTGCCAAAACTTGGGTGTTTTAGACAAACTTGTTGCTATAGAGCCCAACATAACACCCTAAGACTTCAAATATATCCTCTAATCTTGTTGAGCTTGTTCATCATGGTAGCACAACACTACTATGATATCCTACTAAGTGGTACCAAAAATCTCTCTTGTGCACCCATTGCATGCCTTTGTAGATGAATATGTATCTCCCTCATAGGAAGAGGAGGAACACCCATAGAAAGTCTCTCAGGGTTCCTGGAAACCTCCTGTAGGATCTACATAACATATCCCTCTTTATCAGTTGTTGCATCCCATGCAATTGCTTCATCCCATAGGATGAACAGGTCCTAAATCTGTGTCATGGCAAAACTTTGTGTCTGTGTTTTGCATCGAAACAAAAACTTGCACGAATTTAAAAAACCAAAAAACCTTTTGCACTGATCTATATTCTTAAGTAATTGCCCTTAGTGAGTACCCACTAAGAGTATTAGTTCCATATCCCCTGTGTAGTTCATCCGTGCATATGGGAGATCTTCAATCATAAGGATTTGTGTCCGGAACTGTGGAAATATGTCTACATCAAAATATCATGCAACTAGTCCCAATATTGTTTGATAAATCAATAAAGTCCATATATATGCTTGGCTCTATGGGGCCACCCACTAGTAGACTCACCCACAACCTCATTATTGACACTCTCTATAGGAAGAATGAGACAATCAATGTACAATGGCCAAACTCTTGTTGGGCCCTGACTTTACACACTCTCAATTCTTCTTTAACATGCATGAGAAGACTCTCACACTAGTCAACCACCTATGGTTGTATGCAATCTAGTGCTACAATCTTCTGGGATTTAGTGTCTACATGCTGAATTTCTTCCCCTGTTAATCGAAAAATTATCCACAGAATAGACATGAATGGTCTCTTTCAAAAAAATTTGGTCACAATTTTGTTGTCAACCTTTGGTGTGCCTAGTCTACAAAACCAAACAATCCAATCACCTATGGCTCTGAGATCAACCCTTTCTTCTACCGTGTTACCTTGTGCACCTATGCTTGACAAACCAATGAGGAAGTATATATCATAGTTTTGAATTCTAAGCTCATGATCCCCCACTTTGAACATCCCTTGTTATTAATCCCACATTTGAATGATTATGTAAAATAGCTCTTTTTTGGCCTTCATTAGATCAACCCAATCATATTTCAACAAGTCACACCTTCATAGAGATACCATTCATGCTAGATCATTAATATTTTGCAACTCGACCTCTATATGGACTGTCTCCCATCATAGATTCATTTTCTCAGTGTTCACATACACAATAACCCTCTTAGATTAGTATTCACTACATTTAGCCATCTCTCGATGGAGAAATAAGTTGTTTCTTTTATTGTTGTCACACTAACGCAGGTTTTAATTGCATAACAATGAGTTATAATGTGCCTTTGCCTTGTGGGAAATGTGTTATAACTCAAGTCTTCCTAGAGAAACCTGTGTTACCCAGCTAGTGAACCTAGAGTCTATTTAAAAATGCAATTTCATGTTGAAAATAATTATAAAAGGAATTAATGAAAAGTGTAGATTCCGATCTCTTACCTGCAAAATACAATATCTAAATTCGTTTCTCTGATTGGGAAAAATCGCTTTGGAAGATATACTACCTTTCAGCTCTAAAATATCTTCACAACTAAAATTACGCAGATGAGGTGTTCTAAAACTTGTTTATAGATTTGGATGTATGAATAAAACCTTAATTTTGTCATTTTAATGAAAATTTTCCTCAATTTTCTTGCTATCAATTCTTGTAACTAATTTTGCAATATGTTTTTTATATTTTGATGTTGTTTTAACTGTTTTTTTCAATAGATTGACAATTGCATGTCCAAAAAAGCCTTATTTTTATGGTCTTTCTCTCGCTGATAGAACTAATTAACCTCAAGTTAACTACTTTGGGATCACCAAACTCCCACAAAGAAGATTTGAGCCATTGTTTTTCTATCTTATTCTCACTCCCTAAAATAAGAAAAATACCATGACTTGTCTTTGTTTGACTCTTTTCAAATTTTACAAAGATTATCAAGTTCACTTTGTTCCCCTCATACTCATAATAAGATGAGGCAAATGTCTATTATGAATAGTTTTATCACTTTATTTGGACTCAATGGACTAACTACAGAAAATGAATTCTGGTGGGTACACTATTAAATCATTTTCACACCTAGTCACCAATCATAACAAAGATACCCCATGGACTCTTCTTTAAGCTCTTTCTCGAGTCTCTAAATTTCAAAAGACCATTGAATTCACCCTTTTTTGATTCGTTAAACCTAAGAAAATTTGGAAACAAATGGAAGAAAGCATGGATTTTACTATCTATATTAGTCAAAAAATTTGGTAGGAGTGCATTTTCCATCCCTTGAACATGGAACTACCCAACATATTCACCCTTTCTTACCTACATTGTGAACCCTACCACATTATGAGTCCTCTTGTGCTACCCTAATTTACCTACATATTCATGTCCTACTCCTCTTGGATTTCTTGAGTCTAAGTTGCCTAGTCTCCTTAGTGTCATGCCTTCTATTGTTTAAGGGATCATCTTTTCTCTATTGACCTTATCAACCATTCAATAATATGCCCTATTTCCCTCAGTCAATTCATCCTAGTATTCTACAGTATCTCTAAAATTCATCATTTTTGTCCCATTTCACATCAATTGATGTAAGACTCTGTTGGGATGGGATCCCTTAGCATCAATTTTGGAGCAAAAGCTGAAGTTTTGTTGTCTAAAATGTAAAGTCTCCAGAAGTTGTGGTCGTGGAGCATGTAGATAGTTAAAGTGTCATAAAGGGCTTTATCCTTCTCTTATGCAGGTTGACTCGGCTTTTGAATACCTACCCATGGTCTGCGGACCATGGGATTGTATAAATAGGTGTGTCTTAGAGAGTCTAATGCATATTACAGATGACGAAGATGAATTTAATGGGTCAGTAAGAGTAAGAGCGAAGAAGTATTAGAGTAGAAGGAAGGCTCTATAGATGTGCACACAGAGGCCTAGAGTAGAGTATGCAGCTGAATGCACGTGAACCCCTGCAGCTGAGTGCACAGGGAAGTTTTGAGTCTGTAAGATTGAACTGATTATCAATAAAGAAGATTTTGCAGAAATAATTGTGTTATCTCTTTACTTTGTTTATATGAATGTGCCTTATGTTATAATGGGTTATGAAATAATGATGTATTGATGCGCAACTTCACACGACTTATATTGTTATATGATATCAATTATTGTTAACTGTTTACATGAAGATAATCTTGTTGTATGTTGAAGTTATCAAACACTTAAGCTAATCTGAATAGTTACTGGCTATACGTAATATTTGATGTGCGTAAGTGGTGGATTCACCTACTCAGGGTCCGCGAAAGACACTCGTAAGCGTTCGTAGAGGTATAGAAGCTGACTAAGGGGACTTATATCGATAGGCCCTAAAGGATTATCAATTTGCACGAAGGCAGAATTAGGGCATAAAAAGAGATCACGCTCATCTTTGGGTGTAGAAACTTGGCTCCAGCATCCCCCCATACTATTATGGGTGAGACTTCAGTCTATGCTCCATAGGTTGATGCCAAAAGGGCTAGTAGTGTAGGGATTCTTTTGGCTAAAATAACTCTAAACCTTGGTCAGGACCTAGTAAGCCAACAAATGGTTCCATTGTCAGGACCAGGATCTGCATAAATAAATGTGTGATGTTGAATCATTGGAATCCAACAAAGAAAGAAATTGAGGATTGGTTGGATAGAAATATCCATGAATTTTCAGCGCAAGAGAATAGGAATCCGTAGTTGATGAAAGAATAGTGGTTGGACAGATAGTTTTACATAGAAATACATGAGATCTTCTTCTTCACCTTCCTGGTCGAACTATACGAGTGGATCGCTAAATTGGCAGACGACCAAGCAAGGTGGAGGATTGACAGTCTAATAGTGTGGACCCTGGAGCTAGTGCAGAGATTGGAAGCTTCTGAAGATAAGTTTGTGCATGTTGTTAATCACGGGCTTGATCGAGTCATAGGAAGATTCGTGACAAAATTCGCGGTCAATACCTCAGTCAACTACAGTGAAGCAGAGGGACATTTTTTTAAGGGACCACGAGGTAAGTATTTGAGATCTTTGAATACTTGGATTAAGATACTCTTGTGTGAAAAGTGGGTTATGCCATTACCTTGATGTTTGGAGCTATGCGAAGTGGAAATTTATTTAGGGATAGAGGGAGAAAAAGCACTAAATATAGTTGTTGATTGAGCCTCCTCTGAGTGACGATGAGGGAGTAGCATAGGCTTCATCGCAGAGTGCTATCCAGTTAATAAGGCAAGGGTTTCCATGAATACCTCATCCATCCACACAACCTCGACCTTCACCTCCACACCCTACACCTTCGCTCACACCACCACCATATCCGCCACCATTCAATATGTCGAATACAATGAAATTTCCTATTTTCAAGGGCTTGGGAAATTACGACCCAGAGTAGGTTTGGTTAATTACAAAGCCATGTTGACAGCACAAAATATTACAGATGATCATATGAAGAAAGTGCAGTTGGTTATTCTTCTACAAGATCTCACATTGATGTGGTACATTAAGTACTACACTAATAAACTAGTGGTGTCATTAGCAGACACCTAGACTGCTCTAAACAAGGAATTCGGTAGGCCTAAATCTGAAACATAGTCGGTAGTGGGGTTCAAGGAAATCACGATGAGGATCGGTGAAACACCCTAGGAGCTGGATTAGAAATTGAAGTGCAGAATCCCGTGAAGCCAATATGAATCTCACAGACAGTCGGCACTGCAACTAGTTTATAGCCATGCTCCTGCATCACTTAAGTATTTCTATATCACAACAAAAGATAGGAATTCAAGTGGAAGTGTTGGATATTGCAATGAGATTACATGAGATTCCTATCTAGGATGTGACGTTGGGAGTTCAACATATTCATGCGGAGTTGCAAAACATCTACTTAAGGAAGGAGAACACTCCACAAGCCATATGCCTATTCATACGATATTCCTTCACATCCTTCAATGTGGAGTCTCTACCCTCTATATAGGCCTCATATATACAATACCATGGGTCATTAGCATGGTTCCCTCAATACCATGTATCTAATACCATGGGCCCATAACATTATTACTAACTACTTTTGGTCCCTTACATGATATGGGTTAACCACCTTATTTATTACTATGGCCCATCCCATTATTACATTATTCCCTTGGGTACCTCCCTTTGTACCCCATATTATTCCCCCTAGGTATATAACATTCCACCCCCCTTAGCATGTTTCATCCCTAAAACATGGGAAGAACACAAATAATAAGATCTACTCTTTGTTATATATTTGATTTGAAAATATGAGATAATGAAAATATACCCAGAAATAATAAGATTTGAAATATAGAAAATACTTCTCTTTATTGATATCAAACCCTTAAGGTAGGGCAACACCACACATTCACTCCTTAAGGAAGGAGAACACTCCACAAGCCATATGCTTGTTCATACAATATTCCTTCACATCTCTCAATGTGGAGTCTCTAGCCTCTATATAAGCCTCATACATACAATACCATAGGTCATTACCATGGTTCCCTCAATATCATCTATCTAATACCATGGTCCCATTACATTATTACTAACTACTTGTGGTCCCTTACATGATACGGGTTAACCACCTTATTTATTACTATGGCCCATCCCATTATAAAATTATTCCCTTAGGTACCTCCCTTTGTACCCCATATTATCCCCCCTAGGTATATAACATTCCACCCCCCTTAGCATGTTTCATCCTCGAAACATGGGAAGAACACAAATAATAAGATCTACTCAAAAGAGTAGTCCATTGGTACCGTGCACGTGCATCTAGCCATCCAAGAGAAAGCTGAACCCTCGATCTCACTGGTGCCTCGCTTGCTTGAGATGGAAGTTAATTGTGGCAGCTCTTCTGTGCTGATGTGTAGTAGGTGGATATTCACTCCTTTCTATCTGTCCTGAGGGGCTTGTTGTCCTTGTGGCTAATTGGTTGCCATCTTGTTGGTTGTTGTCTTGCGAGGTGATGTGGGTGATGATATTTTGAAGTTTTAACCCACGGTGTCTTTTTCTTTAATTCACCCCTTACTAGAGCCTGATAGTTATCTGGTGCACGTTGTGGTGCCTACTATGGTGTCTTATCTTCCAATATTACTTCAACCACTGAGCCCTTGTCTGATATATCAGCACTTGTAACCTTTTCTACTTCATCCTCTATTTGTGTTTGATTGTCGATCATCACTGGCTCATCATCTGATATGTCAGTCGTTGGAACATCTTTTTCTTCAGCCTCCATGGACTCTACCTATTTATTAATGGAGATATCCTATAATGTAATTTTCTTCATTTTATACCAGAGCTTCAAGAATTTCTTCTGCACATTAATATTGATAGTACCCACTGATTCCATCCAAGGGTATCCCAAAACAACATCCATGTTATCCATATTTGAACTATAAAAATCACCATGCAACACATACTTATCCATAGAAAGCTTCAAATCCTTATAAACTTGAACATCCTCATCATCAACCTGTGTGTTTTCAATGTGTTTGGCTGGAACTTGCAATCTTTTTGCCAAATTAACATTGATAAAATTATGCTTGCAACTAGGATCTATAGACACAACAATCTTCTCCTTCTGAATTAATCCAGGAACCTGCAATAAGGAGACACCTGTAGAAAATAACCCCTTACATGTCTCAAGACCATTTGTCTAAAAATACTCTTTCAAATTCTGCATCTGAAAGTTTGGTTAACTACTTGTTGTCAATTGAGAACCACCATTTGGTAGCCTCATCTTTGAAACAAAACCACACTAATTTCTTCCAATCTTTCCCATATATGATCTTTCTTTGTTTTATGACTTCTTCAATAGTAGTACCATTATCTTTCCCTGTAAAATATAGCATCTCCATGAAGAGGATTTGAGAAAAAATCACTTACTTGGCGAAAATTTGAAATGGCCACAATTCCGTCAGTATTGCTCAAAATCTCTATTATCACCTGTTTTCGGAAATGGAACAACCATTCTGCATCTTCCCATGTGGTAGAAATCCCTATCTAGGGACTGGAATTTCAGATCCGTGCTGAAACTCTCCCGCCGTCACCAAAAAGTCTGAAAAAGGAGTTGATTTTAAATCAGCGATATCTCCCTCATCCGGACTCCGATTCGACTAATTTTTTTTTGTTTTGAAATTGGGTATTTTTTCACAAGGAATTCAGATCTGCAATTAGATTTTGCATATTTTCCCCCAAAACATACAAATCTGTGCCGCAAACTCACTACCCCGAAAAAAAATCTGCAACACCGCTGATTTTTAAATCAGCGATATCTCTTTCATCCGGACTTCGATTCGACTGATTTTTTTTTTGAAATTAGGTATTTTTTCACAAAGAATCTAGAATTGAAATTAGATTTTACAGATTTTGCCCCAAGATGTATAGATCTAATCTGCAAACTTGCCACCCCAGAAAGTTCCTGCAAGAAAAAAAAATCTCCACTTTTGCCCAAGAAAGTGCTCTGATACCACTTGTTATATATATGATCTAAAAATATGAGATAATGCAAATATACAAAAAAATAATAAGATCTAAAATATAGAAAATTCTTCTCTTTATTGATATCAAACCCTTAAGGTAGAGCAACACCATACATTCACTCCTTAAGGAAAGAGAACACTCCACAAGCCATATGCCTGTTCATACAATATTCCTTCACATCTCTCAATGTGGAGTCTCTAGCCTCTATATAGGCCTCATACATACAATACCATGGGTCATTACCATGGTTCCCTCAATACCATCTAACCAATACCATGGGCCCATTACATTATTACTAACTACTTATGGTCCCTTACATGATACGGGTTAACCACCTTATTTATTACTATGGTCCATCCCATTATTACATTATTCCCTTGGGCACCCCCCTTTGTACCCCATATTATCCCCCCTAGGTATATAACAATCATATGAAGAAATTGCAGTTGGTTACTCTTCCACAAGATCACACATTGATGTGGTACATTAAGTACTGCACTGATAAACTAGTGGTGTCGTTAGTAGACACTCAGACTGCTCTGAACAAGGAATTTCGTAGGCCTAAATCTGAAACATAGTCGGTAGTGGGGTTCAAGGAAATCATGATGAGGATCGGTGAAACAACCTGGGAGCTGGATCAGAGACTGAAGTGCAGAATCCCATGAAGCCAATATGAATCTCACAGATAGTCAGCACCGCGACTGGTTTATAGCCGTGCTCCTGCCTCCATTAAGGATTTCTCTATCACAAAAAAAGATAGGAATGCAAGCGGTAGTGCTGGAGATTTCAATGAGATTACATGAGATGCCTATCTAGGATGTGACGTTGGGAGTTCAACATATTCATGTGGAGTTGCAAAACCTCTGCTTGGAGTTTCAAAGGTTGAAGAAGGAGAAATAGGCTCTACCAGAAGTGCACGAAGAAGTTTTATGCCTTAAGTGTAAGAACCAGAGGAATGACCAGGATCATTTCCCTATATTCACAAACTATATGACAGGAGGAGGGCCCATGCCTCTGAGGCAGGAAGTCCCAGTAGGAAAACATGCGAAGTAGTAGGAAAATATGTAACAGACATTTCCACTTACTGCAAAAGTTTGTACAGACACTGCAATAGTTATTTTGCAACTTTTGTAAATCGTTAGGCCATGATGAGCATAACTGTCATGGCTATGAATTAATCATGGAAAGAGCACATGCATATCAGATGCAAACAGAAACTCGGCCTTTGGACCAACACGTCGCAGGAGAACACGGAGGATATCAGGGACATGGGCGAGGCCGAGGAGGAGGAGGACCTGGTAGAGGTCGAGGGCAAGTTATTTTCTATAATTGTAGAGTGCCAGGACACTATGTGTGGGAGTGTACGAGGCAGACACACCCGTTGTGCCGGTATTGTACTCAATTTGACCATGCGATAGAAGAATGCCCTATGTTGATAACTAAAATGCAGGAGAAGAAGGTGTAGCCTTAGCAGCCTACCTAGAACTTGTAGATGATGAGGGAAAAACCTCGCGAAGAGGATCCCAAAGTCCATATCGTGCTGCAAAGTGGTGTGATGACTAGTGACGATAAGGGGAAATAGCCTGAAGAAGGTGGATGGGTTCGCAAGGCTCTAGAAAAAGAAGTTGGGTTTGATCTGGAGTGTGTAAAGGAGATGTTCATGGAAGTAAAGAAAATATTTGTTGAAGCCTCTACCTCAGGAATTTTGGATAGGCTACCTGAAGAAGTTGACCCCTCCATGCTTATTACTTTCTTGGAGACTTGCATTAAACTGTTGTGTGACAACAGGGCTGTGAAAGGATTACATGAGTTAATAAATAAATGTGTTGGCAAGTATAATGCCTCTGATGGGCACCGTGTAGTTATAAAGATCAGCAGACATAAGACAAGAACATGACGCGAGATGAGGCTGACTACGCAAATAAGAGAATACGAGATGGACCAAGTTATTTTGGATTCGGGGTCAGATGCAAATGTTTTGCCTAAATAGACTTGGGTAAAGATGGGGAGGATTGTGCTGCAGTGGTCTCTGATTCAATTAAGAATGGAAAATCAATATAAGATTATCCCTATGGGGATATTGCATGGGGTAATTGTAGATATAGAAGGTGTGAGTGCGTTGGCTGACTTTGAAGTGATAGAGATTGTTGATGACAACAATCCATACCCCACGCTCCTTGGAATTGATTTGGCTATTGACATGAATGGGGTCATCAATTTGAAGAAGCGAACAATGTCGTTTGAAATGAAAACACTCCGTGTGGTAGTACCATTGGAACCTGCAGAAGGACTGTACTATACCAAACTGGTCTGTGAATATGAGGAAGGAAATGATCATTTGGACTAGATTTATAAGATAACAGCATGAGACAAAGATTGGGTTAATCCAATAGTGGATGGATGAATTGCATGGGACCATGAAAGCTCCTGCGCATCAGATTCAGATGAAGAATTGGAGCACAAGGAGAATAGGTTACACGAAGTATCTATGCTACAATGTAATATGATGACTAAATCGCTACACTGTGTATCATCTAAGGTAAGAATTTTTCCTTATTATGATGCTTTAATTGATGTGGATAAATTTCTAGACACATTTGAAAGGGAAGTGCTTGAGAAGCATCGCTTCCAAGCAATGGATTTGGCATTGCGCACTACGTCTGCATGGTGGTGGGGTATGCATAAAGAAATTTTTGAAGAATGGCACGACTATAGGAAGATGATGCAGATGTGATTTGGTCATCCCAAGGTATGGTTGACTGAGAAGTATGATGGGATAGATGATCTGTGTGATCATTTGGCAAAGTGGACTAAGGTTTATGGAATGGAGTCATAGCCAGAGTGGGTGCACATTTTCTATCACACTTTATACATCATCCCTATGAACTCATACTTTGAAATAGAGCTCCACCACGGCACCGTGGAATGGGATATTTTAAGATAAGGGTTTTTAAGGATGTTTAGCTTTGAAGATGGATTCGAAAGTATTGATGAAGCGCTACAAGAGGTTAAGGTAGCAATCTTTAGAATTTCGCAAGATCCCTTGGATTTGATTAACCCGCATTGGAGCACCCAGCTATGCCATGCGCTCGAATGTTATAATATGACTACTGAAGATGAAGAAGAGGATCCAAGGAAAATTAACATCCAAGAGGAAGAAGTCCACCGCGAATTTGAGGGGCCGTAGATCGAGAATTTGGATATCACCATGCCACTGAAAACTAGACAGTTAAACATTGGCATAGAGGCGAAACCGAAGTTTGCGAAGACAGAGGGATACTGGGATGATGTTATGGTAGACAAGGTTCCTGGTTTTCTCTGCGAATATCAAGATTTTGTTTCCCACAAAATTTTTGGACTTGAAAGGCATCATAGGCATTTTGGGAGTGATGAAAATAACTTTGAAAATGGATGTGAAGCCTGTTAAGTAGAGGCCATGTCACCTTCATCGCAAATACAAGGAAAAGGTCCATCTGGAGTTGGACAGATGCTTGTAGCATGTATTATCAAACCAGTGGAGGAATCTGATTGGATGAGTCCAATGGTAGTTCAGGAAAAGGAGCAGAAGGATGAAATAAGGATTTGCATAGATCTCAAGAAGCTCAATGATGCTTGCGTTCATGATCCTTTACCAACTTTGTTCACAGATGAAGTATTGGATAATGTTGGTGGGCAAGAGGCCTATTCATTCACTGATGGGTTCTCTGGATACCATCAGACAAAGATCACACCTGAAGACAAGAGCAAGACCACCTTCACAATAGAGTGGGGATGTTTCCAGTATAAAGTAATGCCTTTCGGACTTAAGAATGCACCAACAATATTTTCATGTGTGGTCATCACGATGTTTAAAGAGTTCATTCACAATTTCTTGGAGGCCCATTTTGATGATTGGATAGTGTTTGGGCTAGTCAAGTGCCATGTAGACAGTTTGTGCATAATGTTGGATACATGCCGAAGGTATCATATTGTGCTAAACCTAAAGAAATGCTTGTTTTGTGTCCCTTTTGGGATCTTTTTGGGTCATGTGGTATGCATGAAAGGACTCATGGTGGACCTGCTAAGATCGTGGTAATCATCAATTTGGAAGCACCAAGAAGTGTTAAACAACTGCAAGCTACACTGGGTCGTACGGGATACTACGAAAAGTTCATTAAAAGTTATGGTCAGATTACTGTGCCTATGGAAAAGTTACTAAAAAATGATGCTACATTTTGTTAGGACGAAGAATGTCAACGCAACCTAGATGTACTAAAGGAGAAACTGGTCACTACACCGATCCTTGTCTTCTCGGATTGGAAGAAGGAATTTCATGTACATGTGGATGCTTCATGTATTTCACTAGGAGCAGTGTTGACACGGGGCAGTGAAGGAGAATTAGATCACCCTATATCGTTTGCAAGCAGGAAGTTGTCTAAGGCTAAAAAGAATTACTCAATGACAGAGTGGGAAGGGTTGGCTATGTTGTACATGCTACAGATGTTCAGACCTTACTTGCTAGGTGGACATTTTAAGATGTACAAATACCATTTTGCATTCAAATACCTAGTTAATAAGCCTATGTTGGGGGAGGGGGGGATATGTATATGGTTTTTGTTGTTTCAGGAGTATGATTTTGAAGTAATTGTGAAGCTAGGAAGGTTGAATGTAGGGCCAGATCATCTATCGTGCATTGAAATAGGAGAGGAGCCTACTAATTTGGAGGAATTGTTGCACAACGCACAACTCTTCATGGTATGCGTAGCAGATAATCACTTTGCAAACATTATCCACTTTCTGGCCATAGGGATGGCTCTGGAGGGATACACAAGTCAACAAAAGAAAGAATTGGTAGTATGCACGGAAGAATTTTCAGTTATTGCAAGGAATTTATACAAGATGGGATCAGATGAAACACTGCGATGTTATGTGCCTAAATTTGAATGAAATAGTATCCTCGCTGAAGCTCATGGAGGAATTGTGGGAGGGAATTATGCATGAAAAGCAACAATGTAGAAGATTTTGCGTGCTAGGTTGAGGTGATTGACGCTGCATAAGGATTCCAAAGCATATTGTAGGGCATGCGATCCATTTCAGAGGATGGGTATGCCATCATGGAGTGACGAGCTGCCTTTGAATCCACAGGTGTCATTGCAACCATTTGAAAACTGGGAAATTGATTTTGTAGGACCAATTCAACCTCCAAGAAAGAAGACGGTTGCATGATATATCATCACCATGATTGAATATTTGAGTAGATTGACAGAGGCACAACTTGTGAAAGACTATACAGGGGAAACAATAATGAAATTCCTATTTGAATATGTGTTGATGAGGTTTGGTTTCCCAAAGGTATTGATGAGTGATCGCAGAAAACATTTTCTCAATGAAACGATCAGTGCATTGATAGAGGAGTTCCAAGTTTACCATCAGAAGAGTATGACAAATCATCCTCAGGCCAATAGAACGGTTGAGGCTGTTAATAAGATATTGGATAATGCGCTGACGAAGGTTTTCAATGCACAGCAGAATGATTGGGAAGTGGACGTACATGCAGCGTTATGGGCTTATAGAACTAGCTGTAAGAAGCTTATTGGTTAGATGCCTTTCAAGTTGGTCTATGGTGTAGAAGCTTTAATACCTATGGAGTACATTGTGCCTAGTCTATGCATAGCGACCTTCACAGGATGGCAGACTTTAGAGCCTTAGAAGAACAACTCATGCAGCTAATAGAGCTCAAGGAAGATAGGTTCTTGGCTGGATTCCATCAGCAAGTTTAGAAGGGACGTGAAAAATCTTGGCAGGATCGGCACACCAAACTGTGCACCTTCAAGGTGAATGATTTAGTTTTATTATATGACAGTAAGTTTGATAAGCTTTTAGGAAAATTTCAGAAGCACTAGGTGGGACCATATGTTATCAAAGAGATTACAAATGGTGGAGCAGTTTAGCTCATGACGTTAAATGGAGATCCATTTCCAGGAAGGGTAAATGGAATCCGATTGAAGCCATACACTGGGGATCTGGCCCAATGACTACACGATGGTAGCATAGTCTTAGTGTGTTAGGTAGCTACAAGGAGGCACTGAACTATAAAATACACTGCCCAGTTTGTAGAGCTGCACAATAGGGGATCTGTGTGAAACAAGAGGGTGTCACAGTACCAGTCACAGTACCAGAAGAAGTGCGAAGAGAGCTGCGCTATATGGGGAGAGATCATGTAGCGCATCCATAAAGTAATGGTTGTAGTCATAGTTCATAATTTGACTGCTAGAAGATGGTTGAGAGGAGCTCAGGGGGGGCATTTAACGCTGAATTTAAGAGTGAAATCTTGGAAAATCTACAGCCAATTTAGCATTTATGGAAGGATTTTTGGGGGAACAGTCAAATTTGAATTCGAACTCGCCTATAAATTGCATGTGGATGCCCAATGAAAAGCACTTTGCATCCTTATAATTTTTGTATTATGTTGTCTGGTGCGCATGAATAACGAGTATTTCAAAGCTTTGATTGCAAGCCCTGTGTTCGACAAGTTGCCTGAGTTAGATCAAAAACTCATTACTGAAATTATGTTAGAACTAGGTCCCACCGAAACCGCTAGCACTGGAGGAACTATTTCCTCCAAGGGATCTTCCCCATAGGTAATGAACATGGAGGTTCTAGCTGCAGTGCCTACGACGCCGAGGTTGCCTAGGCAAAAGCCTACACTAGAGAGAGAGGTCCCCAAACCAAAGAAATATAAGAAAAATAAGTCGGTACCGATGCGTGAGTCACAGAGGAAGCATGTCGCTACAAAGGCCCAGAGCAAAGAAAGGTCGAGCGCAAAAGATAAGGGGAAAGTGGTGGATCTAAAGGTCGAGGACGGCGCAGAAGATATAAACACTAAGTGAGTGGATATCCCTTTATGCAAGGGGAAAGTGAAGGTTCCTAAGGACCCAAATGTAGGACAATTCCTCCTCAACACACCCCTGTTACTGGAGAACCTAATCTTTGAAGGTCCGCGCTTGGCGTGGATCCTACATTTGAAGCTAGAAGATTTGGATTTGGTGAACCAAAAGTGGTTCCCCCACCTTGCTGCAGACACCTACATGAAGAGGGTCTTCTACAAAGAGTCTGGTGTCACTGCGCTAGAGCATATGGAGTGGATTCATGGAGTGAACCAGTTGGGGTTGTTGAAGCTGTTGTTGTGCCTCGTGTATGATGGATGCTTGTGGATGAGCAAATTGATCTCCATCACCGATATGCTGATCCATCGGATCACACTATTAGCACAATCAAGGTTAAATCCATCCAAGGAGTTTGGGAGAAAGACAAGTGAGCACGACCTTACTGAGAAGATGAAGGACAAGTCCAAACTTGTGAAGAAGCCACATGGGTATTCTATTACCTTGATAACTGACCCCGCGGTCAAGGTTGCAAAACAGATTTTGGCTGGCAAGGTTATGAGAAAATGCTGCATGAATGAGGTTCTGACGCCAATGGTTTCTTTAGCTGTGGAGTGTGCGGAGGGCTTGCAGTTCAACTGGGTGTGCTACATGTGTAGTGAATTCCTCATGAATTGCAGAGAGGCATAGGATGAGAGTAAAATATTCCACTATTCGTGGATGTTTCGCTCAATTGTGCTGGTTGCTTGGGATTTGCTGGAGGATTGCCAATTTCCTCACGTAGAGAATGATTTTCCGGAGGTTGCAAAATTTGCATCTTTGTGGGCCACAAAAGATGTTGCGCAGGTCACAGAGACCAAAGTCTTTTGGGTGCTGATGGAGGTGAGCATTTGCATGACCATCAACCAGAAGCCACAGTTGTCACGAACCATGTTTGAACAACTTTCAAGATACGTGGAGTTCAAAGCTGGCTTCCACTGTGTGTACATCCTGACGCAGAAGGATCTGGAGAAAAAATGGTTCGATCTACCATACCTCACTATCAAGGAGGTCATCAAGCACTGGCCAACCAATTTACATTCTCCTTTTGATCTGGCTGCTGGCACCAACAAGTCCGCAAAGAAGAAGAAGAAGGACATGGCCAAATAGAAGGTTCAGCAGTTGGCTGAGAAAGGCAGGAAAGAGGCCGAGGAGAAGGCCTGTGTGGAAGTGGAGTTCGCCATGAAGAATCAGGCAGAACATGAAGAGTGTGGCTCTGAGCGGAGTGATAAGTATCCTTCACCCCAAATGGAGGAGGAAGAATAGTTAGAGCAGGGAGATGGTGGTCAAGACAAGTAGAGAACTCCCTTCTGAGTGAAAACAAAAGCCACCACGCCATCATTGGAACTGATTACTTTGACTGACGGAAGCCTAGATGAAATAGGTGATAAGGTACGGGATACCATCACAGAACTAGTGCATCATTTTGAGTAGTCACAAAAGCATGAACTGAGCACCATTCCAAAGGATATATGTGAGCTACAAATTTAGACTACTAGGATCTAGGTGAGCATAGGGTAGAGAAATGCTGCATCAACAAGTTTGGCACCAGGAACCACTCAAGCAGCTAAGATGGTATAGTCACTGAATCTTCGGGAAATTGTGCTCCTAGATGCATCTTTGAGCATAGAGGAGACCACTAACAAGGCTATTGTTAGCTCTCTAAATAACATTAACCTCAACTTGGCCACGCTCCTTAGCGAGTTTTTTCACACGTTGCAAGCAGGTGTGATAGCAGAGGTTAAAGCTTAGGAACAACACACATTGAGCCTTATAAGTGAGTATCAAGTCAACAATGAAGATATGTTTGTTGAGAAATCAGTGGCGCTGGAGGCCCAGAAGAATTTTGAGCCATAAAACAACCAGCTTGCAACTGCGGTGGTAGAAGCTTGCAGAACAATGCATGAACTACATATACCAGAGGAAGCGTTGTTGGATGCGAAGATCAAAACGTTGTTTGTACGTGTGTGTGATGCCAAGATAGAAATGGCTCAAGTTCAATTTGAGATGAACTTGAAGATCACAGAATTAGTGTTGAAGTCACAACCTTCAACTCCTCCAGAGGTCACAGAATATCGCGAAGCCACTGTGAAGGATGGAATTGCGACAGTGGGTGCCATGGTGGAAGATTACACCGCGCCATTTTAGAAAGAAATGGAGGTAGTCACAACCTTGCACGAACATCCCACCCTACAGGCCTTGAATACATAAGCTCACGAAATCTAGCAATAGTATGATGAAGTCAGAGCAACGGCATGCACCGTTGCTGCAGCACAATGCCTTGTTAAGTTGTACAAGGCTAGGTAACTGCATCTATAGGTGGAAAAAGTGCAGAAGAAAGAGGTGGTCCTCAAGGCCAGATTAGGGCCTTAGATGGATGAGGCCTACATTAACTCTGCCAACATTCACAAGATGTTGGAAATCAAACAAATAGCTACGCAGAGCGTGACTAAAGTGAAAGTGAAAAAAGTAGAGTTGGGAGGTCTTTGTAATAAGATCTTCGCACCAGTAGAGTGACCCAAGGGTGAGTCATGATCTTTCTATTGGGAGCCTATTAAGATGGGACCCCCTAGGATTAATTTTGAGGCAAAATCACAAGCTTTGTTGTATAAATGTAAAGTTTCCACAAGTTGTGGTCGCAGAGCGCGTAGATAGTTAAAGTGTCATAAAGGGTTTTACCCTTCTTTTATGTAAGTTGAGTTGGCTTTTTAAGATCTACCCAAGGTCCACAGACCATGGGATTGTATAAGTAGGTGTGTCTTAGAGAGTCTAAGGCATGGTACTCATGATGAAGATGAATGTAATGGGTCAGTAAGAGTAAGAGTGAAGAAGTCTTAGAGTAGAAGGAAGGCTTTGTAGCTGTGTACTCAGAGGCCTATAGTAGATTCCATAGCTAAGTGAGTGGACCCCTACAACTCAGTGCGCAGGGAAGTTTTGAGTCTGTAAGATTGAACTGATTATCAATAAAGAAGATTGTACAGAAGTACTTGTGTTATATATTTGCTATATTTATATGAATTCTCCTTATGTTATAATGGGTTATGAAATAATGATGTATTTATGCATGACTTTACACGACTTATATTGTTATATGAACGAAATTACTGCTAATTATTTATGCGAAGATAATATTGTCATATGTTGAAGTTATCAAACACTTAATCTAACCTGCGTAGTTATTGGGTTACACATAATCATTGATGCATGTAAGTAGTGGATTCACCTATTCACGGTCCGCAAAAGATAGTCGTAAGCATTCATGGAGGTATAGAAGCTGATTAAGGGGAGTCATATCGATAAGCCCTAAAGTCTTATCGATCTACGCAAAGGAGGAATTAGGGTGTAAAATGACATCATCATCTCTTGGTGTGGAAACATTTTCCCAACATCCCCCATATTGCTTCTGGTGAGACTTTAGTGCACTAGCGATTTGTTTGGCAAAACTAACTCTGAACCTAGGTCAACACCCACTAAGCCAACAGACTCCTTGTTTCCTACCTTTGAAATATCCCTTCCTATCGACTTAAACACATAATTTGGGAAGAATATTGAGAAACCTCATAGTACCCTAGAGCTTTCTCTCCTTAATAGCTAATTTTTGTTCATTTGATAGGGCTTTTTCATTCTTGGCTCCCAATCGAATGATTGTATGAGTGTTTGACATAAACTCATTTATTCAAACTGGTTAGATTGTAAGGAACATCTTGAAGACCATCATCCTTATTGGTGTCCATCCTCATGTCTATTAACAATTTTCATCACGTGACCTGTAATCAGATAATTTCTCACATGTTAGACTATAGCTCCTTTATTCATGTGCGTAGAATTATCCTATTTTACAATGGTGATGAAGACCTTTGATAGAGGGTTACATCACTCAACCTTGTTTCCTCTCCCAAGCTTCTAATATTGTTTATGGAGACAAATTATATCATATTGGCCACACTATACAATCAATCCACATTTTTCTTATCAATGGAGATGATTTGTCATGGATCCACAATATATCATTATGGTTTAGTTACTAAGCATGGCCATGCCTGACTCAAGAGGTGATTTATATCTGACATATGTTTGTTTTTTGGAGGCCTATTTCTATTCCAACACTCTAAAACTCTCTCTCCTCAACTATATTATAAAGTATATTGGCCACTACGTTCTTCTCTTACCTCACACTTTAGGATGCATCTATTATCCATGGAAACAAATCCTCATCAACTTAGAGGATACCATGAAGTTTTTGGCTAGAATAAAACTATTTTTTAGGCCTTTTGAAACTATAATGCACCTTATTGTCTTTCATAAAGCATTAGAATATTGGTCCTAGTGTAGTAACATGTGTTACCCTAGACATTAATGTATTGTTTCTTAACAAAACATGTGTTACTAGACTTTCACACAGCCACAAGCAAAAATAATGAGTTAACTGACTATGACACCCTAGTTCACTAAGGTAAACTCTAAAAAGAGTGGAATTGAATCACCTCAAACTCATTTATAGATGTTTTTTATCTAAACAAATCCAACAACGTAGGTTTAAGATTAAAGGTGAGGAAACATCAACCACCCTATGAATTTTTCCCAAAGTACCCTAAATAAACATTAAGAGTCTTCATAGCCTCAATATAAATGGAAGGTTAGGCCATTGAGAAGGGATCAAAATTCTCATATTGTTATGATGTCAAGACATCACTTGTGAGAGAGAGTGTTGGAGCTAAGGCATGGAGGAGGTCATGATGCAACTTCCATTGGTTTTAATGTTTCTCCTACTTTCTTAATATATAGATCTATTGAGATTTATTCCATACTATGTTTCATTTCTTACACATATTATAAGTCTTGTCTAATGATGGTTTTGAAGGTGGTATTTTATTGATTTAGTTAATGATGTATAAATGCTCATTTATGAATGCTTTGGATTGATATAGTTACTATGCTATGAAGTTTGTGTTTGTTCTCTTTATGTGTAGGATTGTTCTTTGGAGTTAGTTGGGAACTAACCTGAACTACACTAATTTCTCTGACTAATCTACATGGAAGGATTAAATTTTTATTCTTCACTCTTTTTCTATAAATTCTATCTTATTGTTTACATTTTTGAATGGGTTTGAAAATAGAACACTAGATCCCCTGATATGTCTCTTGTAGGTTTTCGAGAAGACCTGAGAGGGTTTCTTGTTTGTCCAACAAAGTATAAATCCCTACACTCATATCAGTTATGATGGTTGATTTAAAGTTTAGTTTATCTATAGTGACATGATGTGGGTAGTGATCTATGTTTATAACATGATGTTGATGGAATTCTATGGTTTTGGTGATGACCTAAGGTTATTTACTACAATTGACACATATGACGGTTATGTATATTTTTTATATATATATATATATATATATATATATATATATATATATATATATATATATATATATATATATAGACACACACACACACACACACACAGAGAGAGAGAGAGAGAGAGAGAGAGAGAGAGATTGGATCATTATACTTTTCTTGTTCATCCATATTGTTGGTTTTAGAGTGGAAGAAGTGGAGAAATCAACTCTTAGGACCTTTTTTATCGGTGGGACCTAGCTTGGAAAATTAGGGTTTGAAACCATTCAGGAGCATTCTAAGGTATCAAATGACATTTTCTTGGGGTAAAACCTTTATTCTTTATCAATGCACCATTTTTTCGAATTGTACGCATGGATACCTTCCAACAACACAGTAATTGCACCAATCAGAGTTTGTACAAGAAATGTGTGCCTCGCAGAAGTTGACCTTCCTATTTACACCATGGTAATTCGAGAGGATGCCACGTTAGCCCCCATTATTCACTCGAACATATCTAGCCATGTGATCATGATGTAGAAGACTCTAGAAGAGTCTAGGTTGTAACATCGGTTAAGAGTTAAAGTAGTCAAACCTAACCACTAGCGGGCTATCGAGTTATGTTATAATCAGGCCACTAGGAGGAAAAACGGTTCCATTATTTCAAGTGTGTATGTTCCGTAACTGAGAAAAAAGTAGCCAAGAGGGATATAAACTAGAAGAAATAGAGAGGATTTGCAAACTATAGTATCCCATGGGCCTCATGTCATACTTCTTTACACTCGCAACCATATTTCCATTCAGAGAAAGAGAGAAAATTGATCTCACATTCCAACTAGGTTTTTCCCCCAAAAGGGTTTCCCAAGTCATATCATGTGTCAAATCTATTTATAACATTTTATTTTACTCTTCTCTATTTTCTACATAATTTTAGTTTTCACGCATAGGATATTAACAAAAATCTACATAGATATAAACCTAAGGAGATATAAAATTGTAATATTGTATATTCTAAAACTTTTAAGTATAAGTTTATCAGATTTGTTGAGACAAATTGTCAAGTGGAATATCCATGGTAGCTTATATGTGTGTGTGTGTGTGTGTGTGTGTGTGTGTGTGTGTAATTGTTTAATGCAGTGAATTTTATCAATTGACAACTTCGAGATATGCATGTCTATATGGAAATTTGGAGATTATCATGCATTTAATGTTTATAATTATGCAGAATATCATATGTTATGGTTGTTGGTTCTCCTCCCTACTTAGGTCAGGAGATATCCTATTTCTTAGGAGACCACCTTTTGTTGTTTTCCTTTCATTTCACATTTGAACCTTGATTAGTTATTTAACCAATTAATCTTATGAAATAAAGAAATGAGAGTTACATAATTTTCATGAGGTTACTAAAGCTACATATACTTGATCGAATGAGGAAAATAGGATCCTAGCTTCTTTTTAAAGTTGGGCTTCTTTTGAATAATAATGTTATGGAGGCTCAAAGTTTGTCTTTCTGTTATGGTATCATACTAGTGTTTGATGCATTTAATTGATCTAGCTGCAACAAGGATAATATTTATCTATTGTTCATTTCTACTGACATTTGAATGAAATGGTCTTGAAAGAATTAATGTTTGTTAATAAGTGATAATGCATATTCATCAATATATGTAGTTGGTTTTATTATATATAAATAATTATTTTTTAGGTGATTGAATGAAGGAACTCTTTTTGGTTCTACCTTCCTATGGTTTATTCCTATTGGTATTATTTTTTCATCCTTTTTATTATTATATCGACTATATCATATATTGTATCATAATTATTGAACAACATTTACTTTAAATAATAGTTGTCATTTTTTGTGGTAATAGACTTTATATTCAATCTTATGGAATGAATATTGCGTATATATGTAAATTTTTCAAAAAGCCATTGTACATAAGGTTGTTGACATCAAGGAAAATTTTAAGAATGGAAGTTTATCTTAAAGTTTATAAACCTTGGCGAATCTTACTAGTCGTTAATATGCAAATTGTAAAAAATTTGGTGATATTTTTGTAGAAATATTTAGATTTCCAATAATTTTATATTAGTCGATATAATATTTTGGCGATTTTTAATGTAAAAGAATGGCAAAATATAAAATTTGGGAGAATAATTTTAGAAAAAATGGAAATTAGCGAATATTTTTTTCAGAAAAAACATGGAATATTAGCCCACTTGCGAATATTAGCCCCTAAAATTTTCTCTAGTTGTTTTACTTTCCTAGTGTATATTGAAGCTTGTATTTAATCTTTGTACTCACTCATTTTATGGTTATTTTCTTTCACTTTTATCTTATCACTTTGTGCTCGTTTTCTTAGAGACTTGGAACTTGAATTATAGTTAAAGGGGCTCTAAACTCAGGAACAATTACCAAAATTCATGGCCTATCCTACCAAGAATTTGAAATGGTGTAGAGTGACTTGTAGATCATCAACATCCTCTTTGGCAACCATACTAGTGAGAATAAAGTGATTGCCCCCTTTTCCTTTGGCATTTTTGTTTTATGTTTTCTCTTAACTTTCCCGATTTCTTTTCTTTTCTTTTCTTTTTTTACTTACTTCTAAGTTTGAGTTCTTCCTTGAGTATTTTGATTCTAATATATTTAAGAGGCTATGACCTGAGTTAAACCTTATCAACCATGTACGAATCAAGATGAAATTTATTTTTTATTATTATGAACAATTAAAGCAATTGCGACAAAGGATTTTGATCAAGGTTAGTTACTTACATTTTATGTCTTGTTGTTAAGATATTAGTATGAAAACTATATTTTAATAAACAAGTGGATTGAACTTTGCTCCATATTAAATCACCATACCAAACCTGTTTCAATTACATATCTTTCCAAATTTCAATAATTAGAATGATACCTCTATTGGTTTCTTAAATCTTACACTATACACTGCTAAAAGTGGGGAAGAGATCGAAAGATCCTGGACTTCCATATCTCGTGCTATCGAGATTGTCGATGAGAAGTTTAGACAGTTTATAGGAAGAATCCAATGTAATTGAATCTGTTAATTGATAGATTCATAAACCTATTTTCCAATCATTATCCTCACATTCAACTCTTGAAACTACCCATCAATCCATATTTCCCCATCGAACTTTTGAAATTCCTCATCAATCTCATCAGTTGAGAGGAAAACCTCTTGAGTATGACTCCGTGTTAATCATAAGGGGTAGGAAGAAAATATGGATACTTTCAAGACTATTGTCAAGAGATCTCCTTTGGAATAAAGCACCATAATCATACATCAAGTGCCTATATTTAAAATCCCTCTTGTCTAAATGTTTGCACCTCTAATTCGGTAATGTTTACAATAACTACAAGACTACTTCCTCAACCACTAATATGATTAAGTTCATCAATAAATATGGATTATTCAATATTGAAGAAGATTCAATTGCAACTCCTTGGCACGTACCTTATCCCTTATATTTGTAGGAATTTACAAGGTAAGTTCCTCAGACAAAACACCATAGGACACCGCTCACAAACAGATCATAGATCAATACACCAGTATTGTTGACGTGGTTAAAATTCCACAACCTGAGCCAACGGGCGACTTCAGGTAATTTATTAATAAAAGAATGAAAATTTACATAAGCTTCTTTCATGAACGGTTACCCTACAAATTCCCCTCCATCCTCTTTAAATAGAGATCATGGACCAATCGGGTGTTAAGCGGGTGTTAAGCCATGGATCAAGTGTTGGTAATACCGAGGAGAGAATGAACCGTTGGATCACTACATATCATGACCATCAGGTTGTAAGTAACAAAAGTACACAGTAAAGAAACACACTTTACCTAACTCTACACTAGACCAAGTTATACTTAATTATTTCCTATGGGTTAGAATATCCTAACATCCCCCCTTAAGATCAACTTGGGATAAGATTGAAGGATGTACAAATATGACACAATAGGATAAGGAAGGAGGCATTAAAGCCTATCCCCCCTTAGTGACAACTTCATGAACTCCAACCATAAATTGAAGTTTAGTAAACTTCGCCTCTGTGACAACCTTTGTAAAGATGTCTCCAACTTGATCATCTATTGAACAATATTGCATTTCAAGAACATGCTCATGAATGAGCTTTCTGATGAAGCACATGTGTAGTTCAATATGTTTGTTTCACTGATGTTGGACTGGATCTTTTCATAGTTGAATGGCACTTTGATTATCACACCAAAGTGTAGTCGGATGCTGGTGCTGAAAGCCAAACTCTGATAGGATCTAATGAAGCCAAATGGCTTCCTTACTAGCTTCAACAACACCAAGATACTGTGCTTCTACTGAAGAAAGAGAAATGGCACTTTGTTTCTTGCAAGCCTGTGTAATAGGTCCTCAACCAAGAGTGAACACATAACCTGTAGTAGACTTCCGATCATTAGGGCCACCAGCCCAATCACAAGCAGTGAAACCAACCAATAGAGGAGATACCTCAACACTGTAATGAATCCCAAACTGAATTGTACCTCTAATGTAACGAAATATTGTTTTAGTTTCTTTCTAATTACTTTCATGTGGGTTTTTCATAAATCGAGCAATAAGGCCAACAACAAAGGAAAGGTCAGGAAAATTATGGGTTAGATACAAAAATTTTCCTACAAATTGATGATATAAGGTAGCATCAACTTCAAGGGAAGTACAAGTGACTGAAAGTTTGGCTCTAGATTGAAAGGGAGAAGGGTTGGCTTACATTCTTCCATGTGAAAATGGTGTAGAAGATCACATGCATACCTAGACTAGGAAAGGGAAATACCTTCCTTGAAGACCAACAAAATAATGAAAGTGTCCTAAGTTTTTCATTTAAAACTTCTTTTTAAGGCTGGACTTCACATGGTTTATAAGGTTGGAATCACTACCAGTAAGGATAAGATCATCAAAATAAAGAACAAGAATGATAAGAGACTTGCCCACTTTCTTGGTGTAGACTGTATTATCAAAATGACACCTAGAAAATCCAGTTTCTAAAAGAAATCTATACATTTTGGCATACCAAGCCTGAGGGGCTTGCTTGAGACCATAAAGGGATTTATTAAACTGACATACAAGGCTGGAGTCTATTTGTATAAAGATAGTAGGTTGTTCCATACAGATTTCTTCTTGCAAGTCCCCATGCAAGAAGGCAGATTTAACATCCATCTGATGGACTTCCCATATGAAAGAGGCGGCAAGGGAAAGAACAAGGTGGATAGAGTTCATTTTGGCAATAGGGGAGAAGGTTTCAGTATAGTCAATGCTTTCAACTTGTGAAAAACCCTAAGCAACAAGACGAGATTTATGTTTATCAACTTTTCCATCTGGTCGATACTTGGTTCTGTAAACCCATTTGCATCTAACAAGTTTTCATCCCTTTGGAAGGGGAACAAGAGCCCATGTATCATTTGCCAATAGTGAATGATATTATTCATTCATAGTTGTGTCCCAATCTGGATGGCTTGAAGCTTCTGCAAAGGTGTCAGGATCATAATTATTTGAAGCTTGATCCAGTAAAGAAGAGGTTCTATCGAACTGAGAACGTATACATCTCTGATCTGAAGGATCACCAGCAAGGGCACTTGTTGTATCCCGAGTAGTACAGACCCATTTTGGAAGCTGAGGAGCTGAAGGAGGATCCTAAGAAGGTGGGGGAGGATTTTCATCCTTGCTGTCATCATCTGAAGAAGAAATATTTTTAGAAGTAGAAGGGATAGAGAGAGGTGGCATATTTGTTGAACTAGGCTCGTAGGCCGATATATTTTCAGCAAACTTTACATCTCTTCTAATGATAACATTTTTGGACTTAAGTGGAATAAGTCTGTATCCTTTGACATCTTCATAATATCCAACAAAAATACATTTTTCACTCTTAGGTTCTAAAGCTTCATTTTTCTCAACTGGAATATAGGCCCATGCCTCACTTCCAAAAACATGAAAGGGACTTACATCTGGTTTAATTGAGCTCCATGATTCTTCTGGAGTGATATTATTTAAAACCTTAGTAGGAGTCCGATTGATTATGTAATTTGCATAGTTAGTTGCTTCTGCCCAAAAATTAAGACTGAGTCCTTTAGATTGAAGCATACAATTATCCATTTCCTTTAAGGTGTGGTTCGTCCTTTCAGCTACACCATTTTCTTGTGGAGTATATGGAACACTATGTTGCATTTGAATTCCATTCTCAGTGCAAAAGTTGATAAATTTGTTGTTAACATATTCTCTGCCATTATGAGATCTTAGCTTAAGAATTTGATGTCCAGATTGTTTCTCAACAAAGGCCTTAAAGGCCAAGAACATGTTAAATACTTCACTCTTGAGTTTTAAGAAGTATACCCAAGTGCATATGGAGAAATCATTAATCAAAGTTAAGAAATACTTGTAGCCAGAGAATGAAAAACCTGGAAGTGGATCACATAAATCACTATGCACAAGTTGTAAAGGGGTTGAGGCATGCCAAGAGGCACGTTTTTTAAAACTATCCCGATGACATTTCCTAAGTACACATTTGGAACAAACACCATCTCTGCAAGATACAATTGGAAGACCTGTCACCATAATTTCTTTACATAGATTCTAAACGGAGTGATAGTTTAAGTGACCAAATCGCTCATGCCAAAGTTTGCTTACTTCATCATTATGAGCAACAAATACCGAGGAAAGATTTGATGACCTAAAGTTGTTAAACTTATACAACCTTGTACAATCATTAGCAATGCGAGTAGCTAAAATCTGTCTAGGATCTCTTAGGTCCTTAATTACAATATTGTGAGGTGAAAATTCAACTATTTTACCTTCACCTGAATGAGTTATCTGATATAGAGATAGAAGGTTGCAGGATAAGGTTGGAACACATAATACATCATTAAATTGAGCATTGTCTATATGAACAGTTCTAGTCCCTACAACACTGAGAGATCTATCATCCCCAACATATATATTTTTGGTGTTAAAATCATTTAAAGAAGAAAACATGGCTTTGTTTTTAGCCATGTGATAAGAAGCTCCAGAATCAATGAGCCACTCATGAGAATTAGAAGAAGAAGATACATTTACTACATATCCAGACCGAGATGTTTGACAACCACATGCAGAAAGTGTTATTCCTAAAGATGAAGTTGAAGTTGAAGAGTTCTCCAAATGGATTTTATGCTTCTTCATTGCTTCTTCCAAGGCTTCCATCTTCTTAAAGCATTTGGATTCTAAGTGGCCATCTCGATTACAAAAGTGGCAGTGTGTATCAGTCTTATTCCCTTTGTTTTTATTTGCCTTATCATTTTGATGAAATGATTTTTCATTTGAGACTGAAATTGCTTAGGACCCTTGTTTGGTTTAGGACCATTCTTTTTAGGATACAACTTCTTAGGATTCTTTGAATTTGGTTGTTGCTGGGCGGATAATGCTTTCTTAGAAGAGTTTCCAAGATTAAGAAGACCAAGGTGTAAGAGTTTTTCTTGTTCTCTTATTAAAGAATCACAAAAGGCATCAAAGGAAGGGGACTTGTAGTCTTGTCCTTGAGAAATGAAGGCTTCTCTTGTAGAATGGAAGGTGGAACAAATAGAGAGTAGACTCGTCCCAGCTTAGTAAGAATGGAATAGATGGTTCCCATCTTATTTCTTAACCTTAACACTTTTGAAGAGAAGTCTAAGGGTCTTGAACTTGGACAAAAAATCTTCAATGGAAGAAAAATTATTGGGTCCAATGTAAGCAACTTATTTTCGAGTTGATGGGCTCTAAGTCCATTTTTAATTCCAAAAAATTTAGTGATCTGTTTCATTGCTTCATTTTGAGTATCAAGTTCTATGACATGGAATCTAAGGTCTGGAGAAATAGACATCCCTATCAACCCAAATTCTTGATCTTGCCTATTTTCTAATTTTGCTACCTTATATTCATCTTTTGGTTTGGTTTATTGGCCTGAGGATATTATGTAAAGACCTTTACTTCTAAGTAAATCCACAATGTAGGACCACCATTGGAAGTAGTTGGTGCTGTCAAGAATAACTTGCCATGGACTTTCCATTTTAATAGAAACATAGACTATAGATGTTGAAACTAAGTGCTCCAATCGAAAGATCTTGAAAAATTACGCTGATTTAAAAAAAAATGGCTCTGAAAACGGCTTCTGGATGAAGAAGTTATGGCCTTTTGAAGAAAAGTTGTTGAAGATGCTGATGAAGTGTGGGAATGTGTGGAAATGAATGATAATGTTATATTTAAAAAAAATCTTCCCCCTTTCCAAACTTAATCTAATTATCTCACTTTTAAAAAAAGAATTATATGCCTCACTTTTATAAATAAGTGAAAGTCACTTTTACAATGGTACTTTATGAGCTACCCACTAAATTGTAACTTAAATAAAACAAAAAGAGACTTTAGAATTAGAAGTGACTCACTTTTTATAATGGGTGAGAACACTTTTACATAAAGTAACTTTAAAACATAAGTTACATGTGCTTTTTGAAAAATTAACTCAACAAAAAGAAAGACTTGAACTGAAGACCTATATTCTCATAAAGTAACTTTGGACCAAGTGAGCTAGTTTAAAAGGTTAGTAATTTTTGGAAAGGAGGAAGGCAATTTTTTTTTTTTTAGTCACTAAAGCTTTGGGGTGTGTGCTTACTTGAGAAAGCTCTTTTATTCCTACAAAAAAAAAACCACAAAACCCAAAACGGACATACAAATAGCTTTACCTAGAAACTAACAATTTTTCTCAATGTTTCTGATTTTCCGAGATCACACTAAGCCACAGCGGAAAAGAGCATACAGATGAGAAAAAAAAATTCCTTTATTTTTTTGATTTTCCAGATTGCACAGAGTCGTAGGAAAAAGAGCATATGCATAAATGAAGGTGTAGATCTGGTAATAAAAACCAAAGAGATAAATAAACTGAAATAAATAGAGAGAAAATAACTAAAAACTACAAATAAACATTGTGTACCTCCAGATCTTAAAAATGATGTAGCTAGGGCTACAGGAAACATTTTCTCGTGAAATGAAAGGGGTTCCTCACTGGAACAGATGATCCTTACACAATAGAGTAGTCCTCTTGGCCCGAAAGCAGTCAGAAATAATAGATCTAGGAAACAACAGTCGGATGCAGTTCTACCAGGTTCAGATTTGGATCACCAATGGATGCGGCCCTCAACCTGGCTCTGATACCATGTAGGAATTTACAGGGTAAGTTCCTCAGACATAACACCAAATGACATCGCTCACAAACAGATCACAGATCAATACACTAGTATTGTTGACATGGTTAAAATTCCATAGCCTGAGGCAACGCAGCCACTTCAGGCACTTTATTAATAAAAGAATTAAAATTTACATAAGCTTCTCTCATGAATGGTTACCCTACAAATGACCCTCCATGCTCTTTAAATAGATATCATGGACCAATCAGGTGTTAAGCCATGGATCAAGTGTCGGTAATACCGAGGAGAGAATGAACTGTCGGATCACTACATATCGTGACCGTCATATTGTAAGTTAGAAAAGTACATAGTAGAGAAATAGAATTTACCTAACTCTACACTAGACCAAGTTATACTTAACTATTACCTATGTGTTAGAATATCCTAACAAGATTTGGCCTTGCAATATCTCCTTTACCTAAATTTAAAGACTATTTTTTCCAAATTTCTCTGGTAATGGTAATTTCATAGTAGAGGAGTGCTTAAAAGATATCTCTAATGATCATAATAACATTGGGGCTAATGACAATGATATATGCAATATATAATTAGTAAACTCATTAGAGGGGAAGGCTACTTGAAACTTATTTTACTTACCACCCAAATCCTTCTCAACTTGGCGAGAATGATGTTATCAGTACAAGTACACGTATGGGATGTAACAAATCTGAGCCAACTAGTTAAAGGAATACAATAACATAGTATTTCAACTCGAGAAGACAATCAAATCCTTTAATATCAAATTCACTAAACTTTATAATTGAATTCTAGATCTAGTAACACCTCATGGTAAGGTTGCAATGATACATTACTATAATGCCATATCTCTTGCCTACAAAATTAGGCTTGATGTAATATCCCTCATGTATTCTTATTATTTATTTCTAAAAGAGAAAGAGGACATGTACTTTTTTCTCAATATCCTAACATTACATATACACACATGTATATCTTATGATGTCATAATGTATTTGGTTTAAAAGGAAATAAAGGAATAATAATTATTTATTTCTACATGCATCTCAATAGAAACACTAGGCTATTTTCCCCTTAGCATGACTTTCCACTAGAGTCATTGTCTATTTTAAACTTTCATACCCTTGTGGTGGACACTTTCTCACTGTCCTTTTATATTTTTGTTTTTATAATTTTATGAATATGTTTCCTATGGTACCCATAACATAAATCCATATATATATATATATATATATATATATATATATATATATATATATATATATATATATATATATATTCATATAAGGGTGTGATAAACCCCTTAGAAGATGTACATTAGTTTAAAGACTTCACTCTCTATATAAAAAACATGATTTTGATGTCTCATGGTTACAACAATTTTCTTAGGTTTAGATAGATTACAATTATTATTATTTAACTTTCCCACGGGCATTATAATAGTAATATAGCTCAATGAAAATTTATAGACTCTTCACAAGGTCCTCAATGATGTAAAGGGTTCACATACATATATATAACATTCATATTATGTTGGATGGAACCTCTATTAACATTCCTTGTTAAGGTATGTTAACCGCTCCAAAGTTTCTACTTATATTGTACAACCGACATGGAGGTCGGTCCTATGTGGGTGATACATTGACCTTAGCCATGAGACTGCCATGTGATTATGTTTTTAACTAGCTATCATCTTCCTTGTGATGTGCATTAACCATGATCGTCCATATGTTTTAGGTTTAATATTGAAATTTGAGGCGAACCAGGATTAGTTAATAGTAACTAATCACGGCCTTCTATCATTCTAATTCTCATTTGTGCACTCACGGCTTGAGATAACACTTTGCAACTTAGAATTTCCTCAATTTCATGACTACAATGTCCCGTGTTCCATTTGAAAGTCTAATCCTTGTATTTTAGTGGTTATAAGCTATAATAGTGCTTGGTGATGAGCCCCAAATTGGGTAACTTATTGGGCTCATTTTGCCTAATTATCCTTGCTCAATCCTTGTTCAATCCTCCATTTTTCATAGCTTATGGATTATTTTTTAGTATGTTTATGTCATTTGTACGAATAAGGGTGGTCACTCTTCCTAGGTGGCTAACACGTGCTTATTTTAGGTTTTTTGACACATGTTGGAGCAAAACTAAGCAATCATGGGCTAGAAGACAGCCATGCTTGAGGTGAGGATTCGTAGGGGGGTTGTCTATAACATTAAATAGCCCTTCCTCGGGATCTTCACCCCCAAACTCCGAGCTCACAGGCCACCAAAACTGGATCTTGAAGGTAGTCAAGCAGATTTTGGAAAAGGGACTGTCTACTAACAGTTGGACATCCAAGTCCCCTAGATTTAGGAGGCCTGCTAGGGCCCTTATGGTGTATAGATGATAAGGCCTCAGCCTTCATACGGGACTTTTTCGAAACCATTGCATATTTTTTCACTACAGTGCTGTCAACTTTAGCTCGTTTTCTTGTAGCCATTTTGGCATAACTCTTGACTGATGACTATTTTTTGATAATGATAAGCAGTCCTATTTCATATCAACTCTGAGTTTTCTATAGGAGCCGTAGCTCTCAGGTTTGGGCCCAACCTGAGAGCATAGGGCCTCCTTATGTACTATTATCTTTCCTTTAAGCATCGTTGTTTTCCTTTTGTGCATTTGCAAACGTATTTCTGTTAGGCAGATTAAGTTGTGTTGATTAGCTAGGTCACTGTTTATGAATAGAATGCTTCAAATGTCTAGAATATATTGGTAGGATAATAACAAGAAAAAGGCTCCAAAAAAGGGTCAAAAAACACTTTTGGTTTCACCTCTTCCTTATTGGATCAGGGGCTGGAATTGAAGTAACCGTGTTGTCCCAAACAAAAACACTAGTTTGCTTTACCATGCAATCCTTAGTGTACTGTTTTCATTTGCAAAAGTTGGTTATGTGTTCAGATCTCTGAAATGTTTGATTGCATAGTTGATACACATGGTTCTCTTTCAAATAAATCTGCTTTTCATTCACTTTATTGTTAGTTAGATTAGATTAGCTAGGACTTTGATTACTTGCAAGACTTTGTTGATTCAGTTGAATGTATACGGTGCAGAGCATCTCTACCACTCTTTCATCCACCTAAGCTTCATCAGAGCCATCTGCTCCATCTCCTAGCTAGGTTACTCATCTCACATCTGTCCTCTTGCCCACGTAACCCTACCTTTTTGTGCGATCATTGTTTCAGCCTTCTTTGAGTCAATTTAGCCATCTACACCTCCTCACCACTCCATCCACCAGTCCCTGGACCACTTCAGACCCCTATCCTAGCTCCATATCCATTCATATATCTTCCCTCACTCAACCATCCTCCAAAATCCAATTTTTAAACATCCTGTAGAAATTTCTGAACATCCTATAGAAATTCCTGAACATCCTGTAGAACACCTGCAGACTTCCTGTAGAAGCTCACAAATGAGGTTTATTGATAGCCAGAATTTGTGAAACTCTCTGGAAGGGTGTTAGGGACTGCTTAGACCCTCTCTGAACCTTCTTGACCTCTTCCAAGCATTTCGCCTCCTTGATCCACCCCTGCACAGTCAAAGAACAGTGAAAGCATATGCATGATGAAACTGACGACTTAATCAAAAAGACAAAAAGATGTTTTCTTCAGATAGAGGTAGTCTAGACACATGTTTTTTACCTTCATAGAAGTAATGGCATCTCTTTCAGCAGTTTGCATTCTCTCCTTTGCATCAGTTGGACTAGCTTGTAGAATTAGGGTTTGCTAGGGTTTGCGTTTTCCTTCAGTTTTTCAATCTCTTTTCGCAAATAGATTAGCTTCCTTCGAGTTAGCTTTCATCCATCAATTAAAAAGCTTCTTCTAAGAACTCATAGAAGTTGTCTTAAGCTCCTAGCGGACTTGTGCCAGCTGACCAAGTGACAACTGCGGAAAGAGCTAGTACTTGTGCATACAGCACCATCGCTTCAAAGTTTGTTACGAACTATCAGGTTGATAAAAGTAAAGACGGGAGTCCCAGGAGTTGCAGCATTATTGCTGCAATACTGGAGCCCACCATATTTTTGGCGCCGTTTCCGGGGAAGCATCAGAGTATTTGTGATTGCTGCTTTTCTTCTATTTTCCACGACAACCTTCTACTAAGTAGTTTATTTCATTTCATTTCCGCTAAAGTAGAGTAGATATTTCCTGCTTTCATAGATTAGCATTTCAATTTTGCAATTTCAATTCTGCAAGCGTAGATTAGCATTTCAATTCTGCAAGCATAGACTAGCATTTCATTCTTGAAATTTCATTTGAGCAAAATAGATTAGTCCTTTCCTGCTTTCATTTCAATTCTGCATTTTCATTTCAGCAAGATAGTTAGTTGCAGTTCAATCTATTTCAGTTTTGCAGGTACCAGAAGAAAAAAAAACAAAAGAAACCAAAATTCTTTCCATTTTATGCCTCGTAGGAATAGAGATAAAACTGGAAAATTATTACCCAACACCCCCACCACATCACTGAGTCAACCTTCTCTCTTCTCTGCTGACAGTGAGCCAGAAGAACCTATAGGTGAACCTCCTGAGATATATGAAGATCCTATAATAGAAGAAGAGTTAGAGAACACTCCATCTGAAGCCATGGCTGAAAACCGAAATGGTAGAAGAGAAGATGAGAGAATAGAAGGTGCCTTTCCCATCCGGGAGACCAATGGAGACATGGAAATGAAAAACATAAGTCCCTCAAATTTACCCCACTTCGATGGATTGACTACTGAAGACCCTGATACCTTCCTGTTTGAGTTTTTGTCCTTTGTCAAACTTACGACTATGCTGAGGAAGAGAAAAAGTTGAAACTCTTTCCCTCTACCCTCAAGGACGCAACATTATGCTGGTTCATGGGCTTACCTGGAAACAGTATCACCACTTGGGCTCAGATGTAGCAAGCTTTCAATGCCAAATACCGGGACTACTATAGGTCCGAGGAAACCAAGGGAGAAATCTTTCGGATGACCATGGGAAGCGATGAGTCTTTAGAAGATTATGAGGAAAGGTTCCGGCTTAGTTATAAATGGGCCAGGTGCACACTTGACCCAGAATATCTGAAGCTGGTTCTACTCCAAGGAGTCCCTGAAGACCTTCTGGACACCCTTAACATGCTGGCTGGAGGGGACATCTACCAACTACCTTATGAGGACATAAAAGCCGTGTTTAGAAACCATTCTAGGGCGGCCCAGAAGAGAGGTAGGGGGAATCCACTTTCAGCTAGTACCACCTTCTCCAAGCATGAGTTTGCTAACCAGATGGAAGACCTCAAGAGTGAGATGAGACAGAATATTGCCATGCAACTTGATACCTTCCGAATTCGGCAAAAGAAAGAGGAAGCTGAGAGGGCTTTGGCCATTTTTTGTCCTAGATGCATGAGGAAGCATCCTAAGAATGACTGCCCATTACACTCAGTAGAGGTATGTTTCGTATGTGAGGAAGACCACCCCACCAACCAATGCCCTACCTTGCCTGGATTTAAAGCCATGTACCTAGGGACTGAGGCGGCAACTGAACCTATCTACTTCCTCAACCAAAGGAGGCCACATGGGCCCAGACCTTACTAGCAGGGGATGCAAGGGACATCCCAAACTTATTATAACCCCAACCAATCCACTCATATACCTTCTTGGGGCCCCCCTGCTCATCCTTCTTGGTCCGCACCTCCTCCGTGGTCTTATCCATCTCCATACCATACTCAACTTCCTCCACATTTGTTTCACTCACATGCCCAGCCACAACCTCAGTGGAATGCACCTCAACCAGGGTGGAGGCCCCAGTACAACACTCCTCCCGCCATTTTTCCTCCACCACTAGCTCAACCACAACCATTACCTCCTGCTCCTCCAAGACAACCCCAGATGCCTGCTCAACCGAACCCAAACCCCAACAACAGACAGGCCCAGCAGGTATATACTGGGGAGACAACATGCCCTACCTATGCTGTGGAGATCCAGGAGATCAACCTGCGATCTAGGAAGGTCCTTCCAGAGCGCCAACCTCCTCCCCTAGAGGAGGAGGAAGAGAAACAGGAAAGTGAACCCCAAGCCATTCCACCCTTTCCTGAGCAACTCACAGTAACCACACAACCCAACCCAGAAGAGACTGAGCTTCTGGGAGAACTCAAGCAATTGTGTGTGAAAATACCACTTCTCCAGGCCATAAAAGATGTACTGATATACAACAAATTGATTAATGAGAAGTGTTTCAGGCACCTAGGCAGGCGAAAGAGAGATGCCTCAACTATCAATTTCATAGGACAACTGTCCGATCTTATGTTGGGGCAAGTAATCTGTCCAAAGTATTTGGACCCTGGGAGTCCTGTAGTTGATGTTCACATCAATGGCACCATCATACCCCACACCTTGATTGATCTAGGGGCCACCATTAATGTGATGACCAGGGACACCATGCTTAAGCTCAACCTTAAGAGTTCCTTAAGGAAGACCTAGACAGTACTGCAATTGGCAGACCGCTCCATCGTGACTCCCGAAGGGATTGTGGAAGATGTCTTGGTCTTTGTTGACTCCTGGGAGTACCCTGCGGACTTCTTGGTGCTTCAGCCAAAGGCAAAACTCACTGGATATCCCCTCATTTTGGGAAGGTCTTGGCTATCTATTGCGGATGCTTACATCAGCTATCGAGCAAGAAGCATGACCATAAAAAATGGGCCTATGTCCAAACAGCTGGTCCTATACCCTCCTGCCCAACCTCTGCTAGAACATTACTTACCCCTCCAGTTGGAAGAAGGAGATGAGGATGAGGTCTACTCTGCACCATTATGCACAGTGGAGGCCACTAGGGGAGGTCCTCAAACCGAGGATGATTTGATTGAGAACTTGATCCAAAATCCTCCCCCCGGTGCACTATCCTTGGAAGAGTTGGTGGAAGATACCCAAGCCAGTGCCTTAGTGGACCTATGTGTGAATGATCCGACCACTCCCAGAGTTAAGAATGTGGAGTTTGGCCCTGAAAGAACTTTAAAGATCAGCTCCTCTCTCTCTCCCTCTCAGGAAAAGGAGCTATGTAGCCTCTTGACCCGCCATTTGGAGGCTTTTGCCTGGAGCTACAAGGAAATGAAAGGAATCCATCCCTCAGTCTATACCCATCATATTTAAATTAAGGAGGACTGTAAACCAGTCAGGCAACCTCAGAGGAGAATGAATCCAGCCCTTAAGGACATGTTTAAAGACGAAGTGCAAAAATTGTTGGATGCAGGATTCATCTACCCCATCTGGGACAGCGAATGGGTTTCCCATCTACTGTTGGTACCCAAGAAAAATGGGAAGTGGAGAATCTGTGTGGACTATAGAGAACTGAACAAAGCCACTAAGAAAGACCACTTCCCTTTGCCTTTCATAGATCAAGTGTTGGATGGACTGGTAGGAAAGAAGTTTTTCTCTTTCCTAGATGGGTTCAGTGGGTACAATTAGATCCAAATCAGCCCGGAGGACCAAGATAAGACCACCTTCACTTGTCCATGGGGTACCTTTGCCTACTAAGTCCTTCCCTTTAGGCTCTGCAATGCCCCTGCCAATTTCCAGAGAGCTGTACTGAGCATCTTTGCCGAGCTGGTTCATGATTCGGTGGAAATCTATATGGATGACTTTACTCCTTACAGGTCTAGCTTCCAAGAAGCCTTGTCCAACCTAGGAAAATTTTTAAGTAAGTGCATTGAGATGAACCTGTCCCTCAGCCATGAAAAATGTGAATTCCTGATGACTGAAGGGACTGTGTTAGGTCATACCATTTCTCACCAAAGATTACAAGTGGATCCTAATAAAATTTCTATCATAAAAAAGGTTCCACCTCCTCAGAAGGTAAGAGATGTTTGGAGTTTCTTAGGCTTAGTGGGATATTATAGAAGATTCATTAAAGACTTCAGTAAGCTAGCCTTGCCATTGTTTGGCCTCTTAGGAAAAGATGTTGAGTTTAAATGGACTGACGACTGTCAGAGGGCTCTGAATGAGTTGAAGGATAAGTTAGTGTCCACCCCAATTTTGAGAGGCCCAAACTGGGCCCTACCTTTCCACATCCACACTGATGCCTCGAAGAAAGCCACAGTGGCAGCCTTAGGAAAAGTTGAGGAAAAACTTCCATATGCCATATACTGTGTGAGCAAAAACTTATCCAAGGCAGAATTGAATTATACTGTAACTGAGAAGGAGTTCCTGGCCGTGGTCCATTCCCTGAACAAGTTCCGACACTACATCACTGGCTATCAAACATTTGTACATACTAATCATGTTGTAATTAGATATTTAATGAATAAACCTGATGTGAATTCTCGTATTATTAGATGGTTACTTTTGTTGCAACAGTTTGATTTGACTATCGTTGACAAACCAGGTAAAGAAAATGTTGTTGCTGACTTCTTGTCTAGATTGGATTTGCCTGCAGGTAAAGAAGGAACAGTGGATGACCAGATGCCAGATGAACATCTATTTGCTATCTCAGTACTCTCTCCATGGTTTGTTGATATAGCAAACTACCTAGTCTCAGCACAGTTCCCTCCGCATCTATCCTCAAAGGAGAAGAGCGGAATCATGAGGAAGAGTGCCTCATTCACTTGGATTGGGGGCAACCTGTTCAAACTTGGCCCTGATCAGATCTTAAGGTGTTGTGTAAGGGAGGAGGAAGTCTTTGACATCCTCCTAACCTGTCACGATGGGCCCTGTGGAGGGAATCTTGCAGCCAAGAGGACTACCTTCAAAATTCTACAGGCAGGCTACTATTGGTCCACTCTTCATCAAGATGTCAGAAGATATATCAGCCAATGTGACCGATGCCAGAGGATGAGGAAACTGACTCCAAGGGACGAAATGCCTCTCCAACCTCAAGTGACCCTTGAGCCATTTTAGAAGTGGGGTATGGATTTTGTGGGTCCTATAAACCCTCCTTCAAGGCAAAGGTCTTACATCATTGTGTGCATAGACTATCTGACAAAGTGGGCAGAAACCAAGGCAATCAAAGCAACAACAGAAGAAAAGGTGGTTGAGTTTTTAAGAGAAAACATCTTCTACAAATTTGGCTACCCAAGAGATTTGGTCACCGATCAAGGAAGCCAGTTCACCTCCAACTTAATTGAAGACTTGCTCGCTCATCACAAGATCAAGCATAGGACTTCCACCCCATATTATCCTCAAGCAAATGGGCAGGTGGAAGTCACTGATAGAGCATTAGAAGGGATTTTGACTAAGGTGGTGAGCAGCAGCAGAAAGGATTGGGAAAATCACTTGGTTGAGGCCACTTGGGGCTACAACACCACTTGGAAGACCATAACCAGTTTCACACCTTATGAGCTAGTCTATGGGAAGAGATCTTTGCTGTCAATCGAGTTCGAGTACAACATATTGAGGATGGCAGCTCAGCTGGACCTAGATCTCAGCCATCCTCAATGAGAAAGGTTATTGCAGCTGAATGGGTTAGATGAACACCGAATGCAGGCCCTCCTCCACTCATAAGTGGTTCAACTTCAGAGGAAGATATGGCATGATCGACACCTTAATGACAAACAATTCCAGCCGGGAGATTGGGCGTTGCTGTATGATTCCAGACATAAGGATTTCAAAGGGAAGCTGAGGACAAGATGGCTAGGACCATATGCAGTGGAGAAGTGAAATGACAATGGTTCTATCCTTATCCGAACCATTGATGAAGAAGCCATCCCCATGCTCGTCAATGGGCATCGACTAAAGATCTACAGGAAACCTCTTTCGAGGCAAGAGTTCATCGAAACTGTGGAAAAATCAGTGCTGGTAATAGAGAACGGTTATGCCTCTGTTTTGGCCACACCCTGAGCATCATCATAAAAAAAAAAAAAAATACAATAAAAAAGATCGTTGGGTGAAAACCTCTTTGAGGCACCCAAGGCAGATGGTAGGGGTGAAAACCTCATTGAGGTGCCCCTGCTGTCTATCTGAAAAAGAATTTGAATAGAAAGACCCTTGGGTGAAAACCTCTCTGAGGCGCCCAAGGCAGATAGTAGGGGTGAAAACCTCATTGAGGCGCCCCTACTGTCTCTTTTTAACAAAAAAAAAAAAAGACAAAAAAAGAAAAAGAGAAAGAAAAAGAAGGAAGAAATAGAGAGAAAAAAACAAGTTTAATCCCTGGAAATTGTTGCAGGTTGTAGGAACACAATGCAGAAAGGAGGCCTCCCAACACAAGGACAAATGTCCCTACCAAGTTACCAGGCATCCTCACATCCACTGCCTCCATGAACACTCATTTTTTTTAGGGTTCGGACACAATCTAGTCGTGGTTCAACCTTCTATAGGAAGCTACAGGACTTTCTACAGGAAGTTCTGTATTTCTGTAGGAAACATCCTGTAGAGCCTTTGGGCAAGCCAGAATCGATTATGGAGAGGGATTTGAAGCTTGAAGTCTGTTGAGGAGGCATGAAACCACTCTTTTCTTCCATCCTCCACTTGTTTCATCTCCTTTCACCACCATTGCCACCATCTGGTTGAATATATCTGCACAGTCATACTAGAACCCTGTTTTCTCAGATAAAAATTTGTTTTTCTCAAGTGAAAAATAAAGCATACAGAGGCCCGCACACTTTACTTGTCAAGGCACCCTTAGGACCCTTCATCCGTGAATGCAAATTTGTCTATTTCAGCATGCACCCCAGGAGGAGAAACGGCTACAGGATGTCCTATAGGAATCCTGTAGCAGCTGATCCGGCTGGAGCACATACCATGGAGACACCAGCAGCTCACATCAAACGAAGTCGGTGCATGCAGCATTCACCACCAGAGAGTCGGGTCTCAAGGTCTTGGAACCAGCATCAAGCAATGGAAGAGGAGCTCCGGCACTCATGCAAGAAGTGGCAGCAAGCAAATCTAGCATTCCTCGTCCTGAAGCCTGAAAGAAAAAATGTCCACGGCCGCACAGGTAAGTGCCTAACCTTATTCGTCGAATTACATGAACTATACTATAAAATTTGCATGACTGTGAGAATGGGTGGATTGAACAAGTTTGGTGGCCATTCAACTGGCCACCCACAGCCAGTCAGATGGCCTTGTAGGATCCGAATGGGCCTGGTTATGCCAAAAAGACGGGCAGTTGACACGTGGGAAGTGTCCAGTCAGGGAGAATCGATAGTATGACAGAAATGGCGGCAGTGAATGTAGAGGGAAGGATTCGGTGGTCAGAGACATGCCGAGGAATGATGGCTATGACATCAGCCAACAGATCGGCCTGGACAGCTCACCCCCGCGCCATGAATTCTGTAGCATTTCAAATTGGACAGTCAAATAACTCACGGTAAACTACTGTCATTCGCACTTGCAACCATTTTTGCAGCCTAGTACGCGTCCTCATCCTCTGCAAGTTGTTAGCCCGAGCTTCTCGGTCTGTTTCAACATCCTTCCGCAGCTCAGACTCGTCCAGAACCATAGTAACGTCCTCTAGAAGCCGGGAAAGCTTTCTACAAGAAGGTGCGCTACAGGAATCCCGGCATTACGAAGAAGCTTGGACTGTTCACGTCGAGGGTGGCAATTCTCAGAGAGGTATGCCCGAACATACCTTTCCCATGCAAAATAGTTCAAAAGGTGGTGAATTTGACGTGCTGGGGTAGAGAAAATTTTAAAAGCAAATCTGTCTATGAATCCAAAAGCAGTTTACTTATCGTTGCGTGAAATTGTCTTTGTGGTTTTCGTCCAAGATTTTCTTCACGAAGTCCTAAGTTAAATTCCTCCAGTAGAGACGTGAGACACTGTCAAGGCTAACCGGTGGAAAAACTGTGAATTTTATATGATTGTGTGTATGTTGGGAACATAGCCCTACACTCTGTTTAGAGAAATCCCGAGTCGTCCTTCTGTACACGAGTAGTCCGGTTTCAAAACAGAGGAACTGATACGAAGAGGCTTGCAGATACCGTTTTTAACGCTCTAAGAAGGAAACACACCTAGAATTCCCTTTCTACTCAAAGTGCAAGAAACAACAGAGTCTTTTTCACCATGCCAGGAGGGTTTATTCGAAAGGAACCCTTGGACTCCAAGAAAATCCGAGAAACCCCTGAGGTGGTAGACTTATTTTCCCATGCACACTGGATGACATTCTATGACAAACTTCAAGGTCACGATGATGAAATTGCAGAAGAATTCCTAAGGTCCCCGAAGCCGAAATTGAAGACACTAGCCACTGTCAACTTCAAAGGATTGACCCTAAGACTCACCCCACAGCTCATTAACAGAGTCACTGATCTATCGATGGGGGTACCCTGGGATAAGGAGGAGAGAAAATTGGGTCAAAAGGCTAAAAAGGAGTTCTTCTTACCAGCGGAACAATTTTCAGAGGACAAGAATGGGGCCCAAAGAACCAGCCTACAGCCATTTTGGAGCGAAGTCAGCCTCCAAATTATGAAGTATATTACCTGTGAAGGGCGATTCAGCATCGTATATGGTTATCATTTCCGTTTGGTAATAGAACTCAGGCACCAAATGGATCTGCCCTGAGAACAAAAATTGAGCATCCCCTACTTCCTCCTGCAATCCTTGACTGAGTGTGCCACAAAGCTGAGGGAGGGGACACCAGACCAGCTGGCCCATCATGGGCTTATCAAGAAACTCGTGGAAGATGCACTCCATACTTACACTGTCCCTCTCTCCTGGGAAATTTTTCGAAATATGTCTAAGGATGATGACATCCGAATTTTGGCTAAGAAGCTCACTTCCTCCAGCAACGAGGAGAAGGAGCACATCGAGGCAGAAAAGAAAGCTAAAGGTCAAGAAACCCCAGGAAAACCACCAAAGAAAGAATAGAAAGAGCCACAAGAAAAATGCCAAGCTGCTAAGGCCAAAAGAGTGGGTGGTAAAATAACACAAACAACCAGGGAGAAAAGACTTCAGAGCAGGGTAGAAAGGACCGAGAAAGTCCAAGCCAATGAAGGCACCCCTAAGGCGGCCTCAGCTAAGTTAAAGGAAGAAGCACCCTCAACCAAGCAGGCTAAAACAGTGCCAACTGGTTCTACAGGAAGCCAGAAGGCCATTACTAGAGGAAGTCCAAAAATTGCTTCTACAAGAAGCCAGAAACCGGCCACTATAGGCATTTCTACAGGAAGTATGAAGAAAGGGTAGCAGAAGGAGAAATCGGCCGAGATTCTAGCTAGGGAGGTAGCAGTTGTGGTGGCCACCCTAAGTACCTCTCTCAAGCAGAAGGAAAAGCGAAAGAGGGAGACTCCCCTGTATTTTAAGGCAAGGAGGAGTGTGAGGATTAAGACTGGCAAACCCCAGCCTCCATCAAAGGAGCCAATCACAATTATAGATATGCCTACCACACCAAAGGAGAGGTCCCCCTCCAAGGCATCCATCACTTATGAGCGGGGAAGCCCGAAGACATCCACATGGAAGGAAAGGATGGAGAAATTGAACTCGGAGGCCTCTCTACAAGATGCTGAGGCTGCTCTACAGGAAACTTTGGCTAGGCTGAAAGAGACTAAACAGATGGAGGAAAGAGTAGCCAAGTCATCACAGGAGGAGGAGAAGGGTGATACCATTATGGAACCAAGCCCCCAGCCCAGCCTGGGATCTTATTATAACTTCTTAGAGGCCGGGAAAATCATTCCTCAAAAATTCAGAGTGCCACTTTTCCTAGCACTAGAGGAAGAAAGAGTACGGACCCACACTTGGATGAGGATCGCTAAATCCAAGGGGGTGGCAGATATAGGCCCTCTAGAGGAAAATCTCAAGGAGACCCAAAGAGATTTGGCAAGAGTACGGCATGTGGAAAGCTCCCAGCAAGCCAAGCTACGAGAAGAGAATGAGCTACTTAGACAGTAGCTACAGCTACAAGGATAGAGGAAAGAAGAGGACACAGCAGCCAAGGACACCACAGAAGAGCCTTAGGGAAAAGAAGGAATGCAAGCTGAACTTGAGGCACTAAACCGGCAACTACAGGAAAGGGAATTGCAAGCAGGCCTAGAGATACAATCTCTAAAACAACAGATGCAAGAAAAGGAGGCACAACTTCCCTGCATGGCCAGTTGGGCAACGGAAGCTCTACAATGTAGGCAGCCAACCAAATCCTATGGCCTATACCTCAGGGATCAATGGCTTCATTTCCAAATCAACACATTTGCACAGAAGGGTATCTCCCAAATCAAAAACCCCCAGCAGTTCATGGATTTATGTAATAGCTTTTCATCGGAAGACAAGGCCCAGCTATCACAGTTCTACCTTCATAATTTGGCCCTTGCAAATATAACCTCATGGGACCCCAACACAGCAGTAGGGGACATGCAGCTGATGGCAATGACCTCATGGCTAAACCACAAAGAAAAGAGAGCGACAGAGTTCAGAAATGTCATGGACCGAGAATTACAAGAACCACTGCTGATTAGAGCAGAGCCAGGGGACCCCACAACATTGATATCTGCCCACCAGCACCTAGCAACCAACTCTCAGGCTTTGTTAGAGTACATGGGTCGACAGGCTCAGGCCATAGCACACTTTGGGGATATGGAGCGACTATTGGGGGACAATTGTATTCATGCTTGCACTTGTAGGTGGAACACATTGTCCCACAACCTCAAAATCAGGGAATACCACACTCCAACTAGAATGAGGGAGGCCTTGGTACGAGTGCCTCTCTACAGAAAGTCTATGCAGAACCTCTAGGCCAGCTGGATAGGCCTCAAGTTAAGTCCCCCTTTGCTTTTGGGATTGTTAGAAGGAGGCACAGAAGAAGAAGAGCATAAGCAGTGGGAAGAGGTGGAAAGGAAGGCCGAACTTCATGACAGTGAAGAGGACACTACTTCAAAAGCCTGGGATGTGAGGGAGGTGATCAAAGCAATTAAGGACGACGAGCTGGACTAGTTGCTCGAGGATCAGCAACCCTTTTAGCTGGGGGGTGATGGTGAGCCCCAAATTGGGTAACTTATTAGGCTCATTTTGCCTAATTATCCTTGTTCAGTCCTTCTTCAATCCTCCATTTTTCATAGCTTATGCATTATTTTTAGTATGTTTATGTCATTTGTACAAATAAGGGTGGTCACTCTTCCTAGGTGGCTAACACGTGCTTATCTCAGGTTTTTTGACACATGTTGGAGCAAAACCAAGCAATCATGGGCTAGAAGACATCCAAGCCTGAGGTGAGGATTCGTAGGGGGGTTGTCTATGAAATTAAATAGCCCTTCCTTGGGATCTTCACCCCCAAACATGGAGCTCACAGGCCACCAAAACCGGATCTTGAAGGCAGCCAAGCAGATTTTGGAAAAGGGACTGTCTACTAACAGTTGGATAGCCAAGTCCCCCAGATTTAGGAGGCCTGCTAGGGCCCTCGTGGTGTATAAATGATAAGGCCTCAGCCTTCATAAGGGATGTTTTTGAAACCATTGCATATTTTTGCACTACAGTGCTGTCAGCTTTAGCTCGTTTTCTTGTAGTCATTTTGGCATGACTCTTGACTGATGACTATTTTTTGATAATGATAAGCAGTCCTATTTCATATAAACTCTGAGTTTTCTATAGGAGCCGTAGCTCTCAGGGTTGGGCCCAACGTGAGAGCCTAGGGCCTCCTTTATGTACTGTTATATTTCCTTTAAGCATCGTTTTTTTCATTTTGTGCATTTGCAAACGTATTTCTGTTAGGCAGATTAAGTTGTGTTGATTAACTAGGTCATTGTTTATGAATAGAATGTTTCAAATGTTTAGAATAGATTGGTAGGATAATAACAGGAAAAAGGCTCCAAAAGAGGGTCAACAAACACTTTTGGTTTCACCTCTTCGTTATTGGATCAAGGGCTAGAATTGAAGTAACCGTGCTGTCCCAAACAAAAACACTAGTTTTCTTTACCATGCAATCCTTAGTGTATTGTTTTCATTTGGAGAAGTTAGTTATGTGTTCAGATCTCTGAAATGTTTCACTGCATAGTTGATACACATGGTTCTCTTTCAAATAAAGCTACTGTTCATTCACTTTATTGTTAGTTAGATTAGATTAGCTAGGACTTTGATTACTTGCAAGACTTTGTTGATTCAATTGAATGTATACGGTGCAGAGCATCTCTAGAACTCTTTCATCGACCTAAGCTTCATCAGAGACATCTACTCCATCTCCTAGCTAGGTTCCTTGTCTCACATCTGTCCTCTTGCCCACGTAACCCTACCTTTTTGTGTAATCATTGTTTCAGCCTTCTTTGAGCCAATTTAGCCATCTACACCTCCTCACCACTCCATCCACCAGTACCTAGGCCACTTCAAACCCCTATCCTACCTCCATATCCATTCATGCATCTTCCCTCACTCACCCATCCTCCAAAATCCAATTTTTAAACATCATGTAGAAATTTCTGAACATCCTATAGAAATTCCTGAACATCCTGTAGAACCCCTGCAGACTTCCTGTAGAAGCTCACAAATGAGGTTTCTTGATAGCCAAACTTTTTGAAACTCTCTGGAAGGGTGTTAGGGACTCCTTAGACCCTCTCTGAACCTTCCCAAACTCTTCCAGGCATTTCTCCTCCTTGATCCACCCCTGCACAGGCAAAGAACAGTGAAAGCATATGCATGATGAAACTGACGACTTAATCAAAAATACAAAAAGATGTTTTCTTCAGATAGAGGTAGTCTAGACACATGTATTTTACCTTCATAGAAGTAATGGCATCTCTTTCAGTAGTTTTCATTCTCTCCTTTGCATCAGTAGGACTAGCTGGTAGAATTAGGGTTTGCTAGGGTTTGCATTTTCCTTCATTTTTTCAATCTCTTTTCGTAAATAGATTAGCTTCCTTCAAGTTAGCTTTTCATCCATCAATTAAAAAGCTTCTTCTGAGAGCTCATAGAAGTTGGCTTAAGCTCCTATCAGACTTGTGCCAGCTGACCAAGTGACAGCTGCGACAAGAGCTAGTACTTGTGCATACAGCACCGTCGCTTCCAAGATTGTTATGAACTACCGGGTTGATAAAAGTAAAGACGGGAGTCCCAGGAGTTGCAGCATTATTGCTGCAATACTGGAGCCCACCAATTGGAGAAACTCTAGTTGTGTCTACATGAAGATTGAATTCTTCACATTATCTTCCTTTTGCTCTTTTTTGCAGTTGGTAATAGATATTGAAGATAGTGTGTTAATGCTTGTGTGTTCTTTTACAATTTCGTTTAAGTACAGTTCCATTGGGTATCATCTCATCTCAACAATTAATGTTTTTAGTTTTTTTTCCAAGGTAACCTTGGTTACTAAAGTGTCTCATTTCATAACGTTCTTCTTTCTTAAACATCCAACAAAATTAGTTTCCCTAATGCGCACAGGTACATTTTTTTAAACAAACCTTAGCACAAATTTGTAAACAATTGGTATCTTATCAACATTGTCAATTTATGATCATCGACATAAAGTGGGGGAACCTTTATCTCCTCCATGAAAGGTAATAATCTCATTTGGATTCCTTTTATTTATTTTTGTAAAGGTTATACTTAGGGTATCTTTTTGAAAATTCTAATTTACTTCTCTCTTACAAGTATGTTCTCTCTGGAAGAAATATCCTTAGTGTAGCTTACTCTTATATTGGGTTTTTCTATGGCTCTTACTCCTGGCTTCCACCTTACCTAGGTTATTATAGTTATTTTATTAGTCTGGGAGGTATTGTGGCCCAACCCTTCTAGGTTTCTTTGATACTTAGGGTTTTGAGAGGAGGAAAGAGAAATTGTTCACCGAATTCATTCATATTGTTGAGCAATTAAGAAACCGATAAAAATATATCTACTTTTTCAATAGTATTTGCTTGATGTATAAGGCCAATCCAACCCTGCTAGCTATAATCTCAATATGTATATATTTTTAAAATAAATAATATGTAGAGTTTTTTGCTTGGCTTCCCTTTCTCTCTTTGTATAATATTTTCTTGTAATTCAATTGAATTGGTACTTGTTCTTAAACACTGTCCACATTTGTATAATAGTGATGATTCTCATTAAGAAATGATATATATAAGTTTTCTTTTTAAAATATTATTGTTTAAAATTTTATCGAAACCCTTAGATATGTATATATACATATATTTTCCTATCCATTTCCTTATTCTTGAAATACATATAGGTGTTTGTCATAGTTATTAGAACAAACTGTTAAATTCTATGGTCTTTCTATTAATGCTTAATTTCCTAAACGTTGTGAAATTCTTTCTTTCATTTAAATATCTATATTTCTCCTTTTAAATGGTTTCTATAGGTAGAAAGACTAAATATGTAGTTGAATTTTTGATAAGAGATAGTATCACTCATCTTTGTCTGCTACTATAATTGTTCTCAAACTCTGCATTATTTTTGGATGTTTCATACATACATACGTATGTACGTACGTACGTACGTACATACATACATACATACATACATACATACATACATACATACATACATACATACATACATACATACATACATATATATATATATATATATATATATATATATATATATATATATATATATATTGCTTCTCTTTTGTAACTCTTTAGACCGTAGGACTTGGCAGAACCTATCATGGGATCTGCCAACACTTTTTATGTCCTAAATTACTTAGAGTTTAGAACTACTACCACCTAGGGAGGTTGACAAAACCCATGTCTACCAAATTCCTATGGTAACTTACCTAGGTGCACCGCTTTGAAATTTTACCATCTATGTGTTTACTTATTTACATATACATGTACATACCTCGATATTACACAATTCTTTATTGTTACTACTCACGATTTATGATGAAAACACAAAATCCATGCTACTAGGATTAATTTGGTAACTTCTCTATTTGTCACACGTTTTGTATAATCCTTACCTGCAAAAACATTTCTTTTTAGGAACTTCCATTATAGGATTTTACGTTACCCATCCTTAACAACTTCCGACATGGTCAAAAATTTACCTGCAGCTTGTAATTTTTTCCTGCTCTATTAGAAATTAGATAGCACATAAACCAATACTCACTCATACAAAAATGTAGGTTATATACTCACAATATTATAGTCAAATATTCATATAAAGAATCAAATTTTCTTAACCTAGTTTTTTAATATAATTTGTTTTCCTTTTTCTTTTCTCAAACATTTCCAATCATTATTATTTAATAGTAACTTAAAAATGACATAACACTTATAGAATATTTTCCTATGAATATATGAAGGGCTTTCACAATCCTCCCAACTGTAATTTTATTTTTTCAACTAGCTACCCTCAATCTCTAGTCCTTTCTATCAGAGAAAGAGTCAAAGAAATCTCCAGAAATATTTTCTCCTTGACCCTTACAACAATGTGCCACTCTATCTCCTAGATTCTAACTAGTCTTTCTCTCACACAGGGTATGCATTAGAAATAATTGTGTTTCTCTCCCATAGTGATCCTACATAGAGTCCACTTCATGACACTTACATCAAGCCATGTTTTCTTATAGCAGTTTGTCTCTTCCAAATTCTGCTGAATAATGGCAATAGAGAATTTTTTTCTCTTATTTTTTTCTTGCCCTCTTCTTGGAAATAACTAATTCCAATTGTTTCCCTGGTAGTTAGGATTGAACTTCCACATGACAACCATTAAAACATTACCAAGAATTTTAACACATAAAAATATTTCTTTTCCATTAATTAAATTAAAAAATTTACATCGACAAGTCATCTTTAGTGTTTTTTATCTTTACCATCCATAATTAAATAAAATGTTTGTAAATGATTATTAAGGGGTGCTACATCTCCCCTCCCCTTAGAAATTAATCCTTCCTCTATGTTTTAGATTCCATTATTATTTGGAATAACATAGGGAAAGCATTCATCGTCTCTTCTTCAATTTCCCAGGTGGACATCTCAAGACCAAAGTGCTTACATTTAATTTTAAGATAATATATGGTTTTATTCTAAAGAGTAGTTCCCTTTCGATCTAAAATTTCTAAGGGTTCAATCTAAAACTCTTGTTCTAGTTCGACTTGTAAAACATTCCAATTAATTATATGAGTAGGACCAAATATATATATTTTTTAAAATGGAAACATGAAATACATTACGAATTCTAACATGAGTTGGTAAAGCGAATTGGTCAGCCACTGGCCCTACTCTAGCCCTTATCTCAAATGGCCCACAAAACTAGTGAGCTAATTTAGAAAAACTTCCCAAATTTAGGGAGCTTTTATTTTTCTATACATACAAATACACATGCTCCCTAACTTGAAACTCCTTATGGTTTCTTTTCAAATATACATAACTATTTTGTCTATCGTGTGCGCCTTTCAAATTTCATCTAATGTTTTTATTATTTTTTGCTCCATTGCTTGTAACAAGTCTGGTTTGAATACCAATCTATCGTTAAGTTGAATCCAAATTAGAGCCACATGACACTTTCTCCCATATAAGGTCTCGAAGGTGCTCATTTTGAGTGATTCATGATGACAATTGTTATAGGCGGACTCTACCAAGTGTAGATAATTCTCCCATTTTGTAGGCCAGTTCATTAACTACATGCGTAGCATCATAGCATGTCTTCAAGAACCTTACTAACTCTTTATCTCTACCATTTATTCTGTGGATTGTATGCAATGCTAAATTTTAGCTCTATACCCATCCAAGTAAATAATGACCTCCAAAAACTTGAACTGAACTTCAAATTTGTTTTCGATATAATTGTTTAGGTAGACCATGAAGCTTGAAAATTTACTTCATGAATATTTTGACCACATGTGCATCTTTATATGTAGATTTTACAAGAATGAAATGAGTGGCCTTTGTTAATTTATCAACTACCACCATAATGGAATCATGTTGTTTTTGTGTCTAGGGAAAAGTTGTAATAAAATCCAAGGAAATCAATTTTGACTTCCACTCTGGTATAGGTAAGGGGTTCAATAGTCGAGTGGGGTGTTGATCTTCTATTTTCACCTGCTAACATTCTTGGTAGCTAACCAAATATTCGACAACTTCCTTCTTCATCAATGGGAAAAAGAAACGTTTTAAGGGAAATAATCATCTTTTCATACCCCAGGTGAATTGAGAAAGGTTTCTTATTATGTTCATCCAAAATAAATCTTTTAATTTTTTTCCTGATCTAAAATATAAAATCCATTTTTATGTGTTAACGAATTTCTTTTATTGATTTTTTAATGAGTCCATTTATCTTGATCAGACTTAATTTTCAATCTTCACATATCATTATAATTCTGATCTATTAGTGTTGTTTTTTTAATCTTATCTAGGAGGCCTAGTTTAGTTTGAGTTATTATTATTTCATACACTTGATTCAAGATTTGACTTAATGTGTCTTCCACCTTGTTTTATTTTCCCTTAATGCATATGATTTCAAATTCATATTCTCTCAAGAAGGTCATCCACCTTACTTTCCTGGTATTCTTATTGAGTTGGCTGAAAAAGTATTTCAGTGTTACATGGTTGGTAATCAAGGTGAACTTTCAACAAATTAGATAATGCCTCCACATTTACAGTGCATGAATTATAGTTACCCATTGAAATCCATAAACTGTGTAATTTTTCTCATGTTATTTCAATTTACGAGACTCATAGGCTAGTTTATGCCTTTCCTGCATAGGCACACCTTCTAGACCTTCTAGGCATGCATCCGTGCATACTTCAAAATATTTATCCTGATTTTCTATCTTGAGCACTAAAGTAATAGTAAGTGGATGTTTCAACCTTTGAAATATTTATTTACACTATTTTTCCATTAAAATTACGCACCTTTATTTTTTAAGGAGGTTATGGGATACACCACCTTGGAAAATCTCTCTATAATCATGTGGTAGTAACTAGTTATTCCCATAAATGATCTTATATTAGCTATGCATTCTCATACTAGTCAACCCATAATAACCTTCACTTTGATGAGTCCACTCCTATAAATTGTTTTGAAATTACATGGCCAATATATTGTATCTTTTCTTGAAAAATTCACATTTGTTGACTCTTCAATATAGTTGGTGTTCACGCAAATTTTGTAACACTATTTGTAGTTGATCTTTATTTTCTTCCAACTTCTTGGAATAAATTAGTAGATCATATATAAATATCAACACAAAAATATATAAACAATTATTGAACATATAGTTCATGAAGCACGTGAATGTGGAAAGAGAATTCATAAGCGTGAAGGGTAACACTGTGAATTTATAGTGTCCATACTAGGTTCAAAAAACTATTTTTGGCATGTTGTCCTCATTGATCCTTAGTTGGTGATATATATATATAGATATATATATATATAGATATATATATATATATATATATATATATATATATATATATATATATATATATATATATATATATATATATATATATATATATATATCTGATGTATATCATAGAGAATATAATTTCCCCATTTACTTGGTCAAATAAATTATCAATGTAGGGTAAATGATATTTTTTTTTTATTGTTAATTTATTCAGCTGGTGATAGTTAATGCACAACCTAAATGTCCCATCATTTTTCTCGACAAAAAGAACTACTCCACACCATGGGGACACACCATGCCTAATGTAAACCTTATTTAGAAATTATTGCAACTGTATTTTCAGCTCCATGAGTCCTAGTACACTCATATAGTAAGGGGCCTTCGATATCGATGTTGTTATGGGTATCAATTCTATAGAGAAGAATACTTCCCTCATAGGTGCTAGTTGAGTAATCTCTTTCGGAAACACATCCTTATAATTTGTACCACCTAGAATTCCTCCAAGGACTTTCCTAACTTATTCTAAGAATGATCTTCCACTTTAATAGCAAAGGGCTAACACCATTTTCTTACAACCTTATTTAGTTGCAATTTTGCTATTTGACATACTGAGATAGGATGGGGTATGCATCTTATGATTTATGTTTCCAAACTATCTATAATACATGTAATTATTTTTTCAATGAAGTTAAAGTTCTCTTTATGGCTTTCAAGTTGGTGTATTCCTATTAAAACATCAGAAGAGCCTCATGGTGATATATTTAAATTTACTATATTTATTTTCCCATTCAACAAAATTGGGAAATCCTTTACCCAGCTAGTGACTCTTCTTTTTACACCAGTAGCTAGCTAAACCAACCATTAAATTCTAGGTTTTTTTACTACTAATTTATAGCATTCTATAACCTTAGGTATAAAAAAACTTAGGCTAGCACTCAGATCAATTAATACATAAAAAAAAATTGGTTAAGGGGAATAGGTTTTATCTCCACCATGGTGGATTGGTTCTCTACTAGGTGTTCTCCCAAAGTTTCACTAATGCATGGAATGTTCCTAGCTACATCATTAACAATGGGGGTCTCTTGGAATTTATAAATATGATGCACAGATCTTGTGTTGTAAGGATAGTTTTGTAGAAGATAGGGTACACCACAACCCCAATACTTCAAAGTCCCTCTACCCTTCTTGTTAATTACTTTGTTAGATTCAGTATTTTTGGGCCCAATCTAGGTTTGCATTTGATATTTCTCAGATTGATCGTTATTTTTATTAAAATTTTTGTTTTGATGCCCTTTACCAAACTATTTAAACTACCCACCTTTTCCTCCCTTATTATTTAGTGCAACTTAATCCTTCCTTTTGTTAGGCTGAGATTTTTAGCTCTAATTCTTCTGCTTGCCTTATTGGTAGAAAATCACCACCTTATAGATGAACTCAACCATAGTCACGGGTTTTTCATATTCAATTCACTCCTTGAAGGAGAGAGGAAGACAATTTACAAAAAACTAAATTTTTGGTTTTTCTTCTTTTATGTAGGGTACATAACATAATAGGTGCATGAACTTAGTTACAAACTCATCCATAGACATCTTTCCCAATTTTAAATCATGAAATTTCATCACCTTGTAATCCAAATATTGTTTTGTTAGGTACTTCTCCTTCAATAATCACTATAATTCCTCCCAATTAATCTATCTTCCTTCCAAATTATCAAGTAATCATACCCATTCTAATCAAAGGGAATATTTACCTTGTAATTGGTGCATGGCTAATTTGGCCTTTAATTTGATGAAGTATCATTAACTTGGAAATACTAGTTAATATTAAGCAAAAAGGCTTCTGTCACTTCCCCAGATTCACCATCATATGTTTGGGGCCTAATTTTTCTAAATTCACAGTGTAATTCCACCTTCATTTTCTTTCTAGATTTACAGTAGACTTTGAATGACCTATGTTCCTTCTCCTCAACTTTTTCTTCTTGAATTTCATCCACTTCATCCAATTCTTTTTTTTAATGTTTATCCCTTATTTTCTCCCTCCTTCATTGCCTTGACAGTCTTGGAATTTGATTTGTCTCAAATATTCTTGATTAACTATTCATGTTCTGCATTAGCCTTTAACAATCATTCATGTCCAATATGGAGGTTTACAATTTATGTTTCCAAACCTTTCATTATCTTTAATAATTCTTTGGTAGGGACTTAGGCCTATTGGATGAGGTGTACATAAATCTCTTCTTCACATATATGAGTGTCTTCATGAGGCTATACCATGGTTTTTTCTATTTATATACTCTTATGTTCTATTATCTATGGAAGACCAAAATCTCATTGTTATATGGAATCATGGTCAACGAAAATGCCTTAGTTTTTCAACCTAGTTTTCTCTTTGGTACCACCTATAATATCCCTCGTGTATTCTTCTTATTTATTTCCAAAAGAGAAAGAGGAAATGTACTCTATTTTAAAAATTCTAATAGTACATTTACACACATAAAGTATTATTATGTCATAATGTATTTGGTTTAAAAGGAAACGAAGAACTTATAATTCTTTTACATTTACCTACATTTCAATAGACACACTAGGTTCATTTCTCCTCATAATGACTTTTCACTAGATTCGTTGTCTATTTCAAATTATCATATCCCTAAGTTGAACATTTTCTCACTATCTTTATTATATTTTTCTTTTCTATCTTTATGGATATGTTCCTTATGGTACCCATAACATAAATATTTTTTTTTTCTATATTCAAATAAGGATCCAATAGTCCTCTTAGAAGATATATGTTGGTTTAAAGACTTCACTTTCTATACCCAAGTCATGATTTGCATGTCTCATGGTTGCAAGAGCTTTATTATGTTTCAATAGATTTTAATTATTATTATTTTAGTTGCCCAGGGGTATTATAATGTTCTTGTAGCTCAACAGAAATGTGTTGACTCTTCAGAAGGTTTTCCATGATATAAAGGGTTCACATACATACATACATATATATATATATATATATATATATATATATATATCTATATATATATATATATATATATATATATATATATATATATATATATATATATATATATATATATATATATATATATATATATATATATATATATATATATATAACATTTATATATTATGATTGATGGCACATTTGTTCGCATAGTTTATTATGAAAGGCATGTGGATTGCTCACAAGATTTTAGTTATATTGATTAATCAATGTGGTGGCATAATCATTTTTAGGAAGGAATAAAATGAAATACAGATTAAACAAAAATAGGGAGCTACAGTGAAAAATTAACTTGAATGCATTAATAACAAATACTCAAATTGTTTACATGCAAAATGAAAATAAACTAGCTTTGACGATGATAGCTTATCTCTGAGAAGAGATGTAATGACTACATGCCTTATGAACTATGTTATGATGAGGCTAGGAGGAATTTTTATTATTGAGTAACATTGATAACTCTAAACATCCAAAACCGTAACCCAAGGAGATGAAGCCACAAAAGTTTGCAGTCCCTGTTGGGGGTTAGTTGGTACATCAACTTCCCGGGGTTGTAACTTTGGCATGCAGTCTCTTTGTGACATGTATGATATGTAGTTAGAAACATATATTTGAGGGAAAAAAAAATTCAATTGTAAAATTTAATGATCGACATAGGTTCTACCCATTTTCTAAAAAATCGTCATTTAGGGCCTTAGAACTGCTGTTGAAGTTTAGGACCTGTTAAACTACCAAAATTAGTAAAATTTGGTATAATTAATGAAAATAGAACAAGCAGTGTTCGAGGTCCAATTTGAATAGGCAGAGGCCACTAATATCTAACTGGATTATTCCTCCCCTCTTAAGAGGAAATGGTCCCCATTACATTGAGTTCCTCTCTGAGATGGGGAAATTTCTGTTGAACTTGGTCGCTTGTGAGCCAATTGACTTGGTGTAGATGCTAGCTATACTTGACAACCCGATATAGTTTGATCCTCTATTAGTGAGTGATTTTTATCTATGTGTCCACAATCCGTTCAATTGTGGCTTATTTCATGTAGCCTTGGTTGATCTTTGTTGGTGTTAGTTGTTCGACAATGTATAATGTGTCCAGTGATGATGGAAATTATTGTTGAAGGTTATCCACATTGAACATTGGGTGCACACCAAAAAAAAGGCTATGATTATCTTTAAATCATTCACTCCCATAGCCTTGGTGAATGTGTAAGGCCAATATCAGAGGTTCAAGCTTCCGATGAGATCTGACAAGGCATTCCTTTTGCAAATGCAACTAAATTTTTTCACCCACCTTAAACTTATGTGGCACCAGATGTTGATCATGCCATTATTTGTACTTAGAATTATATTTATCCAAGATGTTTTGAACTTGCTAACACATGTGCTATATGCATTCAATAATCATGATTACCTCATCAACCTAAAAATGAACTTGTGTGAATTCTACCTTTGAAGTTGCATGAGGCATGGAAATATTAATCATACACAATGGTTAAAATCTTAGACCCACTTGAAAGGTAATGCAGCTAGTTGAGCTATGGAGAGATCTTTTATAATAGTGTTGAAATAGGGAAGGATCTCATCCCAGGTTTGTGGATACTTGTAGTTATACATGCATATTATGTGCACTAGAAACCCGTTGACAACCTTTGTCTAGCCATCAATCTAGGGATGGAATGCAATACAATTGGTGAGCTTAGTGTCCAATAATGACAAGAGGATCGACCAAAATTTTCTCTGGAACCTACTATCTTTATCTAATATAATGGTCTACAGGATCCCAAATGTACCGACACTTGTTGAAAGGAAAGTTTGGTAGTGTCCTCTATTGTGACACTACTATTGTAGGCCCATGTAGGATAATAATGCATCCTATAGGTGGAAGTTTAGAACTTGCTTGATATCCACTAGAATTTGGTATGTGGTGGTGAACTATGCATCATTTTTGTATAGTTTCAACCATCTAGAGCACTTGTGCACACAAGAGAGTAGAATAGTAGTTATTGCTGTAAATGGGGGCCAACTAAGGAAATCACCAACATGATTGGTGCTACATTTCTTATATTTAATGTTTAAATGAAATTATTTTAGATATGTAGACCATTCCTAATGGTGATTGTTCTGCAACTTCCCTTGCTTCTATATAAACTAAATAGGTCGCTGATCTATGTGGATGACCATCTCCTATCCCAGAATTTTATGTTTGCATTATTGGCAAGATTTCATGACAGAATACATCTCTTTATCATAGGTGGAATATTTCTGAATTGTATCAGAAAGCGTGTTACTATGATAGGTACTATAACTAAACCTGCAAGGATATATTTCTCCATGATATTCTCTACAAATCAACTCATGAGATGGAGAATAATAGAATTAATGGAACATAAGTGAATCCCAGTCCCAAATTCCCAATCGTGTAGAAAGCAGTTGGACCTATGCTATAAAGATAAGAGATCACACCTAGAATCCTCACATGTCGAGGAAGGATTTTGAGTTAGATGCATATCTTGTGCTCCACTCTAGTGATCTGACACATCTGCACTAGATCTCTATCCCTGCACACAATCACGACTAAATGAAGACAAAAATTGATGTTCCTTAGAATATTTTTAGATAAAAATAAATAAATACCAACATATAACATACTGAAAAAATTCATGGAAGGGAGGAAACATATATTTCCATTAATTATGAAAGGAAGCAATAAAATTCTATGTTTTCACCTCCAAGACTCTTCTCCACAATCCGGCAAAGTTTCCCTGCTATATCTAAGAAATGAGAATGAAGAGTAGTATACCAATGGAAAAAGACCTCACAAGCTATAGCAGCATAATATCAATATCTGAGTCTCAATCCTAGCTATCAAAAACTAGATAACCATCTTAGATGGTATCATATAAATAAGAAGAAGAGAAGTCTCGGGAGGATGTATCTAGATGCTCGAGACAAAGAGAAGTCATAGAAACTTCTAAGATATAAATCCTAGCAAGATCAAATAGATGAGAAATCGAACTGATCTCCTACGTACTAAGGCATTCTAGAAGAAATCCCTAGTTGTTGGCACTGAAAGGGGAAAAAATCCCTCATCGCTCCCATAAAGGAGGCTTGAGAGTGACTGTGGGCCTATAATGGCTCCCATAGGTTGTTTTGTGAGCGAATTTGGGTCAAATTATAAGAAAAAAAATCTTGAGTCTAGGAAACATCAGTTAGACTCAGGCACTGAGGGTCACTGACGTAGAGAGGTAAAATAGGATGATAACAGATGGTACCTAAGGTATGAGGTCAGAAGAGAAGCTGATGGCTAAAATACATTATGGTAAAACTCAGAGGTCAGAATGGAAGTGAGGAAAAACCTCAAGACTGTTGGTCTAACAACTTTGGGGATGAAGTAAACCCACTAATGTAAACCCACTATTAATCATGACAAATCCTACCACTAAGTTCTGCAAGCTCCAAGGTACTATCAGTTCCTGGATCAATCTCCTAGATAATGAGTTGAAGTTGTCAAGAGAAGATCCATCGAAGGAGGGCCTTAGTGTATCCCTAATCAATTGATATGGAACATAAAAGGATGATCTGATGAATTGATGAAGTCATGAAGTGATGAAGTACAATTGAAATTGGGATGGCCGACTCAGAAAGGCCACTAGGATACCACAAATGGCTAACATAGACTGAGACTTCCCTTGAACACATACCATGATGACACAAGAGTGACTTAGGAGCATGAATAATGAGCACCATGTGATATGATGTAATGACACAGGGGGCATCGAAGCACGCTCCATATGACTAGAAGAGTAACCAACAGGAGGAGTAAAGAGACTCATATGGATGGTACAACTCCTAGACAAGCTAAAACCCATCTGTGAGATAATGAGAAAGATAGGTGTCGTGTTCAAGTGAAACGCAACTGATGCTGCCATTTGATGTCTAATGGAAAAAAAAAAAAAAAGGTGTTCTCTCCCTTCTCTTTTTATATGTTCCTTTTTTGTAAATTTGTTCCCAAACCCAAAAATGAGATAAAAGTATACAAGGGGGAACCTCCTAGGCACAATAGGCTATGATATTCCTTTTTCATAACTAGTTTATCCCAGTCCAAAAAAGAGTTAAACTTATGTTGGGTAGATGACACTTCAGGTAATTTAATGAGAATGAAGCAGACAAGTTCACACGACAATATTTTTTAAATTAAGGAGTCTAAAAAGAGATTAAAGGAAACTCCTCTTGGAGGAATGAGTGGTGTAGAGGGTAGCAATTGGTTCTAGTAATCTTGGAAGTGCTCATGACATAAAGAGGATAAGAGGCTGGCTAATAGGACCACTCACTACAATGGTTCCTCCAAGAAAGGGTAAAAACCAAGTGAAAGCATATCGTAGGCCAAGCAGATGATGACGATGGAAGAGATAAACCAAGGTTCAACATGAAACAATAGCCTAATAAAAAGTGGTGGAATCCTCTTGGGGTAAATCCTAGAATGATACAAAGAAGAGGACATGTGGGTCAAATTCTAGGTCATGGCAGGTCATAAAGATGGATTCCAATAAGAGAATAAAAAATGAATACATGGACACCACCTCGGAAAAACAGTGCTAACTAGGGTATCCATGAGTGGGTAAGCTCTACCACCAAGATATGACATGCGTAAAGGAAAGTGGTTAATGTCGTAACTTGATAGGATCGAACCTAAGTCATAAATATGACAATGATGGTCAATAATGCATTGATGATGGTGATATATGAACCCCTATATGCTAGTAAGAGGAAACATAACTCAGGCCCAATGGATGCTGCAATAGAAATTCCACCATATCCTTTAAAAACTATCCGGAAAAATTAGATCCATGGTTAAATCACATAATGAAAGAAATCAACATGGAGGAGGTAAAAACCGGACCATGGATTTTTTTACTTTTTTATTTTTATAATTTACTTTTTGTAATTTTGGCATAAATAAGGCATAAAAAATACTCACATCACACTCCAAACCAAAAAGTGATAAATAATCATACTCCTATGTACACTATGTATAAGAGAAAAACAATCCAATAGGTCACGCTAAAGTTTTCCCACTGTCGGGCATAGGCCAAAGGTTTCTATATGCGAACTTATGGAGGCGTGGCGGTACCATATGGCTCACCTATGTGGGGCCATGCCAAAGGAAGTAAAACTACCCAATGTTGAAAGGTTGACCATGCTAAAGACATTCTAACATATTTTCCCTCTCAAAATTAACTTGAGGACATAAGGGATGATGAAGACATAAATATGGTACAAGACTCTCGTCAGCAGGTGGTAAGTAGTTGGATAATTCGTCGGCAAGTTCGGTAGTAGAATCCCAAGACTTGAATCGGTTGATGGGTAGCGATTTCAAGGAATGTTGGGAAGGTTCCCCCTAAGCCAATTCAATATTTAAGGTTCCAGGCTTTACTCATTCAAATTGGGGAGACTAGAGGAAACAAGAGGCATAATCTCCCTATAATAATCAATCGATAGATCCATGACCTCCAAGTTGACTAACCAGAGAGGTTTTTCATAAAGGGAGTCATGTGGAAAAAGCGGGAGGGTGGCTCATGTGGGAAAAATGACCTGATCATATTCCATATTGGGACGAAGTTTCTGACTAACATCATAAGGTACTGACAGGACTACCGAAGAGGCAATCTCTTCCATAAGAGGTGGTGGAGGATGCTCACTAGCTTTATCAACAGGCGACACCACCCAAGGATTAGGAAGTTGATGGGGTCCACAAGTGCCAAAAGAGATCATATGCATAGGAGTTGTGGTAGAATTAGGAGTGTTGGGTAGAGGGATTTGAGGGAAAAAATCCCATAAGGATGAGCTTTTGAATATCTCCTCACCAATACTCTATAGTTGATCGAGGTCATCTCCCATGAGTGGTACAAAATTTCTAGTAGTTGAGATTTGAGCAGATTGCATGCAAAAGTCAAATTGATCGATAGTGACAAACTTTCCACCATGAGGAAAGAAAAGAAGACAGAAAAGGAACGAGATGACTGCAATTATTGATTAAAACCAACTATGGACAAGGCGTAGGTTGTAATCTAATGTGGTGTTGAAAACATCAACATCAACATGGACATTTCCCCCTCATAACTTGATGGAAAAATTCAGAAGAACCCCCTTTGGGAAAAAGTTGTGTCCATCAAAATCTTTGAGAGTTGTGTTGAACGTGGTGAGCACCGGAGAGCCAAGAGCCTTCTAGCAGGATATAGACGTAACACACATGGAAGAGCCCTCATCCACCAAAGTGTGATTAATATTCTGATGGTAAATACACACAATGATCTAGAAAGAAATCTAATGGGAAAGATGAGGAGAGACTTTACCATTGTTAAAAGCGATGAGATTATAGTGAGATGGGTCGACTCTAACAATGGCAAACAATAAGGCTTTGCGATGTTGAGGAAAGATTTGAAAGACCTCCAAGGCAAACATGGCACAAGGAGCCTCAACAAGATCTTCAACAATAATATAATGTTGAGCAGCCATGGAAGAAGTATTATGTGTCATCTTCTGGACAACACCCTTGGGAGGGCGATAAATAGGTTCCGTAGTCTTATCCAAAGTGAGAGGTCTAGTGGAAGGTAGTGAAGCTGATGAATCTTTAGAGGTAGAACTCAACTTAGGAAAATCATGAGATTTGGTTTGTGTAGTCACGTTCACATCTTCCTTTCACATGAAGATGAATGAACTATGAAAATGATAGGAAAATGACCCCTCATTGCCTCCTTCTGGAGGTCGAGAAGGTTGAGCAACCATTCATTGTTGGGGTTTTGCGGCTAATGGATGAGTGAAAATGGTAGGATGTTGAGTAAATGGTGGTGAAAGAAGCCTATGGGCTTCATCCATTTGAGGGAATCATGAGTAAGGTGGTCACCTTGATAAATTTTATAAGGGAACTTGACTTTACGATGACGTTCACTACTACTCGCTCCTTGACTTTGAGGGTTGGGTTAAGAATCTTGAGCATTGTGATTCTTTTGTATATTTTGCTTATTATTATTTTTATCGCCGGATTATTGGTTGTTATTTGGTTGAGTGGACTTCACCATGAGAGCATCGATGGACTGCTCGGGAAGGGGTGCTTTAGCAGAGCCAGACACACTTACTGGGGCCTGAGATGTAATAATAAATTTCCCAAGTTGGGTAGCAAGTTGGATCATAGAATTGAAAATGGACCCGATCACACCATCAGCCTGCGAGCCAGGAACAAGCTTGGGAGGGTCAACAGAAGGCCTAGGGGAAGTAGGCAATACTTAGTAAAGATTACATGATTGTGAATAGATGAGATCCAACTTTTGGGAAGCTAAAATATGTTTTTCCTCGGTAACAACTCGAGACATAGAAACATCCTTTGAAATCTACAGTGAGAGAGATCAGATGAACCATTTATGTAATATCTCATTAGGTAAATTGGTTCTTACTAACTGCTTGCGACAATGCCACTCATGAATATGACCAGAGATTAATGTGGCATTTTCTTGCTTGAAATTGGACAAGAGTTCAAAGTTGAAATCACACCAAGTGGGTAACTAGAATTGTTTTAGGAAAGTTTGAGCAAGGGAGGAAAACTCACTGTAGGATGCAGTATATAACTCGATGTACCACTTTGCAGCATCCCCAATCAATGTATGTTAGATTAAGCAAAGATTAACATAATGATCCACCAAATAATTGGATGAAAACCAAAAATGATAAGTGGAAATAAGCATGGACTGATTCTTCCTGTGCTTTCCCTTAAACTAGGGAATATTAGATGGTAATTTGGCATCCATGGGCAACCATCAAGGATCATGATGGATGGTGTCATTAATCTGTTTCACCAAATCTGTTAAATGGAGAGAATATAAAAAAGTATTTTGAGGTTGACTAAATGGGTCATAGGCAAGAGAAGACCTTGACCAACCATGTGGTCCCCCCCATATAAGGAGTGCAGTGATGCACCTGCTAGTGAAGAAAAGGGTTTGCCCTAATATAAGACTACTTTTGGCCAGCATGACTGGTAAATGGATGTTGCAAAAACATCCAAGGGGGTTGTACAACTAGAGATTAAAGCACCCCCAAAAACATGGCTACTAATGGATATGTACCCATGGATAGAATAAGGACCACTCTGCGTAGTAGGACCGACATAAGGGGAATAACCCATGTGAGAAATAGTACTAGTAGCAGGGTTTCCCCTAGGTAAACTAGTGCCCCCCCCCTAGGTAAATGTATTGGTAGGTGGTGCCCATCCAAAAATTGAACTGTACCATGCTTGTGACATACTATAAGAAACGTTTCCCCCAGGATAACTAGGATCAACTGGTGATGCCCCCCACATATTACTATAAGTAACCATGCCTAAGTAAGGGACAAGAATACTTGGTTGGGAAAAATGTGGTGCAAACATTCATGAACCTATCGGCTTACTAGGATGAGGTTTCGTGGTTGGAATAGGAGATGGTGTGGACATGGAAACATTTGAGAAATTTTCAGGTGTCATAGAAGAAACTGGTGGAATACCCCAAGAAGAAGTAAGAGGTGTGGACGGAGGAGAGGGTATGGCCACACTAAGATGTGTGGATGGAGGAGTGGGTATGGCTACACTAACAAGTGGAAACGATGTCATGGTAGATGATACTTCTAATGCAGAAGGTAAGGATGTATCAGAATATTCCATAGGTTAAAGTACAAACAAAGGCACATAAGCGTAGGTGGGTGTGGAACCATCACGATTTACATGCAATAATTATGGTCCTAAAGGATTAGTAAACAATGGATTGGCAAGGGCGTCAGATTTGTCTGCCAAAGTCTCGATAGAAATAAAGTCACTATCCACAGGACCAGGTATATATTCCAATACAATGTGTTGGTCTAAGTTTTGAGCGTGGATGGGCACTCTTCGTGCAGGGGTAACAAGTCCACCTCATTCAGGAGGTAAACTGTGAAGATGACAAGACTGTCGATGACCAAATTTATCCAGGGTGATAACTTACAATCTAAATACAATTATGTTAGTGAAAACACCCTAAGGCCAAAAAAAATGACTCAGATCAAACAACAAACACTAGAAACATCCTATAAGATAGCATGCGTAAACGAAAATACAAAGGAGCTAGCAATGGAATAGTTATATGAGGGACCTGTTTTCCAGCCCTTTTATCTATGAACTCGGTGGAAGTGTCGTTATTATCTGTGGGGCACCCTCTGAGAGGAATGAGAGAGTATGAATAATATACGTCGTAAGTACAGAGAAGACGAACCCAACCCTGTACCTATGTATGAGCCCTAAGAAGATAGGCCACTATGGTTACCATGTATAATAACACGACCTGGGGGAATAGCCACAGGACAAATCCAGAAGCAAGGGCAGGAAAATTAGCCCAAAAAAGGAGATAAGATCAAAAACCCCTTGAGGTTTTCCTCCCATGTGGTCCCGAAGTGACAATGACACTGTTTGTATGCATGTAGATTCTTCTATATCGCGCCACCCAAAACTAAGCGAAATGGGTTGTGTCACCCCACCTATCTCAAGCGTGACCTCATGCTTAACCCTCTTGTTAGATGGGCTTCCCATATTGCACTAATTCAAATGGATTTAACTCCCTACCGCAAGATACTAAGTTGATTTTGAAGTCTTGGAGTTGTTAACTCACACTATATCCAACACCCTAGCCTAATCTAGTGTTGGTGTATTACCAATGAAAGAAAAAGATGAATCTATTTAATTTTATTATCACAATGATTTTAGTGGTTGTTGCTTATGCAATCGGGATGCGGCGCGTAACTGAGATGGTGTGAATGGCTCTTAAATAGTCACCCTCATGTAGGTATATGTAATTTTCAATTTTCAATTCGATGAATGCTAACTACAGGAGGGTAAGAGCCTTCTAACACACCAATGCCTATTATGGTGCACCTCTTCACTAAATATTCTTAAATGCAGATTATCCCAAATTTTGTGAATTAGTGACCTAAAACAAACTAGGAAGGAAAACCAAATCAACCTAAAGGAAACCAGCTTAAAAGACTCCCAAGGAAGAATTAAAATCACTCCAAAAGTCTCACAACTAGGAAAAACAAAGCCCAATCAAAGAAACACACTAAAAGCAATAAAATTGAAAGCCAATAGTGAAAAAGTGGGGGCAATGTCATCAAGCTAGGGTTGTAGTACAATGGCCCAACCAAGGCCAATGGTATATAAGGGTCAGAACCTGGCATTAGAGTCAAAAAGGCCTAAACAAGATCAAATGAGGTGTTGAAAAAAAAATTAAAACACACTCAAGAGAACATTTTTAGATGAAAAATGAACAACTGGCCACAACAACACTAAAAATGACCAAAATAACCCAAAGAAGAAAAATTTCTCAATAATACGGAACAATAATGAATGGAACTGAATTTTTTTTTCCAATAAGGTGTGGATCAGGCCTAAACAATCATTGATAACAACCAATTAGATCTAAAAATGAGATGTAGAGGTGAAAATCAAGCCTCAACCCCAAGAATCCAAAAAAGGCTTCGAAGGCAATTTGAAGGACTAAAAGAAATGGAAAACTTCAGACAGAAAAGATCAGAACAGATATGTGCAAAACCTTTAATCATATTAGCAAATAACAAGATATCCTAAGCGTAATGAAAGACAAAAAACTCACCTTGGTGACAAGTGATTGATCTAACGAAATCCAACAAACAACAATAGATCTCGACTAAACCCAGCAGATGAACAAGGGCCCATATTGAGTAGGAATGGGGTTGAAGAAACTCATAACAGATCAGGGCATTTTCTAGGGCTTAAAACCCAAGTTTCTAGCACAAACCTAGATTAGAGTGACCAAGGATGCTCTTTAAACATCAACAAGAGAGCAGCGAGGGACCCTGGTTGCACAGATAACTCTCTTTTAGAGCGACCAAGAGAAAAAATAAAAAATTCCCTATAATATCATACTTATGCTGAGAAACAAGAGAAACACATAGGAAATCACCCTGAAAATAACCTAGAAAAGTTGAAACAAATAGAAAAACTAAGCAAAACAAGTTAGAGATAAATCAATCAAAGATGGAGGAAAAATGGACACAAAGAAAGTATGCTCTCATTGAAAGCGCCACTTCTATTACATTAAATTATGAAAGGAGTTATTTCTCCATCATCTCATGCCGGATTGACATCACTAGACAACAAAATGGAATGGATAAGACAATATAATATCAATCCCCAATCCAAATGGTGATGGATGCAGCTTCAATGCAATTTCTAATGCTACAAAGTATGAGCAAATACCTTGCGTCCTCTTAGGTTGGTGAAGGCTTTTGGGCCTAATGCACAGTCCTTTCACTTCAATCAAGCAATCTCTTTCATCCATTCCTAATTCGAAGCCTCCACACAAACAATGATGACAAGTGATCTTCTGCAGAAGATAGTTAACTCAAAACATCTAGAAATCACACATATAAACTAATACCAGACTTATATAAGGGGAAGGAACATAGATTTGTATTAACCATATAAATGGAAATACATCAAATGTATACCTTCTATAAATAAGATCCTCTCCTCTAACTTGCAGTATGGTCTCCTCTCCCAAGATAGCAGAGCTCTCGCACTATAGTTTGGATACTCTCTCCAACTCCCTTCCCTCTTGGTGAGATTATAAAGGCTCATGTTATCCTCTATGGAATGTATCTAGACACCTAGGGGCTTGAGAAGTTGGGAAACTTCTACAATAATGGAACCCTAGCCAACTCATACACAAGTGGGCCAAGTTGTTCTCCTTGGGAATGGAAAACTCTAGAAAACTTTTTCACAATTATGAGATTTTTCTCAGTTATCTCAATTATGAAATAAATATTATCTCATTATTATAATATTTTGGCAAAATAATTATGAGAAATTTCTCAATTAAATAACACCATTTTAACATGGGATAAATCTCACATAAGTAAAAGAAAAGGTGAAAATGGACGCTTTTTTCCAAATAACTGAGGTAAGTTAAACTTGGGTTTTTCTCATTATAATGGAGTGGAAAATAGGGTTATAACAATAGACAACTGGATACCTTTTCTAGGTGATAATTGAACCCATAACATAGTTAGAGGCGTCTGTCTCAATTTTAAATGGTTGTTACATTTATAATAATGTGAATACTAGTGTAGATAAAAGGTAGTGCTTTAGCTCAATGAACACCTTCTATTGGGACTTGGACGAGGAAAATTTTTATTTCGCCTTGCCCTTTGTAACCTAAGTCAAAGGAAAAGTGATATGAGAAAATCCCAACACAAACCTCCCATAAAAATTGGTAAGGCATAAAAGGTCATGAAGCTCTCTTAGAGCAGTTGGGGTAGGCCAATCCTAAATGAGTTGGATCTTAGATGGATCCATATGCATGCCTTGCTCATCAATGATCTAACCTAGATATTGGACCTGGCTTATGCCAAAGGTGTATTTCTGCAAGTTGGCACATAGCTCATGCTTCCGTAGGGTTTTGAGGAACATGTTAAATGTGTTACAAGTTCTCTTCCAAACTCTTACTCAAGATGAGTATGATTTTTATATATAAAACCATGAATGAGTTGTGGAAGGGACACAATATGTTATCCATCAACCCAATAAAAGTTGAAGGGGAATTTTTCAACCCAAAAGTCATGACCAACCACTCAAAAAGGCCCTCCTTGGATTTGAAGCTGATCATATACACAAGTGTGGCTTCTAATGGAAACCGCTGATAGCTAGACTTCAAATCAGTCATGTTGAAGTAATTTGACCTGTTGAGGTGGTCAAGAAGGTCATTAATAATTGGGATTGGATAGCTGTTGCTGACATTGATTCTATTTAGTGCTCTATAGTCAATGCAGAGCCTCCATGTCCCATCCTTCTTTTGTAAAAGTACAATTAAGATCCCACAAGGTGAGGAACTTGGTAATATGTTCCCTTTTTCCAACAACTCATGGATCTACCACTTGATTTCTTCATTTTCCATAATGGAGTGGTAGTATATCGAGCCATTGGGTAGAGGTTATCTAGGAGTTTGATTGATCAAATGCTTGACCTGACAGTGCAAAGGTACCCTTGTGGGTGAGGAGAAGATGTTCATTTATTCTTCCATAACCTTATCCACTTACTTTTGTTACATGGAGGACCCCTTCTTGGGGGCCATGGATGTGACCATGATCTTCCCTTTACTTGAAGAGAAAATTTGAAAGAAAAAAAATTTCCTAGTATGGGATATGACCTAAATGCATTACTTAGCAGAAAGCAAGGAGATGGTGGTAGGAAAGGATACCTATGGTATCATGTATAACTTATTTACCAAAGTAATAATAAAAGTGCAAGGCCTTGACTCATACACAGCATGATGCTTCCACAAGTATTTTTTTCCTAATAACACATCACAAACTACGAGAGGAATATCATCTCGTAATAACTCATCTGCGAAGGGCTTGATGTTGTATGGAAGGTGACAATGTTGGGTAAAGCATAAAGCTTGTCCTTTGTGGAGTCACACAATAGTGTATGGTTGCAAGTGTGATGTGGTTGGTAGGCCCGAATTCTTAAAGACCTCTACTAGGATGAGTTTCTTTTGGCTCCTGCTATTGACAATGAATTGTAGTGGAGACCTCTTAATTCAAAAGTGTTCTAAAATGGCCAAAAATTCATTGTCTTCAAAATAAAGTGAAATAATCACCATTTAGTAGAGCTCGAAAAAAAATAATCCAAGGTAACTTGAACGGGAAAAATTGGAGTTTGTATGCAGAAGTTATTTGACGTCAAATTTCTGGTCAAATTGGTCAAAAAAGTCAAATTTTAGGGTTCCAACTCAAGGTTCTAATTTGTGGTTCCATATTGTGGTTCCAAGACTCATGGTTGTGGGATACCATGTACCATCGATTGGTGGGAGGGATGTGGGCCAATCTTGATGCACCACATGGCCTAATCAGGAAAGGCCATGTGGCATGTTTTTAATCGTCAAAATTTTTCTATGGGATCTCAGAGACTTGAAGAGATTCGATCCTGAGAATTATGTTGGCTTGGAGGCTCCAGACCCAGGTTCAGAGTTAGCTACACCAACTAACAAAACCCTAAACTAGTTTCCCCTTTCAGTAACAACCTATGTAGCACAGGCTGCAATCTCATGTGAAGAAGTATTGGGGGATGACAGAACCAGATTTCTACATCCATAGGTCTGTGTGATGGGCTTCTATTACTCCAATGGCTTTATCTCGACCTTCACGAACCATAATCCTTAAAATGAAAAAATTGGAGTAACTTACAAGAAAAATATCTAACCCTTCGTTGAACACTTTAAACATTCATAATATCACGTAAACATGTAGATATACCACTTTTGTGCATCAATTAAGAATTTCTTCAGGTAAATGCAGAAAAAAAAGAGAATACACATAAATTGTAGAAGTAAATATAAAGGCACAGATACATAATTATTTCTCCAAAATAGTCTTTATTAGATATATTCCTTTTGTTACAGACTCTTCTTCCTCGCACACATAGCTGCAGGGGCCCACGCACTCACCTTGCAGACTTACCAAGGTCTCTGTGCACACAGCTACAGGAGCCTTCCCCTTTGCTTAAGTACATGAAACAAACTTTCCTGCCTTGGACTACTTTCCCATACAATGATCTTCAATGACTAGCTGACTTCCTATGACTTGCTATCAATCCTTTATATAGTTTGTTCCATTATAATTCCATGGTTCGAGAACCATGGGTGAGTCACAAAACATCCTATATTCTAACAAACTAAGGGACTAAAGTCACTTTTGACTACTATGACCTTCACGCTCCACTACTCAAAATGAGTAGACTTTACATAATTAACAAAATTAGTTACAAAATTTACCCTAGGGGACCCTATCCCAACAGGATCCCAAAACAATTTTGTGATTCGTCCTCAAGTCACTCTGCTCGTGGCTCCTTGATCTTTGCTTGTGCCTCAATCAACTCAATATTTAAAACCCACAGGTCTACGGTACCATGTGTAGCATCTTGGCACAATTCCTTGACCAATTTTTCAGTAGTTGGGCCTTCAACTACAAGGCCCGTTCTCCTTTGTGTTTGTTGCATCCCTTTGAGCTTGCTCTGCACTGACAAGGTCAACTGATAGGCCTCATTCGCCCATGGCTGCGCCCTTGAAGAGATGGTCACTTCCTTGCAATGCAGGTCATCAATTTCATTATGAATGAGCTTTCCTTCATGTAATCTAGTGAACCTTTATACTCGTACTAAGGTCTACGTTGTTGATCAAATTTCATCAAACTGTCTCTGCTTTTCTGTGATGTCCACGCCAATATTTTGTAGAGTTCAATCCCCTTGCAGTGAGGTCCATAACTCCATGGCCTACTCAAATATCTCACTTCAACCCTTGAAAACATCTTCCAAGGTGGCCATTCCTTCTTTAATAGCATCTCTATGCTACTCTCTAACTTTTAGAGGGGTAGTGGGATGTAACTTTAGTTGTAACTCTGAGATTTGTAGCTGTAGCACAAACCAGTGAATCAGTTGATTATGTCCTTAGACTCTTTGAATGCAGTGTCCAACTTTTGAACCTTCTCTATGGAGGCTGCTTCTACTGGGACCTTGAGCTCTAGAAGCTCACTGCAGATCTATTCAATCATTGCTTCCAACTCTTGGCTTCACGCTGTGACCTCCTCCTTTTCTTTGAGGTCCTACACATTTTCCTCAAAGTTCTACCGATTATTGGTTTTGACTTCATTGATTACTAGTAGCATGCATTTCTCTTGAATCTTGAGTTCATCGGACACCCCTTGATGTAGCTTGTGCAAATTCTGAATGGGGAGTGCAGCCAGATTTAGATTCAGGTTCTTCATTTTCAGGAGGTGTGCCTACTCTTTGGCTGAGTTGGTGCATAGGGATCCTTCTCACAGTTGAACATTGTGGAAATCAATGGTGATTTTTTCATCCAAGACTAAGCTGCTCACTTGATTGAGGCTCGTTGGTTTCTCACTCGGATATCCCACGCTCGCTTGTAGAAGACCTTTTGAACTTGCAAGTCTTGCAAACCCTGTTGTACCTTACTGAGAAATTCCTAGTACTACGCTTCGAAGTGGCTCATCATATCCATTGTGGCATCACAGTCCACCTCGCAAGTTTCATCCAAGTACCCATCTATGAGGACTAAAGTCATTGCTGTTATAGACATTTTTGTGCCTTGCAGCTCTAAGCATGAAATGTCCATAAACCAAGGGCTCCTAAGTCCCTAAAAGTGTTGTTCCAACCCCTAAAGGAACAAGGTCAACAAATTACAGCTTCTCCCAGAAGTTCTCCACCAGAAACTGCTCAGAATAAGTCAAATCAAGATCATTTCAGCTGCTCCACTAGCCAAGTGCGTTGCATAGCACCCAAGTCCACTAGCTAGGTGCATTGCAACGCACCTAAATGCACTACCAGGGTGCGTTGAGTGGGAAATGGCAAATGGCAGAGTCATTCCACGAGGTGGAGAGACAATGGAAGCTTCCAGAATCTTCTCCAATGACACTTGCCTCACTGAATTCGACCAAGGATGAGTAAGAGGCTCTCAGTCTCCAAGTGGAAGCAAGAACTGACAGAGAGAAGCCACTAATCAATTCATGAGCTGACTCATCCTCCTTGCATACATCTATATACGGATCCCTCATCCCAGAGATCTAGAGGCTGGAATTTTGCACATTGTAAGGAATTGTTGTTGGTTTTGAGATACATATCAGAGAATTGGGTGATCTATGCTTTGTTGGGGTTGAAGAAGGGATTTCTTTGCTGGGAGGTTGATGCTGGGTCAGGAATCATCGGTTGTAACTCCTCCTGGATCTTCTTGTATATCAATAAAACTATTTGAGTTTCTTCTCCATGCTTGTGTTTCATTGATGCTTGTTACATTTGTATGGTTAACTTAAATCTGATCCTAAGTTATTTATGAATATAAACCCATGTCTTTGTATAGTTTCCTTCTTCTGTGATCTTACAGGTACTTGCTGAAGCTGGACAAGTAAGGGAGTAAGTAGTTGGAAGCTGTCAAAGAGGAGAGAGATTGGATCAAAGGACTAGCACAAGACACAGGTTGGTTCATCCTATTTCTCTTTGTTTATAGTTCATAAAGAAGAATACAAAAGTAGTTTTCTCTGTTTGTTTCTAAGGTAGCTGTCACACCTTAGTGGGATAGAGTCGTTCTGAATAGACACTTTTCTCGATAACAAAATGGCGACTCTGCTGGGGATCGTGTCTAATTAGTTTGTTTATGTTTCTCTTGTTGTTTATTTCATAAACTGATAAGTAGCAATCGAACTGCATTTGTCTTGAAAAATGCAAAGTAGACATCTGCTGCCTCAATCCATTCACTGGATCTGTTTATGATTTGAACAGCTGATTCATAGACTAACTGATTGCCCTTGTGATAGCTCTTAGACCCCCCCTTAGATCTACCTCTGATTGTGCATTACTGATTGCTTTTACTCGGCCAAAAACCAAAGATTAAACTGCAAACCGTGACCCAGAACCTGGATAGAATTCTCGTTTCTGCCCCAACGTAGGCTTTGTGAAGAGGTTCTGCATTTCAACGCACTTCCCGAGAGGGCTACCTACGTTGCAATGCAGTTTCTCTGTGTAACAGGTGCGCTGATCAGCCTAGCCTTGTGCAGCTGAGGTTCTTTGCTTCATTTTTTCCAGTTTTGTCTCTGATTTTTGCAGCCTGTGATCAATATTTCACTGTTTCAAACCCCTTTTCCTTATTGATATTCCGCCTCAGTTGTACAAAAGAAACTGTAGATGTTTTTATGTGTTTGTTGCCTCATTTACAGTTTTCCATTGCAAAAGTAGAATAGTCGTAATGTCGTCCTTTGATTTAGATCTGTCGCAAGTTTCGATTTTGATCATAGGATAAAGTTTATTTGTTGTTGATGGTTGATTATGCTTTTACTTTTGCCTTTGGTTTGAATTTGTGACTTTCTAGTGTCGAAACGAGCATTTATTTCAAAATCATAAAGTGTCGTAATCATATCTACCTTTTTGATTTCGAAATGAAGCTTGTTTTTGTTTGTCACTTGAAAGCAAATTCAGATTTGTACATCAACTTTCTTTTTAGGCATCAATATTAAGAAAGTGAAAAACAAATACATGCATGTGCATTTGCATATTGACAGTCTGTTTGACTTGATTTAGGAAAGTGCATTTACAGTGTGCTCTTTGCGAAAAGATTGTGTCTTTCTTTTCCCCTAGCAGCTAGGATTTTCATTGACGAAAAGAGATAAAAGTTTGTTTATCATCTTTAGATTTCATTTTAGGAATTACATCTACATCTCGTGGTGATCCCAAAAGGAAAACTTCATAAGAAATATCAACTTAAAATAAATTCAATGAACTTAACAACGCTTTGGAACTTAACGCACAACATTTAGAGGCCTAGGCTAGAGACGTATTCCGGCGTCATAAAGCCTGGTAACTGTTGTCCTCACTGATGGTTGGGTGATTACTCCACTTTGAGACGATAAGTGCCAGTACGGACTTGTGCTCCCATGTACCGTCGAGTATATTTTGGGAGACCCCTATAGGCTTAAATCCTTTATCCATAGGAAGTCGTGTCGGCCGCCCTATTGATCGCAATGCACTGAACACAGCATTCGGGAAGATTGACTGCCGTACCGTAAAAGGTATTCTGCAGTTTTGCGATTGGTTTGGTACTCCCTCTACCTAGACCTCCAGAGCAGTCCCTTTCGTTCCTTTTCAGACTCTTTAATGGAAAAGGTCCATCTGAGCACTTGTCACTTCAGGCTCATTAAAAATCGAAGGAGACTAGAGTCATATTTTGTTTTTTCTCGACTCTTAAAAACTGAAAAAACAAGTTGTGTCAAAGCGTATAAAAATTAATTTTTAAACGGAATAATCATCACCTTTCCCTCGTTGGTCTTTGAAGTTAGTCTCCCTTCATCGCAAGTTCTTGTAGAATCACTAGAAAATATTTTGGATAGACTAGATATGTCTGAACAACCGTCGACATCCAGGACTGTGTCGTCTGATATAGCAGTGGCACAGCCTCCTACTGCTACTCCAACGATGTTCAATGGTATACCATCTGTCCCGGCAAGTTATCAACAACAAGCCGGAGTCCAATCAGGGACTGTTTCGACGACATGGTCAGTTCATATTTCTTCATCGGGATTATCATCTGGTATTTCTTATGTTGAAACTCAACAAATTCATCTAATGTGTCTTCAAAGGCCAATCTACCCTTTAAGTATTGGATTTCCACCATATGGAGGGCAGTATGCCTTTTCATTGTTCCCTCCCAGAGAACAACCATATGCGAGTTTACAACAAACTTCAAGTCAAACTGGAATTACATCCAGCGGTTAGGTACCAATATTGCCTCAGCAACCAAGGGTTGTATATTCAATGCAACCAGTCCATCCTGTGTCGAATATTCCCACTATACCTGCTACAGTGACTGCGTCGCAAGTACAAGCGCTACCTGTTGTATGTCAACCCCAAGTTTCTCAGGTTGCAATACAACAACCTCTTATCTCGACGATTCAATCACAAACTCAGGTTAGTGCCTCCTTATCTGGAGCGACTCAGGCTCAAAAAAGTACTATGACTCCTCATCTTGGTCAATCATCCAGTATTGGACAACAGCAAATGGTCCAACAACCAAGACTGGTTAATTCTCAACAACCACAATTCCAGCAATCATATCAAGGACCTGAGCAACAAGTCTTTGTAAGTAATGGGCAACTGCATTTCCAAAGCGGTTATCAACAACCATACTATAATGGTTATGCCCATCAACCTTGTCAAAGTTGCCAACATCAAATACATTATGCTGGTATGCAAAGACCCACTGCTTAGGAGATTCCATCTTATCCTGGGTATGCTTCGCCTAACCTGAATCAACAGTTGACCTTTGTAGCAACTCTAGAATTACCAGATCTAAACTGGCTGACGAATGATACAATTGCTTATGCCCCTTGGTGGCCAGCGATTCCGCATAAACTTCCGTCAGATATTCCTAAATTTAATGGAAATCCGGGTGAATACCTGTCAAATCATGTGATGAAATTTCATCTGTGGTGTTCATCAAACACCCTAAATGATGATTCGATTAGGCTTTGCCTTTTTCAGAGGACGTTAACTGGTCCGGCAACAAAATGGTATATCGAATTGCCCAGAGCTTCATTTGACAACTTCAGTACCCTAGCCACAACCTTTTTAACCCATTTTCAGTTACTGATAAGGTACGAAACGGGAACAGAACTTCTTACCAATTTCAAACAAACAACGGCCACTCACATATCTGATCATATACATGAGTGGCGACGTCGTCGTAGGATGGTAAAAACATACGTTCCCGATCAGCTCCTAGCTGAATGGTTTATCAAGTCATTACTACCTTCCATCACGGAAGATGTGGCAAAGGGGGGAGTCGTAATGGAAGAGCAAGTGATCACTTGTGCACAATATCTAGACTTGATTTACACTCAGTCCAGCACGCTCTACGACAAAATACTTGACGCCCCTAGACCGGAATTTTCATTTCCTCCTCCTCCTAAATCAAATAATGACTCTCATGCCAGCGATGGCGTGATTGGCGCAACAGACATGAAATCAACAAAGGCTACATCTAAAAAGGCCCGTAAAATTTCTAGTCAAAATGCAAATGAGAAACTTCTTGCCTCGGAAGTAAATGTCGTGTCGACCGACAAGGGCAAACAACTGAAGCAACCAGGGGGCAAGAAGAAAAAGAAAGGGAGAAAAAAGAAGCAGGATAAGTCATCTCCTGGAAAACCTTCTGCAAACCCTTATGGGCAAAGGAAACCCCCTGCGGGGTGTCATATATGCGATGAGGATCATCGAACGAGATATTGTCCACATAAAGCTGAATTTAAGAAACTCTTTAGGAGTTCAAAAACCTCAGCAGTATTGACTGATCCGTTTCCAAACCTAGGAACCAAACTGGTTGCTAATCAAAATGCTTCCCGATCCCAAGTGCTTATGTTGTCTATCTCAAAGCAGCAAAATGATGCTTTGACAAGGAATAAATATTATGGGAATCCACAGCTGTCGAATAACAAGGCTAATGAACAACCTAGTAGTTCGACAACAACTTTGACCGAAGTTGTGCCACCCATCATTCCTAAACCAATGATAAAGTCGCCAAAGGGAGTAGTACACAAATCGACATTTAATCCTCGTGCAAAAGTAGCACAGAATTATAATATAGTAGAGGACCTGGCCCAATCGCCGTCCGCTGTGTCGACACTTGAGGTACCGAAAAATTGCCCCTCCCAAAAGAAAGCTTTATTATCAGCAATAGGTGGGATTGGCCCAATGGATTCCAATCTTGTGGACTTTGATCATAAAGGATATGACCCTCAATTACTGGCTCAACTAGCTTTCCTTATTCAAGTGAAAGCCCTCAACAAAACTGTTCATCGAACAATTATTGATGAGGGGGCATCCACATGTATTATCTCGATGAGTTGCTGGAAAAATTTAGGCTCACCACCCTTGTCGCGATCTTCAACAATGTTAAAAGCATTTGATGGACGATCATACACTCCATACGGGATTTTAAGTAACTTGAAAGTTGAACTAGGGGGCAAAACAATAGAAATTGATGTTGAAGTAATCGACGGAAACCTCGATTACAACATCCTACTGGGAAGGCCCTGGATATATGCCATGGCCGCAGTTGTGTCGACCTACTTCAGGAAGATTGCATTTCCCTTCCAAGGAGGAATTACAATCGTCGACCAACAAACATTTCTCCCCAACAGTGCACAAGTTACGGGAAGCATTCCAATGATCCATGGAAGCAACCATTCATTTCAAAATATTGGAGTAGGCCTCCTAAAAGACCCTGCATTAATGGGTACTTTTTCCCTACCACCTCCGAGTAATTTGGCGGAAGTGGCCACAATGGAAACCTACAATATGAAATCTTCTATATCTAATGGATTCGGAAGATTCCTGAACATTTTGTCAGCATGGATCATCGCCATTTTAGAAATATTGTAGCAATCAATTTTCTTGGCCTGGGGGGCAATCCCAAATCAACGCTCATCGAGTGTTTGGATAGATAGGTCTAAGGAATATGGCACCTCTTCAAATCCTTGGTCACATGTACATTCTACAAACGAAGGAATCATTCAATCAATGATGAAAGAAGAGGCACCATGGGAAGATTACCACCATCACTCCCATCTTCCGGATTACCACGAAGATTATTCCAATAACCTTAATCATCCTTCAGGTTTTGATTTTCTATCAAATACAGTAAATACGGTGGATGCCTAGGATGGTTCTTATCTCGTGTCAACCTCGTTAAAAAATGAAACAAGGAGTCATGAGGATAGTTCTTTTACTGTGTCAACCTCATTAAAAAATGAAACAATCCCCTTTCTAAATCTCAAAGGTAAACCTTCATTCCAACCACCGAGTTGAATGCAATGAAGCTTGGGGGGCATGCACCTCGATTTGCGTTATTATGCTGGGGGCAGGCAAACTTATCGAGCAGTGTTACCGCAAGGTTCAAGCTCGTTAAAAAATAAACCCACACCGAGCAAATGTTTCCACCCACGTTTAAGCTCATTAAAAAATGAACTATCCCCGGTAAATAACCACCGTGAATGTAGCATTTCAACCATTAAAGCCTTGGTCGTGTTTGCACCGTCACCTCCACTTTTCCATTGGCCGATCATTCACCTCCATTTGATTGTTTACCCATTTTGAGGAACAGCTGCGAAGAGTGATTTCACTAGCCATCCTTGTGACACTGCCGTGATTGGAAAATTCCAAACCTTACCTGGAATCAGCTGCTACCCATTTCATCACTCGTTCCTCAAAAGACGAGTCTTCTTTAAGCTCTTTTCTGACTCATAAAATATGAAAAGATTGCCGAGTTCTGGCCTTCCAGCTCGTTAAAGCGACGGGAAGTGCTATCCCTCCTCTAGATTTTAATCTTTTTGGACCTGAGGGATTATTGCACAAAAAGATCGAGCGCTTGTTTTGTTCGGCTCGTTAAAGCGATCGAAAATTCATCCCTTCTGTATTGTTTTATACTTTTTCGGACTTAAGGGATTAGGTGACGAAAAAGGAATTTTGGAGTTACCTTTACATACCTTTTCAGACTCTCTAAAAATGAAAAGGACCGAGTTATCTTTGTCGTTAGACTCGTTAAAAAGATTAATAGCGACAAACTTATCTTTAGACGAGAACGAGTTTCACTATCGCTAGGCTCGTTAAAACATAGCGATGGGTTTGCCCAAAGGGAAAATTAGAGAACAAGCATATGTTATCCTCCTCAAGCTTGAAAAAAATAAAGAGGTACTGGTCAGCAATGACTGGGGAAAAATTGGGAAGAAAACTCAAAGAATATTTATTGGTAGGAAGTTGCTCTTGAACATGACACTTCCACTCCGTGCCCGAGTCGGGTTGGGTTGTTTCATTCATTGGTCACATCGCCATGGTCTCGCCATACCACCCACATTTGGGGTTAATGCTACCAATCCATCACATAAGTGTCGCCGACATGTTCAAGAGAAGTCATCCAGAAAGGCCACCTGTGTCCCGCCCACTACCATACATTATACTCCATTCTTTCATGATCGCCACCCTGAACCATATATCATCAGATCGTTTTCACCTCCATCAAATTCATTTGCTCCATTCCATGTCATTGATGTGGGATTCATTAAGGCCCTCCTATGACGGATCACTTCTTGTCGACATCAGCTCATTATCCAAGAAGTTGATCTAGGAACACCCCATTCAGTACTTTGAAGCTTGCATGCCTCAATGGCAAGTTTCTCACTTCCGGCGACAGGTATACATCAATGACCTTTGACCGAAAGATGTTGCGTGGTGTTCGACGCCAAGTCCTTTATTCACACCATGTGAATTGTACTGCATTACCTTGAGGGTCATTATCATTATCGGTGATTCCTCTCGCGCTTGTTAACAGTTTACATCATTGACTGGTAATCAAGCGATGTCCTTCCATGTTCGACTTCAAAACATTTCTCACATGGATCGACTTGTACTTCGAGTGAAGATCGGACGAGATTGAAGACCCCGGATCTAGTTTCATCCATCTGGGCTGCGATATATATTCAGGAAAATAAAGACATTGAAATGTACAGCATTACAGCACAGATAATCATTCTACTAAAAGGATGATGGCTCTATCAGAATCATCAGTCTACCATCAGACGATTGTCTGTCCTATGTACATGAAAATGAATTTATAAAGTTGAGCATGGGAATGCCCGCTTCAGCTAGATCATGAAAACAGTATGAAGATAATGTATTGTATTGTATCTTATTACAGGTCTCCTCCCAGCATTGAAAGAACTTCGAATCCTCCTAATAAAGCATTTCACCCGATAAACAGCCTCATACTTTAGGCGGCAACTGTTATAGACATTTTTGTGCCTTACAGCTCTAAGAATGAAATGTCCATAAACCAAGGGCTCCTAAGTCCCTAAAAGTGTTGTTCCAACCCCTAAAGGAACAAGGTCAACAAATTACAGCTTCTCCCAGAAGTTCTCCACCAGAAACTGCTCAGAATAAGTCAAATCAGGATCATTTCAGCTGCTCCACTAGCCAAGTGCGTTGCATAGCACCCAAGTCCACTAGCTAGGTGCGTTGCAATGCACCTAAATGCACTACCAGGGTGCGTTGAGCGGGAAATGACAAATGGCAGAGTCATTCCACGAGGTGGAGAGACAATGGAAGCTTCCATAATCTTCTCCAATGACACTTGCCTCACTGAATTCGACCAAGGATGAGTAAGAGGCTCTCAGTCTCCAAGTGGAAGCAAGAAATGAGAGAGAGAAGCCACTAATCAATTCATGAGCTGACTCATCCTCCTTGCATACATCTATATATGGATCCCTCATCCCAGAGATCCAGAGGCTGGAATTTTGCACATTGTAAGGAATTGTTGTTGGTTTTGAGATACATATCAGAGAATTGGGTGATCTATGCTTTGTTGGGGTTGAAGAAGGGATTTATTTTTTGGGAGGTTGATGCTGGGTCAGGAATCATCAGTTGTAACTCCTCCTGGATCTTCTTGTATATCAATAAAACTATTTGAGTTTCTTCTCCATGCTTGTGTTTCATTGATGCTTGTTACATTTGTATGGTTAACTTAAATCAGATCCTAAGTTATTTATGAATATAAACCCATGTCTTTGTATAGTTTCCTTCTTCTGTGATCTTACAGGTACTTGCTGAAGCTGGACAAGTAAGGGAGCAAGTAGCTGGAAGCTGTCAAAGAGGAGAGAGATTGGATCAAAGGACTAGCGCAAGACACAGGTTGGTTCATCCTATTTCTCTTTGTTTATAGTTCATAAAGAAGAATACAAAAGTAGTTTTCTCTGTTTGTTTCTAAGGTAGCTGTCACACCTTAGTGGGATAGAGTCGTTCTAAAAAGACACTTTTCCCGATAGACATTTTTGTGCCTTACAGCTCTAAGCATAACTGGGATAGAGGCCCGCTACCATACATTATACTCCATTCTTTCATGACCGCCACCTTGAACCATATATCATCAGATCGTTTTCACCTCCATCAAAATCATTTCCTCCGTTCCGTGTCATTGATGTCGAATTCATTAAGGCCCTCCTATGATGGATCACTTCTTGTCGACATCAGCTCATTATCCAAGAAGTTGACCTAGGAACACCCCATTCAGTACTTTGAAGCTTGCATGCCTCAATGGCAGGTTTCTCACTTCCGGCGACAGGTATACATCAATGACCTTCGATCGAAAGATTTTGCGTGGTGTTCGACGCCAAGTCCTTTATTCACACCACGTGAATTGTACTGCAGTACCTTGAGGATCATTATCATTATCAGTGATTCCTCTCGCGCTTGTTAACAGTTTACATCATTTACTGGTAATCAAGCGGTGTCCTTCCATGTTCGACTTCAAAACATTTCTCACATGGATCGACTTGTATTTCGAGTGAAGATCGGACGAGATTGAAGACCCCGGATCTAGTTTCATCCATCCGGGCTGCGATATATATTCAGGAAAATAAAGACATTGAAATGTACAACATTACAGCACAAATAATCATCCTACTAAAAGGATGATGGCTCTATCAGAATCATCAGTCTACCATCAGACGATTGTCTGTCCTATGTACATGAAAATGAATTTATAAAGCTGAGCATGGGAATGCCCGCCTCAGCTAGATCATGAAAATAGTATGAAGATAATGTATTGTATTGTATCTTATTACAGGTCTCCTCCCAGCATTGAAAGAACTTCGGATCCTCCTAATAAAGCATTTCACCCGATAAACGGCCTCATACTTTAGGGGGCAACTGTTATAGACATTTTTGTGCCTTACATATCTAAGCATGAAATGTCCACAAACCAAGGGCTCCTAAGTCCCTAAAGTGTTGTTCCAACCCCTAAAGGAACAAGGTCAACAAATTACAGCTTCTCCCAGAAGTTCTCCATCAAAAACTGCTCAGAATAAGTCAAATCAGGATCATTTCAGCTGCTCCACTAGCCAAGTGCATTGCATAGCACCCAAGTCCACTAGCTAGGTGCATTGCAACGCACCTAAATGCACTACCAGGGTGTGTTGAGTGGGAAATGACAAATTGCAGAGTCATTCCACGAGGTGGAGAGACAATGGAAGATTCCAGAATCTTCTCCAATGACACTTGCCTCACTGAATTCAACCAAGGATGAGTAAGAGACTCTCAGTCTCCAAGTGGAAGCAAGAAATGACAGAGAGAAGCCACTAATCAATTCATGAGCTGACTCATCCTCCTTGCATACATCTATATATGGATCCCTCATCCCAGAGATCCAGAGGCTGGAATTTTGCACATTGTAAGGAATTGTTGTTGGTTTTGAGATACATATCAGAGAATTGGGTGATCTATGATTTGTTGGGGTTGAAGAAGGGATTTCTTTGCTGGGAGGTTGATGCTGGGTTAGGAATCATCGGTTGTAACTCCTCCTGGATCTTCTTGTATATCAATAAAACTATTTGAGTTTCTTCTCCATGCTTGTGTTTCATTGATGCTTGTTACATTTGTATGGTTAACTTAAATCTGATCCTAAGTTATTTATGAATATAAACCCATGTCTTTGTATAGTTTCCTTCTTCTGTGATCTTACAGGTACTTGCTGAAGCTGGACAAGTAAGGGAGAAAGTAGCTGGACGCTGTCAAAGAGGAGAGAGATTGGATCAAAGGACTAGCGCAAGACACAGGTTGGTTCATCCTATTTCTCTTTGTTTATAGTTCATAAAGAAGAATACAAAAGTAGTTTTCTCTGTTTGTTTCTAAGGTAGTTGTCACACCTTAGTGGGATAGAGTCGTTCTAAATAGACACTTTTCCCGATAACAATTGCGCCTATTATTTTGTCAGAATCTTGCTTCTTACGCTGCCTTGTGGAAGTTATCTTCTTCTGCTTCTTGACAATGAAGGGGGAATCCAATCTGCGCCCCCTTCTTCTTCCACCTTAGTTTCTTCCTCCACCTATGTGCACTCGATATCGGACTCATCCATGTCAATGGTGGCCTGCAACATAGTCTTTTCATACACTGCTTCTTTCTCCTTGGCTGACACTTCTTTTGCAACAACTTCTTTCTCCCTCACACCAGCTTCTGTCTTCTGCACAACCTTTTCTCGAGTGACAACTTTCTATGCCTCCTTATTTTTTTCTGTTGTGGCCTACACTGTGAAACTTCAGCAGCCGTATTGGTACCTACGTCGGCATCCGAAGGGGTGATCCAATCACTTGGCCACTTGCTGATAACCCCTACTATATCTACCTCGGAAATCAAGTAAGGCAACTTGTGCCATATTCACCAGACATCCTTCTTTCCGCAAATGTGCAGATTATGGAAATCTGCCTTGAAATTAGTGATGTTAGTGTACTACACGTGCAAGGTGGGTGATAACCTTAGCTATTGGTTGATCACCAGTCATGTCTCAAATAAGACCCAGAATATTTTTATCTCCATGATGCATGCGGGGTCCTTAGTAGCCCATAGCGAAGTGAATTTCGTAGCCTTCAGTAGGTTCGAGTCTTGCTTAGGGAATTGGCTCTCTTTGGGTGTCCCCCATACCACGCCACTAAAGTGATCAACAACAACAACTAGGCATAGCGAAATTCCTTGCCCTCATCTTCGGCCTCCCTATAGTCCTCAAGAAACTCTTTACATAAGTATTGAGCCCAGTTATACTGGACTCCCTTTTCACACTGTGTAGCCAAAGAGAAAACTGGCACCGACACTTTGTCCGCAAGACACTTTCCGATGATATTACCAACTAGTATCTACTCAAAAAATTGCACTTTATCATCCGATATGGACTGAATAGAGTATCCATGTGAATTTTTCACTAGATGAAACTTGCCCTTCATTTGGTCTGCTAACTTCTTCTCCTACGAATTTCTTACAAAATCCTATGTAGGATCCAATCCTTGGATGGCAGCAATGTTATATAGTGGATCAACATATCGGTGATGAGGATGGTTTCTCCCAACCAGAGGTACCCATCGTGTACCAACATTAATAGTTGGTGCACACATATTGTGTTAATATTGGTGCGATTGAAGTGAGTCACCTATAACATGTTTAGGAGCCCCACACCCCCAACTCTAGCCACCTAGTTCATTGGTTCAAGGTGCATGATGTCTGACTCCTCATAGTAGACCTTCTTGAGGTACTTTTTCAGCACCAATTGTGGAAATTTCTCATAGTCTTTAAGGTCCCAATCCTTGGTTTTTATATCTGGTATACAGGACAACAATTTTCCCTCATAAAACACTATCTTCGGCAATAATGGTGTGGAAACCATAAACTTCGCATTATCTGGATCCTTTAGCACTTTAGCGATGGATTTGCGAGGTGGGATATACTTTAGAAGTCAAGTTATTGGCTCAACCTCTTCTGCATCAATCTCCTCTATTCCTCCGCCTATTTCTTCCTCATCCAGATTCACTAGCTCTGTTGGTTGTTTGGACTTATCCATTTTTCCCTTTTGGTGTATTTCTGTCAGATTTTTCAATGGAAATTTCTGCACCGGTGCTTGCTGAATTTTCTTCTACTTCCTATCCCCCACCATAGAAGTAGATGCCTTGGGCCTTGGCGACATAGCCACGCTAGTAGGCAACCCTAAAGTATATGTGGGGCGACAACTATCATGGGTGGGATTAGCTTCGTCTCAGGGCAAGTTGCAGTCATTCTCTCAAGGAAGTTCTTACGGTTCCAATCAACCAAGTTTGCGAATGCCGGTCGTGAAGGAAATTCCTCCCAATCAATCTTAGACATACAACACTTTACAGGTCATAAAGAAAGGCAAAAAATCTTAAGGAAAACTCTAAGGAAGAAAAGTGTTCAAATGCGGAGCAGTATGCCATATTTATAAACTAGCTTGAATCCAAATCCAACTTTTCGCTCCAATTCCTAGTCATTAATGCACAGTTGGCAGTAAAATTCCAAAGATATGAAACTTAAATTCTCCTCCCTCACTTCTTTCAATGGGAAATCCTCCATCCAATTAGCGATAGTGCTTCCAATAGTCACTTTTTGGCCTAAATGCATGGGACCAACCATCATAGCACAAAACCTTTGTCGCAAATTCCCTCTGAGTTTTTCCTTGTTTCATCGCGTAGCCCCTTCGCTTCACCCACCCTTCCCTTTGGCAGCATAGTTTAAAGTCTTGTACTTCCTTGCAGCTACTTGGAGTACTAACACTATCCCGTAGTCATAGTGTCATTGTGCAGGGGTGGGATCACCCTTGTTCAACTTCAATCGACTCCCATTGAATTTTCTCGGAAATAATTCTCCATTCAGCTTCATGAGCTGAACTACGCCTCCATCTGTAATTTCCTTTACAACATATGGTCCAAGCCATTGCATCTGAAATTTTTCGGGGAACTTTGTCAACTTATTGTCAACACTAAGCCTTCGATATTGAAGGTGCGATGTTTGATATGGAAATCATGCTATGCGTTTTTGTAGTCCTTCTGCACCTATTTATGAAATCCAGCTAATAAGTGATCCTCCTCCAACTCAACGAACTGTGTGAACCATTCTTCCTTGGTATCACGAACAGCCATGTATGTAACTGCTACAACCCATAAGCTTGGCACTATTTACTCCATGGGCACTATAGCCTCTTGCCCATATACTGGTCTGAACGTTGTTTTTACTGTCAAATTTTTGTAGGTTGTCCTGTATGCCCATAGTAATGTTTGTATGCGTACATCCCAGTCATTTTGCTTCGTGTTACAAATATTCATCAAAGCCCTTTCCATAATTTTGTTGAAGGCTTCTACTATGCCATTCGCTTGAGCGTGATAAGGCGTACTCTTCCAGTGATAGATTTGGAATTCCTCAAGCAATGAAACAATTGTCTCATTCAAGAAGTGTGTGCCCCTATCGCTCATCAAAATATTAGGGCAGCCAAACTCAGACAAGATATATTCAAAAATAAACTTTGTAGCAGTAGCAGTGCTACAATATTTTATAGGTTGTGCCTCTGCCCACCTAGTTAAGTATTTAGTCGTGGTAATGATATATGTGGGTCCTCTCTTATTCCTTAGTGGTTTTATTGGTCCCAAAAAGTCTATTTCCCACTTATCAAATGCCTACAACGTCAATTGCAGATTCAGTGGAAATTCATCTCTTCGTAACGGTCTCCCAATCCTCTAGAAAACATCGCATGCCTTGCAATATATTTTGGAGTGCTTATGCAGAGTCGGCCATCAAAGTCTTGCATGTAGGATCTTCTACACAGTTTCTCTTCCTACATAATGTCCTACCACTACTCATCCATGTGCTTCTGCAAGGATACTATGTCGCTCATACTCTGGAAGATACCTATGCAATATTTCATCAGAGCCCATTTTGTATAAGTGTCTAGTGATAATTGAGAAATCTGCAGCCCACACCACTAGTTCTTTCTTTTGCTGCATCTAATACCCTTTAGGAGCGGTATGTGTAGGCAAAAATTGAATTATATCTGTGAAATGATCGTCTGCGACCTGAACTACGAAGAGATGCACATTAGGAAACCCTTCCTTTAGAATCGTAGGCTCATCCCAATTCTCAATTTGGGATCGGTGATCTCGACCAACATTCATGCCCCTTAGCTTCCTAATTACTTTGAAATCATATTCCTGGAATAGTATCAACCATTTACAAATCCCCCCCCCACACAGGCTTGTTGACCAAATATTTCAGAGCAAAATGATCTTTATACATCTTGAAGTGTGCATCCAACGTATAGTGCCTGAACTTCTGCAATGCATACACCATTGATAAACCTTCGTGCTCAGTGGTTGAATAGTTCTTTTCTTCCTTTGATAACATTCTACTTTCAAATTCTATTGGATGGTCATTATATCCTTCGATTGGTTGGGTCAGGACAACACCTAGCGTGATTCGGGAACAATCTACATGAACGTGGAACTCCTTCCAGTTGGGGAACACTAAAATGGGCGCGATGCCCATTTTCTCCTTTAAGACATCCAAACTTTGATGGCAATCCTGGTCCCAGAAAAATGTCATATCCTTCTTCAATAATTTTTGCATAGGCACAACGATTTGTGCTTACACTTTGATGAACTTTCTATAATATCTCGTATGGCCCAACATTGTGCGCAGTTGCTTAACATTCTTCGGGGCATCCAAATTGATTATTACTGAAATTTGGGCAAGGTCTACCATCAATCCTTGCTTGCAAACAACATGGACCAAGAGTATCACATAGGGTACGTAGAATATGAATTTCTTCAAATTAAGGGCTTTTTGATGCTTTCAACAAGTATCCAACATGAGGTGCAGACTAGCAAAATGTCGCTTTACTAACCTGAACTTTGTCCAGTCATCGAAGTCGACCTCCAAAAATTTATGGATAAATTCCTTGAAGGCCACAATTACCACCCTATAGAAAATTGCAAAGGAATTATTAAGCTGAAAAGGCATAATTGTATACTAAAAATAGCCCCATTCAGTCATGAAGGTGTCTTACTCCGGTTGTCTGACACGATCTTGATCTGATAATACCTTGAGAATCCATCTGTGAATGAATAGGTTTCCTGTCCTCAAACATTCTCTAGTACCTAATCTCTGAATGGCATGGGGAATGGATCATGGACACATGCATCATTCAACTTCCTTAAGTCTACACATATTCGAATTTCACCCTATGTTTTCTTTCCTTGAACCACCATGGGACTGTCCCAGTCTGATTCCTTGATAGGTCCAACGATCTCAACTTCAAGCATTTTATCCAATTCTTTACGCACTTTTTCCTTATACTTAGGATTTAATTGGTAGGGGCACTATTTCACTAGCTTTTCATTTGGCTTCAAAGATATCTTCATGACTCTCAGGTCCCATACTATCCCTTTTGTGTTATATAACTTGGTGGGAAACAAGTCTTGATACTCTCGCAGGAGCTCAGCGAACTTATCTACTATATCTTTGTCCTAATAGTCACCTATGTTTGCAAACTTTGGCTACACTTATTATCCAATATTCACCTACTTGGTCTTTAAAGCCTCTGATATATCAAGCATTTTTGCCTTAGGCCCCTCAACTTCATGTCGTCTTTCAGACTCAAGAATGTGAATGTTCCTAGGATCTTCTTCACCATCCTCCACAGTCACATTGTAGCATTCAAGCGCATGGTGCAGCTACATACCCTAATCTAATTGTACCCATTCAACCATTTTTTCAGGCAGTTTGAATATAGCAGCTTTGGTCACCTACAATGCTTCATCTATACGTTCAAACCCATCTTCAAAACTAGAAGTTAAAAAAACAATTTCTTTCAAAACATCCCATTCTGTGGTCCTGTTTCACAGCTCTGTTTCCAGATACAAGTTCATTGGAATTGTATCCAAAGCATGACAAAATATATGAACCCACTCCAGTTGTGATTCTTCTCCTAGTGCTTTTGTTCAATGAGCTAAGTGCCCGTGCGGATCATCCTTCCCTATGTATTTCTCCATAATGCGAGTATGAGCATACCGAAACCTCAACTTCATCATTCTCTGATACACCTTTCAATCTGCAGAATTATTCTTATGTGAGCCCCACCAATGGGAAGGCATAGCTTGCAGCACGATGTCTAGTGCTTGGAACCGATGTTCCTCAAATAAGTCCCTTTCAAATTTATCCAATAATAAATTGACATCCTCTAAACCATCATAATACAGTAAATTGTGTACTTTGGTGGGTATACATCATAGCAATTTGGTAATCCGGTTGCATCAAAACGATGATACTTCATGTAATCGTTTCTGCTAGTTCTCGATCTCCTCATCAGAATCTAAAATACAGGAGCTATCCTTCTCCCTCGTAATCTACCCTTCTGTAGTAGGGTTGATCGAATCTTCATCTCGTGAAGTCAACTTATAAATCTACTCAATATTGTTGTCCTCCTCATAATCGTGGACTGGTTAAGTATACCATGCACCTTCAGTTGGATCCAACGGCACAATCACCCTTATTTCTTTTCAAATTTCACTACGCTTCTTCAGATTGATGAATGTGTTCATATAAAATGCCCAATCAATTCCAAGAAATGCTGGATATGGGTTACTGTCATCTACTATTTCAATCACTTCAAATTCAGTTATGGTGTGCACCCCTTCGATATCTACAGTCACTCCCCGTAGGCACCCCATACGAATAATCTTCTGCTGATTAGTCATTCTCAACTCGATTGGGGACCACTGTAGTGCTGGTATTCTCATTCTTTCCCAATTTTTCTTTGTTAGAACATTTGCGTCACACCCCAAATCAAGAAATACATAGTCCATTTCATATTCTCCAATCTACACAATAAATCTCATTTCGCAACCGGTCATCTTCGTACTTTTGCCCACCTTATTCATGGTGCACTGTTCATGTTGATGCTTATTCTTACCAGTGCAATTATCAATCAATTCTTGAAGTCATTCTACTACCTTCTTATCCCTAAAGAATTTCATACAAGTTTTTAAAAATGATGCTAATAATGATGGGTTTGTCCCCTGCACATTATTCGTTTCTTCATATTTTCCCATATTTTTAGTTCTTGATGTAGAAGCTCCTTGAGGGGTACTAACACAAGTTTAGAGTTAGTTGTGCCAACCAAAAAAACCGTAAAATGATGGCCCCTTTAACAACAACATGCGTAGCACCCACTGCAGTCTCACCTGAAGCAATATTGGGGGATGACAGAACCACGTTTCTGGATCGAGAGATCTATGTGATGGGCTTTTTTTACTCCTAGGGCTTTATCTCAACCTTCGCGAACCCTAATCTTTAAAATGCAGAAATCACAGTAACTTACAAAAGACAAAATCTAACCCTTCCCAGAACAGTTTAAACATTCATAATATCAAGTAGACATGTAGATCTACCACTTTCACGCGTCAATTAAGTATTTCTTCAGATAAATGTAGAAAACAGAGCGAATACACATAAATTTCAGAAGTAAATATAAAGGCACATATACACGATTATTGCTCCAAAATAATCTTCCTTAGATATAATCCTTCTATTATAGACTCTTCCTCCCTATGCACACAGTTGCAAGGGCCTATGCACTAAACTTGCAGACATAGCAAGGTCTCTGTGCACACAATTGCAGGAGCCTTCCCCTTCACCTAAGTACATAAAATAAACTTTCCTTCCTTAGACTACGTTCCCATACAATGATATTCAATGACTAGCTAACTTCCTATGACTTTTTATGACTCCTTTATATAATTTGTTCCATTAGAATTCCATGTTTTACAAACCATGGTGGGTCACAAAAAATCCTATATTCTAACAAACTAAGTGACTAAAGTCCCTTTTGACTCCTATGAACTTCGCACTTCACTACTGAAAATGCAGAGACTTTACATAATTAACAAAAGTAGCTACAAAATTTATCCTAGGGAACCCTGTCCCAACTAGCCATTTGATGGCTTGAGGGGTCCAAACCTAGGTTCATAGTTAGTTGCACCAACCAACAAAACCCTAAACTACTTGCCCTTTCAGCAACAAGGTGCGTAGAACAAGATGTAGTCTCACCCGAAGCAGTATTGGGGGATGACAGAACCAGGTTTATGCATCCAGAGGTCTGTGTGATGGGCTTATGTTACTCCTAGGGCTTTATCTCAACCTTCATGAACCCTAATCCTTAAAATTCAAAAATCACATTAACTTATAGAAAACAGAATCTAACCCCTCATGGAACACTTTAAACATTCATAATATCAATTAAACATGTAGATCTACCACTTTCACACATCAATTAAGTATTTCTTCAGGTAAATGTAGAAAATAGAGTGAATACACATAAATTGTGGAAGTAAATATAAAGGCACAGATACATAATTACTTCTCCAAAATAGTCTTTATTAGATGTAATCCTTCTGTTACAGACTCTTCTTCCCTACACACATAGCTCCATGAGCCTTCCCCTTCGCCTAAGTACAAAAAAATACTTTCCTGCCTTAGACTACTTGCCCATACAATGATCTTCAATTACTAACTAACTTCCTATGACTCGCTACGACTCCTTTATATTGTTTTTTCCATTACAATTCCATGGTTCACGAACCATGGGCGGGTCACAAAATAGCCTATTTTCTAAAAAACTAAGGGGATAAAGGCCCTTTTGACTCCTATGACCTTCGTGCTCTGCTCCTCAAAATGAGGAGTCTTTACATAATTAACAAAATTAGTTACAAAATTTACCCTAGGGACCCTGTGCCAACAACCTTTGCCTTGCGAACTCAACCGAATACTACTATACAACATATGTCGCTTCTTATAACTACTTTCGTTGAATTTATTTTTTGTGATAATTTTTAATGGTTGACCCAAAAAAATGGCAGGACTTCCATGATTGGTAGCTCCACCATATTTATCAACTATCCATACTCCATGACGAGGGAAAATTTTAAGGATGGAATTTTATTGTAAAATTTAGAAACCTTGGCGAATCTTACTAGTACTTAATATGCAAATTGTAAAATGTTGATGATATTTTTGTAGAAACATTTGTGTTTATAACTATTTTATATTAGTCTATTTAAAATATTGGTGATTTTTAAGGTAAAACAGTTTTGCACCATAACATTAGGGAAATTATTCTTTAGAAAATATAGAAATTGGCAAATTTGATTTTTGGAAAAAGCATGGAAAATTAGACCACCTGTGAATATTAGCCTATAAAATTTTTCTTGCACATTGTTATCACCTAAATCTGCCTTAGGCTAAAGGAAGGCAAAATTCAGGGTAACCACAAACCATGCTCAGTCTGGTAGCTAGCCCTACTAGAACAGGAGAGGGCTCTCTCCGGGTCACACTTAGGAAAAAAAACAATAAGGTCTGAGATGACTCAAAAATGAATACTGATTTTAGGCTAGGTAAATAAATATGATAGAGGTATTTTGATGAATGACTGAGTTTTCTGGGATGTGTGGGACCAAGGAACAACATGAGCAGAGAATTTAACTCAAAGACGTAGATTATTTCATGAGGCAAGACAGGCGGAAAGTCTAGCAATTAGATTTGAAATAATATGGAGTGGAGAGATTTTTTAAGAATGTGAAAATGGCATAAATACATGAATCCTTTTCAACAGAAGAAAACATAGAACGTGAAAACTATCCCAAGGCAGAGCAGTACACTGAATTCTACCTTTTCTTACTTAGAAAGCTTTCACTGGAAACGAATATGAATGAAACTATGAAACATAATGAAATACATATGAAACATAAAGAAAATACATTTGCCAAACTCATGCCAAGGGAATCTCATGAACCAGAGCTACAACCTTTCATTAATTCTCTGTCAAAATATACAGTGAGTGACTGGGTTTCTCTCCCACAGTTTCCCAGAAATTCCAACCCTTTACAAAATGACTCTCAATACAATAAATAAGCTTTGCCATGAGAAAGTTGATCGACCCAGGAAATGAAGAGCCAACCATCAGCAGTTACATTTAATTTTCTATGAGGACCAATTAGGAAAAAAAAAACAAATATGAGCGTAGATTTTTTGGGTGGCTGTTCGCCTTCATTTGGCCACTTGGATAGAAGCCAAAAATGTTTTTCAAACTTTTCCTTTGATGCCAGGAAAAATGTATTGTAAATGAGTGGGCCCACTTGGAGAAAATTGTGAATCGAAATTTCGCGGAGCGAGAGTGATTTTGGCCTTTGGGTCTCTGTGTGTCGCGCCAAAAACTGTGTGCATCGCGCCAACTTGGAGCTGGTTTCGAGGCACTTTTTGAAGTCCAAATTGAGCCCAAGTGTGATCGTTGGAAAGCCCTACCTATCTACTTTCCAACCCAAGTGCAATTTCTGAATTTGGTTCCCATTTGCCCCTCAAAAAATGAAATCTCCCAAGACTGCTTCCTGTGTCAAAATAGGGGCTGAGATGTCACTTTTTGGGTGTTTTTGGCCTCCTGAGGACTCAAAACTGGCCCAAAATTCTTGGCCATGCACCAAAAGTCATGATTTTCCATGGAAAATCCAAAAATGTAAACTTTTTGTCATTTGGAGCTCCCTAGCGAAAGCGCGCGCCAAGTGGCGTGACGCACAGGGAGAAAAACCCTGTTTATTGTGCACAAAATTTCAAAATGCAAAAATGTGCCCCAAATTTCTTGAAATTTGGGCTGCACCTTCTCTATCACATGTCATGCTGGACCAACAAAGCCTCAGCCAAGACTCGGAGCCGATCTTGCTCTTTTTTCCTCTTCAGTCTTTTGGTCACCTTCCTCATTTTCGCCTTTAGGCTCCTGATTCTTTCTTTGGAGCTCATGTTTCGGGCCATGTAATGGTGAGTCATGCACCTTAGCATTGCCTTTTCCCTATTAGCCTTCTCCACCAGCTACTCCAAGTGAACATTCAATTTCTCTAAAACATACTCCTGGTCCTCATCTCTTTGCTCCATATTTCCACCTTGTGCTGCCATGATGTGTTGCCGGTTTTCCTTGATCAGTTGCAACTCTATCTCAGCTTGCCGATCCTCAAGTTGTTTGTTCCTCTGCTCCAGATATTTCATGTTCCATTTGGCTCTTTCCAAGTCAAGGGACAAAGCTTGAATCTATGTTTGCTTCTCCTGGATGATCTCTTTAAGTTGTGCACTTTGCGGATCTGTATCTGTATCATCATCATGAAGGAGAATAAATTCGGTCTCTCGTTCACCTGATGGCCCCTCATCATGCATTGGCTCCTTACCTTTGTCCTGTACCTGTAGTGCTGATGTAGGAAGCTAGGCCCCTTCCACCCTGGGTGGAGATAACACTCACTTTGCTGCTGCAAACAAATGTCTAGCACCCCTCTGATATGTGACGAATACCGGCACGCTGGCGGTCTCATGGTGCTCATACTGATGAGAAGGTTCCCCTGTCTCAAATCTAGTCTGTGGAGGTCCCTGTGAAGCTCGGAAGAAGTCACGGGAGATGAAATCATCCCAAGTGATACCCTGTAGATCAAGCTGATGCACCACCAAAACCTTGATGAGAGAAAAATGATAAACATTGTTAAGTTGTTGCTGAGGGGTTTTATGTTGTATAAAGGTGGTCATCCTCTCTATGTTTCGGCAAATGAAATACGGGATGTTCATCATCCATACCCTGGTGAAATGCATGAGCAACCTGATGTGATAAGCATAAAGAGGAGAGAATCGTCCCTCACAGCTAAAGTATTTCGTAATCTATCTCATTAGTGGAGCATATTCATCTTTCAGATACCCAAATGGAAAGATTCTTTTGAGCTTCCTCAAGAAAGTGGTTTTAATATATGGCTCATAATGATGCCGATCAATCTTCTGTTTCTTGTTCCATGGTTCTCCAATGTTTGGTATGCCGGTTGCTAATGAGATAGATTCTGGTGTAAGTGTGAAGGTGACACTAGCTAAAGTAGCCTGATCTCCATGTAAGTGCAACACGAATAGACGAGCCAGCTCATGATGAAATTGAACACTAGCTACCTTTTGAAAAAACTCAAAGCATGACTGACGCTGGAAACATGACATAGCAGGAGGGCAGGCCTGCAATTCTGTAAGAGTGGTTAGTTCTTCTCTAACATGTCTGCCACTTTTGTGAGGCCTCCAGGGAGCTTGTTCTTCCGAGGATGAGTTGCTTTGGGTTTCCATTTCATAGTCTGATGCATGTTCAGATGCCATGACTGTTTTTTTCCACTGCCTTAGAGAAAAAGATGCTGATGAGAAAACTGTGTTTGGACTGCTTTTGTGATGTGTTGAAATCTACCACCAAGGGGAAAAATGAAACAATGGACTGTTAGGAAGGGGAATAATATGAAGGGATTAGGGACTATGAGGAGGAATTTTATTTAGGGACATGTAGGAGGTTTAGGAAATTTTATATGGGGTAGGGTTTGGGGTGTTAGGAAATTTTATATGGGGTAGGGTTTGGGATTTTACCTTTAACAAATGAGCGGAGGGGATATGGAATAGGAGTTTAGTAGCATTTTAGGATAGGGAAAAATGGGAAAAGTGGAATAGGGAAGAAGGGAACGAGGGAAAGAAGGAAAAATGAAATGGAGGAGGAATCTTGGCACCAACACAATGAATTTGCAACACTAACAACATTTGTTTTGATGACTTTAAGTGGTAGGGTTTAAGAGTTTTTGTGCAACCATAAGCAGCCATAAACCATCATCATACTAGCATAAAAATGGATGAAACACTGAGAGATCGACCCCACCTGGCAAATTCAAGGGATTGAAAGGCGATTGGTTGCAATTCTGAGCAAAATCGGGCTTTTATGTGTATGCGCCGCACAGCATACCCAGTGCACCGCACCATTTGAGTGCGCCGCGCCTGTGTTATTTAACACTGTGTGGTCATTCCCAGTGCGCCACGCTCCCTCAGTGCGCTGCACCACTCCACCTGTGCGCTGCGCTCCAACGTTTAACATAGTCACGACCTTTCAAACTATAGTTTGTTCTTCAACCTCCAAATTCGACTTTGCTATAAGAATTCATGAATGTAACATGATACAAATGATTTATATACTTGGAGAAATATCTTGCAAGAGTTGGATTTGATTTTTTCTTTCTCCAAAACCCATTTTGTAATGTTTTCACTTTGGCACTTTTTCATAATTAATACAACTCTTCTTTTCACACTTCCTTTTGATTTCTTTGACTAAAATGATGAAGTTTTTGGCAATTTTTTGCAGGGGTAGCCGACATGGAATTTGGATAAGGAGACCAGGGCTGTGCTTGGAGAAATACACTGAGAAACTTTTGAAAATTATTACAAATGACAAACTGTTGACTTTTCTTCAAAACAGAGTTTTGAATAACAGTCGTAATCTATCAACATGACGATGGAAATCTTTGAATCACAACTTTATAAGAGGCTCCTTCTAGCCTTGCTGGCTTTATTGGACATTGTTTGAAGACCAAATGACTAATCCCTAGATTTAATGACAGAAATGACTCTTGTTCATTAAAAGATCAAACATTGACTGTCATGGACTTTAATACACATTGATGAAAAGACCTAAGCCAGCAAGTACAAGACATTAGGGGAATGCATGATAGGGCCCTTCTGTCAGATTATGGCATGCCCCTAGTGGAACACAGCTGAGTGAATGGAGTGAGACACCTAAAAATGAAATGCAGAAAGAGTTTTGATCTCTGACGGAGGACTGACAAGACCGACTCTAACATTGGCTCCAATGGGGGATGGTAGCTCCTTGGAGGTGCCAAGAACGGTAGATCTTTGGGAGAGCAGACAGTGCCTTCGTCCATTGGGCTATGGAGTCATTATTTCAACAAACAACACAAGACTCTGACTCATTTATTGACTAAAACCTGACTAAAACCGACTCAATTATGAAACCAAAATGACTGAAAAACTGACTCAAATTTGATCTTAAAATGACTCGAAGACTGACTTGACAAACTCTAACCAAAACTGAAATAAAATGGTGATTACAGTGACAATGGGAACAGTAGAAAAAACTCAGAAGTGGTATCGTTTGAGTAGCCGACCATTGATCGGCCCTCCTGGACAATCTTCCCCGTTAATTTCCTTTAGAAGAAAGGCATTCTGACCCCGATATGTTGCAATCTTGAAGGGACCTTTCCAGAGATTCTCGAATTTACTGTGCTTACCCTTTTCCTCATTCCTTGCATCCCACTTCAGCACTACATCATCCAGCTGAAATTTGTCCGCATTTTCTTTTCTGTCATAAATTTTCTTAATCTTCTCCTGCAAATTGGATGTGTTTTGGAAAACTTCTTCTCTGGTCTGCTGCAAATGGATCATTTGATTCAATCTTCTCTGCATAGGATCATCTTCACTGTCGTCCTCCTAAAGAAGTTTGACTACTGGGGTTGCGAGAGAGGTAGGAAACAAGGCATCCACTCCATACACAAGCTGAAAGGGGGACATACCAATGGATTTCTTCTGACTGACCCGATCTGCCCAAAGTGCATTGACCAACTTCTTATGCCAGCTCTTCTTGTTGATTTCCAGCAGCTTTTTCATGATGTTGACCAAAGATTTGTTAGAGGACTCCACCAATCCATTGCCTTGCAGATGATAGGCAGTTGAGTGACCCAAAATGATGTGATATTTATGACAAAAACTCTACCATCCTTTTTGATTTGAAGGCTGCTGCGTTATCAGTGATTAACTTATTCGGGCAACCAAAGTGAGACAAGATGTTATTTTCAAGGAATGAAATAATTACCGCATCTGTAGCTTGTCTGGTGGGAATTACTTCGATCCATTTCATGAAGTAATATGTTGTCGTGAGAATCCATTGATACTGACCAGAAGAAGCAGGATGAATTTCACCAATGAAGTCAAACCCCCATTGCTGAAAAGGGGCACTCACCTCAATGGGCTTAAGTGGCAAAGGCTATAATTTCTACCTTCCTTAAAAAATCTGGCATTTATGACAGCTCCTGACAACCTTATATACATCAGCAAACAATGTCAGTCAATAGTATCCCGCTCTCAGAACTTTATTTGTTGTTGTTTTCCAAAAAAGGTGCCCATCACAATCTCCTTCGTGGAAATCCTCCATGACCTAGTTTGCTTCTTCTTCCTCCAAAAAATTCAAAAGAATGCCACCGGGATCTTTCCAATAAAGTGCAAAATTTAGAATGCAAAACTTGGCAGCCTTTAATTTGAGAGTTCTAGCTTTGTTTCTAGTCATGCCGGGTGGTGGTGACAAATTTTGAAGCACATATATGATGTCTGAATACCACAGAGAAAGAGCAAACATTTCAGATACCTAAATTGACGAACCTTCCTCATTCTCATCGGATATAGCAGCGATCAGATTTATGTCTAAGGCGTGCAAGTTTGATTCGGCCATTAACTTTGCCAATCCCTGTCCTTTAACAAGCTTTGTGGGCTTTATTTCCACGTCATATTCCAACAAAGCTGCAATCCACTTGCCTCGTCTTCCTTCTGGATCGGTCTGCACTAAAACATCTTTGACAGCAACGTTAGGAACATAAGCCAGAATATGAGAATGCAGAATGTATACCCGAAAATATTTCAATGCTTTCACAAGTGTGACGGCTTGCTTCTCAATGATGTTGTACTTTAAGGCTGCATCTCTTATAGTTCGGCTGAAGAAAGCAATTGGTCTTTCGTGATCATCTCTTTTCTGCATCAGCATCACTGCCATAGTGTGCTTTGAAGTGAATGAAAACAATATAAAATCCTGAGTGTATTCCGGGCTGATTATAACTGGAGCTGAAGAAAGAGCCAATTTGAACAAATTGAAAGATTTTACAGCCTCTTCCGTCCACTTCACTTGGTTTTCCTCCTTAACCATGTTTGTGATCTCTCTTAGGTGCTCAGCAAGATTAGGTACAAAGCGGCGTAAAAAACTCATTTTACCATTGAAAGATTGAATCTCCTTCTTATTCTGGGGCAGATCGATTTGTTGAATAGCTTGTACACATGCTGTATCGATACGAATGCCATCTTTTGAGATAATGTTCCCAAGTAGTTTTCCCTCTTCCATGGCAAACAAGCTATTTTTCGGATTCAGTGATAGACCATATTTTCTGCACTTTTGAAAGACAGTTTTCAGATGATACATGTGTTCTTCATCAGATTTGGAAAACACAGTCAGATCATCAAGGTATACAACCAAAAAGACATCCTTCTCATTTGCGAAAGCCAAGTCCATTCCCCGCTGAAAGGTGGCACCCGTGTTCTTCAAACCAAAAGGAATTTTAGCTTAATGAAAAGTTCCCCACGGAGTGGTGAACGTTGTCTTGTCTTGGTCATCTTCATGGACAACAATTTGGTTATATCCAGAATAACCATCAAGTAGGGACATACGAGATGCTCCAACTACTCACTGAAGTATATGGTCCATTTTGGGCAGTGGATAGTTATCTTTCAATGAAAATTTATTGAGATTCCTAAAATCAATGCACAAGCGAATCTGACCTGTCTTCTTCCGCACAGGCACCAAATTAGAGATCCAGTCCAAAAATCTGATGGGAACAATGATTCCTAATTTGTACAACCTGTTTATCTCCTTTTCAATTGATGGCAACAGTTTTGGATTTATCCTTCTCAACTTCTGTCTGAAAGGTTTCTGATTAGGTTTAATGGGTATAGTGTGCTGAATTATATTGGTATCGTATGTCTTTAAGTCAGAATAGTCCCAAGCAAACACATCAGCAAATGAAGACAAAAAACTGATGTATTTGGCTTTCATCTTTTGTGGCAATGCTTTAGACAATTTTACCATTTTAGGATTAGCAGATCTTCCGATATTGACCTCTTCAACACCCTTCTCTGTTGGCTGCAATGTTGGTTTGCAAGCTACGTCATCTTGATCAAAGAGTTCTTCTAAAGGTATCAAGCCTTTAGGAATGATGTTATCCTTTAGCTGCAACATGTTCATTTGATTGATCTGCACCTCATCTTTGCCATCATCATTTTCTTCATCAATTGAGGTCTCTTTGAACTTACCTTTGTTTTGCAGAAAATCATCAATCTCCTCATCATCTTGGAAAACTTTCCAATATCTCTGATTGTTGGGGACAGTCGGACGATGCTTGATATGACTTTCGAATTTATTACTGGAGTTCATTGGAATCTTCAAACTACTGGCTTCCTTAGCAAGAGCATCAGCAATGCTTTTTTGAGCACGAGGCACACATGTCAAGGTATGTTCTGAAAATAATTTCAGGATGTCTAGGATTGCATTCTGGTAAGCCCGCATCCGAGGATGCTTTGCTTGATATTCGCATCTGATCTGCTTAATCACCAATTCGGACTCACCATATACTGTAATCCTCTTAGCATTCAGCTTTCTTAGAATATTTAGGCCAGCAATCAGTGCTTCATACTCAGCCTCATTGTTCGAACAATCAAAAGCTAATTTGTAGGAGCATACCCACACATTACTAGGCACCTTGTTCAGGGTGGAGAAAGGACTGCGTACCCAAATACCAATTCCAGCACCATCATTTCCCACTGCACTGTCGAAATCCATGGTCCACAAACCTTCTTCTTCTCCTTCCAAGTGCTGAAATTCTGCTGGCTCTATTTTTCCTGCTTGTTGTCCATTACCTTCAGTTGATTTCTCAATGGTGTTTTGTTGTTCTCGTCCTTCTTTCTTCAAAACTTCTCTGAAATTGTCTACTATTTCTGGAATACTTTCTGCTTCTACTAACTGACTATCAATATCATTAAAACTATCTGAATACAAAACAAAAGACTCTAGATCTGTATGTACATAATTAATTGGATGATTAATGGGTTTCTCCTTACTTGTAATCATTTATTTCATTTTTTGTTCCCGATACAGTTTTCTCATCTGGCCAAACACTGGAATTGTTGCATATGAGAAATCTAGTTGTAGTGTCCCTTTCAATTCTACTGCCCAAGACCTGGAAAGAAGCATGCCGAACCTGGGAGGAATATCCGCTACAACAATATCCATCAAAACATTCTTCACTGGGATTTGATCCAGACTCACAACCAAGTCTTTGATGAGACCGATACATCTTACTCTGCTGGAATCAAACAAATAAAGATCATGGTATTTCCGGGTGATGTCCAAACCCAGCTTATCCATGATAGCCTTGGGCATGAGATTGTGAGAAGCTCCAGAATCGAACATGGCATTATGTAACACAAAATCATGCAATCTTAAACTAATATAAAAAGGTGGCACATCATTATTTGGAGACTCACCATTCAATGCTGGCCCAAAAATCATTTCGGGTTGATCATCTTCGACATTCACCATATCAGACATTGGATCACAATTTAAAATTTTAGAAACTTGCCCTCTATAACTGTTGTTCTTCATTATTTTAGTCAAAGGAATGGATACCTTCAATTTAGAAATTTCATTCTCTAAACTAAAGACGGAAGTCTTCTCTACCTCTTTGACTGGGACTTCATTCCTTTCCTTTTCTCTCAATACATTTTGTTGATTTGATTTTTCTGCTGATAGTGAATTTCTGTTGTCAGGTCCAAGTACCTCTTTGACTTTCTTTTGTGCAACTGACGAATAATTCTTTGATGCCAAAACTTCCTTCCTCTTCTGAATTGGGTTAACTGGCACATCTTTGTTTCTAAGTGAATATTGTCGTTGCTGAGCGGACAGAGCATTCATATAGCCTCTTTGATACTCCTCTGATTCTTCTTCCAAAACTGTGTCACTTGCTAGAATGAAATCTGTGTCTTTGTGTGCAGCTGAACTTTCCGCATACTCCTCCTCTTCAGTAATGTAAGTAGGCAAATCATCCAGAGTAAAGAAGTGGTTCTCTTCCCCTATTACCTTCCCTTCCTCATCAAACTTTGGTCCGTGCACAAAATTTTGCTAAAGAGGTGTCTGTACTGGCTGCTGTGCTGTTTGATCTTGGGCTCGTTGATCTCTCTGCCTTATCCTATATTGTGGCTGTTGTTGGGCATGGAAGTTAGGATTTCTAACTTGTGGCTCAGGTTTGTCGAGTTTGACCCTTTCAAGCATCTCCTCTACCTTCTTGAGTAATTGATCCATCGAGGAAGACTCTTCCTTGACTGTGACCTTCTTTTCTGCTTTTGCTCTAGCCCTCTTGGACAGCAGATTTGCTTCGACGATGACCGCAATTTTCTGCATGTCTTCCATTGTGGCCGGCTCTCTCTCTCTCAGTTGATAAGCCATGTCAGCATCAAAACCATCCAAAAATTTCGTCATGGCTAGTCCCATAGGTGGCCTTAGATGATCAGGAATTTCATTACAAACAGAATTGAATCTAATGCAGTAGTCTTGGACCGACTCACCAGCATTTCGTTTGATCTGCTCATACTCAGCAAGAATTTGAAGAGGATTCTTTTTCACTTCCCAGTGGTCTAAAAATTGTCTTTGTAGTTCGGCCAAGGTAGTGATACGTGCAACCGGAAAACTTCTGAACCATTTCCTAACTTCACCTACGAATGTCTGTACAAAGAGTCTCATTGCTACATTTTTTGCACCAATCTCATGAAGGTCATAGAAATCTGCCATTCTGTCCACATGTTGCTGAGCGGTAATGATGTTCGGAGCGCCATCAAACAAAGGGATTTTGCTTTGATAATCTGCGGGCATGTCATCTAGAACTTGAGGCAGCATAATAGGTGCAAAACGAGCAGCCATCACTCTTGGTGGGTTTGGTCTTGGAGGTGTTGGATGGGTGTGTGCAGTTTGTAGGGAATTAACAATTTGAGTTTGAAGTTGTGTCGCAATATAATTATCAATTGACCGGTTAGCCCTTTCAGTTTCTAGGTCTACAAGAAACTGTGGATTGGGGACAGTAGAGTCAACAGCCCTTTCAGATTTGGTCTCGAACAATGATATTTCAAACCACTCATCAAACTCAAGCTCTTCAAGATACTCAAAAATGTCAGGACATGAATGGGATTTGAACATGGGAGTTATAGAGCTCTCTTGATGAAGGAATCTTGGAATCAAATTGGGGTTTTCGTAGATATGAGGAGGATCTGGATCTGGATTGGCTCTGGTATATCTTCTTGAAGCCAATGTGCTATTTTCAAAAAATCAACAGGACATGAATGACTTACTCAGCCTATCAAATCCTAAGCTTATCATCCGGAAGCTTAGAATTATCAGAAGCACGGGGTGTTTGTAGGTTTAGCCTGCAGTTTACACAACGAAGAAGACTAACAAACAAATAATTTCAGTCCCCAGTATGGTCACCACTATGTTATCACCTAAATCTGCCTTATGCTGAAGGAAGGCAAAATTCGGGGTAACCACAAACCACGCTCAGTCTGGTAGCTAGCCCTACCAGAACAGGAGAGGGCTCCCTCCGGGTCACACTTAGGAAAATAAATAATAAGGTCTGAGATGACTCAAAAATGAATACTGATTTTAGGCTAGGTAAATAAATATGATAGAGGTATTTTGATGAATGACTAAGTTTTCTAGGATGTGTGGGACCAAGGAACAACATGAGCAGAGAATTTAACTCAAAGACGCAGATTATTTCATGAGACAAGACATGCAGAAAGTCTAGCAATTAGATTTGAAATAATATGGAGTGGAGAGATTGTTTAAGAATGTGAAAATGGCATAAATACATTAATCCTTTTCAATAGAAGAAAACATAGAACGTGAAAACTATCCCAAGGCAAAGCAGTACACTGAATTCTACCTTTCCTTACATAGAAAGCTTTCACTGGAAATGAATATGAATGAAAATATGAAACATAACGAAATACATATGAAACATAAAGAAAATACATTTTCCATACGCATGCCACAGGAATCTCATGAACCAGAGCTGCAACCTTTCATTAATTCTCTGTCAAAATGTACAGTGAGTGACTGGGTTTCTCTCCCACAGTTTCCCAGAAATTCCAACCCTTTGAAAAATGACTCTCAATACAATAAATAAGCTTTGCCATGAGAAAGTCGATCAACCCAAGAAATGAAGAGCCAACCATCAACAGTTACATTTAATTTTCTATGAGGACCAATTAGAAAAAAAAAACAAATATGAGCGTAGATTTTTTGGGTGGCTGTTCGCCTTCATTTGGCCACTTGGATAGAAGCCAAAAAAGTTTTTTAAACTTTGCCTTTGATGCTAGGAAAAATGTATTGTAAATGAGTGGGCCCACTTGGAGAAAATTGTGAATCGAAATTTCGCAGAGCGGGAGTGATTTTGGCCTTTGGGTCTCTGTGCGTCGCGCCAAAAACTGTGTGCGTCGCGCCACTTTGGAGCTGGTTTTGAGGCACTTTCTAAAGTCCAAATTGAGCCCAAGTGTGCTTGTTGGAAAGCCCTTCTTGTCTAATTTCCAACCCAAGTGAAATTTATGAATTTGGTACCCATTTTCCCCTCTGAAACTGAAATCTCCCAAGACTTCTTCATGTGTGTCAAAATAGGGGTAGAGAGGTCACTTTTTGGGTGTTTTTGGCTTCCTGAGGACTCAAAACTGGCCCAAACTTTTTGGCCATGCACCAACAGTCATGATTTTCCATGGAAAATCCAAAAATGTAAACTTTTTGTCATTTGGAGCTCCCTAGCGAAAGCGCGCGCCAGGTGGCATGGCGCACAGGGAGAAAAAACCTATTTATTGTGCACAAAATTTCAAAATGCAAAAATGTGCCCCAAATTTCTTGAAATTTGGGCTGCATCTTCTCTATCACATGTCATGCTGGAGCAACAAAGCCTCAGCCAAGATTCAGAGCCAATCTTGCTCTTTTTTCCTCTTCTGTCTTTTGGTCACCTTCCTCAATTTCACCTTTAGGCTCCTGATTCTTGCTTTGGAGCTCATGTTTCGGGCCATGTAATGGTGAGTCATGCACCTCAACATTTCCTTTTCCCTATTAGCCTTCTCCAACAGCTGCTCCAAGTGAACATTCACTTTCTCTAAAACATATTCCCGGTCCTCATCTCTTTGCTCCATAGGTCTACCTTGTGCTGCCATGATGTGTTGTCGGTTTTCCTTGATCAGTTGCAACTCTATCTCAGCTTGCCAATCCTCAAGTTGTTTGTTCCTCTACTCCAAATATTTCATGTTCCATTTGGCTCTTTCCAAGTCAAGGGACAAAGCTTGAATCTCTGTTTGCTGCTCCTGGATGATCTCTTTAAGTTGTGTACTTTGTGGATCTGTATCTGTATCATCATCATGAAGGAGAACGAATTTAGTCTCTCGTTCACCTGATGGCCCCTCATCATGCACTGGCTCCTTACCTCTGTCCTGTACTTGTAGTGCTGATGTAGGAAGCAAGGCCCCTTCCACCCCGGGTGGAGATAACACTCGCTTTGCTGCTGCAAACAAATGTGTAGCACCCCTCTGATATGTGACGAATACCGGCACACTAGCGGTCTCATGGTGCTCATACTGATGAGAAGGTTCCCCTGTCTCAAATCTAGTTTTTGGAGGTCCCTGTGAAGCTCGGAAGAAGTCACAGGAGATGAAACGATCCCAAGTGATACCTTGTAGATCAAGCTGATGCACCACCAAAATCTTGATGAGAGAAAAATGATAAACAATGTTATGTTGCTGCTGAGGGGTTTTATGCTGTATAAAGGTGGTGATCCTCTCTATGTTTTGGCGAATGAAGTACGATATGTTCATCATCTGTACCCCGATGAAATGCATGAGCAACCTGATGTGATAAGCATAAAGACAAGAGAATCGTCCCCCATAGTTGAAGTATTTCATAATAATCTTATTAATGGAGCATATTCATCTTTCAGATACCGGAATGGAAAGACTCTTTTGAGCTGCCTCAAGAAAGTGGTTTTAATATATGGCTTATAATGATGCCAATCAATCTTCTGCTTCTTGTTCCATGGTTCTCCAATGTTTGGTATGCCGGTTGCTAATGAGATAGATTCTGGTGTAAGTGTGAAGGTGACACCAGCTAAAGTAGCCTGATCTCCATGTAAGTGCAGCATGAATAGATGAGCCAGCTCATGATGAAATTGAACACTAGCCACCTTTTGACAAAACTCAAAGCATGACTGATGCTGGAACATGACATAGCAAGAGGGCAGGCCTGCAATTCTGTAAGAGTGGTCAGTTCTTCTCTAACATGTCTGCCACTTTTGTGAGTCCTCCGGGGAGCCTGTTCTTCCGAGGATGAGTCGCTTTGGGTTTCCATTTCATAGTCCGATGCATGTTCAGATGCCATGACTGTTGTTTTTCCACTGCCTTAGAGAAAAAGATGCTGATGATAAAACTATGTTTGGACTGCGTTTGTGATGTGTTGAAATCTACCACCAAGGGGAAAAATGCAACAATGGACTGTTAGGAAGGGGAATAATATGAATGGATTAGGGACTATGAGGAGGAATTTTATTTAGGGACATGTAGGGGGTTTAGGAAATTTTATATGGGGTAGGGTTTGGGGTGTTAGGAAATTTTATATGGGGTAGGGTTTGGGGTTTTACCTTTAACAAATGAGCGGAGCGGATATGGAATAGGAGTTTAGTAGCATTTTAGGATAGGGAAAAATGGGAAAAGTGGAATAGGGAAGAAGGGAATGAGGGAAAGAAGGAAAAATGAAATGGAGGAGGAATCTTGGCACCAACACAATGAATTTGCAACCCTAACAGCATTTGTTTTGATGACTTTAAGTGGTGGGCTTTAAGAGCTTTTGTGCAACCATAAGTAGCCATAAACCATCATCATACTAACATAAAAATGGATGAAACACTGATAGATCGACCCCACTTGGAAAATTCAAGGGATTGAAAGGCGATTGGTTGCAATTCTGAGCAAAATCAGGCTTTTATGTGTATGCGTCGCGCAGCATACCCAGTGCGCCGCACCATTTGAGTGCGTCGCACCCATGTTATTTAACACTGTGTGGTCACTCCCAATGCGCCGCGCTCCAACCTTTAACACAGTCACGGCCTTTCAAACTGCAGTTTGTTCTTCAACCTCCAAATTCGACTTTGCTATAAGATTTCATGAATTTAACTTGATACAAATGATTTATATACTTGGAGAAATATCTTGCAAGAGTTGGATTTGATTTTTTCTTTCTCCAAAACCCATTTTGTAATGTTTTCACTTTGTCACTTTTTATCAATTAATACAACTCTGCTTTTCACACTTCCTTTTGATTTCTTTGACTAAAATGATGAAATTTTTGGCAAATTTTTTGTAGGGGTAGCTGACATGGAATTTGGTTAAGGATACTAGGGCTGCGCCTGGAGAAATCCACTGAGAAACTTTTGAAAATTATTACAAATGAAAAACTGTTGACTTTTCTTCAAAATAGAGTTTTGAAGAACAGTCGTAATCTATCAACATGACGATGAAAATCTTTGAATCACAACTTTATAAGAGCCTCCTTCTGGCCTTGCTGGCTTTATTGGACATTGTTTGAAGACCAAATGACTAATCCCTAGACTTAATGACCGAAATGACTCTTGTTCATTAAAAGATCAAACATTGACTGTCATGGACTTTAATACACATTGATGAAAAGACCTAAGCCAGTAGGTACAAGACATGAGGGGAATGAATGATAGGGCCCTTCTGTTAGATTATGACATGCCCCTAGCGGAATGCAGCTGAGTGAATGGAGTGAGACATGTAAAAATGAAATGCAGAAAGAGTTTTGATCTCTAACGGCGAACTGACAAGACCGACTCTAACACACATAACCGATGAAGGGATGAGGAGGCCATGTGTCATATAATATACATTATATGCTAGTGGATAAGTGTGGAGGCAATGGGTGGTGGGTAGGCCCAACCCACCAACATTATTTAAAAGAAAAAATTGTAGGCTTTAACCTCGTACAGAAATTACCTGCATACGAATTCTAAAATGCAGAAAATAAACAATAGCGAGAGCATAACGCATAAAAAAAATATACATAGAGATTTTCCCCTAGATCCCAAAACTATGACTACCAGATTTATTTTTCATTATGTTCCTTTCAATGTTACAATGCATATCTATACATGCTGAAGCATCCAATACCATGGACTGAAAACCATCGAGCCCAAAACCATGTGCGAAAACCATGCACAAAACCATAGGTAGGTTCGCCCGCTTAATATTGGGTCCAAAAATAAATTCTCAGGGCATTGCCTCGGACCCCATATAGGGGTCTAACCACCCACCTCAAATCCCCTGTGACCCCCTCGCTGCACAGTTGGCGCAACGAAGGGGGAGCTCTGCCCCCCCCCCTCAACCCCCAACATTCTCCCACTTGTTGTTTTCTTTCCATAGGGGGCCACATGAGAGCTTAGTCATTTATCCAACCCTACAATGCCCATTATTTCTCTACACCAAGGGAACTTCTCAGAGCTCACAGATTTTGTCAATGCATCTGTAGTATTCTTCAAAGTGTCCACCTTTACCAACAACACCTTTTTGTCTTCTATCATGTCCCTCACAAAGTGATATTGAAAATCAATTTCCTCCATCTTTGAATGATAAGTAGGGTTCTCGATGAGCCTCAGTATTGCAACGAGAATGTTGCAACTCTCAAGGCTACCGACTTTAATTATGAACCCAGGCTTCATACAAAATTAAGAGGTATCAACAATATATGTGTATCATGTAATGTGTCCTTCCTTTGTTATCATAATGTAATGGAGTGTATGTACTGAATTCAAATCCTAAACTAATTGAAGAAAATTAAATGTTCGAACTGGAACCTTAACCTATTGCAAGAAAGAAAGTACAAGGAAAGAGAATGTAATCAAATGCTAAAACACACCATTTTCTAACTAACTCGTAATAGGCTTTGCTTCAAAAGAATGCTAAGTTAACATGTATGCATTCCTAATATCCTAAGAATGATGATTCAAACCATCAAACCTTCTACTGTTGTGCATGTAAATGAATAAAACAAATTTGTTTTTCTTTTTGTCTTTTTCATGTGAGAGTGTGAAAGCTAATATCTTTTGGTGATGTGGCAGGTGGCTTGGAGATGATGGTGAATGGTCAAAAGGCTTGGGAGGCAAGTAGGGACCCTTTTCTAGCTTCCTAGGGGATTTTTCCTCAAATTGGCCTCAAAACAAGCTTTCCTAGAGGATGCTACAGTGATTTCCTACAGGATCCCCTGATTTCCTACAAGATGTACATATTGACAATAATTAATCGAATGACCAAGCAAATCAAATCCAAATTGGATAGGACAAACTTTGGTATCAACTATGATGTCTTAGGTCTCCATTCCAAGTGGAATCACTCAAAAAGACCTATGTTAACCCATGCCAAAAAATAAATAACATTACTAGTCAAAATTGTAGAAATTTGAGAACTAGTGAGCTAGTAAATCTAAAAAATGCCTAACCAAATCAAGTGTAAATGCAATGGGGTAATTTTTTCTATGAACTAGAATATCGTTTTGATTTAATGCAAGTGGAAAAAACTTGATTGAATCTTTTTAGAATGCTCTAACAAATAGCAAAAATGTATTGTTCTTTGCCAAAAAGTAGGTCCAACAATCTAGATTTGGGAATAAGAAGACTAATCTAAGCAGCTCAATGAATACTATGAACTTCCAAAGCTTTTCCAAAGATGAGATGATCCAAAATAGATCTTAAAAACTGTCTAAGTCTTCAATACTTAAAAACTATCACAAAGGATAAACCTTCAAGAATGGCGGATTACACTATCGGGCAAGAAAAACATGCAGAAGTAGTGAAAACAGAGCCTATCGAAGGCCAAAACAACAATGCACATGAGCCGTCAGATCTGGACGATCAATGGCCCTGATCTGATTGGCATATCACAATCAGAGGTGGCAAGTGGAGTCCATCGGAGGCGACCATATGGTAACCATGACAGCGATCAGTGCGAGTCAACAAGGACCATCGGTCAAGCACGCAGATCAACGACCCATGTTAACTCGCAATATTGCATCAGCAAAATACAAGGGAGGACTTACCAAACGGCTCGAGGACTATGCGATATGTGATTTCGATCCAACGCATCACAATATTGCATCACAATGATACAAGGAGCGGGGCCGATATAACATGCCACAGGCCAGCCACCTTGTGATACGCCGATGTGCCGATAGCCGATATGGCCGATCGGAGAAATTGGCAATCGAAAGCCAAAAGCGATATGCAACATGCGATATGGCTAGACCCGAAAGGGTTATGAATGTGATATTATAATATTTGAAGTCTGATATGGGGCGAATTGTCAATTTTTTTTGTGTATTTCAGATTTTTTCATAATAAACCCAAATACAAAGGAACTACGATTAAGTGATTTGCGATAGTGATTTAAAGGTGGACCCGATGGAGTTTAGGGGGGAATTGATAATATTTCAGGTCTGATAAAAGGCATTTGGGCATATTTTTATAGTGTTGTTGTGTATTTCTTTGTGTAAACAGAGAACGACTATTTTGGGGATTTCAAAGCCACCAATGGTCCCTTCCGTTACAAAACAGGTGGCCACCATCCCTGAATATGTTCAACAAGGATTGTTTAATGTTCAAAGGGGATTTGAGCAGACAGAGGCTAGGAGCTAGAGAGCCAGAAGGGGAAAACGAACAGAAAAATGCCGATTGGCTTAAAAAGCCACTGAATGACAGAGAAACAGAAGAAGGTAGAGCTGAGACAGAGAGAAAACATATACAGAGAGTCAATGGGGAGAGTCTGTGCACTCAGAAAGACTTAGGGCATCCAAGTAAAGCCCTATTGTTTTGTTCCTGTTGTTTTGAGACTCAATTTGAGCTCACATTTGTAAAAACTCTACTCTTGAAGACATAATAGAGAGGTCACCACTGAAAGCTAGAAAAGGAGACAAAGCCCAAGAGTTTTGGGTGAACTCGTTGATTATTTGTTGTGTTATGTGTGTTTGTCTATTATTTTTCTCTAACTGCTCATTGTCTATATTATTCGCAATCTTTTCGATCCGTTGCACTAAGTAATATAGGAAAATCCTACACATGAGTCTATAATACCTTAATAATAACCTAAGATCTCATTTCCAGATCAAGTGGTATCAGAGCTTTAGGTTTGCTAAGGTTAGACAAGATTGTGTTGGATTTTGAATGCTAACTAGGTCAAAGCTCAAACTAGGAGAAGGAGAAATTGTAGGGGCTAATCTAGAGATTGGGAGAGTCTATTCTCATAGGAGAATGGCATAAGAAATTCCACGGGAATCAGAAGCCCAATTCATTGAAATTTTTATAACCACGTGAGCCATAGTGGAAGAGATGTATTGGGAGTTTAAGAAAGGTTGAGGTGAAAGCACTTTAGCACCTCAACCAGATAAAGGAGCAGAGGAACCTCTTCTAGTTTCTCATCTAGAAGGCAAAGGAAAAGAAGAGAGGCCTTCTCCATCATCTACTCAATCATCACCTTCACCATCCTCATCATCTTCTTCACATAAAGCTAGCCTTGATAAGAAAAAGAAGAAAACTTCTTTGATTAAATTAGATGTGAAGTTTGATTTGCCGATTTATGATGGAGAACTAAATGCAAAAAAGCTAGATAACTGGATTAGATAGATTGATGTATATTGTAAGGTGTTGAACATTGATTCAAAAAGGAGAAATATTTAGCTGGCTAGCCTTCACCTTGGAGGAACTGCGCTAGTGTGGTGGGAAGGCAAGACACAAGCTGATCTGAAAAGACATGGTAAAATCCTTTCTACTTGGAATGAATTTTTTTCTGCCATTAGAAAACAATTCTATCCACTAGCTTATATGCAGAAAGCAATGATGAGTTGGCAAACTCTTTGCCAATTAAAGGGCCAAAGTGTACAAAGTTATACCCAGGAATTTAGAAAAGGAGCTTTAACTCTAGGCATATCTCTAGACTCACCTAAAACTTTGTTAAAGTATATAGGTGGTTGCATAGCTATTTGAAGCACACCATTCTCATGTTTAATCCCACTAGCCTAGATGATGTATTAGTTCAGGCTACACATCTAGAAGCTAGAGGCAAGAATGTGAATCCAGAGGTTGGGGGATCATCTAAACCCTCTGCAAGCAAGAACAAGGAAAAGAAGAAGCTAAAATGGAAGGATAGGAAGACAAACATTGTAAAGAAAAACAAACCTTCATGCACTCATTGCGAGAAGGATGGACATGATGATGAACACTACTGGTCTTTGCATTCGGAGCTGAAACCTAAGAAGTTCAGTGGTAAGAAGAATAATATTGTTGTTGCTATTCAGAAGGACTTGGGGTTAGACTCAGGTGATGAAACAATAGTCACAGCCATAGGTATAAAAGGTAAAAATTCTAAAGCATCTACAAGTAATTCTGCACAATCTATTGATAATGAAGATAATGAGAGGAAATAACATGATATTTTTCATATTAGAGTTATTTCCAAGCACCAAAAGATTGATACTTTATTTGATAGTGGATCACAAGTAAACTTTATTTCTGAAACAATTGTAAAGAAGTTGGGATTACTAACAACACCTCACAAGAAGCCATATCCATTAGGTTGGGTATGTGATAAAGCAAAGCTACAAGTGACAAGACAATGTAAACTTACGTTTGCTATTGGGTCAACATTTGTAGGTGAGGTTGAGTTAGATATAGTTCCCTTGGGTATATGCGGTATTGTTTTAGGAATTCCTTACTTGTATGATAGAAAATCCATTTTCTATAGAGCTGAAAATAAGTATCAACTCACTAAATATGGAATAGAATATATTGTAAGAGCTCATAAACTCAAAAATAACTATTCTCTCATAAACTCAGGGCAGATGAAAAGAATTGTAAATTCATGCAAGCAATTTTTACTAATGGTTGTAAAGGAAAAGAACCCTGATAAAACCATTGTATTCAAAGGTTGTGATGCTAAACAAAAAGATGATTTAGGTAAAGTTGTTTCAGAATATGATATCCTATTTCAAGAACCTAAAGGTCTACCACCCAAAAGGGAAATAGTACATGATATTCATTTTCAACAAGATGCTCCATTAGCTAACATCGGAATGTATAGGTTATCCGCTTTAGAGAATGCAGAGGTCAAGAAGTAGGTAAAGGAGCTGCTCGATAAAGGGTTCATAAGGCCAACCACATCACCATGTGGATCTCCAATCATACTGGTGAGAAGGAAAGATGGTTCGTGGAGGATGTGCATTGATTATAGAGCATTGAATAAAATAACTATCAAGAATCATTATCCTCTTCCTCGCATTGATGATCTATTAGATCAATTTAAAGAAGCAGTTTAATTTTCCAAGTTAGACTTGCATAGTGGCTATCATCAGGTAATAGTTGCAGAACAAGATGCATGGAAGACTGCTTTCAAGACAAAGAAAGGGCTGTATGAATGGTTGGTTATGCCTTTTGGCTTAACTAATGCTCCTGCCACTTTCATGAGAGTTATGAATGATGTACTCAGACCTTTTATTGATGATTTTGTAATTGTATATTTATATGGCATTCTTTTTTTAGTAAAACATGGGAAGAACATTTGAAGCATATAAAGTAGACCTTAGATGTTTTGAAAAGAGAAAATCTCTATGTGAAGTTGTCAAAATGTGAATTTGGAGAAACATCTTTAAATTATTTGAGTCATATCGTAGGGGGTGGTGAATTGAAGATAGATCCCTCTAAGGTTGAAGTCATTGTGAACTGGCCTAAACCAAAATCTGCTACAGAAGCTAGGAGCTTCCTAGGAGCAGCACAATATTGGAGAAAGTTTATTGCTAACTTTTCCTTGATTTCAGCTCCTTTACATGATTTAACATGGTTGAACAAGGTGTTTTAGTTGGGAGGGAAACAACAGAAAGCCTTCGACACCTTAAAAGAAAAAATTAGTACAACACTAGTACTAGCACTGCCAGATCTTCAACATCGATTTGAGATTGAAACAGATGCCAGTGACTATGCCATGGGAGCAGTGTTGATGCAACACGATAAACCCATATGCTATCATTCTGAGAAATTTAATTCTACAATAGTTAATTATCCCACATATGATAAACAATTGTATGCATTAGTGTAGAGTGTGAAAAAGTGGAAACATTACCTAATGGGCAAAGAAACAATTATACATACAGACCATCAACCACTTCAATATTTGCACTCACAAACTAAATTGCAAAAATCAATACATTATAGGTGGATGGGTTTCCTACAACAATTTCATCTTGTCATCAGATATAAGAAAGGCATACACAATAAGGTTGCAGATATGCTATCAAGGCCAATCATAAATGCATCTACTATACTTAAGCATAACTTAGTAATGCATGAAAGTTACATTGAACAATATGCTCAAGATGTAGATTTTAAAGATGTATATGCAACTTTAAGTCATGGCAAGCAAGTAGAATAATTGGATTATTATGTTAAGGACCAACTCTCATATCATTTCGAAAGTTATGCATTCCACAAATTGAAAGAGTTAACATAGTCCAAGAGGCACATACTTCTCACATATCAGGTCATTTTGGTGTAAGTAAAATAGTTTCACAGTTGCAAAGGTTCTGTTATTGGCCAAGAATGCATGAAACAATTTCTAGATATATTAAAGGGTGTACTAAAAGTGCTAAAAGCAAGCCCAGTAATAGAAAATTAGGCTTGTACATCCCACTTCCAGTTCCTTCTCATCCTTGGGAAAGTGTTTCCATGGACTTTGTTGGGGGGTTGCGAAAATCTAGAAAAGGTCATGATTATTTGTATGTTATTGTGGATAGGTTGAGCAAAATTTGTATTTCGATACCTTGTAACAAGCAGGTTACAGCTGAACAAACAACGAAGTTGTTCTTTCAGCATGTATGGGTTCATTTTGGATTACCCACTTCTATTGTATTTGATTGAGATTCCCTGTTTGTCGTGAAGTTTTGGTCAAGTGGATGGGAGTTTATGGATACCAGATTGAAGAAGTGCATAACATTTCATCCACAAACTGATGGTCAAACAGAGGTGGTCAACAAGACAATGATCCAGTTGCTCAGAGGCTATTGTAGCAAGGATCCCAAGCTTTGGGATGAACATTTGTGTTATGTGCAACATGCTTACAATCGTACCAAGCACTCTTCTACTCAGAGATCTCCTTTTAAGACTTGTTTTGGTTTTACACCAAAGTATCCCTTGGATTTTGTCTTTGCTAAAGACATAGCAATTGATGGACATAGTGATGTGAACAAAGCAACCAAGTTCAATGAACAGATCCATGAAATTCAACAGGCAGTGTAGGAACAACTAGAAAGAAGCCAGCCCAAGTACAAGGCAAAGCATGACAAGCATTGAATGGAGCATAGCTTCCAAGTTTGTGATCAAGCCTAGATGTACATCAACAACGACAAAATGCAAGGTGAGGGTAATAAGTTGAAACCAATAAGGTATGGACATTTCAAGATTCTTGAAAATTGGTGAAAACACTTTTTGCCTTGATTTGCCATCTTATATGCATATCTATTCATTCGTTAATGCAAAGAACTTGAGACTGTATGAACCTTCATTAATTAAAGATCCCGAAGAGAAAAGTCAGTTGCCTTATATTAATGATCTGTTTCCTGTATATCTCAATGAGTTGCAGGAAGACACAGTGCTGGACAGAAAGGTGAGAACTACATGCAGAGGGGATCTTGAGTACCTGAGAATCAGACTCGAAGGTTCAAAACCAATCAGTGCACAATGGATAGAGATTGGGCAAGTAAGGAAGTTGTATCCTCACTTGATCGATGCTTAAAAACCAACTTTTTATGGTCCAAAAGCTTTTTTGTGGGAAGGCATGATCCAAAATGGATCCTAAAAACTCTGTAAGTCTTCAATACTTAAAAAATATCGCAAAGGATAAACCTTCAAGAATGGTGGATTACACTATAGGGCAAGAAAAACATGCAGAAATAGTGAAAACAGAGCCTATCGGAGGCCAAAAAAATAATGCACAGGAGCCGTTGGATCTGGCCGATCAATGATCCTGATCTGATCAGCATATCGCAATTGGAGGTGGCAAGCAGAATTCATCAGAGGTGACCATATGGTAACCATGACAGCGATCAGTGCAAGTCAACAAGGACCATCGATCAAGCGTGCAGATCAACGGCCCACGTTACCATGCAATATCACATCGGAAAACTACAAGGGACGACTTACCAAAGGGCCCGAGGACTATGCTATATGCAATTGCGATACATCGGATTGCAATATCACATCATAGCGATACAAGGAATGGGGCCAATATAACATGCCACAGGCCAGCAACCTTGCGATACGTCGATGCACCGATAGCTGATAAGGTTGATCGGAGAAATCGACGATCGAAAGCCAAAAGCAATATGCAACATGCGATATGGTTGGACTCGAAAGGGTTATGAATGCGATGTTATAATATTTGAAGTCTGATATGGGGCGAATTGTCGCGTTTTTCTATGTATTTGAGATTTTTTCATAATAAACCCAAATACAAAGGAACCATGACTAAGTGATTTGTGATAGCGATTTAAAGGTGGACCCGATGGAGTTTATGGAATAATTGATAATATTTCAGGTCCGATAAAAGGCGTTTGGGCGGATTTTTACATTTCTTTTGTGTATTTCTCTGTGTAAACAAAGAATGACTATTTTGGGGATTTCAAAGGCGTTAATGGTCCCTTCCATTACAAAAAAGGTGGCCACCATCCCTGAATATGTTCAACAAGGATTGTTTAATGCTCAAAGGGGATTTGAGCGGACAGAGGCTGGGAGCTAGAGAGCCCAAAGGGGAAAGCGAACAGACAAACGTTGATTGTCTTAAAAGGCCACTGAATGACAGAGAAATAGATGAAGCCAAAGTTGAGATAGAGAGAAAATAGAGACAGAGAGTCAGTGGGGAGAGTCTGTGTACTCAAAAAGTCTTGGGGGATCTAAGTAAATCCATGTTGTTTTGTTGCTATTGTGTTGAGACTCAATTTGAGCTCACATTTGTAAAAACTTTGCTCTTGAAGACATAATAGAGAGGTCACCACTAAAAGCTGGACCAGCAGATGTGGCCCAAGAGTTTTTGGTGAACTCCTTGATTATCTGTTGTGTTATATGTGTTTGTCTATTATGTTTCTCTAACTGCTTATTGTCTATATTATTCACAATCTTTTCGATCTGTTGCACTAAGTAATATAGGCAAATCCTGCACATGAGTTTATAATACCTTAAAAATAATCTAAGATCTCATTTACAGATCATGAGATAATGCTTGTGATCCTGCAAAATAACTTACATCAACCATTTAACTCAATCCTACAACAAGAAATTATTAATCCTAAATGCAGAAATAGAAATGAATAAAAACTAGAGGTGCATGTGAATAAGCAATGAATATAAGGAAAGAAAATGATACAAAAGGGCTTCGAGGCTCCTAGGATGGCCAAGCCTAAGGAAACTCAGATATCTATGGAGGAGAACAAGATTTAGAAGCTGAACATGACACCAATCTTCATTATTCTCTTCAAAAGAATTACATCCCTGCAGGAAAATACAATGGAGCTGTGAAAACACAAGCTCTCTCCACAATAACACTATTGAAAATCTATCCCTAGAGGAAAATTAGACTTGGTACTTATACAAAATGATTAGGAATCATTCCCCATGAATGAAGGAAGCTTTCTCCACTAAAATCCCTTGATTAGTGGATACAGTCCCCAAAATTAGGAATTTGCATTAAATGGCAGGGAACACATTCCTAAATTTTCTCAATCATTACCTAGAGGAAAATTCGACTTGGTATTTATACAAAATGATTAAGAATCATTCCCCATGAATGGAGGAATATTTCCCCACCGAAATCCCTTGATTAGTGGATCTGCTCTGTTGATTAGTGGAACACATTCCTAGATTTTCTCAATCATTAGAGTTCCACAATTTGTGTCATAATTGCATAATATCTTGTTCACTTTATTATTTATTATTGATCCTCAAGTAGTAGGGAACAAGTCCCTAAATTATCTCCTCTTCCACCTTTTCATAATCTACCCAATATTCTCATAATATTTCACAAAAATAAATAATATTGGGCACAAATATTGAATTATTCATAAACCTTCCTAATGAATATATTAAAGTTAAAAATAAATTATATAATTTAAAAAGAGAGGTTTAATGTGTTCAAGGATGGTCATATGCCTTAATTTATGTTTTACATTATAGGCATGGGCCTTAATTTATGTCTAATTTAGAGGCCCATCATACCCCCTGCTGAAAGTGTTGCTCATTGTCTGCGCAACTTAGTGACCTCATTGTGTCTCATCCATGGCCCTGGTGGCCTCTCTTTTGTGTATTAAGAATATTGGCTACAATTTTTGGAAGGACAAGTGCAAAAACATATCTTTGCAATGAAAGATCATTGTTTCTTGCGACCATTAGCCTCCCTTCTTCCCCTGATTCAAGATTGGTTTTTGAATATTTTTCAATTTGGCAAGGTCTTCCACACCCTTATCAAACTTCTACTACCTTTTTCTACATTTGAACACCTCTAACACCTTCAAAATGCATTTAGATGAGAACTAGGACATACTATAGGAATTCCTATCAAAACTATAGGAAACCTACAGGAAACCCTGTTAAAACTATAGGAAACTAGTTTTGAGCATAAATGATAAATTGAGGTTAGGGCAGACCCTCAACTTGACTCCCATTCATTTCTCCCATTTTTAGGCCCTGGACAAAAGCTAGAAAGAGATTAGATACCTCTTGGAACACCGCTTTTCATCACTGCAGTTTGAGTTCTATTTTGATGGTGAATGCCTTATTTCATTTTGTTGCCTAGATGATTTCTTAATGGCTTGGATTTCTGTGTTTTGATTAGGTTTCTCTTAGGCACGGTTATTTTGGGTTTTAGCACACATTTTTCCTTTCTTCCTTCTTTTAACAGCATTCTGCCTTCCTGTAGTAGTCATTCCTCCTTCCTTCAGAGCCTTCTAATTGTATGAGAGTGAAATGAAATGATGAAGAGGGATTGGACGATGATGCTAGGTCTCAAAGGGAGTAGTGTATGTTTGTGAAAATGGAGAGGATTCTCTTCTTATTTTTTTTCTCAAGAATGAAATGGGTTCAATGAATGATTAATAGATATTGAATATGAAGTGGATGGAGGGCTTTGAGTGCTGTGGTGACTTTGCATTTGCAGAAATTTCTTCTTTTAATTGTTGTCCTCATTCCTTGAAATCATCACCCTTCATAATTTGACTTCTCAACATTGCTTGTGTGAAGGAGTGAGCTGCAATCAACTAGTTGAAGGCGGCTAAGACTGATGACCCATCCTTAGTTTATAAAACCTCATCTCTCATTCATTGGGAACAAATTTCTAACTATAATATTCTCTAGAGAAGAGGTCAAGAATATTGCATACATGTACCTACCTGATGGTTCTAGGAGAGACATGCATGTTGTTGCTCAGTTGATGTTGATGTGCAGGTGTTGGATGGTGATGTTGATGATCCTGATGTTGCTTCTAAGCTCTAGAGGAGCTTCTTTGATCTCTATATCTCCTCTAAAACTACTCACTACCAATCCTGTAGGTGTTGTTATGTATCCTATAGGTTTATAGGGCAACGACGTTTTGTCCATATCTCCCAAATGATAGACAGGATTGAGATGAAAATTTTTGAGCATTTTTACATAACCATTATGCACCTCCCCATAGAACAATTTTGGTAAATGGATGCACGAATCTCGAGAAAAACTAAAAATGGCTGAAGTTGATGGAGGTTTATTTCTTGGAAACCGTGCACTGGAATTTGTTGAAATTTCTTGGCCATGTTACCATCATCCATATGCATCTCCCCATAAAACAAATTTTTAAATGGATGCATGGTTTTCCTGTAAACAAAGCATCCTGTAGTTTTTTAGGATAGCAAGAAAACTAAATGGTAGAAGCTTGAGAATGAGGGGTTGATGGTGAAAATAGATAAGGGTGATGGATTGGCATGGCCTTGGCCTTATTGGGGAATTTGAGCAAAGGAGGAGAAAGTCAAAATTTGACTTCTTTTTCACTAGGCTTGACAAATTTTCCTTTTGGTACCAACTTGTTTTTGTTGCTTGTAGATGTTGGAGAGTACATGCATTTATCAAAGAGATGCATGGAGCAAGGATTTCTTTTATTTTTTTTCTATTTTTTCTTCTAGGCCTACTAGCTTCCTCAATGAGGTTTTCAACTAGTAGGTCTACCTAGGCGCCTCAAAGGAGGTTTTCACCGAGGATCTTTATTTTATCTTTTTTTCTTTTTCTTTTTTCAACCCATCGACTGCGTCATGGAGGTTTTCAATCAATGAGCCAATCTGAGGTGCCTCTAAGGAGATTTTCACCTTAGATTTTTATTTTTTTTCTCTTATTTTTTTTTCTTCTACCCTACCCTACTTGAAAAACAAAATCACTTTCAAGTATAAGAATACTTCCAATGGAGCCATGTTCACATTAGGATGACAAACAAAATGATGTGAAGGCTTGAAATGTATGTTTTGACATATACCTGGATTTCAAAGACCAAATTATTTAACTTTGAAAGGATGAAGCATATTTGAGGAAGAGAGTGATGCTGTAACTTAGTGACTGTCTGGAACCATATTTCAATACAGTTGTGATGCCCCTGGTCCACTTGCTGATTTGAATAATTCTTCATGTCTTATTCTACCATGACCTTCAAATATTCCTCTTTTTGTTGATTATTCTCTTAAATACACAGAGGATTTGATGGTAGCCATGAGGGAGCTCTCTTAATCTCTTATTTTGATGTCTTCTCTTCATCAATTGCAGCCCACGGTTCTGTGCTCTTCTTATTTAAATCTTCTTCTTTTGGATGTGGTCCTTCAATGATATCAAGATGATCTCTTTTTTGAAATACTCTTCGTGAACTATGGTGAATACCATTGATCTCAAGAGGAGATGTTTGGAAGTGCTATACCTCAGCATTGTAAGTTGGTTGAGCTACTTCAATGTTTATTTTTGGGAATGGTGGTACATGTAGTTGAGTGGGAGTGTATATTTGAGATGGATTTGGATGGAGTTGTGGTTGTGGTGGAGGTGAATGGTAAGGATAACATGGAGTTTGTATGGAGGATATTGAATAATATATTGAGGATATTGTGGACGGCTCTAATAAGTTCCTTGCCAAACTTGTTGCCAAGATTGGTTTTGGGTTTGAGATGACCAATGTTGCCAAGAAAGATGTGTGCTTCAATTACTTTGAGGTGGATGTGCATAAGATTGAAATTGTGAATTAGGCTCTTGCATCATATCAGGCTTAATAGGCTTCCATGGTCCTCTTAGAGCTACATAACATTGTTGCATTGGCAATTGGCTTGCTCCATTTTCCTCCTGGTGAACTTCCTTCAACCTTGGTGATGAGAAGAAACATTTAACATCATGTGACTCTGCATGGACAACACAAACATCTTATTTTTTCTCATTTTGTATTCTTAACATTTCTCCCTGTTTTGTTAGATTATTAAGAATTTCTATTTTAAAGTAATCAAACAAATTTACAAGTTTAGCTTGACTTACGGATCTTGATGTTGATTTACCTACTCTTGCTTTTCCTCTTGATATGTGTTTGCATGTTTCACAAATTTCCTCAAATGATAATTGGTATACATCACATCTATCCATGATATTAAGGAGATCAATCCATTCATCCCTAATTGTTCTAAGTAAGAGGGTTTTTAGTGTGTCGGATCCTAAATGATGTAGTTTTTCCCTCTTAACATTATACATGAACCTCTCTATTAGATCCTCTATACTTTCATCTCCTCTTTGATTCATTCTCAATATTTTTTCTTTAGGATCACGATCTTTATATTTTCTATAAATATCTTTTGGATATCATTCAATAATCATATTGAATTAGTCCCTAAACTCATGAACCATTTAAGAACTCTATCCTTCAAAGTTGCTAGAAACAATCTCAGTTTTTGAGTTTTTAATAAGTAACCATAAGATCTATAAAAAATCTCAAATTCAAATAGAAAGGTTTCTGGATCCTCTGATCTTAGACCATGAAATTTTGGAAGTAAATATGGAGGGATGTTCTTCATGTGCACACTACCATTAGTATCTTGAGTGGGAAATCCGAGAGAATCTTCCTCATTGTCATCATATCCATCCATTTCTTCTACATTATTTGCCATCTTCTTCTTCTACCTGCAAAAATGAATGGTGATATGGCTCTTATTGCACCAAGTGATCAAATGGGGGGGTTGGTGTTGGAGAATTTTGTTTTTGTTTCTATGTTTGAATGAAAACTATAATGCAAGGCAATTTTCTACTTTTGAAATTAAATATCCCTAATGAAAATATTTTTTTGTTTTTGTAAAAATTAAAAAGAAATCAATCAACTAGGGAAGAAAACAATGCATAATTTGACACCTCCCCCGAAACAGCGCCAAAAAGTGATGAGCCTCGATATTGCAACAAGAATGTTGCAACTCTCAAGGCTACCGACTTTAATTATCAACCAGGGCTTTGTACAAACTTAAGAGGTATCGACACTATATGTGCAACATACAATGTATCCTTCCTTTGCTATCATAATGTAATGGAATGTATGTACTGAATTCAAATCCTAAACTAATTGAAGAAAATGAAATGTTCGAAATGGAACCTTAACTTATTGCAAGAAAGAAAGTACAAGGAAAGAGAATGGAATCAAATGCTAAAACGCACAATTTTCTAACTAACTCCTAAGAGGATTTGCTTTAAAAGAATGCTAAGTTAACATGTATGAAATCCTAATATCCTAAGAATGCAGATTCAAACTATCAAACCTGCTACTGTTGTGCATGTAAATGAATAAAACAAATTTGTTTTTCGTTTTGTCTTTTTCATGTGAGAGTGTGAAAGCTAATCTCTTTTGGTGATGTCGAAGGTGGCTTGGAGATAATGGTGAATGGTCAGAAGGCTTGGGATATAATTAGGGACCCTTTTCTAGCTTGCTAGAGGATTTTTCCTCAATTCGGCCTCAAAACAGGCTTTCCTACATGATGCTACAGTGATTTCCTACAGGATCCCCTGATTTCCTACAGGATGTACAAATTTACAATAATTCATCAAATGACCAAGCAAATCATATCCAAATTGGATGGGACAAATTTTGGTATTAACTAGGATGTCTTAGGTATCCATTCCAAGTGGAGTCACTCAAAACTATCTCTGTTAACCAATGGAAAAAAAAAAAAACAAAAACAAAAACATTACTAGTTGAAAATCTAGAAATTCGAGAACTAGTGAGCTAGTAAATCTAAAAAATTCCTAACCAAATTAAGTGTAAATGCAATGGGGTAATTTTTTTTATGAACTATAATGTTTGTGTGATCTAATGCAAGTGGAGCCAACTCAATTGAAGCTTTTTAGTATGCTCTAAAAAATAGCAGAAATTTATTATTCTTTGCTAAAAAGGAGGTCCAACAATCTAGATTTGGAAATAAGAAGACTAATCCAAGCAGCTCAATGATTACTATGAACATCCAAAGCTTTTCCAAGGATGAAATAATGCTTTTAATCCTACAGAATAACTCACATCAACCACTTAACTCAATCCTAAAACAACAAATTATTAATCCGAAATGCAAAAATAGAAATGAATAAAAACTAGAGATGCATGTGAATAAGCAATGAAAATAAGGAAAGAAAATGATAAAAAAGGGATCTAAGGCTCCTGGGATGGCCAACACCAAGGAAAATCAGTGACTTATGGAGGATAACAAGATTTAGAAGCTGAACATGACACCAATCTTCATTATTTTCATCAAAAGAATTACATCCTTGCAAGAAAATAAAACGGAGCTGCAAAAATACAAGCTCTCTCCACAATAACACTAATGAAAATCTATCCCTAGAGGAAAATTCAACTTGGTATTTATACAAAATGATTAGGAATCATTCCCCATGAATGGAGGAAGCTTTCCCCACCAAAATCCCTTGATTAGTGGATCTAGTCCCCAATACTAAAAATTTACATTAAATGGCAGGGAACACATCCCTAGATTTTCTCAATCATTAGAGTTCCAGAATTTGTGCCATAATTCCATAATATCTCGTTGACTTTATTATTTATTATTGATCGTCCAATAGTAGGGAACAAGTCCCTAAATTATATCCTCCTCTAACTCTTCATAATCTGCCCAATATTCTCATCATATTCCACAAAAATAAATAATATTAGGCACAAATATTCAATTATTCATAAACCTTCCTAATGAATATATTAAAGTTAAAAATAAATTATCTAATACAAAAAGAGAGGTTTAAAGTGATGAAGGATGGTCATAGGCCTTAATTTATGTTTCAAATTAGAGGCATGGGCATTAATTTATATCTAATTTAGAGGCCCATCAATTCTTTGCCAAGAAAATTGCACTTTGGCTGTCACAGTCTATCATTATAGCTCCTTGTACTAACCCCATACTTGAACACAATATATTTAACCAAATTTCTTCCTTGCTTGCATGAGAGGTTGCCATGTATTCTTCCTCTGTAGTTGATAATGCCACTATAGATTGTTTCTTACTCATCTAATTGATTGCACCTCCAAATAGGTTAAACACATACATGCTTGTAGATCTTCGCTGATCAAGATCTCCAACCTAGTCTGCATCAACAAAGCCATGAATATCCAAAAATATATCTAATCCTGCTCTTCCTTGGTAGCACAAACCATAATCACTAGTGCCACACAAATACCTAAGGACCCACTTCACTCTTGTCCAATGTTCCTTCCCTGGTTTTGACATATACCTGCTCAATACTCTCATTATATGTGCAATGTCTAGTCTAGTAAAAACCATCACATACATCACCTTACCGACTACACTTGTATATGGAACACATCACATGTCCTCTTCCTCTTCTTGTGTCTTGGGACACTGTTTAGCAGATAACTGTACACCTACAGGAATAGGAACCTTCACTCATTTACTATCCTGCATACTAAACCTTTGCAGTATTGTCTCAACATACTTCCTCTGGTTTAACCAGAGCTTCCTCTTTGCCCTATCTCTTTGAATTTCCATGCCCAAAATATTGTTTGCAACACCAAGATCTTTCATGTCGAATTTCGAGGACAATTGGGTCTTCAAATCCTGGATAATTTCTTTTTCATTTCCAATGAGCAACTTATCATCCACATACAAGACCAAATAAATAACACGGTTACCAATTAATTTAAAATACACATTGTGATCTACTTTGCTTCTGGTGAAGCCAAGTCCTCGTATAAATGTATCAAATTTCTGATACCATACCCTTGGTGATTGTTTTAACCAATACAGATATTTTTTTAACTTGCATACCAACTCTTTCTTACCCTTCACTAAAAAGCCTTCAAGTTGCTTCATATAGATCTCCTCTTCTAGATCCTCATTAAGAACTGTTGTCTTCACATCCATCTCTTCTACCTCAAAATCAAAAGCGGCAACAACAGATAAAAGTAATCTAATAGAAGCTACCTTGGAAACAAGAGAAAAAATATCACCGAAATCAATTCCCGACACCTGGTAATAACCTTTTGCTACCAACCGAGCTTTGTATTTCTGCACCTTTCCTTTTGCATTTGTCTTCATCTTAAACACCCATTTGTTGCCAATGGGTTTCCTTCCAGCCGGCAACTCCACCAGATCCCAAGCCTCATTTTTGTGCAAAGAAGCCATTTCATCAACCATGGCCTCTTTCCAAAGTTTTCCATCCTCTCAATATACTACTTCCTTCATAGTTCTAGGATCGTCCTCAGTAATAGATAAAGAAAATTTTGAACAGAAAGCAGATGGACTACACCTTTTTGGCTTCCTTCTTTCTCAAACCGATCTTCTCACAACCGGATTTTGTGGCTCTTCATCTTCTGATTCCTCTCCTCCTATAGATTCAAATTCTTCCGCATTTAGCTCAAACTCTATCTTCTTAGGTTCCTTTGAAGGGACTTCATGTTTAATAACATCTTTCATCTCTCTAAACAACACATCTTGGTTGTACACAACCTTCCTTGTTACTGGGTTCCAAAGCTTATAACCCTTTAAACGATCCTCATAACCAATAAAGATGCACTTTTCAGACTTACTATCCAGCTTTGTTCTTTTCTCCTTTGGAACATGTACATTTGCATCACATCTAAATACCCTCAGATGTGAAAGAGAGGATTTCTTACCAGTCCATACCTCTTTTGGAGTCTTATCCTCCAACACTGATGAAGGTGATTTGTTGACTAGGTAACATGTTGTCTGCACCGCCTCTGCCCAAAACTCTTGTCCTAACCCAACACCACTGAGCATGCTTCTTTCCCTTTCCATCAACGTCTTTTTCATTCTTTCTGAAACTCTATTTTTCTCATGTGTGTATGGAGTAGTCTTCTGTCATGCTATACCACACTTCTTATAGAATTCTTCAAATTCCTTCTTGCAAAACTCTCCACCATTATCTGTCCTCAACACCTTTATCTTCTTCTTTGTCTAGTTTTCCACCAGAGCCTTAAATCCTTTAAACCTGTTAAAGAATTCATATTTCTTCTTAAGCAAATATATCCATGTATTCCTTTAGAAGTCATCTATAAATGATACATAGTACACAAACTTATCCAGTGATGGAACCTTAACAGGTCCAAACACATCACTGTGCACAAGCTCTAATATCTGTTTCGCCTTCTTACCACCAGAGGGGAAACTCACCCGATTATGCTTCCCATATACACAATTTTCACAAAAATAAAAATCTAGAGAGCTATTAGTCATACCTTATACCATACCTTTACCATGAAGTATTTGAAGGCCCTTCTCCCCAATATCTCTAAGCCTTTGATGCCATAGCATGAGTTTTTCTCCAGAGACCACTAGATTTTCTGCTCCACTTTCAGGAACCACAGAACAGTTACACCCATCAATAATATTGCTACCTTACAGCTTGTACAGAGTTCCAATCCAAACTCCCCTCATCAATACTAGTGCTCCCTGAACCATCTTACAGGTTGTTGAGTCTTGAAAATGTCATTCATTTCCATTAGACTTTCACTATTATGTCCATTATATCACCTCCATTTCACCTCCATTTCACTACTATGTCACTACATTCATCCCACTTTCATTATCATTGGGCCACCTTTATGTTTTTCCAATCTTTATTATTTCTAAGCCTTTTAAGTGAATTTGTGGTTAAAAAATTAGAAAATAATGTGCATATGCTTATACCTAACAAATGGGTTAAAATTGTTGACATGTGTAAGTTGAAAGGAGGCTTCTAGAAGACCCTTATGTGGCACTCTAAGGCCAAATTCGAATTTGAGTGGAAAGAATCATGGGATCATGAGGATATGTGTCACATCTCCTAATTGTATTGTAACTCTAATAAAACATGTGTCTTATCAGTTCTTATTTTGATTAGGACTCTAGAGGTAGAGGGAGAGATTCATGGATTCTCATTAATGAGATGGCTTCTCATCCTTTTTGTATAAATAGGAGATCTCTCTCCTTCATTTGGGAGCTTAGCTTATTAGTCCTTTTAGCTTGTGAGTTCTTTAGCTTGGAGTTTGTAGTTCTTCCTTGATGGCTTTTGAAAGCTTTGGAGAGCTTTGTTGTACTTTGTAATTTTGAAGAATTTGAATAAAGCTTTGATGTTATCAACATGGAAGGAGATGTGAAGTAGATGTCATGGAGCACATTAGAATGTAAGGTAGAGTAGATTTCATTTTGTAATTTTGCTTTGATTTCATTATGTCATTTGATTGCTTTCAAGTTGGTAGATTAGATTTTTTATTCATGCAATTTTAATTCATGCAAGTGTGTTCAACTGGTTGATTGTAGGTTAGTAATGCACATAGCTTTTTAATGACTAATGACATGACAGAATCATCTTGTCCTTCTGCTGATTTATTTTCTTTGAGTTCTAATTCCAGCATTGTTATTTCAATCAGTTTTTTTTTGCTCATTTACTTTCCTGAAATTTAGATATCATATTGCTTAACTTGTTCATGATTGCTTCCCATAAGGTAGATTGAGCTGAAGGGTAAAGGATCAGAAGAGTTGAAGTAGTGTGATTAGTTTCCTTTATGCAATTTAATTTCTTGCAATTTAGGTATCATATTGCTTAACTTGTTCATGATTGCTTCCCACAAGGTAGATTGAGCTGAAGGGTAAAGGATCAGAAGAGTTGAAGTAGTGTGATTAGTTTCCTTTATGCAATTTAATTTCTTGCAATTTAGATATCATATTGCTTAACTTGTTCATTATTGCACAAGGTAGATTGATCTGAAGGGTAAAGGATCAGAAGAGTTGAAGTAGTGTGATTAGTTTCCTTTATGCAATTTAATTTCTTGCAATTTAAATATCATATTGCCTAACTTGTTCATGATTGCTTCCCATAAGGTAGATTGAGCTGAAGGGTAAAGGATCAGAAGAGTTGAAGTAGTGTGATGAATTAGTTGCTTTGCTTTCAGTCTTTGAGTTGCTTTAAGTTTAGTTTTTACTTTCTTTTTCATACAGCAGCAAGGATACTGGGTTTCATAGTCACTTGCTCATTGATTGGTTGTTGCATTCCATTTTGATTGAAGTAGATGCATATTTACACTTTTGTTCAAGTACTAACTCCATCAATAACATGTTTTAAGATCTTTTGAAGTGCTAAGTTTTGGAAGTTACCATTAGGGACATAGGCCTTGTTTTGAAATCTCTATCCATACTTGTCCTTTAAAAGTATTCTTAAGACCTTAGAATAGGATTTCCATTTGCATTAGACACTTTAGGAAACCAACAAAAACAAAAACACAAAACAAAATAAAATCTATAAAACAACGAAATAAGAAAAATGTTAACTAAGCACATATGGTGCACCACACTTCATCAGTTTACGATACCCGGATTGATAATTTATGTAGAGCAATTTAAAACGTTAAATTGACTAGACATTTTGGCGCCATTGTCAGGGAAGTGTAATTAGGAGACCTTGTTTCTTACATCTAAAAAAAAATTAACAATTCTTGAGTATGCTCTCCTCCTGCACTTTGTGTGATCTGGAGGATCAGAAAAAGGATTGTTATGTAAAGAAGAAAATAAAAAAAAATAAAAAAATTCTTGAGTATGCTCTCCTCTTGCACTTTGTGTGATCTGGAGGATCAGAAAAATAATTGTTATGTAAAAAAAGAAAAAAGAAAAAAAAAGGAGACAAAATAAACTTTATCATTTCAATTGATTCAATAAAAAAAAAAATGAAAAAATGAAACTCAACTGCTTTGATAGGTTCAAATTATCCAAAATTGTCTAGTTATGGTTTGTAGTGGTCTTCAAAACACTGTATCATGTTTTAATAAGGTTTTGCAACTTAGCTGCGGAAACTGCCCTGATTCCACATCTAGTTGAGAATTCCGCAGTTCTTTCAAGGTTTAACAGGTTACAAGCATCCAATGAAAAAACCGACCACATGGGCATCTCCAGAATTGTCCCGACATGGAACCTATCCTAGTGACCTAGCTCAGATCGATGAAAAACCAGCCTAAGACCTCAGTCAAAGTCATGTTTTTAGCATGTTTTTCTTTGAAGACTTTGCTGCCTGAAATTGAAAATCATTAATTCTTCTTATAAAAATTTACAATTTCAGAGAAAAAAAAGGAGAAGAAAAACAATCTATGGCTATCCTCAATCCTATCTTTCATTGTGGCCTCAATAAATAAATAAATAAATAAAAATTTGCAAAATCCTTCTATAGTTGTCTGCTTGACATTTGTAATCAGCAGTAGCAAGTCAATGTTAGTGGAAATCTTAAACACTCATCTATATTCCATCCATTGCTGGAGTATCATTAGCATTGTTACAACTACTATTTGTTATCTCAATCATTCCTTCCATCCCTTAGTCCAACTAGAGCATCCCTACTGAGACCATACCTATATGGAGATGCCTGCCAAACATTTGTGAGAAAATCAGTGGCCTTCCTTGCATACCAGTTAGTTTGTAGGTATTTATGGTGCAGGACTTTTGCAACAAAATTGTGAACGAAAGAAGACTCTAAAAGCCAAGCTGCTTTTCATTTCCATGGTATTATTGATATACATCCAGAGACATGGAAGATCTTACAGCTACTGCATTAGAGGCAAATCTTCAATGACGTCTTCCTGAAAGTGAACAAAACAACTGTGAATATGTTGCAAAAGGAGTGAAACATATGTGACTTATGACTATCCCAATTTGAAGAATATTAGAGCGCTGATGGCAGGTCTTCAGGTTGCACTGAAGGAAGAGCAAGAAGGCGTATTTTTGCTGAAGAAATCAAAGAAGATACTAAATAATGGTTAAATCTGTTTGTGCTGTGATCGCATATAAAAAAAAAAATCAAAATCAAATTCTACAGGCCGAATGCAGAACAGTAAAAAAAAAAAATGTTAACTCAGGAAAAACGTAAACAGCAGAAAAACGTCTAATTTCAAATGCTCAATTTTCCCAAACAGAGGCGAATTTGAAGAAAATAAAACATGGGTTTTTTCTCCAGGTGGGTCAGTTAGATAACCCAGAAACCGTTTGAAGAAATTTCTGGCGGTCTGGGAGAAATCCTCGGTTCTTTGGAGCCTCTTTTTGCCTTCCGCGTGTGAAAAAAAACAGTGTTTTTTTTAACAGTTGCGGCCATATGTCAATTTCTTTGAGAAATCCGCTCAGATCCGATTTCCTTGGTTGCCAGGTCATCCACCGTGTCACTGAATGTGTGGGAGGAAAAGATTTTTATTAAATGAATAGGAAATAGTTTGAGCACGTCTTCCGCCACCCGTCTGCCCATTTAACAGTAAGATAATCAAATACGGCACTTCTCCAACAGCTATTCCTATGACTTGGCGTTTTACTCGCTAAAATATCGGCACAGTGCTACTACTCATGGATCTTGTCTTCATTAACATGTTTTGTGTACGATGTGCTTGGCAGTTTGATCACATTTTCAGCCAAAAACTCTGCATTGTTTTTCTATCCGCTCTTCACAGCATCTTGGCTTCTAATACGTCTAAGATTGATCTCAATCTCATTAGTGAAAAAATACATGTTCAAGACCGTATAGTAGGGGCACATTTTTTCAGTCCTGCGCATGTGATGCCACTCCTTTAAATTGTTCGAACAGAGAAAACTTCACCGCAGATTATTGTTGACCTTATAAATGTTGGAAAGAATATAAAGAAAGTCCCTATAGTGGTGGGAAATTGCACCGGCTTTGTTGTCAATCAAATGTTCTTTCCATACACTCAATCGGCTCATATGTTGGCAATTCTTGGTGTAGATATTTATAGAATAGACAAAGTCATCACAAGTTTTGGAATGCTAATGTGCTCCATCATACCTTCAGAACTGTCCAATCATATGATGATGGAGGCTTGGAATCCTCCTGGCATAGTCAGAGTAATTACTGCATTCAACTTTCCATGTGTTGTACTTGGGTGGAATGCATGCATTGATTTGGGTGGAATGCATGAATTCTCTTTCCTCCACGTTTAACTCAAAGTTTGGAAATATTCTCACACTCTATTTGTGATTATGGATAGTGGTTAATTTGACTACGACTTCATTGCCACCATTCTCACATAAGCCTTCACTCCTCCACATTTTTTTCTTCCACGCACACAGCCATTCCATTTCACAGTACTTTCGACACATTGTTTTCATTAGCTACGGAAACAAGCCACTTTCCGCAGCTGATTCAACTTTCCGCAGCTGGCTCAACTTTCCACAGCTGTTTTGTTAAACTCTAGGTTGTAGGTGTCATCAAGCAAAACAAGCCACATGGGTAGTTGGGGGAATGTCAGTACATGGATGATGTCCTATTCATTCGGTCAAATTTGATGAAAAGGACCCCGGTCAAAGGGAAGTCACGCTGAGTGTTTTCACTAAGTCGCCACACTGAGTCGCGGCATGTCAAGAAAAAAATAAATATTTTTGAATCAATGAAATGAATAAGTTATTTTCTCACTTATCTGAAGGTATTGATTAATTTTTGATTGATGATGATAGATGAATGGCTAACTTTGTATCCAAAATTTTTAGCTACAGAACCGTGCACATTCCGCAGCTAAAGTCCAATTCCACAGATGTTCTCTAATTCTGCAGCCAGAAAAACCTCATTGTTCAAATCAGCCTAACTTTTTCATACAAAATCAGATTTTGATGATTTAAGTACCATTGGAAAGATCTCAACAAGATCTACAGAATGAGAGATCCATCATTTGGGTTTGAAATGGCAAATAATGAAATAAATTGCTGAAAAGAAGCAACATCAACTTGAGGCACTAATTCCAAATCAGGTATAAATTCTTTTGATTTTTCCTTTGAGAACTTGTTTCACTAATACAAATTCTTAGTTTTTTGTGTAAATATCATAACTAGAGAGATTGGCCATCTCTCTCCTTTGATAATCTTACATTCCATTGCAAAAGAAGTATTAGTTTTTTTTTGCAGGTTCGAGGAGGAGGGACAAATGACGACAAGAGAATGGTGTCTCTCTAAGAGGCCAATTTGTTTCATAAGAGGATGATCAGCAACAAATAGGAAATATGCTGATGCAAAATCAGATCCAAACACTTAAAAAAAAAAAACTTTCAGATACTATTGTCTCCATCACATCCATCCATCACATCCATACTTCATAATAAACTATTCACTTCATTCCACTCCATATTTTTCATTTACATTCACATACACTTTCCATCTCTTTTTGTCCATTCATAACCCACAAATAAAAGCAAGAGGTTCATTCATATGCTTATTGCCCATTTCCATTTCTACTCTCCATTTCCATCTTCCATTTTCATCTTCCATTTCTTGTCATTTTCATTCTGCAAATAAGCCCTGCTTCAATGCAAATTATTGAGTCCATAGTCCTTTGATTCTAAGTTCTTTGTAAAAACACCTTGAGGCTTGCATGCCTTAATGGCAAGTCCTCATGCTGACAAACAATGGGAATACATTAATGTCCCTTGTTAGTTAGATCTTCTAGGTGACTCGACATCAGCAAATTCATTCGTACCTAGCAAGATGTGTTTGGGCATCTTGACTCTCATTGTCATCAATGGTGAGAGTTATCGTGTTGACTAGTGGCATCCATTAATGGCCACTAAGCCAACAATTTCCTACTATGTTCGACGTCAGAACATCTTTTCACATAGTAGGAATTGTGCCAATGAGTTTTGAAGACATGAAGACTATTATTTTCAGCATTTTGGAGCAGATTCAGCAAGTTTTAGTAGAAGCAATAAAAAGTCATCTTATCTCTCTATCCATGACTCCTCTTGCTCAGCCACTTGAAGAAGAATATGATCAGAATTTTTGAGCCACCACACATACAACTCATCCATTCCAAAGGGTAAGTGAAGGTACGTCATTTTCTAACTTTTGACCATAGAATTCCATAAAAAGCTAGAATGATAATTGTTGGAAAAACATTTCTCTTCCTCATTTCATAAAATTGCCAATACCATCAGTTGGGGGGGGGGATACATTCATATTCATATCTTGCCATGTCAATATCATATTCAAGAGCTCACATACTTCCAACATATATTAATTATTACATTGCTATTATGAGCATACAATGGCTTTAAAAAAAAAAAAGTGCTTAAAGGATAAATTGGATAGAAACAAAATCATGGTTGTCACAGAAGAACCAACCATCATGCAATCCAATAAAGATATTCTTTGCAACAATAATCAAAATATCATTATGCAAAGTTCAAAGATCAAAATAGAAGGCAACAAAAAAAAATGGTTGTAACACAAGAACCAACCATGTTGCAATTCAAGTGAAACACTTTGCAGAAATATGAAGTTATCAAATGATATCATGCAAAGTTAAGCGAAAGCTCAAGGATCAAAAGAGTTAATGTAATATATATTGCATGAGGACATGCAATAGCTTCAGTTGGGGGGTATGTTGAGTCTTGAAAATGTCATTCATTTCCATTACACTTTCACTATTATGTCCATTATATCACCTCCATTTCACCTCCATTTCACTACTATGTCACCACATTCATCCCACTTTCATTATCATTGGGCCACCTTTATGTTTTTCCAATCTTTATTATTTCTAAGCCTTTTAAGTGAATTTGTGGTTAAAAAATTAGAAAATAATGTGCATATGCTTATACCTAACAAATGGGTTGAGATTGTTGACATGTGTAAGTTGAAAGGAGGCTTCTAAAAGACCCTTATGTGGCACTCTAAGGCCAAATTCGAATTTGAGTGGAAAGAATCATGGGATCATGAGGATATGTGTCACATCTCCTAATTGTATTGTAGCTCTAATAAGACATGTGTCTTATCAGTTCCTATTTTGATTAGGACTCTAGAGGTAGAGGGAGAGATTCATGGATTCTCATTAATGAGATGGCTTCTCATCTTTTTTGTATAAATAGGAGATCTCTCTCCTTCATTTGGGAGCTTAGCTTATTAGTCTTTTTAGCTTGTGAGTTCTTTAGCTTGGAGTTTGTAGTTCTTCCTTGATGGCTTTTGAAAGCTTTGGAGAGCTTTGTTGTACTTTGTAATTTTGAAGAATTTGAATAAAGCTTTGATGTTCTCAACATGGAAGGAGATGTGAAGTAGATGTCATGGAGCACATTAGAATGTAAGGTAGAGTAGATTTCATTTTGTAATTTTTCTTTGATTTCATTATGTCATTTGATTGCTTTCAAGTTGGTAGATTAGATTTTTCATTCATGCAATTTTAATTCATGCAAGTGTGTTCAACTAGTTGATTGTAGGTTAGTAATGCACATAGCTTTTTAATGACTAATGACATGACAGAATCATCTTGTTCTTCTGCTGATTTATGTTTTTTGAGTTCTAATTCCAGCATTGTTATTTCAATCAGTTTTGTTTTGCTCATTTACTTTCCTGAAATTTAGATATCCTATTGCTTAACTTGTTCATGATTGCTTCCCATAAGGTAGATTGAGCTAAAGGGTAAAGGATCAGAAGAGTTGAAGTAGTGTGATTAGTTTCCTTTATGCAATTTAATTTCTTGCAATTTAGGTATCATATTGCTTAACTTTTTCATGATTGCTTCCCACAAGGTAGATTGAGCTGAAGGGTAAAGGATCAGAAGAGTTGAAGTAGTGTGATTAGTTTCCTTTATGCAATTTAATTTCTTGCAATTTAGATATCATATTGCTTAACTTGTTCATGATTGCTTCCCATAAGGTCGATTGAGCTGAAGGGTAAAGGATCAGAAGAGTTGAAGTAGTGTGATTAGTTTCCTTTATGCAATTTAATTTCTTGCAATTTAGATATCATATTGCTTAACTTGTTCATGATTGCTTCCCATAAGGTAGATTGAGCTGAAGGGTAAAGGATCAGAAGAGTTGAAGTAGTGTGATGAATTAGTTGCTTTGCTTTCAGTCTTTGAGTTGCTTTAAGTTCAGTTTTTACTTTCTTTTTCATATAACAACAAGGATACTGGGTTTCATAGTCACTAGCTCATTGATTGGTTGTTGCATTCCATTTTGATTGAAGTAGCTGCATATTTACACTTTTGTTCAAGTACTAATTCCATCAATAACATGTTTTAAGATCTTTTGAAGTGCTAAGTTTTGGAAGTTACCATTAGGGACATAGGCCTTGTTTTGAAATCTCTATCCATACTTGTCCTTTAAAAGTATTCTTAAGACCTTAGAATAGGATTTCCATTTGCATTAGAAACTTTAGGAAACCAACAAAAACAAAAACCCAAAACAAAATAAAATCTATAAAACAACGAAATAAGAAAAAGGTTAACTAAGCACATATGGTGCACCACACTTCATCAGTTTACGATACCCGGATTGATAATTTATGTAGAGAAATTTAAGACGTTAAATTGACTAGACACAGGTATCTTTTCAGAACAATGTTTTTACACCTGCATCATCTAGCTTGCTTATAGAAATTAGATTTCTGGTTAATGCAGGAATATGCAGAACACCTGGAAGTTTTCTAATCCTTCCACCTTGAAACTTCAACTTTACTTTTCTGTGACCAATGATTCTAGCCTTCCTGTCATCCCCCAAGAAGATATCACCACCATCATATTTCTCATACTCACAGAACCGCTCTCTATGAGGAGTGATGTGAAAGGATGCACTTGAGTCAATAAACCATATCTCATGATCTACATGTGTACTTGAAGAAGCCAAGTACACATCCCCAACTTCATCTGAGGTAGCTTTCACCTCTGCATAAGGAGCATCATTAGATCCCTTTCCTTTGTCAGGAGCTTTAGGTTTACAGTCCCTTTTGTAGTGCCCTTCCTTTCTGCATTTCCATCACACCTTTACTGGTTTTCTTGGATATTTAGATCTCCCACTCAATGAATTATTTTAGTTTCTGTTCTGGGACCTTCCTCATATAGAGAAGGCATCACCATTCTAGCTCTCCATATTTTTCTGTCTCATCTCCTTTGTCAGTAAGGATGAGAATATTTCATCAAACTACAAGGAAGTTGCATTTCTACCTATTGAAATAACCAGACTATCCCACGAATCTGATAGAGAGCACAACCAACTGATGCACTTATCTTCATCTGAAATTTTAATATCATCAGATAATAAATGACTTACCACAGTATTAAATGCGTTCATATTCTCTGTCACTGATTCTCCATGTTTCATCCTCAGGTTATACATCTTTTTCCGTAGGAACAATTTATTCACCAGAGACTTAGACTGGTACAAAGTCCCTAACTTGTCGCACAAATCCTTCGCCATAGCTTCCCCTGATACATTCAGCAATACCGAATTTGAGACACATAATCGTATTGTGCTCTTTTCCTTCCGATCCAACTTCTTCCATTCTTTATCAGACACTCATGTTGTTTTAGTACCCAGATCTACTGTGATCCATTGATCTTTATCCACCAATAGGTCCTCCATCTTGAGTTTCCACGACTCAAAACTATGACCATTAAATTTCACGATCTCTATCTTTCCACTGCTCACCATCTTTTTTCACCACCAAAATCGATCCCATAGATCTCCCAATGAACAGGGTCTAAAACACGCCAGAGCGAAACCCCTCAGCGAAAAAGGCATCCCCTTGAAGACAAAATATCTCTAATACCAAATGAAGTTTTTAACCCTGTACAAAAATTACCTGCATACGAATTATAAAACAGTAAATAAACAATAGTGAGAGCATAACGCATAAAACAAATATAAAACGATATTTTCCCCTAGGTCCCAAAACCGGGACTACCAAATTGATTTTTCATTATGTTCTTTTCAATTTTATAATACATATATATAAATTCTGAGGCATCCAATACCATGGATCGAAAACCATCGCGCCCAAAACCATGTGTGAAAACCATGCACAAAACCATAGGTAGGTCTGCCCACCTAATATAGGGTCCAAAAAAAAATTCCCTAGGGTGCTGCCCCGAACACCGTAGAGGGGGGCTAATTGCCCCTCTCAAGCCCCCTGTCACTCCCCTGCTACAGAGTCAACGCAATGAAGGGGGGGCTGCGCCCCCCCTCTAACCCCCCAGTTTCGCTAGGGGAGCTAGTCGTGGAAAGAATATGACACAACCCAACAAATCTATATATATATATATATATATATATATATATATATATCTATATATCGTCATACCAAACCACTAGGGAGGCTGGTATTTGACCCATTGACCACCCCCACAATATTACAAAATCTCTACCAAAGCACCAGAATAGGTGAAGTTGAATTTTTTAACTAGAAAATTTATTTTTATTTAGTGACCACCAACGAGATAACACAACTTTCAAGGCTTATTATGGGAGTTCTATAAGGCCTTTTTCAGTGCCGTTAGTTGCACTAGAATTCTAAAGTCGAGGAAAGCACAATAGAGCTAGTTAGAATTTGATTATATGTAATTTGGATGTACTTTGATGGCTTTAAATAATTAATAAATAGATCTCCCCATTGAAGATCGAGCCTAGAGATGTTGGGTTTTGAGATAAGCCTAACTTGGTTATCAATTATGATGCGATTATTCTTTGTGTGATTTGTTGTTATTATTTATCTGCTGCAAAATTCTCTACAACTTTCAAATTTCATTAAATTTGAGTTTTTTTAATGGTGACTTTTATCATGCAAAAACAACTCTAAAAGTTTGATAAACCAAGTATCAATTTAATGATCAGGATTCAAATCAAGTGGTATCAGAGAAGTTTTTTATAACTTTGGTGCACAAGTTTGCATGATCACTAAGAACAAGTTAAGAAGTGGTGAAGGAGAACTTGTAGAAGGAAATCCTGAAATTGGTTCAAGGAGAAGACCAAATCATGGAGAAGAGATGGTTGAAGAAGGCAGAGGTGATCATCCTTTTAGTTTAGATTGCGAGCCATGATTGAGGATATGTATTATGAATTCAAGAAGGTGAAAGGTGAATATGAGCCTAAACATGGACCCAAAGATGAGTCCAAAGATAAGCAAGGACAACCATCACATCTAGGTAACAAAACTGAAGATGAGGAAAAGGATCATATCTCTTCATAATTAAAACAACCTAAAAAGTATTTGTCACAATCTTTGTTAAAGTTAGATGTGAAATCTAACATACCAATGTATAATGGAGAAATTAATGCTAAAATATTGGATAACTGTATCATACAAATAGAAGTGTACTTTATTGTGCAATAGATTACAAATGAGGTGGTGAAAATCAGATTGGTGTCACTTCATCTTTAAGGAAAAACACTTGTTTAGTGGCATGTTAAAACATAGCATGGAACTCAAATGACTGGTAAGATTTTTGCATCATGGAATGACTTTGTTCTTGCATTGAGAAAACAATTCTATCCCTTAGGATACAAAGAGAAAGCATTAATTGAATGGAAAAGTCTTAAGTTAAGGAAAGGAAAAACAATGCAAGAATACATAGAGGAATTTTGAAATAAAGCCTTAACCTTAAATATTCCATTACACACTCAAGAAACCCTCATGAAGTATATAGGTGGGTTACCTAAATATATTCACAATACTATATTCATGTTTAGTTTGACTAACTTAGAGAAAGTTTGTGTCCAAGCTACCTATATTGAAGAAGACAAAGGAGGAGGTAGAATGATGGAATAAAAACCCAAAAACGAGGTTAAAGGAAAAGTGAAAGAAAATAATACAAATTCAGTCAAGATCAAGGAGGGGAAGCTTACTTCTAAGCATTGCAAGGAGGGGCATGACGAGGAAGATTACTAGCAACTGCACCTAGAAAAGTGACCAAAATGGTTCAAAGAAAAGAAGGGTAAGCAAAAGGTTGCAGCAACAAAAACACTAACAGATCTGGGAAAGGATTCAGGGGATGAATGTAAAATTGAGTTATTGGTGTTAAATGTATATCAGGATCACAGGTTAGTTCTTCTAGTTTATCATCCAATTCTGTAAGAAAAAGAAATGAATTATTTCACATCAGGGTGATTACTAAACATGTTAAAGTAGATAGTTTGTTCGACACATGATCTCAAGATAATATTATATCTAAAGAAGTCATGAAGAAGTGAAATCTGAAGACAATGTCACTTTCTAAATCTTATCTACTTGGATAGGTATGTGATAATGCTAAGATATAGGTGACTGAAAAATGTAAGCTTAAATTTTCTATTACACTAAAATTTTTGGATGAAGTTGAATTGGTTGTGGTTCCTTTGGATAAATGTAGAATTGTGCTTAGAAGTCATTATTTGTTTGATAGGAAGGCTCTCTACTTCATGGAGGAAAACAAGCATCACCTTTTCAAGGATGGTGTGGAATATGTCATTCGAGCTAATTGAATGAAAGATTATTGTTTGTTGATTACCACAGGGAAATCGAAAATGGTCATGAATGCAAGAAAGTCATTCTCACTTATTTCTCAAAATATTGACAAAGAAGATATTTTGAAACACAAAGTGGTTGCATATGAACCTAATGATGTTTTATTTCACAGAGCATGAATGTTGCAACATGAATTTTTGTGATGGGAATATGTTAAGAGAGCTAATTTTTTTGTTAGTTTATTATTGTTAACATCCTTGTATTTATTTATGTTGCATGTTTAGTGAATGGGTAGTAGTTGAAGTAATGAATGCAATAGGGAGTGGAAAATTACAGTTTCCTAACAATGTACATTGAGTTGTTATGGTTTTTTTGCAACTTATTATGATGAGCCAGGTATACAGAACATGGTGGATAGATTTTGACCTAGCTTGGATGCAGTTATGTCACTCTCTTTTTGAAAATTAAAGCCTTTTGGCAGTCCAAATGGTATTAATCGAGAGGAATGATCTAAAAGGGATATAAAATGGATAAATATTCAAAGTATTTAGGTTCAATCCAAACTAGTACCATCGCATAGAGCTTGAAAAAATGAATTCAGCACAACTTGAATGGGAAAAATCTGAGTATGTATGTCATATTGATTCGTAGTCAAAGTTCACATCCAATTGGTCAAAAAAGTCAAATTTTATGGTTCTAGCTCAAGGTTTATTAGGCCCCTATACTACTAGTGTAACCCCTTATTGTTATTAGTACAACCCCCTTACTATATTGTTGTACCCATGTAGTCCCCATAGAGGCCCACTATTGTTATTATTGTGCCCTTACATTATTATTGTTATGTCAGCTCTAATTATATTATGACCCCTTAGAATCCTATATATAGAAAGGAGGTCTTGTCATTTGTATCATCAAATAATCATTCATTTGTGTAATGTAAAGGAGGTTTCTCCCCCAAAGAGGCTAAATTCTAAGGCGTTGATCTATCTTTTTGTGAGTTGGTTTCATAACATTTGGTATCAGAGCTTTGGATTCTAGGGTTTCGCTACTCTAAACAGGTCATCGTGGTATTTTCGCTATAACTTTGTTTCTGCGATGTTTAAGAAGTGAAATAAAAAACGCATTTGAGATGAATTTTCATTGAACCTCGAGTCCAAATTTTAGAGCTTTTTGCACTATATTTGTGGAGATATGATCTGAGGAAGTTGGTCCTTTTGCAAACTCCTGAATTACATTCCAAACAGGTGACCTAGGGAAAATCGTCATAACTTTCTCTCTGAGCATTGGATTGAAATTTCGTTAGAAGGTACAGAAAGCAGACGGATTGTAGCTTCTTTTATATATTTTTCACAGCTAGAGCTCGAAATAGTGACACATGGCATGTCGTACAAGTTTTCTCTACTGAACTAGTCTATAATCAGGTCATTTTGGAAGATTTGGCATAACTCTTCCCCGGAGAATCCAATTTGGATCAACCTAGTGGCATTGGAAAGAGGATGCAGAGGGCTACTGCAGTTCGTAATTTTAGAAATGGAAGAACTGAAATTACAGAGTTGTAGTCATTTCAAGATCGAGCTCCTAAAATCAAGAAAAGGCGATATAAGGAAGTTTGATGGCAAGGATCTGGTAAATTGGATACTTCAGATGGAGCAATACTTTGATCTACATGGTGTATCACTATTACAAAAGGTATGTATTGCATTCTCATATTTATAACCAGATCAATTTTTATGGTATAAAGGGCTTTGTTCCCATAAACAACTTGTTACGTGGTCAATTTTCACAGAGGAAATGATAACACATTATGAGGATACAAAGAGCAACACCTTCTTTCGAGCAACACCACAACAATTGGAAAGAATAAAAGGGCTTGCTTACATAGTGGAAAGTAAAATTATGGCAACAAGGAAGTCTACCCCTCACAACTATAAAGATGGAAGTGTTGTTTTTCCTAGCCTTCCACAACCTACAAGGGTTACACCACAACAATTGGAAGAAAAAAGAGAAAAGGGGTTTTGTTACAATTGGGATAGCAAATGCACTAAAGGTCATAAGTGTTCTAAGAAGAAATTATTTTACATAGAGTATGAAGAGGAGGAAGAAAAGGATCAAGAAACATCAAAAGAAGAGGATATATACCAAGACCCAACCCCAGAGAAGGAAGAAATGAACCAGACCATATCTTGTAAATAATTGGCAAGAATTACCACTCCTCAAACTCTCAAGATAGAAGGACATATCAAGAAGAAAAAGGTGCAAGAAGTGAAAGATCACATCAAGAAAGAAGAAATGAATCCAACCATATCTTGTAATTCATTGGTCGGAATTACCACTCCTCAAACTATCAAGATAGAAGGACATATCAAGAACAAAAATGTTCAAGAAGTGAAAGATCACATTGAGCATCACAAAATGAATCTGACCATATCTTGTAAAGGATTGGAAGAAATTACCACTCCTCAAACTCTAAAGGTAGAAGGATAGATCAAGAAGAAAAAGGTTAAAGCAGTGAAATATCACATCGAGCATCAACAACAAGTTCTCTAACTTTTAAAGGATAACGCCACTTTGGTGCAAAATCGAATGAAACAATAGGTAGATCAACATCGTAGTGAAATTTTTTTTGATGTAGGTGATTGGGTATTTTTACTGCTACATCTCAAGCAAGCTATTTTGAGAAGGAAATGTTGGCAATACTCATGCACTTAAGAAATGGCGACATTACTGAATGGGAAGACAGTTCAAGAAAAAAAAAATTGTAGATGCACTCTCAAGAAAGGATGAGGATGCGGAAGCATTGTTTTCTGCTATTTCTATTATCCAACCATATTGGATAAAGGAAGCAATGGATGAATGGAAAAAGGACGAAGAAGTGTGGCCACTCATTCAAAAGTTACAGAAGATCCCCATTCAAACAATATTGCTAGAACTTGAAGAGGAAGGAAAAATCATATTGGAACCTGGAGCAGTCACAGAAACAAGAACCTGATAGCTACAAAATCAATCAATTTCAGAGTATCTCATCAAGTGGAAGAACTTACCCGCTGAAGATTCCACATGGGAGGACAAGAATATTCTACAAAAGCATCAAGAACTGCTCAAACATTGAGGACAACACTTTTTGAAGGAGAAGGGCATGTTAGGCCCCTATACTACTAGTGTAATCCCTTATTGTTATTAGTACAACCCCGTTATTATATTGTTGTACTCATGTAGTCCCCATATTGTTACTATTGTGCCCCATAAAAGCCCACTATTGTTATTATTGTGCCCTTACATTATTATTGTTATGTTAGCTCTGATTATATTATAACCCCTGAGACCCCTATATATAGAAAGGAGGTCTTTTCATTTGTATCATCCAAGAATTTTTCATTTATGTAATGTAAAGGAGGTTGCCCCATCGAAGAGGCTGAATTCTAAGTTGTGGATCTATCTTTTCTATCTTTTGTGAGCTGGTTTCATAACAAGGTTCCAGTTTGTGGTTCCAGATCATGGTTCCAACAATCATGCTTCCAGGCCACCACATGGTATTCACTAGTTGGAAGCATGTGGACCAATCCTGAGGTGCCACATGGCCCAATCGGGAAAGACCATGTGGTCTATTTTTATTCATAAAAAAAATTGTATGAGATCTGAAGAACTGGATGGGATTCAATCCAAAGACCTCCGCCTTGAAAACTAAACTAACTACCACTATACCACATATTTATTTTTTATAAATACTTCTATTGAATTTATTTATTAGGATAATGCTTAATTGTTGAGAAAAAAATTTCAAAGTTTGCCATGGTTGGCAGCTCCACCATATCTATCGACTATCCATACTCCATAATTAACATAGGGATAAGGTTAAAACCACCATGGGCCATGTCATATAAGTTATATGTTATCGGATAGGTGTGGATTGAGTGGGCAGTGGGGTAGGTCAAACCTGCTAGCATTATTTTTGCATTATTTTAAAAGTATATATATATATATATATATATATATATATATATATATATATATATATATATATATATATATATATATAGATAGATAGATAGATAGATAGATAGATAGATAGATAGATAGATAGAGTTTACATTTTTAAGCAACAAATTGGTCTTTATGTAACAACCACAAGTGAGATAGTACAAATTTGAAGGCTTATTGCGGGCGTTCTAGAAGGCCTTTTTTAGTTTCGCGAGTTCCATTGGAATTCCAAGGGTGAAGAGGACAAAACATGACTAGTTAGAATTGGATTTGATGTAATTTTGATGTACTTTGATGGATTTAAAGAATTAATAAAGAGGCCTCCCCATTTAAGACTGGGCCCGAAGATTTTCGCTTCTGCAGAAGCCAAACTTTGTTATCAATTATGGTGTCGTTATTCTTTATGTGATTTTTGTTTTTATTTATTTGCTATAAAATTCTATACAAGTTTCACATTTCATTAAATTTCAGTTCTTTTAATGGTGTTTTTTAACATGAAAAGACACCTTTAAATGTTTTATAAACTAAGTATCAATTTAACGATCAGGATTCATATCGCCCCTTGACCCACATATGTGAGTGGAAGAGATTCTCCCTTTGCAATGGACCTCCGGGCTCAATATTGTGCACCTTGGTGGTGGGATATACATCAATAATCTACTTCCATTTTCCATTCCCCTTATCAAGTTCTGACTTAGAGTTGGAACATGCATCTAAGTCTAAGGCCTTTAACTCAGCCATGAGTGATTATTTGGCACAACATTCAATTGTCTTATGAGTGGGTATTTTGTGGAACTCACACCACTTTCCTATGTCCTTCTTCATATTCATGGTGATTTTATTTTATTATGAATTCTATGGGTTGTATTATGTCACCTAGCCTTTGATCTGTCCATTTTTTGCACGATTTGGGGGTGCATTTTCCTTACTTCAAATTTTCAGATCCATACTCTCTCCTCTTTTGTTTAATTTTTTATCAGTATTAATAGCATATCAGCATGCAGTGCTAAGTGAGGAGATGTCTAGGAACTCCATCTCATCCTAGATGGATTTATGTAGACAACCATGGTACCTGAGCACCAAATGCCACTTAGAATCCTTGATACTAAACTTTCTGACAAGGGTATGAAATATATTTGTGAAATTCAACATGACTTGGTCCCTTCCCTGTCGCACTGTGGTCCATTTTATATACTTCTATTCATAGCTCTTGATAGGGTATTATTGTTCCTTGGCAACGTCTCATAAATAATTCTGAGTGGGTGTGGCTAAAAACAATGAGGGTTCCTTCTCATCCCTCTACTCACAATAGGTTTCCCACTTGTCCTTGACACGACGGGTAGCTTTGAGGAGTAAAAAAGTAATATTTTTCCTTTCGAAAAAGTGATGAACCAAAAAATATCCTTCTAGAAAATTTAACCATTTATCTATGACATCCACATCTATCTAGCCTTCAAATATATGAATTTCAAATCTAACTTATACCTTGAAGTGAGTGGCACCTATGAGGTGGCTTCCCATTGAAGATTTTCTGCCTGCTGATACCTACCAAAGGATCTGAGAAATGTTATCCATCATCTCATTCCTTTGTCACTTAATGGCTTCTTTGAGAAATATTTTGAAATGAAATCTACTCCCTCTTCATTCTTTTCTTCTGCCATGGTAGGTCATCAGGGTCAGTGACGCCAATCTTGTAATGGTTCAACTAATTCAAGTCCTAACTCTTTATACCCAAACCTCATTGGGGATATACATAAAAATAGAGAAAGAGAAGACCAATATGATACCATTGATCCATATTTATGCATCAATGAAATGAAATTGAGACAGACAAAAACACAGAGCTACAGTAAAAAACTAAAATTTAATTCATTAATAACAAATATTCAAACTATTTACATGAAGAATGGAAATAAACTAGCTCAATTGATGGTAGGTTATCTCTAAGAAGAGATGTGACAACTACTCATCATCTGAATTGTTTTACTATGAGGCGGGGATTCCATTTTAATATTGATAAATAATGGAAGACCCGAAACATCCAAAAACATAACCCTAGGAGATGAAGCACTAAAAGTTTGTGGGCACCGTTGGGGGTTAGTTGGTGCATCAACTTCCCCAGGTCGTAAATTTGGGATACGATCTTCATTTTATTTGTAAAATACCTTGTTAGAAATATATATTCAAGGAAAACAACTTGAACTGTAGACCCCATCCCCCAGCAACATGTTTTCCTATTTTCCAAAAAAGCGTTGTTTAGGTCCTCAAAATGGCTCGAGACGTTCAGGACCAAAAAAATGGAAAAAATAGTAAATTGTGCTGCAATTAATGAAACGAAAAGAAATATTGTTGGGGGTTGAGTTGGAAGGGTTGGGTGGCCACCAATATTGACCTATATCATGGAAATTTATGATGACGTCATGTGTAGACCTTAGCCATGTGACTACCATGTTATTATGTATGTAACCAACTGCCATGTGTCTTATGATGTGTGTTAACCATGATGGTACATACGGTTTAGGTTTAAAATCGATGGTGGGGATGAAGTAGGGTTAGTTTGGGGTAATTACGAACATATTGTCATCATTCCAATTCTCATTTGCACACTCATGGCTTGAGACAAATATCTGCAACTTAGAATTTCCCTAATTCCATGATTACACCTTTCCTTATTCTAATCTAAAGTCGAATCCTTGTATTTCATTTGTTCTAGGCTACAATTGTGCAAGTAGAAACTTTGGTTATGGCTACATGAAGATTGTATCCCTCAAGTTATTTTCTTTGGGCATTTTTGTGTAGTTGGTAACAAATATTGAAGACAATGTGTTAATGCTTATGTATTCTCTTGCAACTTTCATTAACGATAGTTCTGTTAGGTATCATCGTAGGTTAGAAATTAATATTTCTATTTTTTTTCACCCAAGTAACCCTAGTGACCATGGTGTCCTTATAATAGCATTATTATTTCTTAAACAACCAACAAAAATAGTTTCCCTTATGTGCACATGCAAATTTTGAAATAGCAAACCATCAGATTTTTTTTTGAAAATTGGTATCTTCTAACCAGTGTCAATTCATGACCCCAAAGGAAAAGTGGCAGGACCTTCACCTTCTCGATGAAATGCAATGTTCTTGTTTGGATTCTTTCTTTCCTTTAAAAAAAAAAGGTTATTCTCAGGTTTCATTTTTAGTATTGTAATTTACTTCTCCTCTCTTGAAAGTATGTTCTCTTTGGCCAATAATCCTTGGTCTAGATGACTCTTATAATAATTTTCTCTATTGCTCTTCTTGTTATCATGCAACTTATAAAGTTTCTTACAATTCCTCTGTTCTTATGTATGGTATTCGACCATGTTTGCCAAATCCTTTTAGGGTTCTTTGATACTTAGGGTTTTAATAGGAGGAAAGAGAAAGTATTCACTAACCTCTTTACTTTTTTTCATCTCTTAAGAAATCTATAGACATATATGTTTTTTTTAATCTTGTTTTCTTAATGTATAAGGTTAGTCCAACCATGTTAGCTACAATATATAATATATTTTTGAAATAAAATATATCCAAAGTTTTTTGCTCAACCTCCCTTTCTCTATTGGTGTTGGCTTCAATTGGGCTTGACCCAGGTTCATCTTGTACTTTGCACCAACAATATCCACATACATTGGCCCTTTTGGAAATGACTTGCATGCAAGTTGAAGTATCACCTGAGGTGGCTATGGATGATTGCATAACTAGGTTTCTGCAACCTTGAGGAGCTGCACAAAGTGGCTCTTAACTTCACTTTTCTGTACTTCAATTATCCTTCTAACATTTATAACATTACTACGTAGTGTATTCTAAATACAGACTTTGTCACATTTAGTTTAATATAAACACGTTACAAAACAATAATAGTTGTGCTAACATACCAATTACTTACAATTATTTTGCATAAACAGATAGAACACGAATAACAGATACAGATACAAAATACTTTGCCAAAATTTCGTCTTCTTTATTAAGAAATATATTTCAATAGATACAAATTCTTGACCTGTGCACTGAACTGCAGATGTTTCCAAGGCCTCTGTGCACTCAGTTGTGGAGCCTTTCCTTAGACCCAAAACATAGAACAAAAGACTCGATCACTTGTGCTCCTTCTATGATATGATCTAATAATTATCTTTGACAAGGAATTACATGTCCTTAAATAGATTACATGAAACAACATGCCCACATACCATGGACTCAATAAAACAATGTTGTTACAAAATGAGGGGCTTCAACCCACCCCAAAGCCCCTAGACAATTGCATTGTTAATAGAACTTCGCAGACTCCATGCACTCCGGTCCTCAAAATCCGTAGTTGTTGACCAAAACTAGACCAAGTTGGGTTACACCCAGTAGGCCCCCAATACTCACATGTGACTCGTCTCAAGTGACTCATGTGCAGTGCCCTTGATCTTTGTTGCGATGCCATTGTAGACAACATTGTACTACTAGATTATCTTTTCTACCCCCTTTTCCTCTCAGTGCACTTCTTCGAAAAATGCCTTTGTGGTTTGTTTGGAATTATTCTACAACACTTCTTTCTCCCTCTGTCATAGCTCCTTGAGCCTTTCATCTACTTCTTGCAAAAGTTGGAGGGCCTCGTTGTTATAGACATTTTTGTGCCTTACAGCATGAAGCATGAAATGTCCATAATCTAAGGGATCCAAAGTCCCTAAACATGTTGTTCCTACCCCTAGAGGAACAAGTTCAGCAAACCACAGCACTGAATAAAAGTTCTCCACCTGAAAACACTCAAAAACAAGGCAACTCTGGATCATGTCAACTGCTCCACTGAGCATCTGCGCTGAATGTCAAGTGCTCCACTGTCTACCTGCGTTGAATGTCAACTGCAAAGAAGGCTACCTGCGCTGGGCGAGTTTGGACATGTGGCACAGTCATTCCTCAAGGTGTCAATGCCCAGGAAGCTTCCAAAATGACACTTGGATCAGGGAATTCGACTGGTGATGAGTAAGAGGTTCTAGATCTCCAAGTGGAAGCAAGAACCTCCAAGTGGACTCAAGAACTGAAGAATAACTGAAGTGAGAGAGGACACTAGTCAGCTTCATGCCAGCCTCAAGCTGACTCAGCATTTCTCCAAAACTCCTATATATAGATCTCTCTCATGAGGTCTAGGGGGGGCTGGAATCTTGTGAATGTAAAGAATTGCTGTTGGTTTGAGTTTAGAACTATTGGGTGATTTGCTTTGAAGGAGGTGAAGAGGAGATTTCTCTCTGCTGGGAAGGTGATGCTGGATTGGGCCTCTTATGGTTGTATCACTTCCTGAACCTTACTTCTTCCATTAATAAAGCATTTGAGGTTCTTCTATATGCATGTGTCTCAATAGTGTATTGTTATACTTGTGTATTTGATTTATTCTAATCCTTGAATCAATTATGAATGTATGCTTCTTGTAGTTTCCCTCTCTTGCCATTTTGCAGGATCTTGGTGTAGCTGGGCCAATGAAAGAGCAAGGAGCTGAGGGCAAGCAGCAAGGAGAGAAGATTAGATCAATCATTATCGAAAGACATCGGTTAGTGGATCTCTTTCTCCTCTCTTTTACATCTCATAAAGAAGTAATCTTAGATAGCTTTGCTTTGATTGTTGCTAAGGAACTATCACCCTTAGAGTGGGATAGGGTCATTCCGTATTGGATACTTTTCCCAACAACAAATTGGCGACTCCGCTAGGGATTGTATCTTGTTGGTTGTTTGTGTTTTTTCTATTCATTTCCTAAACACAGGGAGCACCGAATCGAACTGCATTTGGATCTTTCAAATGCAAAGTAGAGGGCACCTACTCTAGCTTAGTTTCTGGGCATGTTTATGATTTGAAGAGCTGATTCACAAGGACTCTAAACAGCTCTTAGTAATAGCTTTTCATCCTCCTTTGAATCATCCTTTAGTGTGTACTTGATTGGTAGCTTTGATTTGGCCAAAAACTGTTGATTTTTGAGCAATCTGTAACCCAGAACCTGAGGGAAACGAGAGTTTCTCCTTCATTGCAGGCACTGCGAAGGCAGTCTGCATTTCATCGCAGGTCTCGAAGGGGCTACTTGTGCTGAATGTCAAACTGACAGTGTTCTACCTGCGCTGAACCAGTGTGGCTTTGTGCAACTGGGGTTCTCTGCTTTCTGTTGCCCTGTTTTCATCCCTGTTTTTGCAGCCTGTTATCAGTCAATGTACCTATCTGAAACCACCTTTCTTTGCCACTATTCCGCCTCGGTTCTATAAAGAAAATGTATTTGTTCTTTGTATATTTCTTACATCATTTGCAGTTTCCCATAACGAAAGTGAACTAGTCTTGCTGTGGCCTCTTAGATCTAGACCTGTGATAAGTGTCGTTCTGATCTTAAGAGTTAGTTTGTTTGCTGTTCATAGCTGATTGAGCTTTTGCTTTCACCATATGGTTTGAATTTATGTATTTCTAGTGTTGAAACAAGTAAATCTTAAGCTGTCTTTTGATTTTTGAAAAAGCTTGTTTGCTTTCACTTGAAATTGAATTCAAAGTTATACAACAGCTTTCTTTTTGTAGTACACCAACATTAAGAAAGAGAAAAGAAATACCTGCATTGTGCATTTTGCATTTGATAAGTTTGCATGTGGATTTAGGAAAAAGTGCATTAGTGTGTGCTCTATGATCTGTGTGAAAAGATGATGTCTTTCTTTTCCCTCAGTAGTTAAGATTTTCATAAGTTGAAAAGATTGAAAAAGCTTGCTTCTCATCTTTAAACTGCATTTAGGAGTTGTACCATACATCTCGTGGTGATCCATAAAGGAAAACTGCTAAACAAGATCAACCTAAAATAAATTGAATTTACATAGCAATGCTTTGAAACATAACGCAAACACATAGAGGTCTAAGCTAGAGACGTGTTCTGGCGTCGTTAAACGTGATATCTTAGCGTTGAGTGGTTGGGTGATTCCTCCACAGTGAAGCGATAAGTATCAATATGGACTTGTGCTCCCGCGTACCGTCACGTATATATTGGGAGACCCCTATAGGAACAAAGCCTTTATCCATAGGAAGCCGTGTCGGCCGCCCTACTGATCGCAATGCAGTGAACACAGCATTCACGAAGATCGACCACCCGTACCGTAAAACGTATTCTGTGGTTTTGCGAAAAGTTTGGCACACCCTCTACCTAGAACTCCAGAGTAGTTTCTTTTGGCCTTTTTCAAACTCTATAACTGAAAAAGTCCATCCGAGCATTTGTCACTTCGGGCTCGTTAAAACATCGAAGGAGACTAGAGTCATCTTTAGCTTTTTCTCGACTCTTTAAAAGTGAAAAAGCAAGTTGTGTCTAAGCGTCATTAAAATTTATTTTAAACGGGATAATCATCACCATTCCCTCGTTGATCTTCGAAGTTAGTCTTTTGGCATCGTAAGTTCTTGTAGAATCGCTAAGAAATCTTTTGGATATACTAGATATGTCTGAACAACCGTCGACATCTAGGACTGTGTCGTCCGACACAGCAGCAGCAGAGCCTCCTGCTGCTACTCCAACGATGTTCGCTGGTATACCATCTGTCCCGGCAAATTGTCAACAACAAGCCGGAGTCCAATCAGGGACGACGACATGGTTAGTTCCTATTTCTTCATCCGGATTATCATCTGGTATTTCTTATGTTGAAACTCAACAAATTGATCCAATGTGTCTTCAAAGGCCAATTTACCCTTTAAGTAATGGATTTCCACCATATGGAGGGTAGTATGCTCTTTCATTGTTCCCTCTCAGAGAACAACCATATGGGAGTTTACAACAAAGTTCAGGTCAAACTGGAATTACATCCAGCGGTTGGGTACCAATACTGCCTCAACAACCAGGGGTTGTATATTCAATGCAACCAGTACACCCTGTGTCGAATATTCCCAGCATACCTGCTATAGTGAATGTGTCGCAAGTACAAACTCCACTTGTTGTATGTCAACCCCAAGTTTCTCAGGTTGCAATACAACAACCTCTTGTCTCAACGACTCAATCACAATCTCAGGGTAGTGCCTCCTTATCTGGAGCGACTCAGGCTCAAACAAGTACTATGACTCCTCATCCTGGTCAATCATCCAGTGTTGGTCAACAGCAAATGGTCCAACAACCAGGGCTGGTTCAATCTCAACAACTGCCATTCCAGCAATCATATCAAGGACCTGAGCAACAAGTCTTTATAAGTAATGGGCAACCATACTATAATGGTTATGCCCATCAACCTTGTCAAAGTTGCCAACATTATGCTGGTTTGCAAAGACCCATTGCTCAGGCGATCCCATCTTATCCTGGGTATGCTTCGCCTAACCTGAATCAACAGTTGCCCTTTGTAGCAACTCTAGAATTACCAGATCTAAACCGGCTGACGAATGATCCAATTTCTTATGCCCCTTGGTGGCCAGCGATTCCACATAAACTTCCGTCAGATATTCCTAAATTTAATGGAAATCCGGGTGAAGACCCGTCAAATCATGTGATGACATTCCATCTATGGTGTTCATCGAACACCCTGAATGATCATTCGATAAGACTTTGCCTCTTTCAGAGGACGTTAACGGGTCCAGCGGCAAAATGGTATATTGAATTGCCTAGAGCTTCGTTCGACAACTTCAGTACCTTAGCCACAACCTTTTTAACCCATTTTCAATTACCAATAAGGTATGAAACGGGAACAGAACTCCTTACCAACTTCAAACAGACGACTGCCACCCACATATCTGATCATATACATGAGTGGCGACGTTGTCGTAGGATGGTAAAAACGTACGTTCCCGATCAGCTATTAGCTGAATGGTTTATCAAGTCATTACTTCCTACCATCACGGAAGATGTGGCAAAGGGGGGATTCGTAACGGAAGAGTAGGTTATCGCTCGTGCGCAATATCTGGACTTGGTCTATACTCAGTCCGGCACGCTCTACGAAAAAATACCTGACGCCCCTAGACCAGAATTCTCAATTCCTCCTCCTCCTAAATCAAACAATGACTCTCACGCCGGCGATGGCGTGATTAGAAAACACAAAATTTCTAGTCAAAATGCAAATGAAGAACTTCTTGCCTCAAAAGTAAATGCCATGTCGACCGACAAAGGCAAACAACTGAAGCAACCAGGGGGCAAGAAGAAAAAGAAAGGGAGAAAAAGGAAACCCCCGGCAGGGTGTCATATATGCGATGAGGATCATTGGACGAAAGATTGTCCACATATAGCTGAAGTTAAGAAACTCTTTAAGAGTTCAAAAACCCCAGCAGTATTGACTGATCCATTTCCCAACCCAGGTCAAAATCTGGTTGCTAATCAAAATGCTTCCCGATCCCAAGTGCTTATGTTGTCTATCTCGAAGCAGAAAAATGATGCTTTGATAAGGAATAAAGATTACGGGAATCCACGGCTGTCGAATAACAAGGCTAATGAACAACCTAGTAGTTCGACGACAACTTTAACCAAAGTTGTGCCACTCAACATTCCTGAACCAATGATAAAGTCGCCAAAGGGAGTAGTACACAAATCGACATTTAATCCTCATGCCAAAATAGCACAGAATTATAATATAATAGAGGGCCTGGCTCAATCGTCGTTCGCTATGTCGACACTTGAGGTACCGCAAAATTGCCCCTCCCAAGAGCAAGCTTTATTATCAGCAATAGGTGGGATTGGCCCAATGGATTCCAATCTTGTGACCTTTGATCATAAAGAATATGACCCTCAGTTACCAGCTCAACTAGCTTTCCTTATTCAAGTGAAAACCCTCAACGAAACTATTCATCGAACAATTGTTGATGAGGGGGCATCTACATGTCTTATGTCGATGAGTTGCTGGAAAAATTTAGGCTCACCACCCTTGTCGAAATCATCAACTACGTTAAAAGCATTTGATGGACGATCATACACTCCATACGGGATTTTAAGTAACTTGCAAGTTGAACTGGGGGGCAAAACAGTAGGAATTGATGTTGAAGTAATTGATGGAAACCTCGATTACAACATCCTACTGGGAAGGCCCTGGATATATGCCATGGCCGCAGTTGTGTCAACCTACTTCAGGAAGATTGCATTTCCCTTTCAAGGAAGAATTACAGTCGTCGACCAACAAACTTTCCTCCCCGACAGTTCACAAGTTACGGGAAGCATTCCAATGATCCATGGAAGCGATCATTCGCTTCAAAATACTGGGGTAGGCCTCCTAAAAGACCCTGCCTTAATGGGTACTTTCGCCCTACCGCCTCCAAGTAATCTGGCGGGAGTGGCCATGGTGGAAACCTACAAAATGAAATCTTCTGTATCTAATGGACTCGGAAGATTCCTAAATATTTTGTCGGCATGGATCATCGCCCTAATAGAAATACTGTAAATACAGTGGGCTCCGAGGACGGTTCTTATCTCGTGTCAACCTCGTTAAAAAATGAAACAAGGAGTTCTGAGGATATTTCTTTTACTGTGTCAACCTCATTAAAAAATGAAACAATCCCCTTTCCAAATCTCAAAGGTAAACCTTCATTCCAACCACCGAGTTGAATGCAATGAAGCTTGGGGGCATGCACCTCGATTTGCGTTGTTATGCTGGGGGCATGCAAACTTTTCGAGCAGTTTTAGCATAAAGTTCATGCTCGTTAAAAAATAAATGCAAGATCCGAGCAGATTTAACGCGGTGTTCATGCTCGTTAAAAAATAAATATAAGCAGTGAGCAATGTTCCCTCCAGAGTTTAAGCTCATTTTTAAATAAAAAATGAACCTATCCCGGTAAATAACCACTGTGATCGTAAATTTATCAGCCGTAAAAAGCCTTGGTTGTGTTTGCACCTGCCACCTCCACTTTCATTTGGCCAATCGTTCACCTCCATATGATTGTTTACCCATTTTGAGGAACAGCTGCGAAGAGTGATTTCACCTAGCCATCCTTGTGACACTGTCGTGATTGGAAAATTCCAACCTGTACCTGGAATCAGTTGCTATCCCTGTTTATCACTCGTTCCTCAAAAGACGAGTCTTCTTTAAGCTCTTTTCAACTGACTCATAAAATATGAAAAGATTGCCGAGTTTTGGCCTTCCAGCTCGTTAAAGGACCGGAAGAGCTATCCCTCCTCTAGATTTTAATCTTTTTGGACCTGAGGGATTATTGCATAAAAAGATCGAGCGCTTGTTTTGTTCGGCTCGTTAAAGATATCGAAAACTCATCCCTTTTGTATTGTTTTATACTTTTTCGGACTTAAGGGATTAGATGACGAAAAAGGAATTTTGGAGTTGACTTTATGTACCTTTTCAGACTCTCTAAAAATGAAAAGGACTGAGTTTTCCTTGTCGTTAGACTCATTAAAATGATTAAATAGCGACAAACTTGTCTTTAGACGAGAACGAGTTTCCCTATCGCTAGGCTCGTTAAAACATAGCGATGGGCTTGCCCGAAGGGCAGGTTATAGAACAAGCATATGTTATCCTCCTCAAGCTTGACAAAAATAAAGAGGTACTGATCAGAAATGACTGGGGAAAAATTGGGAGAACCTCAAAGCTTTAATGGTAGCAAGTCGCTCTTGAACATGACACTTTTCCTCCGTACCACATCGGTTGGGTTGTTTCATTCACCGGTCTCATCACCATGGTCTCGCCAAACCATCCACATTTGGGGTAATGCTACCGATCCATCGCATCAGTGTCATTATATGTTCAAGAGATGTTGTTCAGAAAGAGTCAACCGTGTCCCATCCACTGCCATACATCATCTTTCATCCTTTCATGACCACCACCCTGAATCATATTTCACAGTTGTTTTCACCTCCATTAAAATCATTAGCTCCGTTCCGTGTCACTGATGTGGGATTCATTAAGGCCCTCCTCTGACAGATTGCTCCTTGTCGACATCAGCTCATTATCCAAGAAGTTGATCTAGGAACACCCCCCTTCAGTACTTTGAAGCTTGCATGCCTCAATGGCAAGTTTCTCACTTCTGGCGACAGGTATACATCAATGACCTTCGACCAGAAGATTTTGCGTGGTGTTTGACGCCAAGTCCTTTATTCACACCACATGAATTGTACTGCAGTACCTTGAGGGTCATTATCATTATCGGTGATTCCTCTCGCGCTTGTTAACGGTTTACATCATTGGCCGGTAATCAAGCGATGTCTTTCCATGTTCGACTTCAGTGCAATTCTCACATGGATCGACTTGTACTTAGAGTGAAGATCGAACGAGTTTGAAGACCCCAGATCTAGTTTCATCCATCTGGGCTGCGATATATATTCAGGAAATATAAAGACATTTGACATGTACATCATTGCAGCAGATGATCATCCTACTCAAAGGATGATAATTTTCACCAAAATTATCAGTCTACCATCAGACGATCGTCTCTTCTATGTACCAAAATGAATTTATAAAGCTGAGCATGGGAATGCCCGCCTCAGCTAGATCATGAAAGCAGTATGAAAAATAATGTATTGTATTGTATCTTATTACAGGTCACCTCTCAGTGATTGAATGAACTTCGGATCCTCCTGATAAAGCATTTCACCCGATAAACGACCTCATACTTTAGGGGGAAACTGTTATAGACATTTTTGTGCCTTACAGCATGAAGCATGAAATGTCCATAATCTAAGGGATCCAAAGTCCCTAAACATGTTGTTCCTACCCCTAGAGGAACAAGTTCAGCAAACCACAGCACTGAATAAAAGTTCTCCACCTGAAAACACTCAAAAACAAGGCAACTCTGGATCATGTCAACTGCTCCACTGAGCATCTGCGCTGAATGTCAAGTGCTCCACTATCTACCTGCGTTGAATGTCAACTGCAAAGAAGGCTACCTGTGCTGGGCGAGTTTGGACATGTGGCACAGTCATTCCTCAAGGTGTCAATGCCCAGGAAGCTTCCAAAATGACACTTGGATCAGGGAATTCGACTGGTGATGAGTAAGAGGTTCTAGATCTCCAAGTGGAAGCAAGAACCTCCAAGTGGACTCAAGAACTGAAGAATAACTGAAGTGAGAGAGGACACTAGTCAGCTTCATGCCAGCCTCAAGCTGACTCAGCATTTCTCCAAAACTCCTATATATAGATCTCTCTCATGAGGTCTAGGGGGGGCTGGAATCTTGTGAATGTAAAGAATTGCTGTTGGTTTGAGTTTAGAACTATTGGGTGATTTGCTTTGAAGGAGGTGAAGAGGAGATTTCTCTCTGCTGGGAAGGTGATGCTGGATTGGGCCTCTTATGGTTGTATCACTTCCTGAACCTTACTTCTTCCATTAATAAAGCATTTGAGGTTCTTCTATATGCATGTGTCTCAATAGTGTATTGTTATACTTGTGTATTTGATTTATTCTAATCCTTGAATCAATTATGAATGTATGCTTCTTGTAGTTTCCCTCTCTTGCCATTTTGCAGGATCTTGGTGTAGCTGGGCCAATGAAAGAGCAAGGAGCTGAGGGCAAGCAGCAAGGAGAGAAGATTAGATCAATCATTATCGAAAGACATCGGTTAGTGGATCTCTTTCTCCTCTCTTTTACATCTCATAAAGAAGTAATCTTAGATATCTTTGCTTTGATTGTTGCTAAGGAACTATCACCCTTAGAGTGGGATAGGGTCATTCCGTATTGGATACTTTTCGCAACAACACTCGTATTACCACAACTGAGTCCTCTCTGTCAAAATCTATGCTTTCCTCTTAAGATCTTCAATCTGTTTCTGAAGATTCTTCCCTTCAATGATGTTGGTGAGCCTCTATGATACTAGTAAGATCTTCACAATTGCTACAATCTCTTCCCACTATTTCTTCTTCACCTATAGCTCCTCTTTAATCCTTTGAATGTTTTTATCCTCCTACAATGAGGTCCAAATCTGCAAGGTCTCATCTATTAAATTTCCACAATCTGCCACTGTGTTGAAGATGCCTTTCACTTCAATGTTTAGATCCCTCTCCCTTTTCTCACGTACATCCAATGGTGTGATTGATTGCAACCTTATTTGCAGCTCAGAAATCTTCACTTTATATTCAAACTTTAGTTTTACGAGCTTATTATTTGACTCTTTTATCATGAGGTCGAGCTTCACGACCTTCTCTGTTGGTGGTTCTTCATCATGGACCTTTGCATCTAGAACTTCACTAAAAGTGTTTGTAATGGCTTCCTATAGATGTCTTTGTTGTTGGTGTGCGTAATTCCTTTCTTTGATTAAATGATCGTGCTCCTTCTTCAAAGAAGAATTGTCCTTCTCCACGTGAATTATTAACATCGAAGTGCGATGTTCTCACTCCTTTAATTCATCTATAATAGTTCAATGGAACTCGTGTAATACGTAAGTTGGTAGTACACCGATGTTCATGTTAACACGGTCCCACCCTCTTGCTCACTCTCTGTCCTCAGAAGATTCAAATTGTAATGATCCACTAGGTATCTGCAAAATCCTCAATCCAATTGTCAGGTACATCCGTCGCTCTCACGGCAATAGCTGAGCTATCCATATTGGTTGTTTGGCTATTTGTGCCAGTACCTTTAACTCCGTGATTTTGTACTGTACATTTGTCAAGATAATTTTTTAGCAATAATCAAACTTGTTCCAAGTCTCTACGGTTACTTCCTGGACCTTTTCTCCAATCTCATTGATGTCCCCCTTAGTGAAGACAATTGGAATCACACCCTTGGATTTTCTCACCTTCTATTTCTTCTATGCACCCGACATAGTTATTGTAGGTACCCTCTTTCTGATGATGAAAGTTGATTCCGCTGTTGGATCTACATCACTGCAAGGGGCCTGGTTATCCATCTCTATCTTTGGTTATGTCTCTAGCTCTGTCTGTGGCTCTCGTTCCTCTACTTCTTTTCCTTTGACTGTCCCACATGGACCCGCATGCTGCATTGTGCCCCCTGTTGCTTCAGTGTCATCTATGGTTGGGGTCATCCATTCAGATGACCATTATTGTATTATGACTAGCAGGTTGTCTTTAGTGACCCAATATGGAAGAGGGTGCCATGTCTCCATTGGATACTTCTGAGTCATGATGTATAGTCTATGAAAATATTCCTTGAACGTTATGAAGTTGCGATACTGCTCATACAAGCTAGGTGATAACCTGGGATAGTAGTTCACCTCCATGTGAGAGTCCATGTCCAATAAAACAAAGAATATTATGTTCTCCTACACATGCAATGGTTCCTTGGTATGCCACAGTGACTCATACCATGTAGCTTCACATACATCTATTCCAACTAGTGGAAATTATGGGTCCTTCAACTCCTTCCATGGTAACAACACGATCATCAAAATCAAACACACATAATGAAATGTTTTTCCTTCCTCCTCTGCCTCACAGAAATCCTCCAAAAAATACTTGCATAAGTACCTAACCCAGTTGAACTCCACCCTAGCACTACATTGCATAGCCAAAGAAACCACGACTGTGGGGACTTCATTTACTTTACATTTCCTCATTATTTTCCCTGCTAAATTTTGTGTGGTAAAGTGCACCCCTTGTTCACTGTTAGAGTTGATATCGTAATTGTGTGACTTCTTGACAATATCGAACTTATCCTTCATGGTCTATGCCATTTCCTTGTCTTGGTTGTTGCTGAAGAACTCTTTGGAGGGGTCCTTCCCTTCATAGGGTAGTCGAGTAATTATTCTTATCAACATCTCATCAATAAGGATCCTCTTCCCCAACTAGAGACATTTGTCATGCACCAATACTAATAATTTTCAAACATAGGCAGTGTTGGATGTGCTTCCACCGAAGTGTGGCATTTATAGCATGTTTAGCAAGCTTGATATCTACAATCTTGCAGCCCACTGGTGAGGCTCGAACCTTGTAACTCCACTCTCTCGATAATAGAGCTGGTGTAGTTACTTTCTTGGATCGAACTGGGGATATTTACTTCTTTAATTAAACTCCCACTCCTCCATTTTAATTGTGGGATTTTCCCAAGAACTTCACCTTCAAATGGAACTATTTTTGGTAGTAGTGGTGTGAAAGAGACAAAATTTGTGTCTTTTGGGTCCTTAACCAGCTTGGCAATCGATTTTCTTGGTGGAAAATACGGCGATAGCACAGAGAGAAGGTTTTAGCCCTCTGTCTCCATATTGGGCATCTCGACTTCCTCCTTGTTGTCATGAATTTCCTCGAGTTCCTCCTATTGTACTGTATCCTTCACCTTATCCTTGTCTTCCTTATCTTGCTTGGTCTTCATCCATTGCTCTTTTGTTGTCTTCTTCCTTAGGAACATTCTTAGCTCTACTCCAGAGGCTTCAAATGGCCTCTTTTTATGTCTTTTATTGGTTGTAACTAGTTTTCACAGCAACCTCATGCACCTTTGGGACAACGGTACATTCGGTGCTCCAACCTAGACTTCCATGACTTATGCTAGCCCTTTCTCTACATATTCTTGTGGAATTTCTTCAAATCCTCTCTCAAAAATACAATAACACACTTGACCCACTCTTGATTACAAATTCTCAAACTGAATTCTCAATATAGAAAAGTATAAAATGTTGGGCGGGACATAGATTTTATAGCGAATTTGAATTTAAAACCTCGTGATTAGCTTCAATCTTGTTAATTTAAAGAAGTTATAGCGCTAGATCCAACCATTTGTGCTTCATAAATACATTTCTCCCGTTCCATTCAGCAATAACTTCCTTTTAATGACAACCTTTTCCTTCCAACAGTCATATTTTTCTAGTTATCCTCAACAATCGTGCATTAATCTACCCTCTTCCATGGTTGCTTCAGACTTCAACACACTTCTGAATATCATGCAAGAATCCTCCTTTGGCATAGTACTTTTTTACTTTGACATACCATTAAATATCGCACAATAGTCTTCTTCAACGAAGTCCCCTTCTGCATAGTTTATACTCCAGTTCTCACTTTCAACTATAGGTGGCACTAAGACTCTTCTCCTTTCGTTGTTCAGTGTGAAGCTCCAAGGAGAAAGTCATCCTTGTATTCCTTCAATCTGCTACCATTCACCCATTGTGGAATCAACTAACTCTTTAACTTCACGAGTTGAACTGCACCACCATCAGAGACATGTTTGACGATATATGGTCCTAACGAATGTGTCTTAAATTTTCCTCGGAACTTCATGAATTTTCTATCATATAAGAGTACAATATATCCTTCCTGAAATGTCTTTTGCTTGATGTGCGTGTCATTCCACGATTTCTCCCTTGCTTTTTTTACTTGCTCATGAAAACCTGATATAGACCCGTCTTCTTCCAAAGTTAGCAATTGCACCATTCTCTCCTCCATTATATCAGAATCTTCCATTTTTGTGAATGCTACATTTCTTAAACTCCGAACAATGTACTCCATAGGCATGACTACTTCTTGTCGATACACCAACCTGAAAGGTGTCTAGCCATCAATTTCTTGCATGTTGTCCTATATGCCCACAACACCACTAGGACCCTTACATCCCAGTCATTTATGTTCACATTGCACACTTTTTTGAGTTCATTCTCCATAACTTTATTGAAATCTTCGACTATCCCATTCTCTTGAGGGTGATATGGGGTACTTTTCTCATGGTGTACTTGAAACTCTTCAGTCAACGCCTGAGTAGTCTGATTCAAGAAATTGGAGCATTGGTCACTCATTAATATCTTTGGACCAATTATGGACAAAATGTATTCAAAAATGAACTTTTTGGCTGTATTGGTGCTATAATCCTTCATTAGTTGTGCCTCAACCTACCTCATCAAAGAATTAGTTGTAGTGATTATATATCTTGCGCTAATATTCTTTCTTGGTGGGTTAATAGGTCCAACAAATTCAATAGCCCATTTTTCAAATGCTTACAATGTCACCTATGGATTTAATGGCATTTCATCTCTTCTAGATTACCTTCTTGTTCTTTGACATATATCACATGCTCAAAAAAACTCTTTTGCATCCTTATGTACTATGGGCCACCATAACCCAGCTCTCAAGATTTTTTTTGCAGTGGCCTTTCTTGCATAATGTCCACCTACGACTCCTCCATGAGCTTCTGCTAATACTTTGTCTTTCGTGTTCTAGGACATATCTTCGCAGTATTTCATCCTGTCCCATTTTGTCAAAGTTCCCTGCAATCAACGTGAAATCAGTTATTTTTACCACCAATGCCTTCTTGTGTTGTGTAGTGTACTCCGCGGGCACCATTCCTATGGCCAAAAACTGAATAATATCCACGAAGTGATCAAAGGTGACTATGGTTGTGAACAACTTCACATCGGGCAAGTTATCTTTGATATTGGTGGGTTCTTCTCCTATCTCCAATCTCGACAAATGATCAGGCCCAATAGTCAATCATTATGGTTTGACTACAACCGCAAAATCATGCTCCTAGAAAAAAAACAACCATCAACATATTTTTCCTCCTAAAACAGGCTTATTCACCAAATATTTTAGTGCAGAGTGATAAGTGAACATCTTGAAATGTGCTCCCAGCAAGTAGTTCTTGAACTTATGTAGTACATAAATCATATCTAACCCTCCTCTTTATGTTGTAGTATAGTTCTTTTTTCCTTGGACAATTTTCTGCTTGCAAAATCTATGGGGTCATCAACTTCGCTTACTCCTGGCTATCCAAGCACTATACCTAGCACTATGCAAGATGCATCAACATGTACATGAAGTTCCTTATTCCAGTCTGGAAAAACTAAAATCATCAGAATTACCATCTTCTGCTTTAGTATATCCAAAGTCTTTTGACATTCTTTGTCCCATTTAAAAGTGACATATTTCTTCAATAACTTCTCGATTGGCACAGTTATCTATGCATAACCCTTTATAATCTTTTTGTAATATCCAGTTTTTCCAAGTGTCATGTGCAGTTGTCTCACTATTTTCGATGTTGTAAAGTTCACAATGACTACTATCTTCAGAGGATCCACCAATAAACCCTATTTGAACACAGTATTCCCTAATAGTATGCCACAAGGCACACAAAATATACACTTCTTTAAGTTTAATGAAATCTGATGTTGCCTACATGTATCCAACGTAAGCCTTAAGAATGCAATATTCTTCTTTAATATCCCAAAGACTGTCCAATAATTAAAGTAAACTTCCAAGAATTTGTGTATGTACTCCTTAAATCTTGTGACTACAACTCTAGAAAATATGATAGGCATATTCTTCAAGATAAAAATCATCACTGTGTACTAAAATGAGCCCCACTTTGTTGCAAAAGTTGTCTTATGCCTGTTTTCTGAAACAATTTTGGTTTGATGGTAACCTGAAAAGCCATCCGTGAAAGAATAGGCCTCGTGACCTCCTACATTGTCCAATACTTCGTCGGTAAATTGTGTAGGTAAGGGGTCATGTACACATTCATCATTTAGTTTTCTCAATTCAACACAAATTGTCATCTCTCCCTTAGTATTCTTTTACTGAACTATCATGGGACTTACCCATTTAGACTCTTCAATAGGCTTGATGATCCCTGCTACTAACATTTTGTCTAATTCTTCCTTCACCTTTTCCTCGTATTTTGGATTTAACCTATATGGTCGTTGCTTCACAAGCTCCACTTTAGGTTTTGGAGGGATCCTCATAAACTCCTAGGTCCCCTAATATGCCCTTCATTTCTGAAAACTTCTTAGGGACCAATAGCTCCCAATATTCATGTAGCAGCTCTGTAATTTTACTAACTATATTTGTGTCCCAATAGTCTCCAATCATCGTGAATATTAGGTCTTCCTTTGTCCCTATATTTACTTTTTGTGTTTTTGCAGGCTACATTATATCCAATATTTAGAGTTCTAGTCTAGCAACTTCGTGATGTCCTTCCGATTCTGGTATATGAATATTGCATGGATATTCATCTTCTTCAACATTGACATTATAACAATGCATTCTGTAACTATGCAGCCCAATCATGTTGCCAAGTTAATGGAGCTTCATTCTGAAAAATATTTTCTCTAATTACCTAAAAAGCTGAGTCTATACATGGTAAATCACCGCCAATACTGAATGTTAGTATGAACCCTTCAACCAAATCTATCGAATTCATAGTTCCATGTCATGACTCTGTTTGAAGATACCAATTCATAGGAATTACTTATAGTTTGTGGATAAACCCATGTCCCCACTCTTGTTTTGGAATTTATTTCCAAATTGAATTGCAGTGATGAATATTCTCCCAAGGATCAAACTTACCATCATAATTTACTTCTATTTTTGTGTCAATTGAATCAAACCCGATCCACATTAATATTCGACATTGCTGCTAATCTCCTATATTTCTTTTATGACTACCCCATTGTCTAGCAGGTGTAGCCTTCAGGGCTACATCCAAAGCTTGCAACTTCTCCTATTCTAGTATTTATCTTTCATATTGATCAAGACACAATCTTACATCTCTGATCTCATCATAAAAAGGCAGATAACATACCTCAGAAGTTATGTAGCGAAGTGATTTTATGGTGGAGACTCCATACAGGTGTTAGAAAATTATATATTACAGAGCAGTGGAACACATAAAATATTGGAGAAATATAAACATAGAAAACACATAAAACAAGAGAGACATAGATATACATGGTTCACCCAGTTTGGGCTACATCCACAAAGAAACAACTAGTCCTTCTTTATTATATTATCCAACAAACTAAAGAGATACAACCTACAACAGATCCACTGTAACACCCTCTTCACTCTCAATCTCCTCTCTCTTCCTCACTCAGAATACAAATATAGATAGACACAATACAATTCCCTCATATATAGTGAGGGGTTGCCTTCTAGGGAAAAAAACCCTAAATTAAACATAACTTCTACCGTCAGATCATCCACCTAATGAACGGCCTAGATTGACTAGAAATTACTAGACTTTTACAAGGCAATTTTACATCTATTTTTAGCTTTGGGGGCGCTACCACCGAACCCCTGTTGGGGGACCGCTGGCCCTCGAACCACCGCGGGGAGGGGTGTATAGTCTTCCTGGGATAAACATCCAGCTAAGACATTTGAATACAAAAGATAATCAGGCTCCACACCCAACAATCTCCCATTTGGAGACTGATTATAACAACTCCACCATTGCTTCATTTGCTGGAAAATGACTCCACTTTGGACCTGGCTGTTTCTCACCTTATTTATAATACTTGAAGACCAATTGAAACTGAGCAGATTGTCAGTTTCTCCCTAGTTACAACTTTTGTTAGCATATCTGGGGGATTCTAGCTAGTGTGTATCTTTTCTAGCTTCAACTATCCATCTTCCAATGTTGACCGTATGCAATGGTACTTGAGCTGTATATGTTTAGTCTTGGAATGAAATGCATAGTTCTTTACAAGATGTATGGCACTCTGGCTATCACTGTATAACCTGCCCAACTCCTGCTTCTTACCCAATTCATCTAGAAACCTTTGTAACCAAATCATTTCTTTACTAGCCTCTGTAGTAGCAACATACTCTGCTTCTGTTGTTGAAAGTGCAACAACACTTTGGATTTTTGAAACCCAACTAATAGTTGTTCCACCTACAATAAATACATATCCTGTAGTGCTTCTCCTGTTATCTTGTCACCTGCCATATCTGCATCAACATATCCATGTAGAGCAATGTTTGAACCACCAAAGCTTAATTCTTGATTTGTGGTACCTCTCAAATACTTGAGAACCCACTTGACTGCCATCCAATGTTCTTTTCCTGGATTGTTCATGTACCTACTTACAACTCCCACTGCATGTGCAATATCAGGCCTTGTGCAGACCATTGCATACATTAAGCTTCCAACTGCTGATGCATATGGAACTTTAGACATATGATCCATTTCTTCCTGAGTCTTGGGACACGCCTCCTTACTTAATTTGAAATGACTAGCCAAAGGTATACTAATTGGTTTTGCATTCTGCATATTAAACCTTTTCAACACCTTTTCTATGTACGCACTTTTAGACAATGTTAATTTGTGATTCTTCCTGTCTCTAGTTATTCTCATACCAAGGATTTGTTTTGCAGCACCCAAATCCTTCATCGCAAATGTGTTTTCCAATTTCCTTTTGAGCACATTTATTTCTTGCATGTTAGAACCTGTAACAAGCATGTCATCTACATGCAATAACAATATAATATAGCTGCCATCATTTTGCCTTTTGAGATAAACACAATGATCAGAGTGACATCTAGTATAGCCTTGTTTAGACATAAACCTGTCAAATTTTAGATACCACTGCCTTGGAGCTTGTTTTAAGCCATAAAAGCCCTTCTTCAACCTGCACACTAGTTTCTCCTTCCCTTTTACCTCATATCATTGTGGCTGTTGCATATATATCTCTTCCTCCAGATCCCCATGGAGAAAGGTTGTCTTTACATCTAACTGCTCAAGATGAAAATCTTCAACTGCTACTAGACTTAAAATAGTTCTAATTGAAGTCATTTTATCAACAAGAGAAAATATTTCATCAAAATCAATACCTTTCTTCTGTGAAAACCCCTTAACCACAAGTCTAGCTTTGTACCTTTGTTTTCCTCCATCTTCTTCCCTTAGCCTGTAAACCCATTTATTCTGCAATGTTGTTTTACCTGCAGGAAACCTGACTAAGTCCCATGTCTGGTTATGTGTTAAGGAGTCCATCTCTTCTTTCATGGCTTGCTCCCACTTCTTCCAAGTTTCTACCTGCACTGCTTCTTCCTAACATTCTGGTTCACCAGAATCAGTCAATAATACATAATATAATGAAGGAGAGTATCATTGAGGGGGTCTAATTATCCTGGTAGATCTTCTAACACCACTTTCCGATGTTTGAGGTGCTTTTTGCTATTGTGGTTGTTGTTCTAGCTGTTGATCATTATGATTTTCAGGCACCATCACTTTTCCTGTGATATCATCAAGCACTGTGTATTCTCTTTTTGTTTTTCTTTTTCCTTTTCCTGCAACTGATTCTTATACAAGACCTTTTCATTGAATATTACATCTCTGCTCCTAATGATTTTTTGATTTTGATAATCATATAAGTGATAACCAAAATCATTAACACCATATCCAATAAAGGTACATTTCTTTGATTTTGCCTCAAGCTTTGTTCTATTTTCTTTATTAATGTGGACAAAGGCTTCACAACCAAAAGTATTTAAAAAATAGTAGTTTACCTTTTTACCTGTCCATGCCTCCTTTGGAATACCACCATCCAAGGAACTTGAAGGCCCTCTGTTTATTAGATAAACAATAGTATCTATACCATCTACCCAGAATTGTAAAGGCAATCCTGCATGCAATCTCATGCACCTTGCATGCTCCATGATTGTCCTGTTCATCTTTTCTAACACACCATTTTCTTGTGGTGTTCCTAGAACTCTCTTCTCTCTGTGAATTCCATTCTCTAAACAGTACCTATCAAACTCTTTGCTGCAATATTCACCTCCATTAACTGATCTAAGACACTTCAGCCTTTTCCCTGTCTCATTTTCAACCAAAGCTTTCCATTTCTTGAAAGTATCAAATACATCAAATTTATTTCGAATACAATAAATCTAGGTTTTTCTGGTTGTATCATCAATAAAAGTAACATAATAACGAGAGCCACCAAGAGATGATACCTGAGCAGGTCCCCATACATCAATATGCACAAGCTCTAATTTTTCACTCTTCTTTTCTTTCCCAATTCTAAGGAATATGACTCTCTTCTGTTTTCCATAAACACAATTCTCACAGAATTTTAAATCAACATGCTTCAAACCTGGCAACAAATTTCTTAAGTGAAGAATCTGCATCCCGTTCTCACTTATGTGCCCAATCCTATGATGCCACAATACTGTATCTTCTCCTATAGAGGTTAAAGCATTAACAGAATTAGAAATACCATTGCATAAATACAATGTACCAACCTTTCCTCCTTTCGCTATTACCAAGGATCCTTTAGTGACCTTCCAGGTTTTATCTGTGAAAGTACTTACGCAACCTTCACCTCCCAACTGCCCTGTTGAAATCAGATTTTTCTTTAGATCCGGAACATGCCTTACCTCCTTCAATAGCCATTGATTTCCATTTTGTTGTTTTATGAAAACTATACCCATTCCAACAATTTTTTAGGGTTTATCATCACCCAATTGAACCTGTCCAAAATCACCTTGAACATAAACATGAAAATGTTTCCTATCAGGTGTGGCATGGAATGAGGTCCCTGAATCTACCACCCAAGAATCAATAATATTTTATAATGAAAGAATCAAAGCATCTTGCAACACATCACCTATCACATTTTCTTCATGATTAGTTTCTTGCTGCACATCTCCTTCTTTTCCCTTCCGAGACTTGCAGTCTTTCTTCAGGTGTCCTTTCTTCCTGCATTTCCAGAACACTATCCCTGATCTAGACTTGGATCTATCTTTTCTTGACTTACTGCAATATCCTGGGCTTTTTCCTCTTTCCATTTTTCTTTTCCTAGTCTCTGCAGTCAAAGCATTACCTAATGTTTCACTAGAGCATTTCTGTCGCATTTCCTCGCAAAGGATTGCACCGACAAAATCATCAAACATTAAAGTACTAGATCCAGAGACAGAGTTACTAATGGCCATAACTAAACCATTCCAACTTTCTAGCAATGAGCACAGAAATAACAAAGCCCTAACTTCATCATCAAAATTTACCCCTAGAGAACTTAACTGACTTGTAACTGTATTAAAATCATTTAAATGATCAGCAACAGATCCACCCTCTGACATCTTCATATTAAATAAACGCTTCATAATAAATACCTTATTTGACACTGAGGGTTTTTCATATAGTTTGGCTAATGCCGACATTAAACCCTGTGTTGTCATTTCCTTTGGAATATTGAACGCTACTAACGCCGCTAGGCATAGCCATATTGTTCCAAGTTCCTTTCTATCAAGAATATCCCATTCTGTGTCCGTCATACTTGTCAGCTTCTTTGTCTTTTCGCTCAATGGTAGGTATATATCTCTCTGATACAGATAATCTTCCATTTGCATCTTCCACAACTGGTAGTTTTGGCCATTGAATTTTTCTACCCTAAAGCTACCATCTTCCTCCATTGCTCCCACTCAAACTAGGAACCCTTCTCTCCTGTGAGTTTATCATCCAAATAGACCTTCAACTCTGATACCAGTTTTTAGAAAATTATATATTATAGAGCAATGGAACACGTAAGATATTGTAGAAATATAAACACAGGAAAAACATAAAACAAGAGAGACACAGATATACATGGTTCACCCAGTTTGGGCTACATGCATGGAGAAATAGCCAGTCCTTCTTTATTATATTATCCAGCAAACTAAAGAGATACAATCTACAGCAAATCCACTGTAACACCCTCTTCGCTCTCAATCTCCTCTCTCTTTCTCACTCAAAATACAGATACACATAGACACAATATAGTTCCATCATATATAGTGAGGGGTTGCCTTCTAGGGAAAAAAACCCTAAATTAAACATAACTTCTACCGTCAAATCATCTACCTAATGAACAACCGAGATTGACTAGAAATTACTAGCAAATTTTACATATATTTTTAGCTTCGGGGGTGCTACCCCCGAACCCCCGCCGGGGAACCACTGGTCCTTGGACCCCTACGGGGAGGGGTGTATAGTCTTCCTGGGGTATACATTTGGCTAAGACATTTGAATATAGAAGATAATCAAGCTCCACACCCAACAATGGGTTTTTTTCCAATTATATAGCTCTTCGTCGGAATATAAAGTACAAAAATTGACTTGTTCCCAACTCAATTTTCCATCTATAATGGGATTAATATTATCTTCCTCGTTAGATGTTATCTGATAAATTTTGTTGACATCTACATCACAGTACTCATGGTGGATAGGTTCTATATAGTGCACTCCTTCTAAGGGGTCTAGAGGGATGATGACCCTCATATCGTATTTTTCAAACACCATTTGTCTCTTATTCAAATTGATTATTGCTAAATTATCGAAAGCCCAATCCAATCCAAGCAACACCAGATAGGGGTCGCTATCATCTACAATTTCAATCGGTTCGAATTCTATAACGGTTCAGACTCCCTTGATGTCTACCATGATTCTAGGTAACAATCCCATAGGGATGATCTTCTATTGGTTGGCCATCCTCAACTTTATTGGCGACCATTGCAACTTCAGTCTTCCCATTAACTCCCAAGTATTCTTAGGTAACACGTTGCCATTAGATCCTAAATCCAATATTACCTGATCCATACCATATTCCATGATCTGTGTAGTTAATCTCATTTCCTTCCCCATTCTCTTCTTGTGTCAATGTGCATTTTTCACTGCGCGAAGGTTGCTTCCCAGTACCTCTTTATCAGCGCAGGAGTTTATCAAATCCTGGAATCCTTTGACATCCTTTTGATTCCTCAACAACTTCATGCAAGTCTGTGAAAATCTCTTCAAAATACTTGGATCTAATTCTTGTGTCAGAGTAGACACTTTTTCACAGTCCTTCTTTGGCATTAAATTTGGTTGTGCACTACATCTTGAAGCCCCAACATCCATGAAACTTCACTTCACTCCCATGAACGTTTATTTTTCCTTTTGGATAGTAAACCCAGGAGCCTTTTCTGTGGTCTTTCTTACCCATGTCTCTTCTACTTTATTTTTACCTTTATTGTCTCCCATCACAGCTCCACTCCTTGTTATGATGTTGATAGGTAGTTCATCCTTCCTTGACTTAGAAGTCATCATTTGAATATTTTCTATGGGTTGTTGGTTCCTTTTTTCCTACATATTTGTGATAAGGACAAGACATTATTTGATTACATGATCAATAGGTTTGTAGTAGCTTCAGGCTGTAGTAGGGTTCGAACAGTCTCTTGCGAAGTGTCCTCCCTGTCCACAATTATAACACACAATTTGACTACGTCCTTGACCAACCCCTCCTCCTCATCGTCGTCCTCATCCTTGGAAGCCTCCTCGAACATCATGTTGGCATGGCTCCTCACATGTATGTCCATTATCTTGCAGTCTATAAGCATCAACAGTCAGCTCCAACATCAATTCATAACTTTGATAATTTCTCTCATCATGGCCTACTGATTTACAAAAGTTGCAAAACAATGGCTTTTGGTTCTGTACGCACTTCTGTAATAAATAACAATCTTCAGAGTGATGTTGGCTTCTCATTCTGCAAATATTGCACCGAAAACTTGGTCCTAGGTTTACTGGATTAGGTGCTCCACTTGCCAAGTAATCTCTGAACATAGGGCATTGATCCTTATAATGGCCCTCTTCTTTGCATTTTTTACACCACACTTCTAATCTGGTTTCTTTAATCTTCTTGAGATCTTGCAATTCTGAGGTCAACTTTACTAGTTGAATCTATGTTTGTTGTACTCATGCATGAGGATCTCTGATCGGTGAGGCTTCCAGCTTCATTACAATCTCCAATGCTTCGGCTTAAGTCACTATAATCTCTTATGTCAAGGGTAACCTAATATGTGGCAGCAACGCAACTATAAGCCATTCTTTATGTTTTTAGGGGGGTATGTTAAAGCTTACTCGTCCCATTAACATATTGAATCATTGATCCAACTCCCACACAGACTCAGTAACAGTTTGTTTGATTTCCTTCCTCTCCATAATGCACTATGATTTTGATTTCAACTTCTTGAATTCAGATACCAGAGCTTTCTTAATATCATCCAATACAATAGCCTAATTATTCATAGATTACTTCATGTACAATGTCAACACTCTTTCTTACAGCATCACGATGAGTTGTGCCTTATTTACATCTCCTTTAGTGATCTGAATTGATTTCCATACTGCATCAGCTACAAACTAGAATTTCTCACGATCCTCTTATCCAAGTCATCTAAAGATAAGAAACTTAATGTCATCTACCATTTTTCTTCTTGGGGGGTTAGGGGGAGGGGGTGTAGTGAAATTATGAGGAGGGGGATGGCGGGTAAGGGGAGTAGATGGATGGGGAATCCCAAATATGCCCTGATTTTTCTCAACTCCTAACTTCGACGAATATTCAGGATGGGACGGGGAATACCGCGGGGTTGTGGGGTTACTTCCTTCTTCTTCACTCTTAGACCCACCTAACAAGGGACTATTTCTAGTATCAATAAATTTATTTGGTTCTCGTTCTACTGTATATCACTTTCCACTTAGTGTATACCCCGGTCCTGGTTTAGACTTATTCCTTCTTCGTTCAAACATTAATCTGACTGCATTCGTAGTATGCCATTTTCACACAAAAGCATTTTAATCCACAACATCAAATAATTTAGGTACGTACCTCATGGACCCTACCAAAATCTTCACTCAGCTTCACTGTAGGATACAATAACATCTATTGCAAACTTAGTAATAAGTCCTCCTAGGAGACTGTCAATCCAAAAATCAACCTCTCTTGAGAGACTATTGTAAGAATTCTTGAGTTGTTGTATTAATTTAGGGCTCGACGACGTAGGCTTGTCATTCTGGAAGCAAGTCTTATGCTCAGTCAACTTTGATATCCATTCATATAGTTCATGTTGTCTTAGGGTGTCTTGACCCAATTTCAGAGTTAGTTGTGCCAACTAACAAAACCCTACACTACTAGCCCTTTCGGAAACAACCTGCGTAGTGCAGGCTGCAATCTCACATGAAGTAGTATGGGTGGATGCAAGAACCAATTTTTTGTATCCACAGACTAGTGTGATGTCTTCCAGAGCCTCAAATCTACCTTTGCGTAGATCGATAAACTCTTAGGACATGTTGCCGCAACTCTGTTAAAATTCATGAAGGTCTACGACCAATACTCGCAGATCTCTAACTGTCTATTCGCCTACATACATGCATCAGAGAGCAGTTCTAATTTAGTTTTCTCGCAGATTTACTTAATTCATTAGTAAACATAAGAGGAATCACCCGAGTCTTCGTGTAAGTACTTAAACATGCATTGTGTACATTATTAAGATTTATTAAAGAGAATCATATAACATTTAGTCAATATTTCATAAAAAAAATTATTCATCAACAATATATAACATTAACAAAGATAAATAGAATACTTAGGAATTCTTCATAAAAAACTATTTTGATTGATCTTCAATTGAAGGTTACAGACTAAAAATCACCCCGCATACACAATTGTAGGGCTCTGCGCACTCAGCTACAGACTCTGCCTAGGCCTCTAGGCACTCAGCTGCAGAGCCTTTCTTCTTCTTTCTTACCCACTTCTTCTTTTTATCACTACCTTAGCCTCTCGAAGACACACCGATTTATATCCTTTTTCATACAATGCCATGGTTTGTAGACCATGGGTGAATCTCAAAACCGACTCAAAACTTTACCTAAAACAAGGGGATAAACCCCTTTGACTCCTATTGATCTACATGCTCCGCATCCACAAATAGTGGAGACTTTACCTTATTTACAAGAAATGTACAAAAAATTGGGTTATCTTAACCCCAAAACTAACCTAAGGGGCTATTGGCTTGAGGGGGCCTGACCTAGGTTCAACGTTAATTAGCCAAACAAATCCCTACACTACTGGCCCTTTCAACATCAGCCTGCGAAGTGCGGACTGAAGTCTCACCCAAAGAAGTATGGGGGAATGCTGGAACCAAGTTTCCACACCATGAGATGGTTGTGATGTTGTTTGATTTCGTCTATTCCTGCCTTCGTGCAGGTTGCTTCACTCTAGGGCTTGCAAGACAAACCCTCTCTTCCAACCTTTAATACCTCCGTGAAATGATACGGTCATCCTTCGTGCAACCCTAACTTTCTCTGTAGGTACTTTCGCGCTGCTATGGCAGTGTGCTGTGCAGATTCCACACTTAATCTAAGCAACTTGCTTATCTTATCAAACAATTATAGTTAACACACGTAAACAGATATTCATAAATGCATTTAGTTATTCGATGTAACTGCATTCATTCATGCATCACATAAGCAGAATAAAGGAAATTCATACATAACCTATCAAGATGCATCAACAGAACAAAGACATAGAAATTGCAGAATATCTCTCTTTATTAATATCCTCCAACTGTTTACAAACTTTGTCCACCCTGTGCACACAACTGCAGGGGTTCACGCACTTAGCTGTAGACTTCTACCCTAGGCCTCTGCACACTCAGCTGCAGAGCCTCTACCTATGCTATGACCCAAGACTTAGACCTTTTACTTCAAAGCTACAACTCTCTTACATAATTCATCATTCTCTTTCTCCTAAACTACTTAGAGCTTAGCTATTTTTATACAATCCCATGGTTCGCGGACCATGGGTAGACCTCTTACAGCCAAATTTACTTTACAAAACTAAGGGCGGACTACCCTTTATGACACACGACACCTTCATGCTCTACCACCATAAAATGTAGAGTCTTTAAAACTTTATTAAAAATTTTGACTCAAACATGTGCTTTTAGCCCCAAAAATACCCTTGGGCGATCCCACTCCAAATAGGCCCCCAACACAAACATCGTAACTCACTGTTGAGTTACTCTATAGGCACAAATATCTTTGCGTGAAGCCCATCCATCTTGACTCAGATGACCACTACCTTGGTCATGCACTGAGCTACCATCTGCAGCACATCTTCCACTATCTTCTTGGTCACTGCTCCTGCGTTGTAAGCCTGAAGATTTTGTTGCATCGCTCGCAGAGTCGAAAGCTTACCTTCAATATTTCCTATGACTGCGTAAGCTTCCTCCAGTGAGGGCTTTAGTCACGCCTTCAACACTACTTCCTTGTGCAGTGTTGGGTCCACCTGTTCCTCTAGCTGCTTGGCCTCCTGCAGCTTGGCTAGGCTCCATGTCAGTGCGACGATTCGCCCTATGCCCTTAACTTCATCGTAGCGCTGTTGTAGCTCATGCGCTTCCATATTTAGCCTTTGTATATTCGGGTCCTCTTGCATGCTTTTCAGGACCTCAAATGACTACTCGAACAACTACGTCCAGTCTACTACTACACTTTCCACCGTCACTATTGCCTTTGTGGTAGTAGTCGCCCGTTGTTCCTTTACTTCTAGTGGTGTTGAAAGCTAGGCCTTCAACTATAGCTCTATAATTTGCAAGTTCAACTCTAGCTGAACCCACGCCATCTCAGTTTGATTGTTGCGCACCCCTATGGCCAACTTACGAATGTGTACCTCGACTAGCTCCTCCTCCAGAATGACCAATTCTGCAACCATTCTGCATGCCTCCTCAATGACTTGCATAATCTTCTTGCTCTAGTTGGTCACCTCAGTCTCAGTGGTGATGGCAACATTTATTTGTAGGGCCATCTATTTGTTGTTGATCCACTGTTCGCTGATCACCTAGAGGGAAATTAATCCATCTTGAAAGAGGTGAAGTGCTTCATGCGGAAGCACTACTAGGTTCAGCCCAACTCCCTTCAAGGCGCTGATAGTGGGCTTGTCAACCTCATTTTCCATTGTTAGTGCTCCATCTGCCAACACTATCGCACTAGAAGCCTTCGTCTGCAGCATATCGGCAGCCTCTGAAGTGCCGATAGCGAAGCTGGTAGACACCATACTAGATTGCAATGTGCAGTTCTCCAACTCCTGCAACTCCATCTAGATGGTCCCCAAGATGATTTGTTGTTGTTGTTCAAATTGCTATAGGGCCTCTGCGGTGACATTTCTGACTATGTCATCGATACCATGTAAGTTGGCCTTTGTCAATGTGATACAATCTAGTGAGGTATTTGTAGCCTTGGATTTCTTTCTAGACCCTCCCTTCTCTAGCTTTCTTAGGCACTTAATGCTAGCAGACATCTCCTGAGGGTCAACATCATGTTGTTCTATTTCTTCCTCTTCGGTCTCAGGTGAAGGTGACCTCACACCTTTGTCAGAGCCCAGCTCTGTGCAACCTATTTGTTTTCATGCTTGCTTTCCTACTACTCCGCTTAGGCCTTCTTAGTGGCCTCCTTTTCCTCTTCTCAACCAACTACGCCATCTTTAGCTTGGCCTCCTCCTTCTTCTTCTATGCAGCGGACTTGCTTCAACCCACTGCCAAGTCTGTGGTAGTGCGCCACTTTTCCAGCCACTGATCAAGCACCACACCAATGGCATCATCTGTGGCTAGATACCGCAAGCTGTACCACTTCTGCCTAGGGTCCTTCTGTGCCCTGATTGATACTCGATGGAAATCGACTTTAAACTGGGCATAGCTCTGCAGGTTGGAATACACTGTGGGCAACAATCACAGCTTGTGATTAATGGCCATCCTGATATTCATCTCCATTAAGATCCAGAAGATATTTCTGTCCTGAACTTACTGCGCATCATTGGTTGCCCACAGCAAAGCATACTTCGCTGCTTCAGGGAGGTCTGGCATGACCAAAGGGAACTAGGTGTCCTCTGGTAGCTCCCACACTACCAGCACAATTGACGAGAAGAGCCACCCGTAGTGGAATGTCTTACTGAACTCTTGTGCTTCGCAACAGTTCATCTAGAACTCTCCACGAACATAGTCCGACTAGTTAAATTGGTCTCCTTCCATGCACTGTTATGCGAGCACGACAACAGGCACAGACACCTCGTCGGTGTGACACTTCTGCATCACCTTCCCTACAAGAATCTGTGTTTCTACCTTCACAACAGGGTTGCAGATGTTGGAGATAGCGTACCCGCTTGGCTTCTTCACAAATTTGAATTTCTCCTTCATTGACTCTGCGAGAGCCTGCTCACCACCCTTTCCACCAAAGATCATTACCGGATTCTCACTTGTATATGTCAATCATGTTATTTGGTGAATCAACCTATCTGTAATGGTTATCTACTCCTCCAGCCACAGACACCCACCATGCACTAAGCACAATAGTTGCTTGATGACCAAACTGTCATCGGAGTGCAGTTATAGTGCAGCACCCAGAGCAGGTTGAGAAACCCTTCCTTCTCTACTACTTTGAGCCACCTCTGTGGCTCCAAGGCAGTCATTCTCGTATTCATATCTATGATGCGGCGCATCAGCTACTCTGTCACTAGGTGTGGGAACTTCTCAAGGTCTGCCAAGTCCCAGTCTTCAAGATTTAGTATTGGCACTTGTGCCAAACGCAAACCATTGAAAGAAATTTCATCCAGTAGCAGAGGGGTTTGCAGGAGAGTCTTACTCTCATCAATGTCCTTTGGGACCTTGGACTTTGGCTTGCACGAAGGGACATACTCTAGCAACCGCATAATAGGGTCAGCACCCTGAGCTTCAACCTCCTCCAATTCCATTCCCACATCCTCATCATCCATTGGGCGATATCTTCCTCCTCTGCTTCTACGTTTATAGCCTTGCCCTTCTCCTGTGCAGTGGGTTTTGGTGGGTTTCGCCTTAGTGAGGCACGCACCAATATGGCAGGCTTCTTGTCGTTATTGTCCTTCATGGTCTCCTTGGTTGGGGTTGGCTTCGGTCTTGGCGTTCTCGGTGACTTAGGGACCTCTGCCAATACTTCGGCCACTTCCATAGCAACAACTTCTGCTTCTATGTCCATTTCCTACGCCGTCTCTTCTACTACTTGCTCTGTATTTATAATTTCTAGGGGTGCTAACATAACACTCTCTAACATGGCTTGTGATGTCTCAGGCAAGTTTGCAAATGCAGGATTTTGTTTAAAAACCTCGAAGAACTCTCAGTCCATAGGTTTCTGAGAGCTCAACAACTAAATACTCAAAATGCCAAGTGTTTCTTATTGGACAGCCACTTTTAATTTATAGGGCATTTTGAATTCAAATCCGATCGTTCCCCCCAAATTCGGTTCATTAATGTTGAATTGGCCACAGATTTTCAAGGATATGAGCCATAAATTTCATCTTAAATGCCATTTGTCTGCTCCATTTGGCCTCACTTCTACTATCTTTTCATGAACAATGATTGTAATAGTCACTTTCTGACTGACCTGCATGATTTCTCCCTGAGTAGCGCAGCTCCCTCTACACTGCCGCGGACCCTATTACACTTCCTTGATTCTCCAACTACACAGCTCCCCAACCCAGGTACTATAGTTTATAGTCCCGTGTCACCTTTCAGCTGCCTAGAGTGCTAAGGGTTTGCTACCTTCATCTAGTCACATGGCCGGACCACTGGTGTATGGCTTCAAGCGACTGCCATTCACCTTTCCTGGGAAGGGTTCTCCATTTAATTTGACTAGTTGTACTGCTCCTCCATCGGTAATTTCCTTAATGACATAGGGCCCTAACCAGTTCATTTTGAATTTCCCTGGAAATTTATCAAACTTACTACCATATAGTAAAACCAGGTCATTTACCTTAAATGTGCGCATCTTAATGTGTCAATCATGCCATGCCTTTTCACGCTGCTTTTGGACTTGTTGGTGAAATCCAGCTAGAAATCTTTCTTCCTCCAATTCATCCAGCTGTAGGATCCTCTCCTCTAGGGCTCCGTAATCCATCATACCTATGAGCACTCCTATTGACTAACTAGGCACAAAATGCTCCATAGGCATTACCGCTTCAACCCCATGGACAAGCCTAAAGGGGATTTCTCCAGTCAACTTCTTGCATGTTGTTCGATAAACCCATAGTACTGCAAGTATGCGTAGGTCCAAATCACTTCGCTGAGCATTGCAAACCTTGGTCAGCATGTTTTTGAGCACATTGTTGAACGCCTCCACTATCCCGTTAGCCTGTTGGTGTTAAGGTGTGCTCTTCTGGTGGTATGCCTAAAATTCTTCGTTAGTGCACTGATCATCTCATTTGGGAAGTGTGTACTGCGATCACTCATCAAGATCTTGGATAGCCAAATCATGTCAATACATGCCCAAAGAGGAATTTTGCAGTGATCGCACCTATGAAATCCTTCACAGGTTGTGCCTCCACCGGACGAGTCAAATACTCTGTCGCAGTGATAATGTACCTTTCTCCTGTCTTTCCTTAAGGCTGAATGGGTCCCACAAAATCTATCACCCATTTCTCAAAGGGTTGCAACTTCATCTATGGATTCAAAGGCATCTCTTCCCTCCATGATGGCCTGCGAGTCCTTTGACACACATCACACACCTTGCAATATGCTTTTGAATCCTGATGGAGGGTTGGCTACCACAACCCTGTGCGTAGAATCTTTTGCGTGGTTGATCTTCCTGCATAATGTCCTCCCGCGGCGCCCCCATGAGAGTTTGCGAGGATGCTGCTTCTATCAAACTCAAGTACATACGATCGCAATATCTCATCAGTCCCTGTCTTATACAGGTGCCCAGCAATGTCAAAGAAATCTTCCATGCACACCACTAATTCCTTCTTTTTCTTGATAGTGTATCCTTCTAATGCAATACTTGTCATTAGGAAGTGTATTATATCATCAAAATGACCATCCACAACGCACACTGAAAATAGTTGCACGTCAAGAAATCCCTCCTCCAAATTAATGGGCTCTTTCCCTGTTTCGATGCACGAAAGATGGTCTGGTCCTGTGTTCAGTCGTCCAGGCTTTACAATAACTTCAAAATCATATTCCTACAACAATAAGACCACCTTTAGATTCTCTCCCCCAACACAGGCTTATTGACCAGGTACATCAACATGCAGTGATCTGTATACATCTTAAAATGGCCTCCCAGCAAGTAGTGCCTATACTTCTAGAGCGCATACACCATAGCTAGCCCTTCCAGCTCAGTGGTGGAATAGTTCTTTTACTCTTTGGATAATCTTCAACTTGCGAACATGATAGGATGGTCCAAGCCTTCTCCACCAGATTGTGTCAGTGCTGCTCCCAGCACTATACATGATGCATTGACATGTACATGAAACTCCTTCTTCCAATCCGGGAAAACTAGGATCGACTTGCTAACCATCTTTTCTTTTAATATATCCAAGCTCTTCCTATAGTCATTGTTCTACTAGAAAGTGACATCCTTCAACAATTTCTCCATAGGCATGGTGATCTAGGCATAATCTTTGATAAACTTTCTATAATATCCCATATGTCACAGGGTAGCGCACAGCCGCTTAACACTCCTCAGTGCTTCCATGTTCAATATCACTGCTATCTTTGTGGGACCTACCATCAATCCCTGTCTGCAAACCACATGCCCCAACAGGTTCCCAAAAGGAACACAAAATAGACACTTCTTGAGGTTGAGCATGATCTAGTATCTTCGACAGTTATCCAACATGAGGCGCAAGCTTGCTACATGGTGTTTAAACAACCCGATATAGTTTAGTGATCAAAATATACCTCCGGGAACTTATGAATAAATTCCTTGAACTCAGGAACAACTATACGTGAGAAGATCGCACACACATTATTCAATCCAAATGGCATTATAGTGTATTGAAAGCAACCCCACTCAGTCGCTAAGGTTGACTTGATCCTATCCTCTGGCATGATTTTGATCTTGTGGTATCCTATGAACCCATCAGTGAAGGAATATGCTTCCTAGCCACCTACATTGTCCAACACTTCTTCAGTGAACGGAGTCGGGAAAGGATCATGTACAAAAGTGTCATTCAACTTTCTGAGATCCACACATATCCTTATTTCATCCTTCTCATTTTTCTCCTGAACCACCATTAGGCTTACCCAGACACATTCTTCCACAGGCTCAATGATGCCTGCTGCGAGCACCTTATCTAGCTCTAAGTCGACCTTCTCCTTATATTTTGGATTGATACGGTAAGGCCTTTACTTAACTGGCTTCTTCTCAGGCTTCAATGTAATCTTCATCATGCATAGGTCCTTGATTAGCCCCTTCAGATCCGTAAACTTAGTAGGGAATAAATCTTGATATTTGTAGAGAAATTCAGAGACCATATCCACTATCACGTCATCCCAGTAGTCTCGAATCTTCACAAATTTGGGTTCCACCTCCGTACCAGTGTTTACTTGTTTCGTTTTCAACGACGTAGTTATATCAGGGTTTTCAATCTATCGTCGTTTAACCTCGCGATGACCTTCTGTTTCCGGAATGTTAATCTTTAGCGGATCCTCATCTTCTTCTTCAACGGTCACATTATAACACTCCACCGCATGACTTAGCTGAGTAGCCCACTCAGGTTGAATCAGGTCCAAAGGATCCTATGGTATCCAAAAGATAGTTGCTTTCACTTCTTGAAGCGCCTCATCAATGTAGTCAAAACCATCTTCAAAACTGAATGTCATTACAAAGCCCTCACGCAGAATATCCCATTCATCTGTACCATGGTGGGGGTATGTCTCTATGCACCAATTCATCTAGACAACATCCAGGGTATGACAGAACAAGTGCACCTACTTAAGTTGGGGCTTTTCTCCATAAACCTAGGCCCATTTGTCCAAATGCGTGTGCGGATCATCCTGCCCATCATACTTATTTCTCATTCGCATCTTAGGCTTCCTAAATCATGTTCTCATCATCCTCCTACATTCACGCCAATTATCAAAGCTTCCTTTATGCGTACCCCACCATCTTGTGGGTGTAGCGCACAGTTCCCAATCCAACACTTGGAAGTGCTGTTTTTCTGGTACCTTTCTTTCAAATGCATCCAAAATTATATCTACCTCATTCAGGCCATCATAAGTAGGTAGATTTATTATCTCTAAGGACACACAGCATAGCGATCAGGTCATCATCAGTGTATTTACTTCATGTAACCGATTTTTTTAGCGTTCTATCCCTTCATCGAAGTTTGAAGTGCAAGAACTCTCACGATTCCAAGTAATTCGTGCATCAGCAGTGGGGTTCACCCAATCTTGGTCTCGCGCTGTTATCTTATAGATACAGTCCAGATCATCATGACTCTCATAATCGCGAACTGGTTCAATATAGTGTGATCCTTCAGCCAGATCTAGGGGTATTATTACGCACAATGATTTGTTCTCAAATATCATCTTTCGCTTCTTTAGGTTGATTACCCCGTTCATATCGGTAGCCCAGTCAATTCCTAGGAGTGGATGATAGGGATTGTTGTCATCCACTATCTCTATTACTTCAAAATCAGCCAATGTGCTCACACCTTCAATATCCACAGTCACCTACTGCAGCTACCCCATGTGGCCGATCTTCTGTTGAATCGCCATCCTTAGTTGGATCAGAGATCATTATAGCATGAGTCTCCCCATTCACTCCAAAGTCTTCTTTCGTAGGACATTTGCACTTGACCCCAGGTCCAAAATAACCTGATCCATCTCATACTCTCCTATCTACGTGGTCAGTCTCATCTCCCATCTCATCCTTGTGTTATTCTTGTTAATATTTCATACTACGCGGGGCTCACTCGGCGTGGTTCCAGTGCATTTATTGATGAGCTCTTGTAACCCCTTCACAACCTTATTATAACGCACTAACGTCAGATAGGTCTCTAGGAAATTTGTGAGCATAGAGGGGTCAATCTTTGAATCAAGCTTATCCTGGCTTCCTGAGGTGGAAGCCTCAATGAATCTCTTCTTAGCTTCCATGAAGGTTTCATGTGCACACTCCAAATCAAACTCAGCCTCCTTTGCCAGAGCTTTACGGACCCACGTACTCTCCTATGGATGTTTCCCCTTATCATATCCTGTTGCAATTACACTCTTTAGCACTGTATTTATGTTTGGATATTATTCGCATGGCTTAGACCTCATCATCTGCAGGTTCTAAGTCAGCAGAGGTGGTAGCGCCCCTTTGTCACTTATCCTCATTATCAGCGTAGGATAGTCTTCTGTTTCATGGTCGAACAACATGCAATACTTGTACGACGGACGTGTTAGGTTAGTGTAATCATGAGCATAGTGTCATGGTCCTCCACAATTGTAGCAGATCAACTATCTTCAACCTCTGGTAGGTCATCCTCTGCGGCGGCCTCGTCTGCACCCCTGAAATCCTATCTGTGCCATGCCTATGCTCTGATCAGGGGGCTATGTTTCTGCCTAAAACCTATAGGTGGGAGTTCTATCCATCATTAATTCATAACTCTTGCAATTACATTCATCATTCCCTATCGTCCTACAAAAGTTGAAGAACAGTTGTTGCGGTGTCTATACATACTTCTACAGCAAATGACAATTACCCGTGGCATGTTTTCCTGCTACCTTACATATAGCGCACGAATGTGCAGGCCCCGTGCTCGGTCCCGCTCGATCTTCTGGCATTAACAACATCAGTCACCCTCCTGTAATTTAGTCCACAAAGACAGGCCAATGGTCTTTGCCATGCCCCTGACTCTTGCATTTCAAGCACCATACCTCCTCACGCACCTCTGGTCAAACAGTCCTGTCCTGCTTTTGACTTTGCATCTCAAGGCATATATTCTTCATCTGTGCATGGATTTGCTAAATCCCTCGATTTGGATCTTTCATCAGAGTTTCATGTAGCCTCATGGAATTCTCCAAGGCCTCCACTTGAGTTGTTATCTTCTACTGTGACAACACAACCCTTAAGTGTGGTAGTAGCGAAGCCACAAACCATTCATGATGCTGTCCATTTTTCAAATTCATGTTGGCCTCACGGATTGTACACTTCAACCTATGATCTATTTCCCAAGGCGTCTCACCAGGTTTCATTGTGATCTCGTTCAATCCCACAATCAACTGCGCCTCATATTTAGGCCTACTAAACTCTCTATTCATTGTTTTCTAGATGTCTTCCACTCAAACATTTAGGTTATCATTAGAATACTTGATATACTAAGTTAGCAAGTCATCTGGCAGTGCAATAACTATTGTCGCTTTCTTTATATGATCATTTGTCACACCTTGAGCTTCCCATACAGTTTTCACAATGAACTAGAATTAGTCTGGGTCCTCCTTTCCCAAGCCTTTGAACAAAGGCATCTTCATTGAATTTTCCATACTAAACTGCGGTGGAGGTGGAGGTGGTACAAGCAAAGTCAGGGGAGATGGTGGTGAGCCGCGGGAATCCTTGTCTTATTAACTAAATAGAACTTCACGAAGAAACCTTCGCTATCCCTTCCTCATCACCTCGTAGAGGTGAAATCAATGGACTATACTCCAGAACCTTTTTCTCTTCGCTCCTATAAGTTTTTCCACTTTGTGTAGTTCCGAGCATCAAGGTAGTTACATAGCCTGTTTTTCGCACAATAGCATTTTAATTGAGGTATTCAAATATTTTACGTACTTACCTTGTGGTCCTTTGAAAAAGCATCGCTCTGCCTCGCTGTAGCTAACTGAGGTGTCGACCGCGAATTCAATCACCAATCCTCCTATGACGTGATCGAGCCAATGATCGATAGTGTGGGTGATCTTATCCTCATATGCTTCCAATTTCTGTATTAGCTACGGGGTCCAAACAATAGGACTGTCAAGTTTCCACCTTCCTTGGCTATCTATTAGCTTCGTGATCCACTCGTATAGCTAAATTGGGAAGGAGAAGAAAAAGATCTCATGGATCTTTGTATACAAGTATTTGTCCAACCACTATTCCTTCGTTAGTCGCGGGTTTTTGTTCTCCTGTGCCCCGAATTCGGGTATCTTCCTATCCAACCAGTCTTGGATCTCCTTGTTAGTAGGATTCCAGTGATATGACATCACACATCACTTATGCAGATTTCGGTCCCGGCAACGAAACCATTTGTTGTCTTGACAGGGCCTAACCCAAGTTCAGTGTTAATTAGCCAAAAAAATCCCTACACTACTGGCCCTTTTGGAATCAGCCCGTCGAGCACAGGCTGAAACCCAAAGCAATATGGGGGGATGTTGGAACCAAGTTTCTGCACCCTGAGATGGTTGTGATGTTGTTTGATTTACTCTATCCTTTCCTTTAGGCATGTTGCTTCGCAATAGGGCTTGCAAGACAAACCCTTTCTTCTAGCCTTTAATACCTCCACGAAAGGATACAATTGTCCTTCGTGCAGCCCTAACCTACTTCTCAGGTAATTTCGCACTGCTATGGCAGCGTGCCATGCAGATTCCTCAATTAATCTAAGTGACTTGCTTATCATATAAAACAATTATATTTAACACCACGTAAATAGAGGTTTATAAATGAGTTCATTTATTCAATGTAATTACATTCATTCGTGTTGGGTGTGGAGCCTGATTATCTTCTATATTCAAAGGTATCGCCGCATAGGACCCCAGTTCGAAATTGGGGCGGCAACGCCGCCCATAAAATATTCGCTGCAAGGGGGGGTCTAGGGGGGGGCGGCTGCGACCTTTGGGAGCCCCCCCTGGCGGGGGGTTTCGGGGGCAGCGCCCCCGAAGCTAAAAACAGCTGTAAAATTGCCTTGTAAAAGTATAGTAATTTCTAGTCAATCTGGGCCGTTCATTAGGCGGATGATCTAACGGTAGAACTTATGTTTAGTTTAGGGTTTTTTTTTTTGCCCTAGAAGGCAACCCCTCTTTTTGTATGAGGGTATTGTATTTGAGGCTGTGTGATAGATGTGTATTCTGTGAGCGAGAAATAGAGAGGTGAGACTGTGAGAGAAAACAAAGGATATTACAGCGGATTTGTTGTAGGTTGTGTCTCTTCATTTTGCTGGATAACAAAAAGGAAGGATTGGCTGTTCGGGGTGGACGTAGCCCAAACTGGGTGAACCACGTATATCTGTGTCTCTCTTGTTTTGTGCGTTTTCTGTGTTTATATTTCTGCAATATTTTATGTGTTCCATTGCTCCGTAATATATAATTTTCTAACAATTCGCTCATCACATAATCATAATAAAGGAAATTCATACATAACATATCAAGATGCATCAATAGAACAAAGACACAAAAATTGTGGAATATCTTTCTCTATTAATATCTTCCAAGTGTTTACAAACATTGTCTACCCTATGCACTCTGCTACAAAATTCTACCCTAGGCCTCTGCGCACTCAGTTGCAGAGCCTCTACCTATGCTATGACCCAAGACTTAGACCTTTTACTTCAGAGCTAGGACTCTCTTACATAATTCATCATTCTTTGTCTCCCAAACTACTTAGAGCTTAGCTCTTTTTATACACTCCCATGGTCCGCGGACCATGGGTAGATCTCTTACAACTGACTTTACTTTACAAAATTAAGGTAAGACTACCCTTTATGTCACATGACACCTTCACGCTCCGCGACCACAAAATGCAGAGTCTTTACAACTTTATTACAAAATTTGACTAAAACATGGGCTTTTAGCACCAAAAATTCCCTTAGGGGATCCCGCTCCCAACAATCCCCCAACATAGAGATTGCGACTCTCCCTAAAGTCACTCTGTTGGTGTTGTGATCTTACTGCGAAGACCCCCAAGCTCCACCTGGATTAATGCAATTTTAGCAGCGCTCTGTGCTAGTGCTTGTTTAACTTCCTCAATCAATTTATTAGTGGTTGGTCCTTCTACTTCCAACCTCATCATTTTCTACAATCCTTTAAGATTATCCTGAGTGGTACTCATGACCTGATAAGCCTACTCCAACCAAGGCTGCAACCTAGCCTTTAGCAAGGCCTCCTTCTGTGCTTCCTCCACCTGTGCCAACAGCTGTTTTCCTTCGTGTAATTTGGTAAGGCATTGTACTAGTGATAAGGAGTGTGCAGTCACCCTAACCTCATCATATTGGAACTATAGCTCCCATACCTCTATGTTCAATGTCTGCAGGTTCAGATATTCCTACAGATTGGTCACTATCTCCATAGCCCACTAGAACAGTACCGCATAGTCTATGACTGTTGAATCCAAGGTAGCCATGCCTTCCTTTATTGCAACTCTATGTTGCTCCTGGACCTTAGGTAGAGTTGTGGGTTGGAACTTTAACTGCATCTCTACAATACTCATGTTGAACTTGTAAGTGACTCGTCCACCTTCTGCTTTAGTCTCACGCACACCAACGGCTAGTTTTCTAATTTTGGCTTCTGGTTGTGCATCCTCCGGGAAGTGAAGTTCAGGCACTGCCTTACATGCCTCCTCTACTACTGACTCTAAACGTGAGCCATGCACCTGTAGTGTGTTATGAAGCCAACTCAAGAAAAGATAGAAAAGATAGATCAATGCCTTAGAATTCAGCCTCTTCGAGGGGGCAACCTCCTTTACATTACATAAATGTTCAAAATTCTTGGATGATTCAAATGAAAAAACCTCCTTTCTATATATAGGAGCCTAAGGAGTCACAATATAACCCAACTGGCCTAACAATAATAATATAAAGCCACAAAAATAACAATAGAGGGATTCTATGGGGCATAATAATAAAAATATGGGGATAATAGGGGCACAACAATATTAATAAGGGATGCAACTACAATAGTAATGGGGTAATCACTAGTATTATAGGGACTCAACATGCCCTTCTCCTTAAAAAAAGTGTTGTCATTAATGCTTGAGTAGTTCTGGATGCTTCTGTATAAAATTCTCATCCTCCCATGTGGAATCTTCAGCGGATAAGTTCTTCCACTTGATAAGATACTCCGAAATTGATTGATTTCATAGTTGTCAAGTTCTTGTTTCTGTGATTGCTTCCGGTTCCAATATAGTTTTTCCTTCCTCGTCAAGTTCTGGCAATATTTTTTGAACTGGGAGCTTGTCACCTATAACCTTCTTTAAACATGAAACATGGAAAACTAGGTGCAATCGAGAAGCCGTAGGAAGCTCCAATTTGTATGCCATAGTACCAATCTTTGGCAACTCCTTGTACGGACCATAATACTTTGGTGATAATTTATTATCCTTCTTAGCTTGCTTGAGGGACATTTTCTTATATGGTTGTAGCCATAGGAATACCCAATCACCTACATCAAAACTTCTTTCGCTGCGATGTTGATTTGCCTGTTGTTTCATTCTATTCTATGCCAACACGAGGTTATCATTAAGAGTTTGAGGACTTGTTGTTGATGTTCGATGTGATGTTCCACTGCTTGAACCTTAGAATTTTCTCTTAAATATGATGTGATGTATGGTGGATGATATCCATAAAGTGCCATAATTGGGGTCATTTTTGTTTTTGTATGGAAGGAAGTGTTATACCACCATTCAGCCAGAGGCAACCATTTGACCCATTGTGTCTATTTATCAGATACAAAGCAACGAAGATATCCTTCCAAACATTTGTTTACTATCCCAGTTTTCCCATCAGATTTAGGGTGATAAGATGAGCTATGAGCTAACTGAGTACCAAGACAAGGAAATAATTCTATCCAAAAATTTCCAGTGAAAACGGGAACTCTCTCACTTACAATAATCTTTGGGTTTCCATGTAGCTTTTGAATTGTTTCCATAAATGTAGTAGAAACTGTACTGGATTTAAATGGATGTGATAATGAACAAAAGTGTGCGTACTTGGTAAGTCTGTCAACTACAACCATGATGACAGTCTTTCCCTCAGACTTGGCTAAACCTGTGATAAAATCCATTGAAACCTCCTCCCAACGTTGGCTTGGAATGGATAAAGGTTGTAATAGACCCGGTGTCTAAATTGTTTCAACTTTATTTTGTTGGGAAACCAAACATTCTGCCACAAATTTTTGAATATCCGATTTAAGCACATCCCAAAAAAATTCCTTCTTAACCCTATGGTAAGTTTTTAATAATTCTGAGTGCCCTCCTAAGGGAGAAGTGTGCAATTCCATAAGAATATTTTGTTTTAGTTGGGAATTCTTACAGAGGTATAAGCGATCTTTGTACCATAAATAATCATTTTGCCAGCTAAATGTATTAGATGTACTGGAACCTTGTTGTAACTTTCGAATAAGTTCCCACACTTCTTCGTCATTCTTCCATTCCTCCCTTGCTTCATTTATCCAATCTGGTTGGATAACATAAATGGCATACAACAATTCTTCCACATCCTCATCCTTTCTTGAGAGTGCATCTACCACCACATTTTGCTTCCCTTTTTTGTAGATGATTTCAAAGTCATAACCCAACATCTTTGTGACCCACGTTTGTTGCTCTTCAGAGGATAATCTTTGTTCTAGAAAGTATTTAAGGCTATCATGATCCGTTTTTACCTTGAAGTGTCTTCCCATTAGGTAGGGTCACCATTTCTTAAGTGCATGGAGTATTGCCAACATTTCCTTCTCATAAATAGCTTTGTGTAAAAACTTTCCCTTGATTGGACGACTTTCAAAAGCAATGGGTCTTTCATTTTGCATTAAAACAACACCAATTCCATTTCCTGCAGCACCACATTCCACAATAAAGATTTTTGTGAAGTCCAGTGTAGCTAAGACCGGTGCTTGGCACATTGCCTCTTTAAGATGTTCGAAGGCCTGTGTTGCTTCTGGAGTCCATGAAAATGCTTCTTTCTTCAATAATGTTGTTAAAGGTGCTGCTATTCTCCCATAATTCTTCACAAACTTGCGATAATACCTTGTCAACCCAAGAAATCCTCACAGATGCTTTATGGATGTGGGGATTTTCCATTCCTTAATGGCTTTAATTTTGGTAGGGTCTACCTTAACGCCTTCATGAGATACAATATGACCCAGATATTCCCCCTCTTGTACTCCAAAGAAACATTTAGATCTTTTTGCATATAATTGTTTCTCCTCCAATAGTTGTAGCACCCTGTCAACATGTTCAACATGATCCTTCGAAGACTTGCTGTAGATTAGTATATCATCAAAAAATACTAACACAAATTTTCTAAGGAATGGTTTGAAAATGGAATTCATCAAACCTTCAAATGTTGAAGGTGCATTGGTAAGGCCAAAAGGCATGACCAAAAATTCATAATGACCCTCATGAGTTCTGAATGTTGTTTACGGAATGTCTTCAGTCTTCATTCTGATTTGATGATATCCTGAATGAAGATCCAACTTGGTGAAGTAAATTGATCCATGCAATTCATCTAGTAATTCATTAGTGACAGGAATGGGAAACTTATCTTTAATAGTGAGTTTGTTGAGCTCCCTATAATCCGAACACATGTGCCATGATCCATCCTTCTTGTGCACTAATACTACTGGAGTAGAGAAAGAACTTTGACTAGGTTGAATTATACCATCCTCTAGCATTTCTGCAACCATATGTTCAATTTCACTCTTTTGGGCATAGGGATATCTGTACAGCCTGATGTTTGGAGGAATACTTCCTGGAATCAGATGAATAGCATGATCATGATCATGAATAGGTGGGAGACCTTTGGGAATATCAAATACCTTGGAATGATTGTCCAATACTTTTTGGATATCTGGAGAAATATATGATTCCATTGTGGAAACATTTAGCGAACATAATTGTGCAATTACACCCCTTTGTTCCGTTTTTAGAAGCTTTGTCATACCGTTAGAGCTAATTAACTTTCCCAGTTTCCCTGCAATACCCCTTAATTCAACTTCCTTTCCTTCCACAAAAAAAAATTCATGAAAAGTTCTTGAAAATTAAAGGCTATTGTACCCAGGGATTTTAGCCATTAGACTCCTAGTACAACATCAACACCTCCCATTGGAATGGAAAGAATTGGGCTAGTTAATACATATTCGCCCATCAATAGCTTGATTTTATGGCACTTTGCAGAGAAATTTATTATTCCACCGTTTGCAACCATCACTTGACACTCTGGTGCTGGATATAAGAAGCAATTCAATTCTTTTGCTACCTTACAATGAATAAAATTTTGGGTACTTCCTAAATCAATCAACACTATTACCTTTTTCTTCTTGATTTGTCCGTCTATCTTGATGGTTTGAGGAGTGGGAATTCCCGCCAATGCATTACAAGATATGGTTGGATTCATTTCTTCTTTATCTAGGCTTTGTTCCTGGAGTATATCCTCTTCTTTTGACCTTTCTTGCTCCTTTTCTTCTTCCTCTTCGCAATCTATGTAGAATAATTTCTTCTCAGCACACTTATGACCTTTAGTGTATTTGCTATCACAATTGTAACAAAGCCCTTTTGCTCTTTTTTCTTCCAATTTTTGTGGTGTCAACCTTATAGGTTGTGGAAGACTAGGGGCAACAACACTTCCATCTTTATAGTTGTGAGTGGTATGCTTCCTAGTTGCCATAATTTTACTTTCCATTTTTCTTGCTAACCTGAATGCCTTCTTTAACGAATCAAGTTCCCAAAGGTGAAAATCATGTTGGATATTATCCATTAAAGTCCCCATGAACACATCAATCCTATGCTCCTCTGGAATATTTTTTACCCTTATGTTCAATTTTTGGAACTCCTCAATGTGCTCCATTATTGAACCATTTTGTTTGAGACTTATCAATTGGCTAAAAGAAGTGTTGATTTTTGTATCCTCGTAATGTGCTGTCAATTCTTCCGTAAAAATTTCCCAAGTGATAATTTGTTTATGAGAGCAAAGCCATTGATACCATACAAACTGATTTGGTTCCAAATATAAAGTTGCAATATGTACCTTTTGTGTGTTTTGCACATTATTGAGATCAAAAAATTGCTCCATTTGTAATATCCATGTTGCGGGATCCTTGCCATCAAACTTCCTCATATCGATTTTTGGAATACGGTGGGTCTTCGATCCCACATTAGAGTCTATTAAATCATGATTAACATTTCTTTTGTTCGCATCATGAGTTTCCTTTACTACCTTTTCACCATTAGTAAGTATTTCTTGTAGAAAATTTGTCAAATCTGTCTTCAAATCTACCATGTCTGTCTTCAAATCATTCTTCAAATATGCCATGTCTCTCTTTAAATATATCTTCAAATCTATCTTCAAATTGTCCATCTTAGCTTCCATGCCCTTTATCTTAGATTCCACGCCATTTATCTTAGCTTCTGTTAGCTTTTGTGAGAGTGACATTTGTTGCACTTGTTCTTGTAATTTTGATATATCATGTAGCATTTCTTCCTCTTCTTCATAAGTCATGCTAGAGATTTCAAGTTTCTTACTAGGTGTTTGCATTTTATTTCCTCGGGGCATCAGTTACTGATAATAATGCTCTACTATGACCTTTGAATTCCTTCCTAATAAATTTTCAAACCAATCTTAAGCAAAAGTTTAAAAGAATCTACACACCTTTTTTCACTTTGTAGGAGCTCTATATTGCCTCTGATGTATCTCTGTACTTTCAAATCATCCAGTTCTGAAATTCTAACCTGCATTAGCCCTCTGTGTCATCTTTCCAATTCCACCAATCTGATCCAAATTGGATTCTCCAAGGAAGAGTTATTTGAAATCTCCCACAGTGACCTGATTATAGACTAGTTCAGTAGAGCAAAATTGTACGACGTGCCACGAGCCACTATTTCGACCTTTGGCTCTGAAAAATATATACAAGAAACTACCGTGTGTCCTCTTTTCGTACCTTCTTATGAAATTTCAATCTGATGCTCCGAGAGAAAGTTATGACGATTTTCCCTAGGTCACCTGTTTGGAATGTAATTCAGGAGTCTTCAAAAAGACCAACTTCCTCAGATCATATCTCCGCAAATATAGGGAAAAAAGCTATGAAATTCAGATCTGAGGTTCAGCACAATTTCTTCTCAAATGGGTTTTTTTTTTTAGCTTCCAAAACATCGCAGAAAAAAGTTATAGTAAAAATTCCACAATGACCTATTTGGAGCAGTGAAATCCTAGAATCAAAAGCTCTGATACCAAATGTTATGAAACCAACTCAAGAAAAGATAGAAAAGATAGATCAACGCCTTAGAATTCAGCCTCTTCGAGGGGGCAGCCTCCTTTACATTACATAAATGAACAATTCTTGGATGATTCAAATGAGAAAACCTCCTTTCTATATATGGGAGTCTAAGGAGTCACAATATAACCAAACTGACCTAACAATAATAATATAAAGCCACAAAAATAACAATAGAGGGATTCTATGGGGCACAGTAATAACAATATGGGGATAATAGGGGCACAACAATATTAATAAGGGATGCAACTACAATAGTAATGGGGTAATCACTAGTATTATAGGGACCCAACATAGTACCTCCTTTTCCTTTAGAGCCTGCGTCTTTTCACCGAATAGTTGCTAATTATTGACTTTAATTTCACTGATAGTAGTGAGTTCCTGTTGCTCTCTGATCCTGAGCTCTACCATGACTCCCTGTAGTAATGCATGTAGAGATTCAAGGGATAACGTAGCAAGGTTTTCTCCCATGTTCATGAATTCATGAAGTAGTACGCATTGTTCATCTGTTTCGGCATGGACTGACTCTTTAGGTAAAGGGAAGACTCTCACATCCTATGGCAAGGCCATCTCTGTGATCATATTATTTCCTCATGCTAGATTGGCTTGCGCGTCGCTCATATTCTCACTATCTTCTTGGATTCTAGTAGCTTGGAGCTGAAACTCTCATAGATCCTTCTGAACACCCTCTAATGTCTACATGTATTGCTGCTTGAACTACTGCAACACTTTTGTGGTTGTGTCCCAAATTTTATTAGCGATCTCATTGAGATCACCCTCTATTAGTACCATGGGATCAACCCAGGTTCTATCAAATTTCTTCTTCTTCTGTGTTCCACCCTTCTACTCCTTGCCACATATTTTCAAAATAAATGGGGTGCTCTACCCCTCATCTCCTTCGTTGCCTTGTCCTAAAAGCTCTTTTTTCTCTATCTCCAACAAAGGTGACTTGTCACCTTTCTGTGACTCACGTTGTTCTTCTTCTGCCTTCTCCTTATTAGTGCATTATTCCTCCACACGACCCTTTTCTACGGCTTTCTTTTTTTTCCATTCAACCAGGGTACATGTAGCCTTCTTAGCGGCCTCCTTTCATTTCTGTGCATCAGAACTTTCTGGACATGTTCTTGGTCAACCAACGAAGTCTGACGGTGCGCACCACTCTACAAGCCATTTCGATACAATCTCCTGCACATCCATTTCTGACACCAAATAGGGGAAATGGTCCCATTTATGCTCTGGATCCTTCCATGCTTGGATATAGACTCTGTGGAAGTTAGCCTTGAATGCCACGTAGGTTGAGAGCTATGTGAACAAGGTTGGGGACAACCTCAGATGCTAATTAATGGCCATACGGAGATCCATTTCCATAAGAACACAAAATATCTTCGTCACCGCAATCCACACGACATCCTTTGTAGACCATAAGGAAGTGAATTGTGTTGCCTCCAACAATCCTTCCTCGAGCGGAGGAAATTGGCTATCCTTTGGAAATTTCCATGCAATGAGAACAATTGATAGCAACAACCAAGCATAGTGGAACAACTTGTTTTAGGCTTGGGCTTCGTGGCAGTTCTCAAGGAACTCTTCATAGAGATATCTTGCCTAATTAAATTGGGTTCCTTTCGTTCACTATGCAGCAAGCGATACTACAGGAGCCAGAACTTTGTTCGCGTGACATTTTCTCATCACCTTCCCTGCTAAAATCTAGGTAGCCAATTGAACTACCTCATTTGTTACGGAAATAATGGAATACCCTTGCGACTCCTTAAGGAGGCCATAATCCTTCTTCATCCTTTCTGCAAGGTCTTTCTCGCCAGTCTTTCCGCGAAACTCCTTAGATGGGTTCACGCCTTTATAAGGAAGGTGCGTGATTATGTGAATGAGCATGTCTTTAATGGGGATAGGCCCTCCTATCCATAAACATCCATCGTGCACCAATGTGAGTAGCTAGCACACACATATCATATTAATGGGGGTGCGATGATAATTTGGCACCCATAGTAGATTGAGCAACCCAAATTGCTCGACACCGCAGACCCATTCATTCATTTCCAACGTTGTAGCACTTGTTTCTTCATAATAAACCCTTCGCATATACTTGTTCGTCGCCAAGTGTGGAAAGTTAGCATGGTCTGCGAGGTCTCAATCCTCCATTTTCAATAGCGGGATCCTTGTGAGTCGAGGGCCTTCAAAAGGGACCTGCTTAGGTACTAGGGGCATGTATATTGTAAATTTCTCGGCATTCGGGTCCTTTGTGACCTTTGCTTTTCCCTTCAGTGGAGGGATATACTTTGGGAGCCTTGTCATGGGTTCCGCTCCTTCAACATCAATATCCTTTGTTCCCTAGGGTTCTTTTGCCTCTAATTCCACTACTTTCACCAAATATTTATGTTTCTTCTGCTTCTATGTTTCGGTATTCTTTCTTGGGGATGCGTGCACAGACACCATTTTTTCTTCTTTTCCATTGCTACGGGTTGCTTCTCTTTCATTGCAGGTTGTTTGTCTTTTTTCATGGTCTGTTTCGGCCTAGGCAACCTCAACGCCATGGGTACCACAGGCGTAACCTCTACACTTGACACTTTTGGTCCAGGTGCATTAGACACAGCCGATTTAGAACTGAGGGCTTCAGCGAGGATGGTGGCAGTCATTCTATCTATAAAGAATTCATGGGCTTCAGGAGAAATGTTTTTTCGTGGCAAGAATTCTTCCCAAAATGCTTGGCTCATAGGCGATAGGGAGTGAAATTCAACAACAATTCTGAGAGCGCAAAGTGTTCTCTATTGGACCGACACGCGTAATTTATAGGGACTTTTGAATTCAAATTTGACCATTCCCCCAATTTATGACAATAAATGTTGTTTTTGTGGAAAATATTCAAATATATTTTCCTTAAATTCTTCCACCCCACTCCACTTAACCGTCTTCTTCCCATTAAGTCATGAATAGTAACTCGAACAGTAATTTTCTAGCTGTGCTGATCAGTGCCTTCCTCCATGGCTCAACTTCTTGAGTGCAACTTCCTAGGTTGTATCTTCATCATTCTCCATGCAACCTGCTCGTTGCATTGTCCTCCAAACCTAGCAGTGTAGTTTATAGTCCCGCACTCCCTTGCGACTTCCTAGAGCACTAAGACTATCCTGCTCTCATATAGTCATGGTGCATGATCCCTTGTATACAATTTCAACCTATTCCCATTCACTCTTCCTGAGAAGGGTTCCCCATTCAGCTTCTTGTGCCGAACTGCACCTCCATGTGTAATTTCTTTGACAAAATATGGCCCTAACCAATGCATCTAGAATTTACCTGAAAATTTAGTGAATTTACTATCATATAACGGGACAAGATCATTTACCTTGAATGTGTGAAGCTTGATATGGCGATCATGCCACGCTTTTTCACGTTCCTTTTGTACTTGTTTATGAAATCTTGCCAAAAATCGATCTTCTTCGAGCTCGATCAGTTGCGTGAGCCATTCCTCCAAGGCCTCGTGATCTGCCATACCTATCAGGGTTGCTATGCATAGAATAGGCACAATGTACTCCATCAACATTACAGCTTCGACCCCATATACAAATCTGAACAAAGTTTGTCCTGTGATATGCCTACAAGTAGTCCTATAAGCCCATAGTACTATAGGTATGTGCACATCCCAGTCATTACGATGCGCGTTGCATATCTTCGTCAGCGCATTCTACAAAATCTTGTTAAAGGCTTCAATAGTCCCATTGCCTTATGGGTGATATGGTGTACTCTTCTGATGGTAGACCTAGAATTTTTCAGTCAACGTGCTGATCGTTTCATTCTAAAAGTGCGTACCTCTGTCACTCATCAACACTTTCGGGCAACCAAACCTAGTTAAGACATACTCAAACAAGAATTTTGTTGCAATATCCCTTGTACAATCCTTAACCAACTATGCTTCTGCCCATCTAGTTAGATATTCCGTCACAGTGATAATATAGCATGCACTTGTTTTCTTTCTCGGGTGCTGAATTGGCCCAACAAAATCAATTGCCCACTTCTCACATGCCTGCAAAGATACCTGATGATTCGGATCTTGGGAGAGGCCCCCAAGATCTGAAAAATTGAAATGCCAGAAAGAAAATGAGAGAACACACAGTAAATAAAACCACAAAGAAACTTTTTATTAAAATAGAGAAAAATTGTAAAAGCTACGTTGTGGTGGACAATCTGTCCTTTTTACAAAATGTGACTTGATACTTATAGCCCTTTTTTGGTTACAATACCATAGATAAATTCTATGGGTGGGTAAATACCACGGGTTAATGAATACCATGGGTGGATGTCACAATACCATGGGAAAATACCATGGGTGGATGCCACTTACAACACCATGGGTCGACAAATACCATGGGTGGATGCCACTTACAATACCATGGGTGGATGAATACTATGCGTGGATGCCACTTATAATACCATGGGTAGATGAATAACATGGGTTGATGAATACCATGAGTGGATGCCATTTTCCATTTGGATCACCTGAGGATGTAGTGGTAACACATCCCTTCGTGACGGTCTACCAGTTCTTTGACATGCATCGCATGCCTTACAATATGTCTTAGAATCCTTGTGCAAAGTTCGCCACCATAGACTTGCACACAAAATATTCTACATAGTTTCCTTGCCTACATAATGACCTCCTACATCTCCCCCATGAGCTTCAGGAAGAATGCTATCCCACTCAATGTCTAGCACGCATATTCACAATATTTCATCTACACCCATCTTATATGAATGTCCTGCAATGACTGAAAAATCGGCTGCACACACTACCCATTCCTTCTTTTGTTTTCTTGTATATCCTTCTAGTGCCATCCCCGTAGTCAACAAGTGAATAATGAATGTTGGAAAAATGATTATCTGATATGCACACTGCAAAGAGGTTCGCATCTGGAAACTCTTCCTCCATATTATTAGGCTCCTCACCTGTTTCGATCCGTGACAGATGGTCAAGTCCTACATTTACCCTCCCCGGCTTCACTATGACTTCATAGTCATACTCCTGAAATAAGAGAAACCATTTACAGAACTTCCCCTCCAACACAGGCTTGTTGACCAAGTATTTCAAGGCAAAATGATATGTGTACATCTTGAAATGCCCTCCTAATAGGTAATGTCTAAATTTTTTTAGCACGTACACCATGGCCAATCCTTCATGCATAGTCATTGAATAATTTTTCTCGGCCTTCGATAACTTCTAGTCATGAAGGCTATAGGATGCTCCATTTCTCCTTCACCGGCCTATGTTAGCACTGCACCCGACACAATGCAATAGGCATCCACATGTACGTGAAACTCATTTTTCCACTTAGGCAATACCAAAATCCGTGCTGTGACCATATTTTCTTTTAACACATCTAAGTTGCACTCTCATTCTTCATCCCAATATAATATTGCGTCCTTTAGCAGTTTCTCCATGGGCACAATAATTTGAGCATAAGCTTTGATAAATTTTCTATAGTATTCTGTATGTCCTAGCATCGCGTGCAACTTCTTGACATTCCTAGGGTCTTCCAAATTCACAATTATTGCAATCTTTGCAGGGTCCACCATCAATCCTTGCTTGCATACCACATGATGTAGCAAGATCCAAAAGGGAACATAGAATACTCATTTCTTCAACATTCAGCACAATCTAGTATCTGTGACACTGTCCAGTCATCAAATTAGACTTCCAGGAACTTATGAATGAACTCCTTGAATGCTTCTATGACTATGCAGGAAAATATCAAAGGCACATTCTTAAGCCCAATTGGCATCACAATGTATTTAAAAGAACCCCACTCCGTTGTGAAGGTCATTTTTCTCCTATCCTCTAGCGCGATCTTGATCTAATGATACCTAGAAAATCCTTAGTAAAGGAATAAGCTTCATGGCCTCCAACATTGTCGAACACTTCATCTATAAATGGCATTGGGAATGGGTCATGGACACACACATCATTAAGCTTCCGTAGATCTGCACAAATCCTTATTTCACCTTTTTGTTTCTTCTCCTGAACCACCATCAGGCTCACCCAATCATATTCTTCAACCGGTTCTATGATGCCTGCCTCCAACATCGTATCCATCTCTTGGCGAACCTTTTCGTTGTATTTAGGATTAAGGCGATATGACCTCTATTTAATAGGCTTCGCGTCTAGCTTTAGAGTGATCTTCATAACACCCAGATTGCCAACTATTCCATTAGAATCTAAAAACTTAGTAGGGAAGAGATCTTGGTACTCACGGTGTAACTCAACAACTTTATCCACTTTAGCGTCATCCCAATAATCTCCAATATTTGTGAACTTTGGTTTTGCTTTAGTGCCATTGTTTACTTTATTTGTCTTCAATGCTGCAGAGATGTCTGGTTTTTCCATTTGTGGGCCTTTGACTTCGCAATGCCCTTCTGCCTCTGGAATATTAATGTTTCTCGGATCTTCATCCTCTTCTTTAGTGGTCACATTATAGAATTCCAGAGCATGGCACAGTTGGGTGCTCCAAACTGGTTGGTTCCATTCCATATGTTCCTTTGGTGTTATGAAGATAATCATATTAATCTCTTATACCGCTTCATCAATGCTTGCGAAGCTGTCTTCAAAGTTGAAGGTCAATAAGAACCCTTCCTTCAATATATCCCATTCCATGGTGCCATGGTAGAGCTCCGTTTCCAGATACCAGTTCATGGGAATTGTATCCAAAGTATGGAAAAATATGTGTACCCACTCTGGATGTTGCTTTATTCCCCATGCTTTAGTCCATTTTGCTAGGTTATCACGTGGATCGTCCCATTAATTATATTTCTAAGTCATTCTGGTGCTAACATGCCCAAATCACAACTTCTTCATTCTCCTCTAATCTCTCCATCCAACAAGGCTATCTTTATGCATTCCCCACCATCGTGCAGGCATAGCACGCAATGGAACCTGTAATTCTTGGAAGCAGTGATCCTTAGGGAATTCACGCTCAAATTCATCCAAAAACATATCTACATCAGTTAAACCATCATAATAGGGTAATTTCCTTACCTCCGATGAAACACAATGTAATGACTTCATCATCATATTGCATCACAATGTAGACACTTCATGCAAGCAGTCTACCAATTCTCTAACTCCTCATCTGAATGACAGGTGCAAGAACTCTCCTGATCCCATGCAATCCTCCCATCTACCGTCGGATTGATCCAATCCTGATCTCGTGCTGTTATTTTCTAGATTTGATCCAGTTCATAATCACTTTCTTCATAATCGCAGACTGGTTCAGTATATCACACCCCTTCTGTAGGGTCCAACAGTACTATACGCGAAGTGATTTCCTTTCAAACGAAATTGTCCTCTTCTTTAAATTAATGACCTCATTAATGTCAATTGCCTAGTTAATTCCTAGGAGTGTGGCGTATAGATTATTGTCATTGAAAATTTCTATAACTTCAAAGTCTACTACTGTGCTCGCAACTTCAATATCAACTGTTACTCCATATAATCATCGCATGAGGATTATTTTCTACTGGTTCTCCATTCTAAGATGAATCGGAGACAACTACAGTGCAAATCTGCCCATCCTTTACCATGTTTGTTTTCGTAATACGTTCACATGAGACCCTAGATCCAAGATCACCTGGTCCATCTCATAATCACCTATCTGCGCAGTGAACCACATCTCGCACGCTATTCGTGCCTCATGTTTGCCAATTTTTCTGACCACCCAGTGTCCATCAGGAACATTCTCTTTGTTGGCGCATTTGTTTATTAATTCCTGCACGCCTTCAACAACTTTTCTATTGTGAAACGGTTTTATGCAAGTCTTCAAAAATGTAGTGAGCACAGAGGGATGAACCTCTACAAGCACGCTGGTTTCTTGCACCTTGTCCTAGATTCCTAAGGTGGAGGCCTCAGTGAAGCTCTTCTTGGCTTCAATAAATGTTTCCTTAGCGCGATCCGAAACAAAGTTGTATTCTTTCTCTGGCACTCTATGGACACATCCTTCTTCTTCAAGTTGTTTACCCTTATCAGTGCCAATCATCATTCCACTTCTTAGCACAATGTTAATTCTATGGTCTTCTTTCTGGGGCTCAACCCTCATCATCTGTATATTCTGCATAGGCTGTTGAGGTTGTGTTCTCTTCTCTTGCATTTTCACTATCAACACTGGGAATTCTTCTATAGTATGGTTAAACTTTCTACAATATTGACATGATGGGTATGTAGAATTCTGAAACTCTTGCGCGTAGTGCCTCGACTATCCACAGTTGTAGCAGATGACGTGACCATGACCTCTACTAGGTCCTTCTCCTCGATGGCCCAATCATCAACCCTGATAACCTCCGCATGCTCCTCCAGTGCCCTACTATAGAGGCTAAGTTTCTTCTTGCATCTGGTATGCAGTTGTTATTTCCGTCATCAACTCATAGCTTCAACAGTGGCACTCATCATGGCCCATCAATTTGTAGAAGTTATAGAAAAATTGTTGGGATGTCTGGACGAAATTTTGAAGTAAATGAAATTATCTGTCCCATGTTGTCCAACAACCTTACAAATAGCACATCATAGTGTACAATGCTCGGCTTTTCTGGGGCTTCTGGCTTCAGGGGAATTGGTCCCCCTCATGTAATATAATTTGCGTACACGGGACAGATATTGTGCATACAACCTCATCGTGATTTCTAAGGCTTTTCCCTGCATTCCTATCTTCCATTATGAAAGACCAATTTCAGGTGGGGAAAACGTGAAGCTATAAACCATTTGCGATGTTGACTATATGTGAGCTATATGTTAGCTTCTCAAATCTGACACTTCAACCTTTGATCAAATTCCCAACATGTCTCATCGACTCTCATCATGATTTCTTTCAATCCAATTACTGACTGTGAGTCAGACTTAGGCTTACTAAACTTCTTGTTTAAAGCTGACTTAGTCTTTGCTGGCATTGCAAGCGGATTATCGGAACAATACTTGATATACCAGGTTAGCATGTGATAATGCAGAGTTTTCCATACAACATTCGCAACAAACCTAAACTGCTCTGCATCATCACTCCCTAAGCCCTTGAAGATCGACAACTTCATCACGTTCGCCATGTTGAATGTGGTTAGTGCTGGTGGAGGTGTGGGTGAAGGTGTATGCAATGGAGGTGGAGGCAGATGTGGAGTGGACCGATGATTTATTCGAGGAATCCCCTGAGTGATTATGTAAACAACGCTTCACGATATAGTTTTTTCTGCCCCTTCGTCATCACTTGGAAGAGTTCCAACCAATGGAATATACTCTGGTCCTGATCATTCATGATTTCTAAAGAATTGTCCACTTCTCGTAGCTCTGAACATCAAGGTAATGGCATCACCCGTTTTTTAGATAACAACATTTTATTCCAGGTATTCAATGATCTTAAATACTTACCTCGTGTTCCTTTGAAAAATCACTGTTTTTCTTCTCTATAACTGACTGAGGTATCAACTGCAAATTCTGTAACAAATCTTCCCAGAATGCAATCGATCCAATGATCAACACGCCGCACGATCTTGTTTTTAGAAGCTTATAATCATCGCACCAATTCTGGAGTCCACACTATAGTACTATCGAGCTTCCACCTCCCTTGACTGTCAATCAATTTAGCTAACCAATCATATAGTTCAATGGGAAAAGTGTATAAGAATATCTCGTGTATCTATGTATGCAAATACCTATTCAACCACTCTTCCTTTGACAGGCGCAGATTCCTGTTTTCTTCTGCTGTGAACTCGTGAATCTTCCAATCTAACCACTTTTAAATTTCATTCTTGGTTGGATTCCAATGATGTGACATCACACATCTCCTTGAAGCAGATCCTCATGCCGATAATGAAACCATTTGTTGGCTTAGGGGTTCCTAACCTAGGTTCAAAGTTAGTTGTGCAAACCAACAAAACCCTACACTACTAGCCCTTTTTGAAACAACATGTGTAGTGCAGGCTACAATCTCACCCAAAGTAGCATGGGGGGATGCAAGAACCAAGTTTCTGCATCCAAAGACTATTGTGATGTCTTCCAGTGCCTCAGACCTGCCTTCACGGAGATCGATAAACTCTTAGGGCACGTTCTTGCAACTCTATTAAAATAGCATGCAAACCTTCACGGAGGTCTATGACCAGTCCTTGTGGACCTCTAATACTCTATTTTCCTACTTACGTGCATAAGAGAGCAATTCTAATTTAGTGTTTGCACAGATTTACTTAAGTCATTAGTAAACATAAGAGAAATCACCTGAGTGTTCGCAAAAGTACTTAAACATGCATTGCATACATTATTAAGATTTATTCAAGATAATCGTGTAACATTTAGCCAATATTTCATAAACAAGTCATTCATAAAAAATATATAACATTAACAAAGATAAACATAATACTCATGAATTCTTTGGAAAAATTGTCTTTATTGATCTTCAATTCAAGGTTACAAACTCAAAATCGCTGTATGAACACAGTTGTGGGGGTCCACGCACTCCGCTGCAAACTCTACCTAGGCCTCTGTACACTCAACTTCTTACCCACTTCTTCTTGCTATCACTTCCTTAGCCTCTATAAGACATTTATTTATAGCCTTTTTCATACAATTCCATGGTCCAAGGACCATGGGTGAATGTCAAAATTGACTCAAAATTTTACCTAAAACAAGGGGCTAAGCCCCTTTGACTCCTATTCATCTAGGCATTCCACATTCACAAATCGCAGCGACTTTGCATTATTTACAAGAACTATACCAAAACATGGGTTATCTTAACCCCAAAACTGACCCAAGAGACCCCATCCCAACAATTCATTAGCAAACGTCATGAAGAATATCTTGTGTTGATCTGTAAAGAGATACTTCTGCAGCTAAGGTTCAATCAACAATCATGGATTTCTATTTTCCTAAACTACAAATTCTCGTTCTTTCTAATCTACCCAATCTTGTATTTCCTTCTTTGATGGATGCCACATCCACATCCCTCAAAAAAATCATGGTCCCAAAAACAGAACCACTTGTTGGCTTCGGTTGGGCTTGACCCAGGTTCAGCTTGTACTTCACACCAGCAAAACCCTTAGACATTGGCCCTTTCGGCAACGATTTGCAAGCAGGTCAAAGTCTTGCCCGAGGTGGCTATGAGTGATTGTAGAAATAGGTTTCTGGAACCTTGAGGGACTGTGTGGAGTGGTTGTTAACATCTCTTTTTTGTACTTTAATTATCCTTCTAACATTTATAACATTATTGCGTAGTGTATTCTAACTACAGACTTTCTCACGGTCAATTTAATATAAACACATTACAGTACAATTGCAGTTATGCTAACATACCAATTACTTGCAATTACTTCGCATAAATAGATAGAACACAAATAATAGATATGGATACAAAACACTTCGCCATAACTTCTTCTTCTTTATTAATATAGATCATTCAGAACATACAACTTCTCGACCTACACACCTAGTTACAGGTGGTCTGCGCACTCAGCTGCAAACTCTTCCAAGCCCTCCATGCACTCAGTTGGTGAGCCTTTCCTTAGACCCATAAAACAAAACAAAATACTCGATCACTTGAACTCTTTCTATGATATGATCTAACCATTATCTTCAAAAAATCATTACATGTCCTTAAATACATTACATTGCTAGAAAAACCATGGTCCACATACCATGGACTCAACAAAATAATGAAATAAAATCCCAATACTCATTACAAAATGAGGGTCTTCAACCCACCTCGAAGCCCCTAGACAATTCTTCGATAAATAGAACTTTGTGGACTCCACTCTGCTCCTCAAAATGTGGAGTCTTTGACCAAAACTGGACCAAGTTATGTCGTGCCCAACAATTGGTATAGTATTTTATTATAATTCAACTGAATTGGTACTTGTTCTTAGACAATGAACACAATTGTATAACAATGATTATGTTCTTTGAGAGTGCAATTCTCTCTTTCATTCGAATATCCACATTTCTCCTTTTAAATGGATTTTGTCACCATAAAGACTAGATTTGTAGTTAGGAGTTAGGTTTCCCTAACTAATTCCAACTATTTCACTAATAGTTAGGAGTTAAGTCCCACATGATAGGCCTTAACACATTACCAAGAATGTTAATACATCAAAATAATTTCTTTCAATTAATTAAAGTAAATATTTACATCAACACGTCATCTTTAGTCTTTTTATCTTGTCTAACAATAGTTAGGAAAAAAGGTCATAAATTATTATCTGGGGGTGTTACACTTGAGGATAAATTTGTGGATAATTTAGTCTCATTCTTGCAAATATGTCTCGAATTATAGGACGACAATATAAGATTTGTGCTCCCTCTAGGTGAGTCAAATAAGAATCTCGACATGTATACTATCAAGACATGAATAACACAATGATTTTGTTTGGGAGGAAGGTCTCTTCCATGCCTATTAATTCCACACTTACTCCCCGTTCAACTCATCAACCTATCCCTATCTTTTCTACACCAAGAAAATTTCTTGTAAATCCTCCACAGTGTAACTTTTGTGAAGACTACCATGAAGAGAAGACATGTGAGGTCATGAAGGCTAGAAATAGAGAATATTTCATAAGAAACTTATATCCCTAGAAAGTAATTGTTTTAAATAGTCTAGATTGGATAGAAGATGACATTCATGTTGTAAATACCCATACTCATAATTACAACAAAGAGTTCCAAAACAATTCTTTCAATCACAATAATTCCATTCCTAAGAAATTTTCACCTAATGTAAAAGACAATGGTAACCCTAATTCTAATCCAACTCCTAATTCTTCAAAGGCTTCTGAAAAATATGATATAATAGATGGTATTCCTTAGATAGAACCCCTAAGTAGGTTGGTAACTTTCAAAACATTCTTGAAATAAGTCAAAAACTTCAACCTCTTCCATTACTATCACTGAAATGGAAAATGGATCAAAACTTGAACCTACTCCAAATCAAGCAGTTAAGGTATTCACTAATTTTAAAGAAACCAAGAATCCCTGTTTTAATGTATCTATTAAAGTTTTTGATAAAATAGCCCATTTATTTTAGATTTATGGAAGTTGTTTCTCTAATGAAATATCGAAGATTATAATGGAAGAGCTTGGACTCTCTTGTACCAAGGAGATGTCCACGTATATTCTCACATCAATAAACAAAAATAGCTTACTATAGGGGGTATTTAAGACGTACCATTTGTCATCTACTCTCATCTTGAGATTCATACCGCTTGCAATATTTAGGTCATCGATATGATTTTTAATAGTTATTTGACTATCCCAAAAAAATTATAATGTTTCAAGAAGAGATTATTGTTCCTTACATTGAAAATATGCCTCAACCCTTGGTGAAGTATGTAGAAGAGGAATCAGAAATATATTACATGTTTAATGAAGAATAAATATAAGTTAAAAATAGTCACGATTTTCCTTTAGAATATGATCAAATTTGGTATATGTTTTTTGATGGAGCATCATGTCAAGAAGGAAATGGTGTTGGCGTAATTTTACAAAATCACTCTGGAAAGATGCACTCATTTTCCTATAGATTGATTTTTCCCTTTACCAACAATACTATAGAGTTTGAGGCTTCGGTCCTTGGGTTAGATAATCTCCTTAAGTGTGGAATTCAAAATCTCTATTTTTGTGGAAACTCTTAACTAATCATGAACCTAATAAAAAAAGGTCTACATTCCATCCAATAAGCTTATTATACGTTATATTCCCCTTGCTTCAAAAGCCATTATTGAATTTAGTAGTTTTAATATTACACATGTCAACTAAATCATGAATGTTGTTGTTGATGGTGTAGAAATGTATCCTAGAAGACCTGAATGATTTAATTTGAGGAAAAAGGGTGATTTCCTTGTGGTATCTTTGTACAAACCACATTTTGCTAATAATGAGGAGTCTTGGCTTTTTTTTTTGACGATGACTAGACTCTTCTTAATTTTCTTGTGAATTAAACTAAGGAATCTAACCAAATAATTAATTTGGGATAGAATGAATACCCAAAAGGCCTGATTCCTTTGGAATATGGTTTTTAACCATGTCATGTTGTTAAAATAAAAATATCCAAAAAAATTCCTCGCTGAACAACTCATGAATTTTGAAGTAAATATTGGGACTAAGAGAGCACGAACTATTACATGTTTCAAAGACTTGTTTTGCTGAGGAAGTAGGAAAAAATATCAACCTCTTAAATAGTTTTTTTGATATTTTTTCATGGTCTTATAATGAAATCAAATGTTTTCATTCTTCAATATTCAGTCATGCAATACCCATTAAGAAGGACTATCTACCTAAAAGACAAAAAAAAAGGCCTGTCAACACATCCATTGAAGTGACCATCAAAGTCAAGCTAGGTAAGCTACTTTCAGTTCACATCATTTATCCAGTTAAATATTCATAGTGGGTGGCTAAGCTTGTCCCAATTAGGAATAAATGTGTCCAAATCTGCCTATTCATATACTTTCATTGTCTAAACAAGTATAGTGTAAAAGATAACTTTCCACTTCCCAATATTGAATTAATCTTGTAAAATGTATACGGTTCACATACCATGCCACTATTAGATGATTTTTTTGGTTAAAATCAAATTTATTTAAAGAAAAACTATCGGCATAAGGTCATGATTACCACAAAATGTGGAACATTTGTGTCTAATCACATGCCTCTTGATTTAATCAACGCTCGAGTAACTTTTAAAAGAGCTATGAATATAGTGTTTGATGACCTAATCAGGGTAACAATCCATGTTTACTTAGATGACTTGACATTGTATTCAAAATAACTAAGTGATTGATTCGATCACTTGAGAAGAGTATTTATACATTGTAGGAAACATGGGATATTTTTCAATCCTGCTAAGTCTATTTTTAGTGTCAAATTAGGTAAGTTACTCAAACATATTGTCTCAGTTGTCTAATCAACATATATCTTGAGAGAGTAGTGGCCATTCAATCACTTACTCCTCCTAATCTAAGAAATATATTCACTCATTTATGGGGAAAATCAATTTTGTATGAATGTTTACACCCAAGATTATGAAGATCGTCAAACCCATTCACCATATGTTAAAAAATTATCATATTTTTAATTGGAATCCTTTTGCTCGAAAAGGTTTCCAACATATTAACGATGTTATCTCTTTATCTCTTTTATTAGCTACTCCATATTTTACTAAAGACTTCATCATTTATACTAATGCTACAAAAGAAGAAATTTCATCAATTTCAATGCAAAAAAATCATGATGGGTTGGAATAGGTCATAGCATTCACAAGTAAGAGTCTCTCTGACAAAGCCATGAAGTACTCACTAACTGACAAACATGTGTACTCTTTAGTAAAATATATTGACAAGTTTAGACACCTAATAATTTGAAATAATACCAAATATAGAACCCCACTCTTAGCCATCAATTTCCTATTGATTTGAATGTTGGGAAAACTTGTTAATGCTATGCAAGCTCCCTCATCAGTATTAAAAAAATGTGTTTAGGATCGTCTCAAATTAACCAAAATGTGAAATTATGTGTCAAGTGTTGAGTGTCTTTTATGAGAAATTTATGAGGTTAATTAGTTGTTTAAAACACATATACAAAAGTTAAATTGCAAAGAAGTAAAGTACAACAACTCATAACACAAAGTTGATAAAGGAGTTCACCCCTCCTGGGCTACATCTCCTTGGACCTGCTTCAATGGCTAGGCCCTTTTTGGATTAATGGTCAATTCTCTGATTACATGCACCGGCAGTGCTCCAATGGCTTTGTAGCCTTCTCCATTGGATTCAGAAGAACCAAAAACCCAAAAAAATACTATCCAAGCTTTGCAATTGGAATTCAGTTGATCTAGGCTTGACCTCCTCTCATGGTGGCCCTAGGCTTCCTTAAACTTCAACATAGAAAAATCATGTACATAAGTTCCCTTCTGCCTCTCCAACCTATTCCTTGTGTATAAAGCATCCAATTAATCTGGGAATGTGTTTTTCTGAGCCAAAATTGGTTGAATTTTGCAAAATTTATTGTTTCTTCAGTTTTCCCTAAGAAAACTCCACCAAATCTACAGAAACTCCAGTTAGCCCCGCAAAATTTGGAGCAGCGTGGGATTTATCAGGCCTGCTAAAATTGCCACCAACTACTAGCTAGCAACCTCTCTATTCAACACTGGATCGTCTGGTGGCCATGGAACCAGGATTAGTCCCCTTACCTCCAATCTTGTCAGTGCTTAACATTTAAATCAAACTTCAAGTCGTTAATTGTTAAGTCAAATGATGGTGACATAGTGGTAAGCCATGGGGCTTGTGTGGGCGAGGTAACGGGTTCGAATTCATCTGCCTAATAAATAATATTTTACACGACCTTTGAGAGGTCATGTGGTAGCCTCTGGCTTGCCACGTGTTAACCTCTCATTGGTCAACCTCAAATTCCTTTGGTGAATAACATGCCGACACTTATCACAATCCAAGTGAGACACCTTTTAGATTATTCCTAAAATATTCCAAGGAATATTCCTTAGAATATTATTTTTGCCGACTATGTTGTAAGGATGCCTAGTTAGCTTCCTAGTCAACCCTATACCCAATTTTTTTCCTGTTTGACAAAGCGAACATAAGTATCTATATTTTTTATATGAGTTCCATTTTTAATGAAATGAGTTGCATTGGGATCGTATCACCGAGATGGAAGCAGTTGTTTAGTACTTGAGCAATTCTGAGCACTTTTATTTTTGAGCAAACTTTTGTCCCTAATCCAAATTTTGACCACTCCTTCCCACTGATAGGATTTTGGACCCACAGAAGCTGGTTATCTGATGAGAGATGAAGACTATTCTCCTCCCCAATTTTATCAATTGATTTTACTTGGAAAAATCTTGAAGACAACCAGTTGGGTTCACTGACATGCCTCTCCTTGCAAATGGCTTGGTATTTCAACCAATGTTCTCCTTTTGTTATTGACCCAATCCAACACTTGTTGGCTGCTTGCCAATTAAACACCCTGTTGTACTAAAGCGATCCCTCAGTGCTTGGAAAGTTGACTAATGGCCTTCCCACTGAGAATCATGTTCCTCCTTTCCAACACATGCATTTGATGCAAGCTGCTCCTTGGAAACCACTTTTCCAAGTTAAGCCCATCTGAGTTAACTACAGCAATGAGTTCCAGTATCAGTAATACCAAGAAAAGAAATGACCATTATTTTACATCCACGGTTCCAAATTCCATAGCTGGAAGAATGTATTCACCATCTCTTTCACTTCTTGGTATCAACACATCAAATGGTCTACAATGGCTGCAATTTTTGTTGGAATTTTTTTCCACTTTCACTTCTTGATTCCATCATCCTCCACTATTAACATGATACTCATGTCATGATTTGAGAATGAAGGATAACCATGAGCCTCTTTCTCAAGCATGGACCTTCCAAAGTCCTGTGACAGCTTGTCATGAGAAACACCATTAACCTTGAAAAATACTCGTGCTAGAATATAACTTGACGGCCTCTTCCTTTTGCTTCTTCAAAGCAACAAATATCACATCATGTGAACAATGCCATGTACTCTTAAATAATGGTGTGTAAACCATCGACTAAACACAAGTAGACAAAACAGGCTTCTTCAAATAACTAACTTTCAAGTCAGGCAAAAGCATGTACAACAACTTGATGATTTACAACAAGAATTCCACATTTTCATGAAACAATTCATCACATCTGCCTTTCATCATTGGAGACAAAATCAACTCTTCCAAGTCCATACAACATACATGTAACAATCAATCGACCACACAAGCCGAAACTCATGCATGTGGAAATGATCAACATTCTCAAGTTGACAACATACATGTTAACAAAGCAATTAACCAACACAAGTCAATCACTCATGCATGTTCAAGTACAATGAAACTATTAAATTCCACTGTTGACACACACAAACTCTCATGCATGATAACAATTTTCAACTCTCTCACAAGTGCAATCATAATTACAAGAATCCCATTGGTATGTACGTGTACTTAAAGAGCTGAAATGGCCAAATTTGCTGTAATGAAGTGAGTCAATATACTCCACATTCAAACACCTTCCTGGTGTAAAAATTCAATTTCAAGAATGAAACATGCATGCAAATTTGTAGTTGCAAATTTCCATCTCTACTGCATCTAAGTGAGTCAACATAAATCTACTTTTCCAACATCTTTCTTCAAACAATATGCAACATACTTTCAGGAGAAAAGAAATGCATCGAAAGAACAAGGAAATGCATCAATAAGGCAAGATTTGCATCAATTATCAAAATAAATGCAAGGGCTTCGTTGGTTAAGAAATCTAACTATCTCTTTCCAAACCATTTCAATGCACCTCTTTCAGCTGCACTTCTTCATGTGTATCATCCTGACCCACATCAATTATGTAATCCTCTTTTCCATTCTTGCCAAAATCTCTCTCCACCTTCTTCAAATTTCGTGGATGACTTATTGGATGCAAATTCCAACACTTGTCTACAGGATGACCCTACTTATTGCAATGAATGAAAAATAATTGCATCTTATTTTCAGCATGGTTTCCATTATCCAATGGACCTTTGGCTTTCTGTCTCTTTTATTTTGAAAGTTTCTTGTGTATGTCTATTCTCTTCCAACAACTCGTAACATTATGGTTATTGAAACCAAAAAAGGAACATGTAATATTTATTCCAAATCTTGTGTGAAGATTTGCCATGTTTATCATAATCAAAAGAAACTTGATTAAAGGCAGATTTATACCTTTCACATTGATCTTTGTCACTTTCTTGAAGAGGTTAATTTGATGAGGTAGTGGCTCTGTTCTGAGTACCAACAATGGTTTATATGACCTTAGTGCTTTCAACATCCTCTTGTTTGCCATTTCCACTAGTTGCATGTGTATGAGAATATTCTTGCAAAGTGGGTATAAAACTTTTTCATTCCTCATGATCACAAACTTTACAAGCTTGAGGTAATGAACATGTAATGAAATTCCTTCTTGGAACACCTTCGTATGCTTACTTGGCTTTGGAGCATTCTCCATCATGTTGTCTGTAATGAAGACCCAAATACCTAGTCCTTTCGTCAACAACAATTGGCTCAACTATGCCTTATGCATGTTTCCCTAACTCTTTACCTTCATAATCCATCTTCATCAGTAATTTGGATCCTATTCCTCTAGCGTGCCTTCCAAAAGCACCAAAACATTCATTTGGAAGGAAATTGAAGATAAACTTGAATTGCATACCTCATTTTCATGCACATACTTGGCTAGGTTTTCCTTGGCATCATGGAGTTGAATCACCATCTCATGCATCTTTTCAAGAAGCTTTTGCTTCTCCTCCTTCATGGTCATCAACTTCTCTTGAATTATAGTGTTCTCCTTCCTATCTTCATTCATCTCTTGCACCATATCTCTCATGATGATAAGCTCTTGCAATATCTCTAAATCAGAGAGCCTTGCTAAGGAACATGGATTAGAAACATCACTTATTGAAGTTGCCATCACACATGCAATGCATCAAAAATATTCACAAATCTTCAAAAAGTTTCTCCACAAAGAAGCATCTCAGACCATATCCCTTCTTTAGCTTACACACATAAACATGTAGACAGTTTAATTATCTTTGCACAAATACAAAACCGATAGCTAATTTTCTAGCTAATCTTGGAAAACCATCTCAGAGTTAAAATGAGCCAACAGTGGTCTAATACCAACTTGATTTGAATGTTGGGAAAACTTGTTAATGATATGCAAGCTCCCTCATTAGTATTAAAAAAATGTGTTTAGGATCATCTCAAATTAACCAAAATGTGAGGAATTATGTGTGATGAGCCTCATAAATGGGTAATTGTATGGGCTCATTTTACCTCCTAATCTAGTCAAATCAACCATTCTCTTAGCTTATTGTATGATTTTGTAATTATATTTATGTTTTTGGAGTGAGTTGAGTTAGTTATGATGCCATGTGGTCTAACATGTGTTTAATGCAGATTATTGATGAATTTTGAGGTCAAAGTCAAGGATCCAGTGGACAAATGGTAGCAATAACTCATAGTGGACAAAGGAGAGGACTTATACGAGGGAATCCCCCTCATTTATTACTCCTCACTTCAAATTCCCCTTCATTCAAATCAGAGTAGAAGCAACCGAATCATGCTCTAGAAGGCAGCCGAGCAAGTGGAGGATGAGTGATGATTATCTCGAGTTTTGGGAGCCAAGCCTCCCTGATTTTAAGGAAGCTATTGGTAGCTTCATTTGTATAAGTAGAGAGGCCTAGGGCCTCACTAGGGCCAGATTTCTGTTGGATTTTTGGTTATGTAAACTCTTCTCAACTTCGAGCTTATTATTTTGTGACAGTCTCATGTAATCTTGCTATTGTTTTGGAAATAAAGATGGAATCCTTTTTGAGCTAGCACTGAGTTACCTCAGAGGGCTGAAGCTCTTAGGTTAGGCCCCAATAGAAGTATCCAAGCTCCTATTTACTTGTATTTGTATGTTTTATTTCAGCTTGTAGATTAAGTTGTTATTAGATGTATTTCTTTTATGGTTAAGAATAGGTTTCTTTTGATGATTCAGTAGTTTGCTTCCATTTGTGATTTCCATAGTAGGTTAAGAAATGATAAAGAGAAGATTCAAAAGGCTAGTAAGAGTGCCTTGGCCTATCTTCCTCCCTTTGGGACCATGATTTGAGGCAAAGACCCTCTTACTGCCCCAAAAACACAGATTTTCCTCATTCATAGGACTTCTAGTGTTTGTAGCTTTTTAGTAGGTTAATAGTCCAATTTTGTTTTGCTTCAGATCTTCGTCATCATACTCACTTATTTTTTTCAGTATTCTTCTTTCTTGCTTTCCTTTCTTGCAGCATTTCTCAGCATTTCCTTTCATAGATCATAGTTTAGACTACTTTGATGCAAAACTTTGTTTTTCTATGTTCACTTATTCCATTGCTTGCTTGATCTTATTGGTTGATTCTCAGTTCCATTGCAGCAGATCTCTTTTAGCTGAAAGCCAACCTATCAGCCATCACACCCTCCATTTGATCCATGCCCTATAGGTCACCCAAACGTCACCTCAGTTCTGCCTTAATTTCCTGCATTTTTCCTAGAACTTCTTCCTTTCTCCTTGAGAAAATCCAATCATCTTTCTCTCTCCTTCTGGTTCATGGTAGACCATAAGTACCCTAGCACTTCATTCCAACACGCATACACCTTTTCCACCCACTCTCACACCCTCAAAATAGTGAAAACTGCTATCGGCCTCCTCTTGTAGGCCTCCTGTAATGGCCCTGTTTTCCTCCTGTAGATTTCCTGTGTCCTCCTGTAGACTTTCCTGTAGGCCTTCTTTTGAAGGATGAGTGTGGGAAAAGCCTCGGGAAGGCCACATGAGACCTCCTAGGACCCCTCCACACCATCCTACATCCTCTCAATTCCCCAAGTCGCCCTCTGACGCCACCTATTTGCTGCCACATTCACACAATAAATTATATCCATGTCAAATTCACATAAAAATACATAAAAATCCAAAAAGATGTTTTTTGTTTATTTACTTCTAGAAATAGCTTAGGTAGATGTTGTTTAATTCCATGAGTAGGTAATGGAATTCCTTTCATGGTTTTCATAGTGCTTTCTGCAAAAGTAGGATTAGTTGGTTAAGTAAGGTTTAGTAGGTTTGCTTTACATTTCACTGTTTCTCCTTTCTGCAATTAGAGTAGAATATGTAGAGTAATCTTCCTCTCCTTTCATCACATATAGAGATTCTTCTGGAATACATAGAAGTTGGCTTAAGCTCCTAGTGATCTTGCACCGGTTGACCAAGTGACAACCTGCAGTAAGAACTAGTACTTGTGCATACAACACCGACTCTTCCGAGTTTGTTACGAACTACGAGGTTGATAAGAGTAAAGTAGGCAGCCCAGGAGCTGCAACATTATTGCTGCAATACTGGTGCTCACCACTTTTTGGCATCGTTGTCGGGGAAGCGACAGAGTATTCTGTGATTACTGCTTTCTTCTATTTTCTATTGTAATATTCTACCAATAGTTTATTTTAGCAAAAGTAGACTAGTCATTTCTCTTCTTTCAAGTTCTGAATTTCCTTGCTTTCCTCTTCAATTCTAGCAATTTCATTTTAGCAAAAGTAGACAAGTCATTCCTTGTGTGCATTAGAAATCTCCATGGGGGGATCAACGAGATAAGGATGATATGATTGAAAATTTGATTCAGAATCCACCTCCCAGTGTATCACCATTAGAGTACATAGTAAGAGAAACCCAAAAAAACCCCTCAATTGATCTCTATGCAGCCGAATCCACTTCTCTCCGTGTTAAGAATATAGATTTTGGCCCAAAAAGAACCTTGAAAATCAATCCATCCCTATCCACTTCCTAGGAGAAGGAACTGTGTAGCCTGCTAAGAAAACACCTAGATGCCTTTGCCTGGAGTCATAAGGAGATGAAGGGAGTGCACCCTTCAGTATCTACTCATCATATATACATCAAGGAGGGTTGCAAGCTAGTCAGGCAGCCTCAAAGGAGGATGAATCCAACACTTAAAGATATTGTTAAGGAATAACTACAAAAATTGCTTGATGCAGGATTCATCTATCCCATCTCTGACAGTGAATGGGTCACTCCTTTGGTGCTAGTGCCAAAGAAAAATGGTAAATGGAGAATCTGTGTCAACTATCGAGAATTAAACAAAGCCACTAAAAATGACCATTTTCCTTTACCTTTGATAGATCAAGTGTTAGATGGTCTGGCAGGAAAATTTTTTTTCTCTTTCCTAGATGGGTTCAACAGGTACAATTAGATTCAAATCAGCTCAGAAGACAAGATAAGACCACTTTCACTTGTCCTTGGGGTACCTTTGCATACCGGGTCCTTCCTTTTGGTTTGTGTAATGCTCCAGCCACTTTCCAAAGAGTGGTATTGAGTATATTCTCTGAATTAGTTCATGATGCAGTAGAGATATACATGGATGACTTTACTCCTTATGGCTCTAACTTTCAAGAAGCTTTATCTAACCTAGGAAAAGTTCTAGACAAGTGTATTGAGATGAACCTATCCCTCAGTTTAGAAAAATGTGAATTCTTGATGACTGAAGGGACAGTGTTAGGTCATGCAATATATCAGCAGGGACTATAGGTGGACCCCAATAAAATTGCCATCATCCAAAGGGTCCCACCTCCTTAAAAGGTGAGAGATGTCAGAAATTTCCTAGTCTTAGCTGGATATTACAGAAGATTCATTAAATATTTCATTAAGTTATCCTCTCCTTTGTTTGGCCTCTTAGGCAAAGATGTTGAGTTCATATGGTCAAAAAACTGTCAAGAAGCCCTAGACACCTTGAAGAGAAAGCTCATGACTGCCCCAATTCTGAGAGGTCCAAACTGGGCCCTACCTTTCCACATTCACATAGATGCCTCGAACAAAGCAATAGGAGCAACCTTGGGACAAATTGATGAAAATTTACCTTATGCCATATACTTTATAAGCAAAAACTTGTCGAAGGCAGAGTTGAACTATACAGTGGCTGAGAAGGAACTCCTAGCTGTCATGCATTCCTTAAACAAATTCAGACATTATATCACAGCCTATTAAACCTTTGTGCACATTGATCATGCTACAATTAGATATTTAAAGAACAAACCAGATGTAAATGCTTGCATTATTAGATGGTTGCTTTTACTATGGCAGTTTTATTTGACCATTATTGATAAGCCTAGTAAAGAAAATGTTGTTGCTGACTTTTTGTCTAGAGTAAATTTTCCCGTAGGTGAAGAAGGAATGGTGGATGACCAAATGCCAAATGAAAATCTATTTCCTATATCAGTACTCTCTCCATGGTTTATTGATATAGCAAACTACTTGGTTTCAGCACAGTTCCCACCACACCTGTCCTCAAAAGAGAAGAGAAAGATAGTAAGGAAAAGTGCCCCATTCACCTGGATTAGGGCCAATCTCTTCAAACTTGGCCCAGATCATATCCTGAGAAGATGTGTGAGGGATGAGGAAGTACTTGACATCCTTCTAACCTGCCATGATGGGCCTTGTGGAGGTCATTTTTTAGCATAAAGAACTGCCTTCAAGATATTGCAAGCAGGCTACTACTGGCCCACTCTTCATCAGGATGTGAGGAGATATATCAGCCAGAGTGATCGGTGTCAGAGGATGGGGAACCTACTCCAAAGTATGAGATGCCCATGCAACCTCAAGTGACCTTTGAGCCATTTGAGAAGTGGGGCATGGACTTTGTGGGTCCTATCAGCCGTCCTTCAAAGAAAAAACAATACAGCATTGTGTGCACCGATTACCTGACAAAGTGGGCAGAGACAAAAGCAATCAAAGCAACGACAAAGGAAAAACTAGGTTAGTTTTTGAGAGAAAACATATTCTACAAGTTTGGGTATCCAAGAGAATTGGTCACAGATCAAGGCAGTCAGTTCACTTCCAATTTGATTGAAGACCTACTCACACATCATATAATCAAGCATAGGACTTCCACATCTTACCATCCAAAAGCCAATGGGTAGGTGGAGGTCGCTAATAGAGCATTGGAATGGATCCTGACCAAAGTAGTGAGTAGCAACAGAAAAGACTGGGCGGACAGATTAGTTGAGGCCACTTGGGCCTACAACACAACATGGAAGACCACCACAGGGTTCACACGCTATGGACTGGTCTATGGGAAGAAGGATTTGCTGTCAATAGAATTTGAATCCAATACCCTCAGGATGGCAGCTCAGCTGGACCTAGACCTCATCAATGCACAGAAAGAAAGATTACTTCAGCTTAATGGATTGGATGAACACAGATTGCAGGACGTTCTCCATATGGAGGTAGTTCAGCTTCAAAGAAAGATATGTCATGAAAAAAATATCAAGGAGAAGCAATTCCAAGAGGCAGATTGGGCACTATTCTATGATTCATGATACAAAGATTTCAAAGGCAAGCTAAGGACAAGATGGCTGGGACCATACACTGTGGAGAAATGTAATGACAATGGTTCAATTATGATCAGAACCATTGATGATGAAGCCATCCCCATGCTTGTCAATGGACACTAGTTGAAAGTCTACAAGAAACCCCTCTCCAAGAGAGAGTTCATTGAATATTTGAATAAGACAGTGATGTAGTGGAGCATGTCTTAGCCTCCACTTCACCCACTCACTGGAGAAAAAGAAAGAAGAAATAAAAAATAAGGACTCAAGTGAAAACCTCTATGAGGCGCTTGATTCCAATCATTGGGTTGAAAACCTCTTTTAAGGCTGCCCAGTGATGTCAAAAAAAAAAGGAGAGAAAAAAGAAGATCCCAGGGTGAAAACCTCCCTTGGAGGTGCCCAAGGTAGGGAATTAGGGTGAAAACCTCCCTAAGGCAGCCTAGTTGTTTTCAAAAAAAAAAAAACAGAAAGATAAAAATGAATTTTTATTTGCATTGCAGGTTTGCAGGAGGACTACAGGAAGTAGAAGAAAGTGCCAAGGGAACCCTGACATCCACACTAGCACCTATCCTACCTTCTCCACACTTTTCTTCATCATTTTTGGCATTTCTTCCACCCCACTATGCCTCTTTTTCAAAAAGTGTGTTTACTACAGGAGGCTCTATGTTTTCTACAGGAAGCTCAGATAGGAATTACAGAGAGCCAGAAATGGATATAAAAGGAAGTTTGAGGGACAAGGAAGCTTCATGAGGAACTTGTAAACCCTCGTACCATCTTCAAACCTCCTTGCTATCATTTCCAAGCCTGCATTACACCCCAAGCATCATTCTTCTTCCTTTCCAAGGAAAACACAGGAAAGAAAACAAGTTTTCAAGGAAAGAAAAAAAAACAAAAAAATAAGAGAGGAAGAAGAACCATCCACCTCACCTGAAGCCTACCTATTACCTCTCCATCTCTATCTACATCTGTGGCATCCTCCTCAAAGCTCCAAGCATAGAAAGAAGCTGAAGTTTCAAGGGGAGAAGCAGCTGCAGGAGCTCCTGTAGGAATTCCTGTAGCAGCTGATCCCATTAAAATCCAGCACCAGCAGCAAGAGAGTGCAAACATGAAGGTTGAGAAGACACCTGAAGCTCGGATCCAACCATAGAAGAACCTGCACAAGACACAACCACACATCAACAAGCAGATAGCATCCATTAAAAGAAATAAAGTCATGGAGCAGAGAGAGAGCCACAACACGTCACAGCAAATACATTTGGATCAAAGGTAAGTAACTAACCCGCTCCTTTGTTTTCATTTGTGTAATCAAAATTCATGAAAAAGCAACGAGAAGGTTGCGGTTGAATGAGGGAGAGGTGGCTAGTTAACTTGGCCACCTTCATATAGTTGTCTCTACTCATCCAAGATGTCAGCCACACGTGCGCATAGTCAACTCAAGAAAGATGTCAAGGACAGGTAGTGGAGGAAGTTTGAACTTCGATGCAATCATGAGGGATTATTATGAGGAGGTGCCATGATGACAAGGTAGGTGGGGACCAATGGTCTGAATATGGCCAACGTATACTTTTCCAGCTCACCCCCATCACCAGAAATATCCATAAAGTGTAATAAGTACTCCTCCCAGAGCACTCTCACCACATTTTCCTTCATTCTCTCCTCGTACTTAGGTACAATAGTCTCCTTGTGCCCCCACAACCTTGTAACCATCATCCTCCATCACTCTCTCCCATATTCCTACTCTCGGCATTTTCTACAGGAGCACTTACAAGTTCTACAGGAGCACCTACAGGGATTCTACATGAGGGACAACATGTTTCTACAGGAGGGGTAGTGAGTTGTTTTGAAGGGAGAAAACATGAGTTTTAGCATGATTTTCGGTCTGAGGAGGTAGGTTCCATGCATGCCCCCAATATCAACATATGCAAGAAGTGGTTTCAATTTGAGGAGGAAATAAAGCCTTTAGGAGGAGAAAATACATTATTTAAAAAAAAAAACGCAGTCGCCTCTATTTTTCTATTTTTTATCAAAACTTGTTGTCTCCATCTGCACATTTGGTTTCCCAAAAAAGTATAAACAAAATGATAGGAGGGTTTATGAGAAAGGAGCCCACTAACTCCACGAGGCTCCATGCACATCCCCAAGTATTGGACATATTTACAAGAGCAAATTGGATGAACTTTTTTGAGAAATTATGAGGGTTTGATGAGGAGATTGCCCAAGAACTTGCCCACTCTTTGGTCCCTCACACAAGAACAAATGCCACTGTCACCTTTAGAGGTCTTTCCATGGAGATATCCCTTGAATTTATTAGTAGGGTCACTACCCTTTCTCTTGGCCTGCCTTGGAGTAAGGATGAGAAACCAATTTGTTATGCTCTTAACCTACAAGACAATACCAGAATACCAAATATGCGAAGAAATATACCGAGAACATAGAACAGTGAGAAATAACAGCAAGTATTTTATTATTCAGAAAGAAATGTTCACTTGCCTCTTCGAGGGGGCAACCTCAAATAGAGCAGAGCTTGATTACAAAATAAGACACCATGGTCCTTGCAGGGAGTCTCTATCCTTTACATAGGATTCACACATGCAATACCATGGGGCAATACCATGGTTCTTATTAATACCATCTATCTAATACCATGGCCCATTTGCAACTAACTGTGGTCCCATCATTAAATGTGGGTTAACCACTTACAATTATTAATATGGGTTTTATTGACTCTTTACTAAATATAACTATGACTCGATCCTATTACATAAATAAGGGTGTTAGGGTGGGACCCTAACATGCCCTCCCCCATAAGAATAGCCTTGTCCTCAAGGCTGAAGCTGCAGAAACTGCTAAAGAATAGTGGATGGTTCCCAGGTTGCATCTTCTAGAGAGGTGTCTTTCCACTTGACGAGGACTTCCTTGATCATGCGGCCACACAAGTGTCATTCTCGTGTGTCCAGGACCTATTCAGGTTGGATCTAGATTGACCTTTCTTCATCTAGTTTAGGTAGACTGGTTTGAATTCTACAATTGTTCCCAATCACTCTCTTGAGGCATGAGGCATCGAAAACTAGATGGATTTTTGCAGTGGGTGGCAAAGCTAGCATGTAGGCCACTTCTCCAATGCGCTGAAGTACTTGATACGGTCTGTAGAATTTTGGAGAGAGTTTCTGACAACCCTTGTCTTTGAGTGATGTTTGTTTATATGGTTGCAGCCTCAAAAATACCTGATCCCCCTCTTGAAATTGGTGTTCTGAGCGATGTTGATCTACCTATTGATTCATGTGGTTTTGAGATTGATGAAGATTCTCTCTAAGATGGGCCAACATGGTTGTGCAGTTCTGTAGAAGTTGATCCATTGCTTGTACCTTCGAGAACCCTTTGATATAAGAAGTAGGGGAAGGAGGGAGTTGACCATAAACTACTTCATATGGAGTCATTTTGGTGGTGGCATGATAGTTGGTGTTATACCACCATTCAGCTAGAGATAACCATTGTACCTAGAGATATTGCTTTTCCGAAGTTAAACACCTAAGGTAGGTTTCCAGACATTTGTTGACTGCTTCAGTTTGACCATCAGTTTGTGGATGATAGGAAGTACTGAGTTGTAGTTGGGTATCTTGTAGCTGGAAGAGTTCCTGCCAAAAGTTACTAGTGAAGATCGGGTCACGATCAGACACAATGGATGTGGGCATGCCATGCAATTTGAAGATCTGATCTAGGAAAGATTGAGCGACCAAAGTTGGTGTAAAAGGTTAAGCGATAGTAGCCCATGAGACCCAAAAATCCTCTCAGGCTCTTCAAGGTCTTAGGTTGAGGCCAATCCTGCATTGCCTAAATCTTTTTGGGGTCCACCATGACACTTTCACGCCCCACAATGTGGCCCAAATACTCAACTTCTTGCATGCCAAAAGAACATTTGGACATCTTAACAAATAATTTATGCTCACGGAGCAGTTGCAAGAGCAAATCTACATGCTAAAGATGTGTGGCCCAAGTGTGATTGTAGATGAGGATGTCATCAAAGAAAACAAGGACAAATTTTCTAAGATATGGTTTGAGGAAGTGGTTCATAAGGCTCTGAAAAGTGGATGGGGCATTACAAAGTCCGAATGGCATGACCAGGAACTCATAATGGCCTTCATGAGTTTGGAAAGTAGTCTTTGGAATTTCGACTTCTTTCATGCGAATTTGGTGGTAGCCTGAGTGAAGATCAAGCTTAATGAAGAATTGAGCCCCATTTAGTTCATCCAGCAAATCATCAACAACTGGGATGGGAAATTTATCTTTGACTGTCAACTTATTAAGGGTCTTGAAGTCTGGACACATACACCATTCCCACCTTTCTTGAGCACCATGACCACTGGTGATGAATAGGGACTAATGCTGGGACGAATGATGCCTGCTTCCAAAAGTTCCTTGATTATTTTTTCTATTTCATTCTTTTGGGTGAACGGATATCTATATGGGCACACATTTGGTGGTTGGACCCCTGGGACCAAAGTGATGCTATGATCATGTTCCCCTCTCAAGGGTGGAAGCTCATGAGGCTTGTCAATCCGAATATAATTGGGTTCGAAGGTCTAGATGGCATTCAATTGAGCTATAACTCCATGATGGCCCTTTTTTTAACAAATTTTCCATCTGATGTGAGCTGATGATAGAGGGAGCTCCCACCTAGAGTCCATGGAGGGTATGTGTGTGGTTGTTCTGCTTAAAGCGCATATATAATTCCTGGAAATCCATTGTGATTTTGCCAAGTGTGCGAAGCCATTCAACACCTAGGACAATGTCACACCCACCCATGTGTATGGCAAACATGTGGGTCTTTAACTGATAATCCCCATTTGAAGTTTGACATTTTCACAACAACCTTCACATTTCATTGTTCCCCCATCAACAATTTGGACTTGGAAGTTAGAAATTGCTTGTACAAAACAATACACTGCTGCCACGACTCTTTGATGGATAAAATTATGTGTATTTCCACTATCAATCAAGACTACTACTGGGAAATTCTTAATAAAACCTTTGATTTTGAGAGTTTGAGGCGAAGAAATCCTTGCCAAGGCATGCAGCAAAATAACTAGTTCTTTAGGAAGATTGTCCCTCTGGTTGTCCTTTTCTTCCTCCTCTGGTTCCTTAAGTGGTGGGGCTTCCTTCAATGAACTGTGATCAGTAGCATCAATTTCAAAGAATTTGGGCTCCTTGCATTTATGCCCTAGGGAGTATTTTTCATCACAATAGTAACATAATCCTTGCTTTCTTCTTTCCGCCATTTCTGCAAGTGACACCTTTTGAACCTTGAGTATTTGGGTAGTGCTATGAGCCTGTGGGGGGCAACCCTTGGTGGTGAAATTTGGGCGATTGAACTGGGCCGCTAATGCATGTTCTACTTCACGAGCTATCCTACAAACCTCCAACCATGAGGGAGGGTGGCGTAGTTGGACATGGGCTTGTATGGCTTCTTTAAGACCACTGATAAAACATTCCATGTAGAACTCATCTTGTAGACCTCCAGTGTGGAAAGCTAAGGCTTCAAAGGCTGCAATATATTCATCCAGTATTCCTATTTGTTGGACCTTAGTGAGACGACCCAAAAAGGCAGATTCATGGTCAAAGCGATCCATGAAAGCTTTTTTGAATGTCTCCCAGGTCAAGGGCCTTCCATATCAACGTTGATGCCATTGCCACCATTTCCATCTTTCATTGTCCAAGTACATGATACCCACACTAAGCTAAGTGGCATTATAAAAGATGTAATTCAGATTGAAATATTGCTCCATTTGTGCTATCCATGCTGTCGGGTGAGAGCCTTCAAATTTATACATGTCCAGCTTGGGTGGTCGTGGACGGGATTGTTGGCAGGGGCCAAAGAGGTGAAGACACTGGCTAGACTCACCCTCACTGTGTTCAGTGCCAATATATGCCTCCTCGTGGGCTTCCGCCTTTCCCATAGAGAGTGCTATAGTTATTTCTTGTAGTTGCACTTAGATTTCTTTCAAGGATGCTTCAAGGCTGTCCATCCTCTCACTCGCCATAGCTTGATTTCTAGTTTGTACCAGGCACGGAGCTGATTTACTTGAAATTTGGGACCGTGTGAATTTTTTGGCACTAATAATTGAATGGTACCACCTTGCTCAACTCGTCGTCTTGATTCTTATGGGTTGAGTCACCAATAATAGCCCCGGGGGGTCTCAGACTTTTTTTTTTTGGTTACTCCTAACGAAGTTTTACTCCTTGCTTAGGAATACTGCAGTCGCCGAATCCCGGAAATGTCAATGCTGCCAAAAGTCCTGTGAAAATCGTGCCCAAGTATAGGAACCCACACAACTACTCAGATCTGGATGGCGGATCTGAGGGATCTAAGAAATCTGAATGGCTGATCTGATAGATCTAAACTGTAGAACTGATTGTTGCTACAGATCTGATGGATCTAATAGATCTGAATGGTTGTTCTGATAAATCTGAACGGTGGAACTGATTGCTGCTACTGCTGTAAAACCCCACTTGCGAGATCTGATCTAGCAGAGATGATGCATGATCCAAAGATAGAGGAGGGAACTATGGTCTCCAGGAGTGTCAAGTGCTATAGATCTCAATATACATAAGGGTTTGACAGTAGTACTCGACCCAATTTTTCAGGGCACTAACCAAGGAGGATCAACCATACCCTTAGCCGTACAACCTGACTACCCTATAGTACGGGTGACTAATCTCTCTGAGTGCTGTTCTTGGTGTACTGTAGCAGCAAGACGGCTGATGGTTTATCTATGGCGAGGTTTCAAGGGAGCTAGGGGGCTTCTAATATACCCAGAAGGTACTTGGAAGACAGTCCATGCGTGGTTATGTCTAATGCGCTACTACTCAAAGGGGTACCCACAAGGGTTACAAGGGAGTCCAACAAGTGTGATCACCTCTTGTATTTCCTACATGCATGCCTCCCAAATCCATAGGTTTATGTGCTCAACGACAGATCCCATGGTTTAAAGACGCCGGAACACGTCTCTAGCCCAAAACAAAATTGCTAAAAAATGGAGATCCCACCGGCCCTGGAAAGCGATCTGATACCACTTGTTATGCTCTTAACCTACAAGACAATACTAGAATACCAAATATGTGAAGAAATATACCCAGAACATAGAACAGTGAGAAATAACAGCAAGTATTTTATTATTCAGAAAGCAATGTTCACTTTCCTCTTCAAGGGGGAAACCTCCAATAGAGCAGAGCTCAATTATAAAATAAGACACCATGCTCCTCGCAGGGACTCTCTATCCTTTATATAGGATTCATACATGCAATACCATGGGGCAATACCATGGTTCTTATTAATACCATTTATCTAATACCATGGCCCATTTGCAACTAACTATGGTCCCGTCATTAAATGCGGGTTAACCACTTACAATAATTAATATGGGCTTTATTGAATTTTGAGTAACTATAACTATGACTTGATCCTATTACATAAATAAGGGGGTTAGAGTGGGACCCTAACATAGTTGGCCAGGCTACCAAGAAAAGCTTTTTCCAAAATAATGAAACCCCTGTAGAGGATAAAAATGGCATTAGAAGGGCTAGCATACCATATCCTTGGGATGAGGTTAGCTACCAAATAATCAAATAAATTTCCTATGAGGTGAGGTACAACATTATCTATGGTTATCACTTTAGAATCTTTCATGAATTAAGGTATGGCATGGACACTCCAACACCTTAGAAGCTCAGCATCCCCTACTTCCTCCTGTAGTCGCTCATTGACTCCAGCACTAAAGTTCAAGCAGGGAATTCAAAGCATCTAGCTCAGCATGGGTTAATCAAAATCCTAGTGGAAGAAGCCCTCCATACATTTACACTCCCTATAGCATGGGAAGTCTTCCAATACATGACAGCTAAGGATCACATAAAGGCCCTAACCTGTGATATCAGTCCTACTGGCAATGAGGAGGAAGAGCAGCAAGGGGGAGAAGGTGAAGCCATTGGTGACTTAACAGAACAAGAAATGAATAAAGAAGAAACTAAGATAGAGGAGGAGAAAGCTGAAGAAACAAAGTAGGAAGAAACAGAGAAAAAAGAGACAGAAAAGGAGACAAAATGAGGAGAAAAAGAGGCAGAAAAGGAAGAACAAGGAGAATGGCCCCTGAGACTCTGGAAAGGGAGGTAGCAGCTGCCCTCACTGCCCTCAGTACACCAATCAAACCAAAGCAAAAGAGGAAAAGGTAGGCCTCCATGTATTTTAGGCCTATGAAGAGCACAAGAATCAAAACAGGCAAACCTGAGCCCTCTTCAAAAATGGAAATTACAATTGAAGATTCACCCTCTACCCAAGGGAAAGAATCCCCTTCGAAGGCACCTATCACATATGAAAGGGGTACTCCAAGATCTGCCACATGGAAAGAAAAGGTAGAACTACAGGACCCAAAAACAGTCATACAAGAGGCTCAAACAGTTCTACAGGAGACAGTGTCAAAACTACAGGAGACCCAAAAGCTTGAGAAAAGGATGGAAGGATAGCCAGCGGTAAAGGAGGAAGAAATAGAGCTACAAGAACCTGATCCCCAACCTATTCTTTCCTCCTATTACAATCTACTTCAGGGAGGAAGGATAATTCCACAAAAATTTGCAATTCCACTATTCTTTGAATTAGAGAAAGAGAGACTAAGAACACATAGGTGGATGAAAATAGCCAAATCCAAAGGAGTTGAGGATATTGGCCATATGAAAAATAGACTCAGAGAAATGGGAAGAGAGTTGAGTGCTATCAGACACAGGGAAGCAATTACAAGAAGCCACCTTGAAACTGAAAATGAATTGCTAAGGAGGCAGCTGCAAGAGAAAGAGACCCAGGTGGCGTGCATGGCCAGCTTATCCATGGAAGCATTGCAATGTAGAACAATAGCAAAATCCTATGGTCTATATATCAAAGACCAATGGTTACAATTCTAGATAAAAACTCTGGCACAAAGAGGCACAATGCCCTTCCAAGATTACAGGAAGTTTATGGATCTGTGTGACCAAAGCACATCAGAGGATAAGGCAAAGATGGCAGAATTCTACCTACATAACATGGCCCTCACAGACATGAATGTGTGGGACCCCAATGCTAGGCTAGGGGACTTGCAACTAATGGCCATGGCCTCATGGATGAACCATGAAGAGTTGAGGGCAGCAGAAATAAAAATATTAATGATAAAAGAGCAGAATGAGCCATTAATGATAAGAGTTGAGCCATCAGATCCCATGGCACTCATCAACACACAGAACCTACTTGCCAATAATCCTCATATTGCCCCTAGATATATAAGTGATCAGGAACAAACCATTGCACACTTTGAGGATATGCAAAGGCTACTTGGGGATGACTGTGTGCATGCATGCATGAGGAGATGGAACACCTTACCACACAGTCTGTAGATCAGGGAATATCATTCCCCCATGAGGATGAAGGAGGCATTAAGAAGAGTACCAATGTACAAGCGCTCCATGTAGAGGTTGAAGGTCAACTGGATTAGCCTCAAACTGAGTCCCCCACTGCTGTTAGGCATGTTGGAAGGCATAAGAGAAGAAGAAGAAGAGAAGTAGTGGGAAGAGATAGACAGGAAGGCAGGATTCTATGACAAGGAAGAGAAGACCACATCAGAAGCTTGGGATGCTAGGGAGGCCACCACGGCCATAAAAGATGAGGAGATGGACTAAGTTGCTCAGAGGATGAGAAACACATTCTGTAGGGCGGTGATGATGAGCCTCATAAATGGGTAATTATATGGGCTCATTCTACCTCCTAACCTAGTCAAATCAACCATTCTCTTAGCTTATTGTATGGTTTTCTGATTATATTTATGCTTATGGAGTGAGTTGAGTTAGTTATGATGCCAGGTGGTCTAACATGTGTTTAATGCAGTTTATTGATGAATTTTGAGGTCAAAGTAAAGGATCCAGTGGACAAATGGTAGAAATAACTCAAAGTGGACAAAGGAGAGGAATTACAGGATGGAATCCCCCTCATTTATTAATCCTCACTTTGAGTTCCCCTTCATTCAGCTCAGAGTACAAGCAGCCGAATCATGCACTAGAAGGCAGCCGAGCAAGTGGAGGATGATTGATGATTATCTCGAGTTTTGGGAGCCAAGCCTCCTTGATTTTAGGGAAGTTGTTGGTAACTTCATTTGTATAAGTAGAGAGGCCTAGGGCCTCACTAGGGTTGGATTTTTGTTGTATTTTTGCTTATGTAAACTCTGCTCAACTTCGAGCTTATTATTTTGTGACAATCTCATGTAATCTTGCTATTGTTTTGGAAATAAAGATGGACTCCTTTTTGTGTTAACACTGAGTTACCTCAGAGGGCTGAAGCTCTTGGGTTAGGGCCCAATCCAAATAGCCAAGCTCCTCTTTGCTTATCTTTGTATGTTTACTTCAGTTTGTAGGTTAGGTTGTTGTTAGATATATTTCTTTTATGGTTAAGAATAGGTTGGTTTTGATGATTTAGTAGTTCGCTTCCATTTGTGCCTTCCATAGTAGGTTAAGTAGTGATAAATAGAAGATTCAAAAGGCTAGTAAGAATGCCTTTGTCTCTCTTCCTCCCTTTGGCACCATGATTTGAGGCAAAGACCCTCTTGCTGCCCTAAAAACATAGATTTTGCTCATTCATAGGACTTCTAGTGTTTGCAGCTTTTTAGTAGGTTAATAGTCCAGTTTTTCTTTGCTTCAAATATTATTCGTCATACTCACTTCTTTATTTGCAATAGTATTCTTTCATGTTTTCCTTTCTTGCAACATTTCTCAACATTTCCTTTCATAGATCATAGTTTAGAGTACTTTGATGCAAAACTCTGTTTGTCTAGATGCACTTATTTCATTGCTTGCTTGATCTTATTGGTTGATTGTCAGTTCCTTTGTAGTAGATCTCTTCTAGCAGTAGTCCAGCCTCTCATCCATCACACCCTCCATTTGATCCATGCCCTACAGGTCACCCAAACCTCACCTCAATTCTGCCTTAGTTTCCTGCATTTTTCCTAGAAGTTCTTCCTTTCTCCTTGAGTAAGTCCAATCATCTTTCTCTCTCCTCGTGGTTCATGGTAGACCTTAGGTGCTCTAACACCTCACTCCAACCTTCATCCACCTTTTCCACCCACACTCACACCCTCAAAACAGTGAAAACTGCTCTCGGCCTCCTCTTGTAGGCCTCCTATAGTGGCCCTCTTTTCCTCCTGTAGATTTCCTATGTCCTCCTGTAGATTTTCCTATAGGATTTCTTTTGAAGGTCGAGTCTGGGAAAAGCCTCATGAAGGCCACCTAAGACTTCCTAGGACCCATCCACACCATCTTGTATCCTCTCAAGTCCCAAAGCCACCCTCCAACGCCACCTATTCGCTACCACATTCACACACAATTATTATATATATGTCAAATTCACATAAAAATCAAAAAAGATGTTTTTTTCTTATTTACTTCCAGAAATAGCTTAGGTAGATGTTGTTTACTTCCTTGAGTAGGTAATGGCATTCCTTTCATGGTTTTCATAGTGCTTTCTGCAAAAGTAGGATTAGTTGGTTAATTAAGGTTTACTAGGTTTGCTTTACATTTCAGTCTTTCTCCTTTCTACAGCTGGAGTAGTATCTGTAGAGTAATCTTCCTCTCCTTTCATCACGTATAGAGCTTCTTCTGGAATCCATATAATTTGGCTTGAGCTCCCAGTGATCTTGGGCTAGCTGACCAAGTGACAACCTGTAGTAAGAACTAGTACTTGTGCATACAATACCAATTCTTCCAAGTTTGTTACGAACTACAGGGTTGATAAGAGTAAAGTAGGCATCCCAAGAGTTGCATCATTATTGCTGCAATACTGGTGCTCACCAATGTGTCAAGTGTTAAGTGTATTTTATGAGAAATTTATTAGGTTAATTAGTTGTTTAAAACACATATACATAAATTAAAATGAAGAGAATTAAAACATAGCAACTCATAACACAAAGATGATAAAGGAGTTTTCCCCTCCTGTGGCTACATCTCCTTGGACCTACTTCAATGGCTAGGCCCTCTTTGGATTAATGGTAAATTCTCTGATTACATGCCCCTGAAGTGCTTAAATGGCTTCACAACCTACTCCACTGGATTCAAAAGACCCAAAAACGCCAAAAATGATTATCCAAGCTCTATAGTTGGACTCTAGTTGATCTAGGCTTGACCTCCTATCCTCGTGGCCCTAGGCTTCCGTAAACTTCAACGTAGAAAAATCACATACATAAGTGCCTTTCTGCCTCTGCAACCTATTCCATTCTATTTAGAGAATCCAAATGATCTAGGAATGACTCTTTCTGAGCCAAAATTAGTCGAATTTTGGAAAAGTTATGGTGTCTTTAGTTTTCCCCAGGAAAACTCCACCAAATCTAGAGAAACTCTAGTTAGCCCTGCCAAATTTGGAGTAGCATTGATTTATTAGGCCTGCTAAAACCACCCCTAACTTCCGAATAGCACCATCTGTATTCAACACTAGGTCAAATGGCATCCATGGAACCGAGGTTGGTCCCCTTGGGCTAGCCCCTTACCTCCAATCTCGTCAGTGCTTATCATTTAAATCAAACTTCAAGCCCTTAATTATTAAGTAAAATGGTCAGCGCATAATGGTAACATGTGGGGCTTGTGTGGGTGAGGTCGCAGGTTCAACTCTGCCAACCTTCCAGATAACATTTTACATGACCTTTGAGAGGGCATGTGGTAGCCTCTGGGATTTCCATGTGTCAAACTCTCATTGGTCCACCTCATATGCCTTTGAACAATGACATGTCGACACTTGTCACAATTCGATTGAGCCACCTGTAGGAACATTTCAGGAATATTCCTTGAGATATTATTTTTTCTGATTGGGTTGTATGGATGCCTAGTCAGCATCCCAGTTAGCCCTATACCAAAAGTTTTACCTGTTTGACAAAGCAGACAAAAGTCTCTATCTTTCGCATACGAGCATTGTTTTGAGTGAAAAGAGTTGTGTTGGGATTTTATCGCTAACATGGACATGGTCGTTTAGTTTTTGAGTTATTCTGAGCACTTTTGATTTCCCAACAAATTTTTGCCCCTAATCCAGATTCTGATCACCTATGGTCTTAAAATCTAATTTATGGTAAGTAGGCACATTCGTTGATAAAGATCCAAGAACATGATTTATCAATAAGGATAACCAATTCCATCAAGGAAGCTCTTCCTTTGGATCAATATATAAACCATACTAAAGATGTTGAATAAAAAAATCAATATTTTTCCAAACTATTTTTCATTCATGATGAAGAATTTGAACTTTCCCAACATACTTGGTATCATTATCTTACTTCCTATTTAAATCACCAAAAATATATGGAAAATGTAGGAAATATTTAGAGATGAAAAATGCATTTTAGTGCTTCTAAATATGTTTTTGAAAGGTAAAATTTTATTCAAAAAATCCCTAGAAGACATATTGCTTCGGTGCAAAAATGACAAATCTGCTCATCATATCTTGACCACAACCAAGGCCACTTTGCTACCTAGTCCACTAAACATAAGGTTCAAAAAACTAGGTATTTCTGGCCTCACCCTTTTTTCATACATTCAAGTTTTTTAAGTATTGTAATGAGTGTGAAAGTGTTACTATAATACTTCATTATTCTTCTATGCCTCTCAAACCCATCATCTCAATTTTCCCTTTCACCAAATAGGACATAGATTTCATAGGTCCAATAAATCCCCCATCGTCAACTGGGAACATTTTCAATTTGAATACTATATATTACTTTACTTAGTGGCTTGAGTAAATCCCTTTGAAAGGAGAAACTAAGGATCAAGTTATCCAATTCTTTGAAGAGACACTACTTCCTAGATTCTCTAGCCTCATTCTTATTCTATCAAAGACTGGGTCTGCCCTCCTCTCCCAGAAATTTGCTCCTTTTTGTAGTAAATTTTATATAAATCACACCTTCTCATCATCTTATTACCCACATGGAAATGGATTAGTAGAACCCACAAACAAAAATCTTATTAGAAAGGAATATTATCCCTCACAATCCAAGAAGATGGAACTTATAGCTCCCTTATGCCCTACAAGAAAATTGGATCACTGCTATGGTCATTGTTGGGGTTACTCCTTTTCAAATGATATATGGTTAGGAAGGCATGTTTCTAGTTGAATTATAATTGGCCTCATTTCGCTTGGATTTTCAAGTTGAGGAATTCAAACAATTATAACTAATAAATCAATATCATGCACTATTAACCCTTGATGAACAAATTACTTTAGCCCTCATTCAAATTGAAAAGATGAAAAATAGAGTAAAGAAATGCCGTTATAAGATGGCCAAAGAAATCAACTTTCAAGTTGGACAAAAAGTATTGTTATAGGATTTTGCACATGGTGACAAGGGGAAGCACTCCAAATTTCAAAAATTATAGATTGGACCCTATATAATTGTTGCAATAGCTAGAAACAAATCATATTTTCTCAAAAATGACAATGAAAAATTGTTATCCTATCCTACAAATGGTCCTCACATCAAGAACTTTGTTGATCCTACCTCAGGGCCAGTTCAATTACGATCTCTATCTGTTATTATATTTCCATGTTTTATTTTTATTTCTCCTAATTGATTTTTCTTTTTTATATTTATCAATGTTTATTTCATTTCAATTATGTGTAATATTATTTTGAAATTTTCTTAAAAGCATCATATATGCATCTTTCATAAGTTTATAAAACAACAGATTGAATCAACCTACTACATGCTGCAAAAAATATGAGGAAAATGATGCTACAAATAAGTGTTTAATATCATATTTATATAAAAAACATGATATTAATATATACCTATCAGTATCTCACTAAGAACATAATTGATGGCTCGACATGATTTAAGAAAAAGTTGATCTTACAATTCTTTTCATATAAAGATAACAAATGCATATGTGAGTTTATTTTCCTTTCCCTACTCTAGGTTAGAGGGTATAGGGTTTTTGATTTCTTTTTATTTAGTGAAACAAAAGATCCTAGATTCAATATAGTTTCATATATTAGTCTGTGAAGTCATGAGATGTTGGCCTCTCCTTTAACATTCCTCGAATTTTGTATTTATGCACAACAAAATTTTCCTCTGTTATCTCTTTGTCACACCTTAACTGGCCCTGAATTTTTTTTTTCTCATCAATGACCAAGAGGAGGATGACACCCTAAGAACACCTATAAAAATTTGATGCATGAATTTTTCAGTTATGTGTTTTTTGATATACATATGCTACTACATGGTTACAATTTTTCGTGTATTGATACAAATATTCATTGCCTCATTACAGTGCTCCAACCACATATTTTTTTTATAGTTATCTTGATACCATGGACTCTTTGTTCCATGCTCATTATTAGAACCTAATTTCATTCCAAACTTAGAAATATGTTGATCATATAAAGGTACACCATGATGGTGAGGACTAATGTGATATATTGAGTTGAGTATTTTGTTATTGATATGGTTATTGTTACACCACCAAAGTGATGTGTGTTATACCTAGAATGGATTTAATTTGATGCATATGTTATGCCTATTCACGTATATAAATGATATATGGTCACAAGTTCATTTTGAGAGGTTACAAATATATGAATGGTTGTAGAGATTGACATATTTAAGTTTATGATTGTAGAACATACTAAAATTTATCAGTATAATCTTTATTCTTTTCAAAATTTATGCTTTTACTTTTTGTGTATTGTGTGCTTCTTTCTTTCCATAAAACCATGTATAATAAAGTTTTGGGGACTTCACTGACATTAACAAGTGGCAACCAGAGTAAATTGTCAATTCCTAAGTTTCGGGCTTCTAAACAAGAAGGAATCAAGATAATTGAACCCATTACCTCGACCATTTCAGGAAATATCTCACATGTTGCTCATGTATTACCGTGTGGAGTCACAAGATGGTGGCCTCTCCTTTAACATCCCTCGAATTTTGTATTTATGCCTTACAAAATTTTCATCTCTCATCTCTTTGTCACACCTTAAGTTGCCCTCAACTTTTTTTTCTCATGGATGGCCAAGAGGAGGACACCCTAAAAACACATAAAAATTAGATGCATGAATATTTCAGTCGTGTGTTTTTTTGTTGTATATGCTCACAAACTTTTCATCTATTGATACAAATATGCATTCCCTCATTACAATGCTCTAACCATATTTTTTTTTAAAGTTATCCTCATACCATGGATTCTTTGCTCCATGCTCATCATTAAAACCTAATTTCATTCCAAACTTACAAATACGTTGATCATATAAAGGCACACCATGATGGTGACGGCTAATGTGATATATTGGTCTCATATTTTGTCATTGATATGGTTATTGTTACACCAACAAAGTCATGTGTGTTATACCCAGAACGAATTTAATTTGATGCATATGTTATGCCTATTCATGTATATAAATGAAATATGATCACAAGTTCATTTTGGAATATATCTAGTGGGTATGATTAGTTATGCACATTTAAAAGGGTTTCAATGTTATGTTTTAGTTCGGTCAGAACCATGATTTACGTAGCATAAGGTCGGTATGCGTGGCATGGTACGTTGCATAATGTTTTAACCCACCTGTCTTGCAGTTGTGATTTATTGTTTCAATGTGATGGGATTTTTTTGACACATCACCACTGATTTTTGAATCCAATCACCTAAATACCATCGACATGGTAAAAAACGAGATAAACCCTTATCGTTTTATTTCTTGAGAAATATCTAAACCCCATTTTTTATGCAGATTTGAAAGGCATAGACCATGAATTGGCTTGGTGCTTCCCCTTGATTTTAATGACTAGTCCCGAAGGTAGTAAACTTTGCATGCAAAATTAATGTTCCTTCCCATGAAATTGTTTAATGGTGAACATGCGTCGAGGTTTAGATCAACGGTTTCTTTCATAAGGTTTTTCACCTCCTGGAGTTTTAATCTTCCAATTTCTAAAATTGAGCCTTATTTGACTCTTTTACTACTTTGGAAGCCACCAAAGTCACTGAGACTATCAATGAATTTTTTTTTCGAGGTTGAGATTGATGCCGATCTTGTGATCATCATCCTGTGGCAACTATGCACTTCACCACAGTTTGTTTGTGTGGCCTTATATAGGTAATTTAAAATGGTTAATTATGTGTTTTGATCTGTCTTCACTGGCTAATTTTTCCTTATGCGTTTTCTTGTATTTAACCGATTTATACCATACTCATTATTCCAACTTCGTATGTATAAAAAGAAATGACGAGGGTCTCTTTTTCCACTGAACCCTTGCTCCCTACTCATGCTCCCTACTCATCTGACCATGCATACTCCTATATTTCAATTCTATTAATCATAAACTCTACCTCATTTGAGACCTTACATAAATAAAAGAAACCCTCAATGATATGATTATGGGTTTTTATTAATATACTCTCAATCGAGTTCTTGATCGCATCCAACTACGCCCATTCCTCAAACTATTCCGAATGGAGTTCTTATGCTCCATGAAATATCGACTTATATTTTCAAGTTATTCACTGCTTATTACTTAATCCCTCTTTTCGCTTTAAATTCCCTCCTATAACCTTCACAGGTCTTAAACCCTGCCCGAGAAACCCTACTTTAAAAGGAAAAAAACATAAAAATAAAAGATGCTCATTTATAATCATTGATATATATATATATATATATTCCTACTTTAAAAGAAAAAAACATAAAAATAAAAGATGCTCATCTATAATTAGTGAAAAATAAACAAAGTAGTGATACTCTATATATATATACTCTTTGGAAAAGAAAAAAAATTGAAAAAGATATACTAAATGAAATTTTACAGAATTATGAGTTCGATTTGGCATTGTTTATCCAAAGAATCAAAACAAACAAAGGGAAATGAGGAAAAATGAATGGCACTGGTATTTATCATAAATGGTTTCTTCAAAATTATTGATGGTATTCACACCTCTATCCGCCACATTTTCTGTATCTTCTTCTCTAATTTGAACCCTTCTTAATTAACTTTTTTTCATATTCATACAATAACAATTGGTCTTTGTCGATACATTCATATTGTAGTGATAATAAAGAGAAGTTGATTTGTTAACCTACTCTTTTTTTGTTTCTTTCTCTTAACATTTTTTTCACTTGCAAAGATGAGCTCTAACTCTCAAAGACAAGGTATAGGTTGAGGCTGAGGAAATAGGCCTTCTGGTTTATAGATAGATCTAAGAATAAAATATTTTTTTTTGTATGCACTCTATGGAAGATTCTCATGAATTCCACCAATTAGATACCACATGTCATTTTTATTATGTGCCTCCTAATGTAGCTTGTTTTCTTCCTATTTACAAAAACGATGCCACACCACCGCTAAGGTCTCATCCCAACATTCACAAGATCCATGTTCAACTACCCAGTGAAAGTGCATGGAATGAGAAGAATAGTTGTAATATTATTCCAAACCCATCTCCTATTGAGAATCAAGGTTGGCGAAATTTTCCCAACAGCCGCATGAATAATATTTCCCCCTACTCAAGATCTCTTTCCAGTCATTCACATACTTCACCATTAGATGATCTCAACCACATTCCAAGTTCCCAGAATACATTCTTTTAGTTTGTAAACCCTTATGTTGGTCCTACTTGTACCTCTACCATGGAAACTATTAACCTTTCACAATATACGTTCACGTCCACTAATACTAAAAAAATATATGTAGCCCCTTTCAATTCAAAATTGGAAAAGACTATCCCTTAGATTTCCCATGCAAAACAAAAACATACATGTATAGTTTCTTCCTCTAGAGAGTCTGAAAAGAAAATACAAGTGATTGCATAACGACTTATCATTACAATGGAAATATTCTTGTCAAAATTCAGTAATGATGCAACTTCTTTCTCATATCGATTCTAATGGTTGATTTAAAGTTTAATTTATTAATAGTGACATCTATTGGTAGTGATGTGTGGTTTTAACATGAATTTGATGAAAATTCATGATGTCAGAATTTTTGATCTCAACTTATAGTTTTAACTTGACTTTGATGGAATTCTATGTTTTTGGTGACGAAATCATCAAACTATATGAACCAAAGTTTTATAAGCTACTTAGAGCATTAAAAGTAAAATACACGCCAATTCCATTAAAGAATAATAAAATACTTGATCCTATTATATGTACGTATAATATGTAAGCCAATGAGTTTAGGGAGGTCAATAATTCCTAATTAATTCATGTTGATAAACCCCTCTTACACAAACTAAGGTGTAAAACTAGTTTAAGTGAGTCTAGAAGAGCATGTTGAAAAGTTGAATGAACTCAAACTAATAGCCATTATGAATGTGAAGTGAGTGTGAGAGAAAAGAAAATATTTTCTTAAAAAAATAAAATCATGCATCCATTTAATGATTTGAATTCCATGTATGTAACTACTAGTTGACTTTATTTCAATCACATCACCAAACCATCATCTCATGAAAGATAAACAAAAAGAATCGATGATATGAAGTGTGTAGAACTAATAAATGAAGGTCATCAAAGTATTTCTTCAAATCAATCGAAACAAAATCAAATACTTGGAAAAAAAGGAGTGATTTCAAAAAAATTATAAAAAGCCTTTAATTTTTTACTAAGGGTTCAATGAGGCTCAACAATGTGATATGTTGACATATTTAAATGAATACTTAAAAAAAAATTGATATTTTGATGAATGAACATGTGGTAGTGGTTATATTAGTATGAGAATGGAATCATGCCACTATAAGGTTAACGATGGAGTTACCTCTTGAGTTTTGGGAGAAGCATAAAACTTTAGTATAGAGGGATTTAGTGTTTATGGATATATTTTAATTATAATATTTAAATAAGGTTTATTATTTTTTTTGTTATGCAATTCACAACTAATTAATAAAGGAAATCAAGCGATCTAAGGATTAATTTCCAATCTCCCTTGGTGAGCTAATTGAAATAAGCACTAGAATTGAAATAGATGAGAAATTAAAAGAAGTCAAAAGCTCAACCAAATAATCATTACAGAAGGTGTTCACTATTATTGAGTAAAAAATGAGAGCTATGACATGCCTTTGAAAGATTCATTCATAGTTTAAATCATCCTTCACATATATCATAATCTTCCCAGAAAATAGAATTATAGCAATCTTTGATATAACATGAAATTTGGAACACTGCATCTACCATATAAATAACATAAAAAATGAAAATAAGAAATGGTAACTTAAATTTCCCTCATACAAGATAGATATGTCCCTTGCACTCATTGCATTAGAACTCCCGTGAGGTGGTAAATGTCCAATCATCCAAGGTATTCATGTTAATTGGTTGGAGAAGACAAGTAAAATTAACTAATGATCTTGGAAGGTGGATTCCTGAGCTAAATATAGATTTCTAATTTGAATGTGTACCTACAAGATGCATATGATATTCCCTGACTTAGTTCTAATTGTGAATTTCTATATGTCAAGTGCGTTGATGTTGTGGCTTTAAGACTTAAATGAAATTTATGTATAAACAAAATAAACACTTTGTTGCTCACAGTTATTGTATATAAATATATTTTTAAGTTATTAATAAAAGTATCTAGAAAATAATGTTTAATATGCAAATGGCTAAAGAGAAGTTATTGGTTGGAAGAAAATTATCGGATTTGTTCAACCTTGGATGATGCAAGATGCCATAACCTAATATTTGGATTATATTATTAAATAGCGGAGAATTAATTGATCTACAACTCCTCCATATAGAAAGGATGGTGTATTAGGAGCTAGGGAGAGTGGAGCTCATTAATGATCAAAGAAACTTCCTGTCACTTATAATATAAGGGAGAAGGTAGTTACTAATTCCCAATAAAATCATCGAAAATGAATTTTTTTTGTAGTGGGATGGACTCACAAGGTGAGTGAATTGATTTTAGGAGGTATAAAAGAGAAAAAAGGAAGGAGGTTTTTTTGGCTAACTTATTGCTACCCTAGGTCTATATTGTGAATCATGAGAGAAGGTTGGAAGTTCTCTCCCAGACTTTCCTTAAGGAAAAGAAAATAGGGATGAAGATTATCTTGGAAATTAGATTCCAAGGACAATGTTTCCCATGCCTCAACTCCCATACTACTAGGCCTTCAAGAATCATAGATAGGTGTAAACCAAAAGAACTCTAATAATCATCATGCAATCGATCTTTATGAGTAGTGAAAAGAGAATGAAGGAGAGATTACCATATGATCTTCAATCATATTACCTTCTTGCAAGAATTCCTCTTTAAAAGTAACTTCAACTGTAATGGAGCACTTGACCAAAGGGAGAGGAATATCTTGAAAAATTTCTGAAATGAGTTATTCATTGACTCCTTGGAGAGGACCTTTCTTTTCTAGGGTTCCTTCAAATTCAAATTGTTCATATGTCATCCAAAATTTTTTTCTCATCTTCAAGCCTTAAAAGATCACATTTTAACTAGGCATAATCAATCAAGTACAAAATGGCTCCTCATTTTCCTTAACATCATTAAGGGAAATACTTTAGGGGTTATTTTTAGTAAATTAATCATTCTCTTCAGGATGAACTTCCTGTCTTGGAAAAATTCACTTAGATCACATATCGTAATGAACATACCCCCTTTTGACTAGTCCACCTCCTTTCCTTCGTTGTATGATATTTCCCACCCCCCTCTTAAACCCTTCAACTGACCATAGGAAATAGGATTTGATATAGAAAATAAATGAGAACTGCTCAATGGATTGCTATTTTGATTTAGGTTATGGTTTTGTTGATAGTTCTAGATTCCACCAACATACAGGGGGTCTTCCTGATATAAAGTCACAATTAGCGTCACATCATTTGGTATAGGAGACCCATACATAAATATGGCCTGACTATCATGTACTTAAATATTTTCCTTGGCTACAGTCGTTAACATGAGAGGGAAAGGCACATGTACTTTTGAATGAGCAAGTATGCTGTGTGAAGTACTTATTTGCAAATGTATCAAGGTTCTTTCACTAGAAGGAAACTAAAGTGGGTGTTTAGGAGAAAGTAACATTATTGTTCTAATAAACACACATGAAAATTCATATGAAAAGACCATTAACCATCAAGCGAAATAGTTCACATAGATGTAATTATTATTAAAGCAAGTATAACAGATATTCAATGAGATGAACACCAAAGCGAATGAATAGTTCAACTTCTTTACGAGATATGAATACTAGTATATACCATAAAAATCCAAGGAATAGTCTTAAAACACCAATGATATACCCATTAAAAGGTGTTGTGTCAATAATATTTATATATTAAGCAAAAAATCCAAGATACATTGATATAATGAAACACCACTAGCTCCAACTATGGAGCATTGAGCCACTACTTGCTCTCCAAAAGAGATATATTCCTATCTAATGCCTAGTTGGAAAATTAAGGTGAAAAGTCCTTTCCTTGAGTAATGAGGCATATTTTATAACAAAAGCAACGACCTTTCATAGTCCCATGACTCTTTGACTTCTAATTTAACCTTTGGACTTCTATATGACTTTTGAACTTCTATATGACTTTTGGACTTCTACATTTGAATCTTTTCTCCATTTATGACTCTTTCACTTCTAGATGTTTACATTTAAAATGATTTCCAAAATTACATCATCATGTGACAACGACATGAAAATTCATAGACAATGATCACTTGGAACAGTGGTGACTTGTACATAGTGTTATTCAAGAAGTCACAACACTACCACTATTTATTCAATACTCGTAATAGATCTTACATCATTGTTTCCATCTACCCTCCAAAGGGTCTTGAGAGATGTGGGAGTCTTCATGAGTGCCCTTGATCATGTGGATCAATTGTTCCTCCAATTGTCGCAATATGGTTCCTTTGTCTTTTGGATGCTTCCTTGGGAAAAATTTATCATCATATCTCCTCACAAATATTTTCCATGCTTAATTAAACACATGCACATGCTGATTACTCTTGGCAAGCAAACATTAACCCAGAAATCTCCTATTCTATCATGCTTCATGAAAACTTTATTTTCGTGGATCAACACTTTGCCAAGGGGAAATAAGGAAGATTTATGGGTAGAGGGAACACTTGCAAGAGGCAAGGAGAGGCTTCTCTAATCACTAAGAGTGCGATGTGTTATACTATGGAGGAGAAGGACTCCTAATGGAGGGCACAAGGTGCAGTTAAAAGGGACAAGGAAACATGGTTTTCCACTAAGGATGCATTATGTGCTGGGAGGTAGAGACAATGCCATAAGGAGGGAATAGGGAAAATAAAAAAGGCACAATGGAAGGCCTCACTACACATTTAGATTTTGTAGTGTAATCAATTGGGAGACTGGAGGCTTGATTGGCACAGGGAGCGTAATCAAGTAAAAGGTAAGAGGGTCGGATGACTACGAATGCATTGTGCAGTGGAGACGGACGAAGGGTTAGGCATGAATAAGGTCACATTTTCAACAAATAAGGAGGCTCTCCAATAGGCTTTAGGAGTTTGTAGTGTTCTCCTCCTAGCCTAGAGGGAAGGCATTGGAAAGTGAGAAAATGTCAAAGTCTCAAAGGGTGAAAACCTTGGAAAACACATTGTGTTAGGAGTAGAATGAAACATGAAACATCTCAAATCATAAATAAAAATTAGATAGGAACCAAGAATAAGAAGTATACGTCAAAACCCTAGTTCATGAATAATATCCAATTAAAATCGAAAAAGTATATGCAGTTGCAACTGAAAGTGTCATTTTCTAACGAGGAAGTGTCTTATGACTCCATAGTGTGTGGTTACAACCTTAGGTGCCTTGATGGAACTTAAGAAGGAACATAGATGCTTGGAACGTGTGTAAAAACATAAAGAAACACTTGAATACGAAAATAAACACTTCACATTGTAGGAGGTAGGCTCCAAAATTTGAGTATAGCAAAATTTTGGACGGCATTGTAGCAACAACAACAGTTGGTGACACACTGGGTTAATTTTATCTTATCCTCCTATGAATAGCCTTCATTGGAGAGTTATCCATTTAGGATGAATTGATTCATAAATGATATTACATTTGCTTCCCCACTTAACCATATTATAGATATAAAACGCACCATTCCCTTTCTTAGCTTAACACACAACAAATATTTTCCATTTGACAATTGTTTTGATCTAAGAGAAGGGTAATATATAATCACGAGTTAAAGATAATCAGTGTCTTAGTTTTCATATCTAGTGTTCCTCCATTGTCAGCATGTCTGTAAGGTACCCTGACAGATTCATTACAAGAACACAAGAAGTGCTTCGATGCCAGTGACCATGTTCAGTACCCCGGTGAAGTTACTTGCTTCACCACTCCACATAGGAAGCCTTTATCTTCTCTCACCCTTTATTTGTTTTATTTATAGAATTATTCTTAGGCACTTATTATTTCATGGGGTAGAAAATGGATCCAAACTTATTGAGAGTAAGAGAGATTATTCCTTGAAAGACAATTGTATACACCTCTAATATATATTTGCTTGCTATTTATTTTCCCCTTTCCCTTCTCTATTTGATTGGATTAGCATGTATAACACCAAGTAATTTAACATCAAGTGAAGAAATAAGGATCCTAAATTGATTTGGGTATCATGGTTATATTTAAGGATTTCCTCTTGAATGTATCATAGAATCCATCTGGACAATACTTGACTTAAGGAATTTCCCAGATAAAGAAGGAGCACTAATATATAACCAACTATTGTGGTTATCAAAACCCTTATTTTTTTCGCCACATAGTCTTTTGGTCCATGCATACACTATCATACAAGGTATCATTTATGTACACTAATCCAAACAAACGAAAAGTTACGAGACATGAAAAAATAAACAACATGAAGCAAATAATGAAAACTCTACGAGGAGAACAATGCAACTTGTGGTTGTTACTAGAAGTAGTGCTTAAGATCTCAACCATTGACAGGAAGAGGATTAGTACTTTCACATAATCATTCCAATCTATAATAATTGTGGCCAAGTTTTTCATTCATGGTATAAGGTCCAATCCATAGAGATTGAAGCTTATTGTGCTTTCCTTTGTATGTGTGGGATTTGTCCCACTTTAGTACTAGGTCACCCACACTAAAGCTTATGTTCCAAGTGGACTTCTTCTCAAACCAATGATTGATTAAGTTATGATGCATGGTAAACTTCTATTTTTCTTTGAGCATCTCTTTCTCGAGCTTAAGAAGAGTATATATCTGTATTTGAATAAGGAGACATGGTTTGCCTTGGTGGAAGAATAGCCTCTTTTCCATATACCAAAAAGAATGGAGATTTTTTCAGGGAGGGTTTGGGAGTGACACAGTCAGACCATAGTGTATTCACCAAATTGTTATGCTAGTTATTCTGTTAATATAAAATGATTTTCTTGATAAGACAAACCATGTTCTTATTTTTAGACTTAGCTAAACAATTTCCTATGGGTAATAGTTATATGCATCCTTCAAAACAATACCATATTCTAATGCAGACTCATACAAATTTAACGAATAAAAATAAGTTCCATTATTGAAGACAAGTGATGTAGGAATATCGAACCTGGTCATGATATCTTTCTTTAGACATTAGATGACTTCCTAATCATTAACTTACTTCAATGGCACCACTTCAGTCCACTCTGTAGATTTTTCTCTATAAATTAGCTAGCTCACTGATATCATGTAGAAATTTCACTTGCAGATCCAAATGATATATGCAATGTACTAATGCACAATACTAGATCTACATCTATCATAAACTTAGCGGAAGCTAATCAACCATGAGAAACATCAAGCATGAACACATATAACTGATAAGAAGGAATCAATCACACATAACATAGAATATATCACTAGGGAAAGCACCAGCATAAAACCCCAGCACTGTATTATCATTCAAGTGGAAATCCTCAAGAACATACAAAAGGAATCAACTCAAAAGCTATTCTGCTCTCTCTGTAGTGTGATGATAAAAATCATGGACTACCTAGGCCTCAATATATAGGCTGTAAGTTGGCCTAATCATACCTGTTGTCACCTCAAGTCCAACTACATAGTTATAGAAGCAAATAGATTCCTTCCTAATGCAAGGAATACTTACTAGAAATATCCTAGCATCTGATAGTACACTGTCCCTCATCTGATCTCAATTGGGTCTTTGTTTGAACTGCTATGCATCAGTTATTCATGAGAGAATACTTAGTTATCTGAAAATAATAGTTGTCACATGCATGCAACCATCAACAAACTATATCTCATTAATTTAACAACTTGTTAAATTAATCTAACTGGACTTGACTAAGTTAAACTAAGTCAACTGATCCTCTCAATATATAATTGAACCTTTTCTCCTTTAATCAAGGGATAAATTCCTAAATCAAGAGAGAAAATAATTGCATGATCTCACAAAGACTTCAAGTTTAATTTTCCATAACTAATTAACTCATGAGGATTAATTAATTAATATTTTAAACTGCTGGTAAGACCAAATTCGTTTTTACTTCTTATAGTTAGACCAGGGATTGCTAAAAATAGGAAGGGACCTAGAAATGCTATTTTTAGAAGTTTATATTTTTAGCAGTTTCACCTCTCACCCAAGGTGGCCAAAATGCTCATAGGCCAAATTCATATTTTTAGGCATGCTATTTTAGCAGATTTATTTTTATCACTTTCTAAATTTAGCATTTCTTGTTGCACATTTTTCAACACTCCCTCTCAACAAGAAAGGCTTCCTCTCGAACCCGATCTTGTAACTCTAGAATGTTCTGCATGCAACACATTGACGAAGTGCAGTTTCTCCAGCAACACTCAAAACAAAAAAAAAAACTACCAACTGACCACTCTATTGGGCTAGAAACATACTCTGATGTTGAAGCTCTACCTGCTGCTGAGAAATTCTCCCTCTTTTACCTCTACGCTACTGCAACATCTCCATGCATCTCGCACCATTGCACCCTTCTCTGTGCTACCTTGCACTGTGCAACACACTTGTGCCTCTCACATTACTACAACCTACATGCTCTGCCCTGTTCTGGCATTCCCTTCACTGTAGCTCTCTCTGCTGCTCCATCTGCATCTGTCTCTACCCAATTAGTCTGTTCTTGCTACTCCACATTGGGGCTCCTATAGCAAGGTCTCATTCAAGAGGTTGGGTACCTCAAGGATCCTACCTCTCCTCCTTGGGATGATCGCTCTATATTGCCCCACCTCCTACCTGGTGGTATGGCTGCATGTGATCCCTTTGCGCACTTGGCTCAAAGTTTCCCCCAACTGGAGGTCTCTGCATGAGTAGATGTCTCTACTTGATCTCCACTAAGCTTCCCTATTGTGGTTGCTCCACAACCTCCTGAAGTTGCTGCACCAATCATGACTCCTCCACAATCATCTGAGACTTCTTCTGGCGTTGCATGTTGAGAGGTAATATACCCTCCCTCTCAACCACCAAGTCTCCATCAATTGCCTTGCTTCTCAAGGCTCTGCAGGCATCTTGAACCTCAAGAGCATATAGGTTCTTGACCTGTGAACCAATCTGTTTCACCTGTCTAGTGATGATGTGTCTAAGGAAAACTTTTCCCTTACTGAAGACTACATCATAACCTCTGTCTTCCAGCATCACGATCGACACCAAGTTTCTCTTCAGTCCTAGTACACACTTGACATTCGTCAAGGTAAGGCGAGCTCCATCCTCCCTATAAAAAATATTTGTGCCTACACCTGAGACACTATACTTCTCATCATTACCCATCGCTATGAGTATCTGGAGATCTTTCTCCTCCAAAGTACTAAACAAACTCTTATTTCCGGTCATGTGGAAAAAAGCTCCACTATCAAGAAACCAACCACTTCCCACCATGGATGAAACCATGCATGCAAAGAGTGTGAAATCCAACTCAAATTGTGAAGCAAGTGCCTCACCTTCAGATCCTTCCCCAGATCCCTTCTTGGATTTCCTCTGTGGACAATTTACAGCATAATGGCCCACCTCATGACAACGAAAGCATCGCACTTTCGATTTGTCAATCTTCTTCACACCATTGGAAGAACTAGATTCGGAAAGAGAAACCTTCTCCTTCCCCTTCTTTTCCTTACTCACTAAGGCATAATTCTCCTCATCCTCCATGGATGAAGAATTGTCTCTAGTGCTCTGTCTGATCTCCTCTTGCATCAAATCCGACCATAGTCGTTCCAAATCTAGCAGTTTCTCCCTTCCATTAACCAAGTCCTAGTAGCTATGCCAGCTCTTAGGAAGGCCAAGGAGTGCTAGACTCACCATATCATCATCAACTATCATGACCCCCACACTTGCAAGCTGATCCCTGCATGTGATGAGCTTGGTCAGATACATAGAGATCATCTCATCCTTTTCAAACTTGGTCTTTCGAAGTTTGTCCTTCAGTGCTAGCTTCCTTTGATCAATACTATTCTGATATAAATCTTTCAATGTTTTCCACATTGCATGCGGAGTCTCCTTCCCATGGAGGATCGAGACAATGTGATCTCGCACTCCCTCCAAGAGAATTCTCCTAGCTCTAGCCACACACTACTTCCATTTCACGAGTTGAGTAGCATCAGTGGGATTAGGGACTCCTTGATTAATGAAGCCTTAAGGCCGTTATCTTCCAATACTGCCTCCATGAGATGCTTCCAAGCTATATAGTTTGAGTAGCCATCAAGGGCATACTCAAGCCTCAAACCATAGAATTCCATCGATGAAATAGATGTGATAAGAACTTGAGATCTATATCCCGAATAATAAGCTTCGAATTCCTTCTTCTATATTGTTCTTCCTTGATCACCCGTGCTCTGATACCATGTAGAATTTTCTCTACAAATCAGCTAGCTCAATGATATCATGTAGAAATTTCACCTGCAGATCCAACTGATATATGCAATGTACTAAAGCATAATACTAGATCTACATCTACCATAAGCTTAGTGGAAGCTAATCAACCATGAGCAACATCAAGCATGAACACATATAACTGATAAGAAGGAATCAATCACACATAACACAGAATATATCACTAGGGAAAGCACCAGCATAAAACCCCAACACTCTATTATCAATCAAGTGGAAATCCTCAACAACATACAAAAAGAATCAGCTCAAAAGCTATCTTGCTCTCTTTATACTTTGATGATAAAAATCATGGACTACCTAAGCCTTAATATATAGGCTGTAAGTTGGCCTAATCATGCCTGCTATCACCTCAGGTCCAATTATGTAGTCATAGAAGAAAATAGATTCCTTCCTCATGCAAGGAATACTTACTAGAAATATCCTAGCATCTGATAGTACACTGTCCCTCATCTGATCTCAACTGGGTCTTTGTCTGAACTACCATGCATCAGTTATTCATGAGAGAATACTCAGTTATCTGAAAATAATAGTTGTCACATGCATGCAAGCATCAACAAAGTATATCTCATTACTCTAACAATTTGTTAAATTAATCTAACTGGACTTGACTAAGTTAAACTAAGTCAATCAATCCTCTCAATATAGAACTAAACCTTATCTCCTTTAATCAAGGGATAAATAGCTAAATCAAGAGAGAAAATATTTGAAAGATCTCACAAAGACTTCAAGTTTAATTTTCCATAACTAATTAACTCATGGAGATTAATTAATTAATATTTTGAACTACTCGTAAGACCAAATTCTTTTTTACTTCCTATAGTTAGACCAGGGACTGCTAAGAATAGGAAGGGACCCAGAAATGCTATTTTTAGAAGTTTCTATTTTTAGCAGTTTCACCTCTCACCTAAGGTGGCCAAAATGCTCATTGGCCAAGCTGTTATTTTTAGGCATGCTATTTTTAGCAAATCTATTTTTAACACTTTCTAAGTTTACCATTTCTTGTTGCACATTTTTCAACACACTGAGTGAAATGATCAACTGTAGCTAAAATATATCGGTGTTGATTTGATGAATGGGAAAACTTTTCATCAGTAACATATAATTCCCATTGTTGGAAAGGTTCCTCAACTACTATAGGTAGAAATGGGGCAACTGAATTCTGATCATTACCATCACACCTTTGACATATAATGCACTTTCAGGCATAGGCATGAACATCTTTAAATAATGTTCACCAATAGTAACCAACACTCATCACCTTATAACAATGTAAACTTTGAAATGAGAACTATAAACTCAAAAAGGGAACTCTGGCCAAAAAACATCAAGAACAGTGCTAAAGATGAAAAGTGTGTATACTGGAACGATGGTTTTTTTTTTAGGGACAATTTTGAACATGTTTTAAAAATGGCAGTGCAAATGAAATTTTCGTGCAAAATACAACTTGAAAAAGAAAAAGTGATGATACTTTAGGGTCAATTTTCTTTAAGGTAACTCCCCCCACCCTCAATCGGCTGGCCACCCGCCCATCCCCCCACTCTCCACCCTACCCGCCCCCTCCCCACACTCCCGTACCCTACCCGCTCGCTCCCCCCTCTCACCCTCCCCCTTCCTCCCCCCCCGCCCCTCACCCCACACGCCCCCTCCCCCTCATGCTCCTCCCCCAATCCTTCCCACCCTCCCCAAACCCCCCCACCACACACCCCCTCACGCCCCCCAACCCTACCCGACCCTCACCCTACTTGCCCAACACGCCCATCCCTTCACGCCCCCCCTCGCCCTACCTGGCCCTCACCCTACCCGCTCTACCAACCCAGCCCCTCACGCCCTCCCCACGCATCCCCTCACGACCTCCCCACCCTACATGCCCTACCCGGCCCTCACCCTACCTGCCCACCCCCTGATGCCCTCCACACCCTACTCGGTCCTCACCCTAGCCACCTTAGCTGCCCACCCCCTCATGCCCTTGCCACCCTACCCGTCCTACCCGGCCCTCGCCCTACCTACCCACCCCCTCACGCGCTCCCCACCCTACTCGGCCCTCACCTTATCCACCCCCTCCTCACACTCCTCTACCCTACCCGCCCCCTCCCCGCTCTCACCCCCCCTTCCTCCACCCGCAACCTTCACCCCACACACCTCCTCCCCCTCATGCCCCTCCTCCACCCCTACGCACCCTCCCCCAAACCCCCCCACAAACCCCCTCACGCCCCTCACCCCCCCCCCACATCCTACCTGGCCCTCACCCTAGCCACCCTACCTGCCCACCCCCTCACGCCCCCCTCGCCCTACCTGCCCAGCCCCTCACGCCCTACCCACACACCCCCTCATGCCCTCTCCACCCTACACGCCCTACCCGACCCTCACCCTACCCGCCCACGCCCTCACGCACTCCCCACCCTACCCATCCCTCACACTACTTGCCTTACCTGCGCACTCGCTCATGCCCCCCTCGCCCTACCTGGCCCTTACCCTACCCACCCTACCCACCACCCCGTCGGCCCACTTGCCTGTTTGCCCGCCCGGGGTGGCTGGCCGATTCTGAGAATCAGCCATCCACCCTGGGCGGGCAGGCGATCCGCTGGGGTGGTGCAGGGTAGGCGGCGACACCCCACCCCGTGCCAACCCAGTGGCTCGTCCGGCCGCCCGAGGTGGCTAGCCGATTCTCAGAATCGGATTTTGAGAATATCATTCATAATGTTCGAGGCCACTGCTATGTTGAATGATTGTGGAAAGGGAGTGATTTGATTAGATCTAATGTGGATCTACAGATCTACATTTCGAAGCATATTCTTGACACGTCAATTGATTGACCGCGATTGTGTAGCTATATTTTTTCAGGACCACCTGAATTCTTTTCCATTTATGTTTTTTTCAGTTTCTTATGATCTTGGATGGGACTTCTGATATGCCACATTGTGAGATTGTGCCAGGTCTCCTTGAACACCTTAACCATGTTGTGTTACACTGTTGGAGATATTGTAGCCCCAATGTGCTGCACCTCGTCGGAGCTAACAACGGGAAGTTAGATTTTAATTTAAGCAACACATCGGTTATCACAACGTATCAAGATTCCATGAATACTTGAAGCAGCTAGAGATTCTATAGTGCATAGACTCATAAGTGCAATATAAACAAGTAATGAACTCTAGGATGTATTTTGATGAGAAAGATATCCTTTCCTAGCAGCTGATTGGTTTCTAACCATTTTGAACTGAGGGTCGTCAACAAAAAGACCAACATGAATTCTTGTGATAAAATCACAAAGTAGATGTCCATGTTTATTTATATAAATATCAAATCATTTACTGAATGTGTGCAAAGGCAAATACTATCTTATATATAACATAGTATATGCTTTGGAATTCTAATTCTCCGAGCATAGAAAGTAGGCTTATTATTATAAGGCCAATTCTCAGAATCAGATTTTGAGAATATCGTTCATTATATGAAAATTTCCAATAACATAGAATCCAGATGTATATATAATATAACATAAAAAATCTCATTTACAAGTTATTTATTATCTATATATATTTTAATATTAATAAATTTTACTAAATCATTATAAAATAAAATCATCAATATTGGGCCATTAACAACACTATTAAATTAATTCATAAAATTAAAAGGACCAATATCCATTATAATCAAACAAATCACAACAATTTAAATGATTTAAATTTAACATACATAATCTCAAAAGTTTAAATTTAACCTACTTAATCAATAGATAACAAACACAATCAAATTACTAATATACCTAAAATAATATTTAATTACTAACATGAAATATGAATCCTATCATCTAAATGTTAGACTTGAAATTAACCTCAAACAAACCAAAAAAACAGAACTTAAATGTTACACTTGAAATTAACCTCAAACAAACAAAAAAAAACAGAACTTAAAATTTATATGGTTAATTTCTTTTATAACTATATATTCAATTATATATTTTCAACAAGACATGATTTTAATTGAAGCAACACATCGGTTAATTTCTTTTATAACTATATATTCAATTACATATTTTCAACGAGACATGATTTTAATTGAAGCAACACATCGGTTATCACAACGTATGAAGATTCCATGAATGCTTGAAGCAGCCAAAGATTCTACAGTGCGCAGACTCATAAGTGCAATATAAACAAGTAATGAACTCTAGGATGTATTTTGATGAGAAAGATATCCTTTCCTAGCAGCTGATTGGTTTCTAACCATTTCCAACTTATGGTTGTCGACAAAAAGACCAACACGAATTCTTGTAATAAAATCAAAGAGTATGATGTGCATGTTTATTTATATACATATCAAATCATTTACTGAATGTGCGCAAAGGCAAATACTATCTTATATATAACATAGTATATGCTGTGGAATTCTGATTCTCAGAGCATAGAAAGTAGGCTTATTATTATAAGGCCGATTCTCAGAATCGGATTCCGAGAATATCGTTCATAATGTCCTAAAATTACTGACATTCTGATTCACTGAATTTAAAAAAAAATATGCTAATTATTATAATATATTGTCCATATATTCAAAATACATGCTTCTTATGTAAAAAGAATACTTATGATTCCAAAATATATTTATGTAGTACGGGCCAATGCCTGGTTGCTTAGCCACTAAGCTTAGTCACAAGCTGTTTGCGCAGAGGAGAGGACAGCGTTGTCATTGTCGTAGAGTATTTGGTAATTATGCTGCTGCAGATTACTGAATATGGAAATATCATTATCACCCACACCGAGTAACATGCCAAGGCAGACAAGGCTATGCCGGGAAGACGTGTAGAACATGTAGTTCTGTGAAGGAAGTTTGAAATCTGCTCCGTGGAAATGGAATGTGATAATGGGAATTTTACACTTGGATTGCCCTGCTGGTTAAAGTAGAGGTCAAAGCCAATTTTAGAGCCATTGACCACTGGAATATTAACCCTTGACTTCAACTCAGTCTTCACAAAATCATAAGCAGGCTGAGGTAGATAAGTCGCTAGCGTTCCAGTGTCCATGACCATTCCAGCGGAGCCATCAGATTTAATATCGAAAGTACCGGCAGCGATTTCTAATAATTGACCACCAACAGTGGTTGTCTCCAATGAAAGATATAATAGAATCATGGATACTTGCAGTTTCGAATTAATGGAGTTGAACTGGTGAACTGGTTATTGAAGAGAGTAACGTTACCTATAAAAAAAGGGCTGGTTTGGGAGGGCGGTTTATTATAGGAAATGAGACGGTAAGAAAACATATTTCTGAACCCCTGGGAGAGCTGTGAGGGCAAAGATAGTTGGCCTCGTCCGAAGCCTACTATTCCAGCTCCTTGCATGTCAGGTCCTCTATTGCTGTGGCCACAACCAAAGGCAACATCTTTAAGCTTTCGAGAGTTAAGCGTAAACGTCTCGTACGAGAGAATCCCCTGGGTGACCGATTGGTCGGCATAACTATAGTTGTATCGAGTCATAATTACTGTCGCAAGAATATTGGTGAGCTTGGTAGAGGTTGCTTTCGCAGGGCATCTTACTGTAAGTGGAGGACACCCCAGGATCATATATTGTAGTTGACTGTTCGAAGCAATAAGTACACCGTTGGCACTGAGTCCATACTAGGTTACTGCCGGTATCCAGAATTGCAGAATAGTTTAACACTAGTGAGCCAATTGCCAGCTGCATGAGAAATTCTCCACTTCTTGAGCTTACTGTGGAGCTCACATAATCCAACTCATTGTAACCCAGGAATTCATGACTATCAGAAGACATGGTCTGCAGCTTTTCGAATCTCTCCTCAGCGCGTTGGACTGCTCGTTTCAAGCACTCAGTGGATGTAATATTTGGAAGCAACGAATCAATATGGACAAGATCTATTCTCAATACATTGGCCTCCTGCACCGAATTAGCAGCATACATGCATTCCATCAAATTAGCCACACCCCGCTCCACCCCGGGTGGGCGAGCATGCCACCAGGGTGGCAGGGGTTGGGGCGACTGCGACCCATCCCGTGCCACTCTGGCGGCCCACTCGCTCGCCTGGGGTGGCTGGGTGAGTGAGCCACCGGGGTGAGGCGGTGGCGACCCACCCTATGCCACCCGGCGGCCCGCCCACCCACTGAACCACTGAATCGGCCAGCGACCCTTGGCAAGCGGATGGCCACCGGGGTGGCACGGGATGGGCGGCTTCATCCTTATTTCAACAAAATTGTTAAACATAACATCCAATTTTTTATTGTGTCAATATGATCTTTCCACCTCCAAAGTATTTTACGTCAGAAAATTCCCATTGTTGGTTTAGAACTTATTTTCTAATCAATGTGTATATTGTTGGTTTATTAACAAACTTACCTGTGTAACTAGGTCTTGAGCTTGCTTCATACATATTTTTCTTAACTTATACCATTTAAATCTCTTATAAAATATATATTTTAATTGAAACATAATATATCGTAAGAGAGGATTATATATATATATATATATCACATTAGAGCCATCATTTACTAATTGTTTAGTAAAATTATATGAAATTGCATAGTTTTAGGTTATTTAAGATATATAGTGAGTGGAAAAATGATAGCCAAAGAGGATATGAATTTAGGGTAATTTTTTTTAATTTAGTTATATTTTAAAAATAATTATGCCCCACCTCGCGCCACGTCGGCAGCCCGCCCACCCACCTGTGGTGGCTGGCCGATTCTCGCGCCACGTCGGCAGCCCACCCACCCGCCTCTGGTGGCTGGCCGATTCTCAGAATCGGCCAGCCATCTTGGGTAAGCAGGCAGGCCGCTAGGGTGGCAAGTAGGGTGGGTAGGGTCGGGGGCGCATAGGGCGGGTAGGGCAGGTAGGGTGGAGGGCGCGTAGGGTGAGGGTCGGGTAGGGTGTGAGGGGGTGGGCAGGTAGGGTGAGGGCCGGGTAAGGCGGGTAGGGACGACGTGAGAGGGTGCGTGGGGAGGGAGTGAGGAGGTGGCCGGGTAGGGCGAGTAGGGTGAGGGCCAGGTAGGGCAAGAGGGGCGTGGGGGGGTGTGTGGGTAGGGTGAGGGCTGGGTAGGGTGGAAGGGGCATGAGGGGGTGCGCGAGTAGGGCGAGGGCTGGGTAGGGCGGGTAGGGTGAGGGCTGGGTAGGGCATGTAGGGTGGGCAGGGCATGAGGGGTGCATGGGGAGGGCGTGAGGGGGTGTAGGGCGGGTAAGGTGAGGGCCGGGTAAGGCAAGGGGGGCGTGAGGGCCAGGTAGGGTCGAGGGGGCGTCAGGGGGTGGGTGTGGGGGGTTGGGGGAGGGTGGGCATGGGTGGAGGAGGAGCATGAGGGGGAGGGGCCGTGTGCGGTGAGGGGTGGAGGGGGGAAGTGGGGGAGTGAGAGGGGGGAGGGAGTGAGTAGGGTAGGCGAGTGTGGGGAGGGGACGGGTAGGGTGAGGAGTGGGGGGAGGCAGTGGGTGGCTGGCCCATTGTGGGTGCGTTCAATGTTTGTAATATGTGATTTTCGCATTAATTTTTAAGTTAATCATTATTTTTTGAAAAAAGATTGATTATTATTATTTTTTTGACATGAAATTTATAAAAAAAAACTATTATTTAACTATTTTTAGTTAAAATTTTCTTATAAAAATTGTGATTTTTGCATGTCAATTGTAGCAAAAAATTATCAAAACGTCTAGTTTTTTAGAAACAATTATTTCTTGTGGATTGAAAAAATAGTTAGCGATGTATAAATATGTAGAATATCGAAAATTCAAAATATCAACCTTCTTCTTTATATATGCAAAACAATAAAAACCTCACTACAAAAAAATTATAATTAAAATAAAAGCAAGAAAATATGAAGAAAAAGAACACTTCAAAAATTATTAAATTTACGAAATAATTATTTACATTTCCTACATTAGAAAAAAAAAAAAAAAAAAGAAACTTTTAAAAAAAGGGTCTGGTGTAGAATTACCATGTTTTTAAATTAGCATAAAAAACACTACCATTCTAAAACGCAATGTACATAAAAAAAGCTATAGTGCCAAAAACTATGCTCTAAAAAACACGTGTGCTCTACATCACCCCTTTTCAAAATCGGGTCACTTTTTTGTTATCTCTACAAAACGGGTAACAGTATGAGTTCCCATTTCAAAATTTACATTGTTTTATGCGCATTGGTATTTCCCGTGAAGTTTCCACCTGCTAGCCCATCGTGTAGATCCTTCAAGACCATTTATGAATATGGAGTGTCTAAGCATCTAAACAAGGAACCATTATGGTGCTTTTGAAAAAGCACACCATGCACAAGCTGGTAAGATAAAGCTCTAAGGTTGATTACCATATTTTCTTTGTTTGGAAAATGTGGAGGCAAGTTGCCATGCTATAAATATTGTCGTATGTTTGAATACCAATATGTGGTTGTGCTTGTGTGAGTAACTTGCTCAACATTATACACCTCTACTTGTTATTCCCACCATGAAGGGTCTTCTTCCAATTAGTCCATTGCTTCGAGTACAAGCCGACAAAGACCATGGCCTTTGGTGATGTGAACTTGTTTGAACTGAAGATCATATTCCTGTAAGAATGGCATCCAGTTCACTCTCCTTTCACCTAGTTCTTGTTGTCAAAAAAGTTTTCTAACTATTGGATGACGCATATAAATAATCATATGAGCTTTCATGATCCAAAATGGATCTTGGATAAACCTCTAAGTCTAAAAGACTTCATATAAGAGGAAAAAGGTGCTAAATGGCACAAATCCTTTCTAAATCTGAGTTGGATGAAGAAAAGGCTCTTTAAAAGGAAATCGCATCGGAAAAAGACAAAGGGGACTTAAAGCGAGGGCGAAGGATTCCTTGATAATGATCTTCGATATATCACAATGGAGGTAGGCTTCCATGCGATATCGGAACACTGGGCATGCGACGTGCGATTGCAATGATCAGATCAGGAAATCGGGTGATCGGAGGATCTGAGACATAGACCCACGCCGATAGCAATACGCCGATGCGATGGTCCAATAGCGATAGGCGATGTGTGATATCAGCGATCGGAGCGATCTGCGCTCGGCGATTGGGATCGCGACAACATAAAGGGCTAATCCACATGCGATGGGGCCGATAACGATATGTGATGCACCAATATCGGTGATCAACGATCGGCGACCAGTGGATCCCCAATATAAGGGGCCATTGACAGGTGCGATTGCGATTTGCAATCAACACGCAGACCCGATGAGATTTATCGACATGATTGCATATAATTTGAAATCCAGAATTTCTGATTTTCTATGTATTTCCATATATTGATGTTTTTGGCCATTTCTTGGGTTTTAAGCATTCCACCTATGCGATTGCGATTTGCGATGACCGGACTGACGTGAGAGGGATATAGATGTGATCCTATATTATTTGAAGTCTACTTAAACAACTCATGATGTGTTTGCCTCTGTATTCCGTTATTTGGTGATTTTTAGGATTTTTGCACAGGAAGGCCAAACGACCGGGTTTCCTGTGCCCACCAATTCCTCTATAACTGTCCCCGTTCTAAAATCATTGTGCCACACTATAAATGGAAATTTTATAACAATGATGTTCTGTAACAGGAATGCGTTATACATAGAGAGCCACAGAGCCACAGAGCCAGATGGCCAGTCAGGGACCCACAAAGCTAGAGAGCCAGAGGGCCAATCGAAGAAACGTAGAGGCAAAGGAATGATTACACACAGAGAAATGGATAGGCAACCAGAGAGCCATAAGGATGCCTCACAAAAGCCAGAGAGCTTAATTGAAAGAGGAGCTTTTGGAGTCGCTTGGAGGTCAAGTGAAACTAGAGAGCTTAATTGACAGAGACTCGCTTGGAGGTCGAGCGAACTCAGAAGCTCGTAAGAGCCAGAGCTTAGAGCTAGAGCCAAGAGCCAGAGCGAAGAGACAGAGCCAGAGTGAGAGCCAAGAGCAAGAGCCAGAGCCAAGGGCCAAGCCAAGAGCTAGAGCCAAGAGCAGAAGTAGAGGCCGCTAGAGGTTGGAGGTAGTTGCAGAGAATAGAGCTAGTGTTCATTCTCAAGGTTCCAATAGTCGAGGTGACTGTAGGGGACCACTAAATCCATTGAGATGGAGTTCAAAAATTTTTGAAGACTTATAAGAGCCATGGAGTGGTAATGAAGCTTCAGAACAACAAAATATCAAATGATCAAGCTATCGCTGATGTCAAATGTGTGCTGAAGACAAAAGAAGGAGTTCCAGAGATAGTTGAAAGAACTCTAAGGGAGTTAGTGCAAGCTAGAGCTCAAGATAGCTCAGAGCGCTAATTGAATGAGTCTAATCTAAATAAGCCTAGATCTGTCTACAGAGTATGGACAACCAGAGATAAGATGGTATTCTAAACCCATAGGTTCAGTTGTAAACCAATGTAGTTGAGTGTGGAACTTGTAAAAGAAAGATTACCATAATCCCAGAGAGCCTAATTGAGTTGATTAGAGCTCACGAAGACGTAGCCCAAGAGGTTTAGGTGAACACCTAATTACATTGTTGTCTGATGTGTTTGCTATTTTGCTGCTTTATTTACCGTTATGTGTGTTTAAATATTAGCATAAGCAAATATACATAAGCACTTAAATAGTTAAGGACAAACATAAGCATACACCTATCTCAGTTTCTTTTAATTATGCATTTATAAATTATAAGCATAGATCTTGGGAATATATAAGCTTTAGAGTGGGATAGGTTCTTGTAAGCTTGACAAGAAGCCTTTAGCGCCCCATTTTAGATCAAGTGGTATTAGAGCGGTTATATCAGAGCATCAGGTTGATTAACCCCACCTTCCAAGAAGGTGATATCAGAACTGGTTATACCAGAGCAGATGGTATCATGATACAGGTGATATCAGATCAAGATGCTTGATTAACAAAGCAATCTATTTGCTTGTTTGACTTGCAAGGTGTTCAAATAGTAGCAAGGATTTTACTATTTGATAGTTTGTAAACTAACTGTTGTTTGAGTTTGCAAAGGTTCAGGGAAAGCTGTTGTTAGCTAAGTCTAGGAGAGGGCAAGAAGGAAGAAGGGCTGAAGGCATTCTTCTTATCCCAAGGATCTCAAAGAAATCCTAGAAGCACAAGAAGTTTGTTGCAAAAGGTTTCTTGAATAAGCTCTTTGATAATCTTGTTTGAAGCTATTTTGTTCATTTTGATAATGACAACTTCTACAAGTGAGTCCTCAAATTCCTCCTTCGATGAATACAAGAAGCAAGACTTGTTCATCATGATGGATATGGTGAGAAAAATGAGTGTTGGACTTCGAGAGCAGTTGAATTCCATGTAGGAAGAGAAGCAGTTTCTTTCTAACAAATTGCAGGAAGTGGAAGGACAAATTCATATTGCAAATATGAACCTAGAAAGGATGCATGAGTTGGAGACATAGCTCCTTGTTGCCAAAGAAGCCTTAGTCAAGTATTAGCTTGAAGAAGAGGTAAATAATTCCAGTTTATGTTCAATTTCCTCTAAGAATGATTATGCTGGTTCTTTTGAAAAACATACCAAAGGCATAGGTTCTAAGTTAATGTACAAGATGGGCCATGAAGGAAAAGGCTTGGGAAAACATGCACATGGTATTGTTGAGCCAATAATGGTTGAGGAAAGGCCTAAGTATTTGGGTCTTGGATATGGACAATCTTATGTAGAAAGTTCCAAAGCTGTCGCGAAGACAATTGAAACAGTTCCAAGAATTTCATTTCAGGTCTTCTACCTCAAGAGTGTGAAGATTGTATTCATGGGGAATGCAATAGCTTGGAACATCATTTGTAGGATGTAGGTGTTCATAAGAATACAATTGAACCAGAGAGTTGTGGAAACAATGAACCAATGAAGAGATTGATGGTGTTCCAAAAGGAGCTACTTCTTCATTCAATTCACCTCCTCATGAAGGTAATAAAGGTGAAAGAGAAAGGTATAAATCTGGTTCTAACCATATTCCTTTTGATTATGTAAAACATGATAAATTTCCATATAAGTATGGGAAAAGAGTTGCATGCTCCTTTTGTGGTTTGGTTAACCATAATGTTTATAGATGTTGGAAGAGAATGGCCACATACAGGAAACTTTTGAAGGAAAAGAAGCAAGAAGCGAAAGGTCCATTGGACAAGGCAAATCACGCTGTCAAGAGGACGCACATGTGTTGCACTTACTACCATAAGCAAGGACATATTGCTGAAAAATGTTGGATTCTAAATCCAACAATGCTTCCACCAAAATTGAAGAAGGTGGTAAGAGAGAATGGCAGGGATGGAAAGAAAGATTCCATGATTGATGTGTTTCAGGATGATTCACATATTGATGTTCATGTGCAGACAAAGGTAATACGTTTCAAATGGATTGGTAAGAAATGGTTAGAGTTCTTATCCAACTAAAGTTGCATATCTTTTGATGTGAAAAAAATGTATCACATCTATTTGCATTTCTTGTTAATGGAATGCGAGTTGCAGGATTTTACCAAGAAGGTAATGGAAAAGTTGAGTAGGAGACTCGCTTTATTGCTGCAACATTATATTCATTTCAGCTTCAAAAGTACAGTGTACTTAAGCAAAAGTTGAAAGGTGAAATGCATGCATGAGAATGATGTGCATGAACACAATGATATTGATCATTTCCTTTTATTTGAACATGTATGTGTGATTAACTTGAAGGGTTGATTACTTTGTTGTAAACATGCATGTCATGTTAATATTGACTTGAGAAAAGTTGATTTGGTCTCCAAGAAGGAGATGATGATGAAGTGTTTCATATTTGGAAAAACATGTAGAAAAAGATGTAAAGGCATGCTTGACTTGAAGGGTCAATTGTTTTAAAGGCATGTTTTGTTGGCTGGTTATCTAGTCAATCATTTGTATGTAGATGTAAAGACATAGAGGTGTTCACAAGATGTGAAATCTATTTCTTTTGTTGAAGAAGGAGTTTACGCCATCTAGTTATTGTCTGTAACCCTGTTGTTGTTAATAGTTGTTGTTGACAATATGTCAAATAGGTACAAATGAAAATTTTGTGAAGCAGATGTAACTTCACATTCATTTGAGCCACCTTGGATCGATGATCAAGGTAGAGAAGTTCAAACTACCCTCTATGACCTTCTTAGCAGGAGTTCTATAGGAATTCAAGAAGGAAGATAGTTCTTCCCAGGAGGACCAGAGCATCCAGGAATGAAAGTGGTCAACAACATTGGTTCAGAGGCACAATGCAAGGCAAGTGTATGGAGGCTGAAAGAAGAGGGTGTTGTTACTCTCATTTACTATTCAGAACAATATATTAGTCTTTTGGAGTCCAAAATCTTTTTAGTGGGAAGGTGTGATCCAAAATGGATCTTGGATAAACCTCTAAGTCTAAAAGACTTCATATAAGAGGTAAAAGGTGCTAAATGGCACAAATCTTTTGTAAATCCGAGTTGGATGAAGAAAAGACTCTTTAAAAGGAAATCACATTGGAAAAAGACAAAGTAGGACTTAAAGCAAGGGCGGGAGGACTCCCTAGTAGCGATCTTTGATATATCGCAGTGGAGGTAGGCTTCCATGCGATATCAAAACCTTGGGCATGCGACGTGTGATTGCAATGATCGGATCGGGCGATCAGCGGAGCAGAGACATAAACCCACGCTGATAGTGATAAGCCGATGCGATGGGCCGATAGCGATATGCGATGTGCGATATCGGCGATCGGCGATCGAGATCATGACAATACAAAGGGCCAATGCACATGTGATCGGGTCAATAGCGATATGTGATGCATTGATATCGATAATCAGTGGATCACCAATATAAGGGGTCGTTGACAGGTGCGATTGCGATTTGTGATTAGGGCACAGACCCGATGCGGTTTATGGATGCGATTGCATATAATTTGAAATCCAGAATTTCAAATTTTCTATGTATTCCTGTGTATTGATGTTTTTGGCCATTTCTTGGGTTTTAAGCATTCCTCCTGTGTGATTGCAATTTGCGATGAAAAGATAGACCCGAGAGGGATATAGATGCGACACTATATTATTTGAAGTCTAACTAAATGACTCATGATGCATTTGTCTGTGTATTCCGTTATTTGGAAATTTTCAGGATTTCTACACAGGAAGGCCAAACGACTCGGATGCCCGTGCCTGCCGATTCCTTTGTAACTCCCCCAATATAAAATCATTGTGCCACGCTGTAAGTGGGTGTTTTATAACAATGATGTGTTGTAACAGGAATGCGTTATACATAGAGAGAGCCACAGAGCCATGGAGCCAAATGGCTAGTCGCAAAGCCAGAGAGCTAGTCAAAGAAATGCAAAGGTAGAGGAATGATTACACACAAAGAAATGGACAGGCAGCCGTAGAGCCAGAAGGATGCCTTGCAAAATCTAGAGAGCACAATTGAAAGAGGAGTTTTTGGAGTCACTTGGAGGTCGAAAAAAACCAGAGAGTCACTTGGAGGTCGAGCGAACTCAAAAGCTCGTAAGTGCTAGAGCTGAGAACCCGAGCCAAGATCCAAAGCGAAGAGTGAGAGCCAGAGCGAGAGCCAAGAGTGAGAGCCAGAGCCAGAGCCATAGCTAGAGCTAGAGCTAGATCTAGAGCCAGAGCCAAGGGCCAGAGCCAAGAGGTAGAGTCGAGAACAGAAGTAGAGGCCACCATAGGTTGGAGGTAGTTGTAGAGAATAGAGCCAGTGTTCATTCTCAAGGTTATAATAGTCAAGGTGACTATAGGGGACCGCTGAATCTATTGAGATGGAGTTCAGAAAATCTTGAAGACTTCTAAGAGCAATGGAGTGGTAATGAAGCTTCAGAATAGTAAAGATATCAAATGATCAAGCTATTGGTGATGTCCAATGTGTGCTGAAGATAGAAAAAGGGGTTCCAGAGATAGTTAAGAGAACTCTGAGGGAGTTGGTGCAACCTAGATCTCAAGATAGATCAAAGCGCTGATTGAAGGAGTCTAGTCTAGAGAAGCCTAGATCTGTTTGTAGAGTATCGACAACCAGGGATAAGATGGTATTCGAAACCCCTTGGTTCAGTTGTAAACGAATGGAGTTGAGTGTGGAACTTGTAAAAGAAATACTACCATAATCCTAGAGAGCCTAGTTGAGTTGACTAGAGCTCACGGAGATGTAGCCTAAGAGGTTTGGGTGAACTCTTAATTATATTGTTGTGTTATGTGTTTGTTGTTTTGCTTCTTTATTTACTGTTATGTGTGCTTAAATATCAACATAAGCAAATATACATAAGCACTTAAACAGTTAAGGACAAACACAAGCATACAGCTATCTCAAGTTCTTTTAATTCCGCATTTATCAATTATAAGCATAGATCTTAGGAATATATAAGCTTTGGAGTGGGAGAGGTTTTTGTAAGCTTCACAAGAAGCCTTTAGTGCCCCATTTCAGATCATTTCATTAGGTAAGACCTAAAGTGTGTGATTGCCTTGTAGACCATGTATGCTTTCTTATTAATAGATAGGATAATTTGGTCATGACTCCTATAAGCCAACACTTGTGAAATATATAATATGTTTATTCCCTTGCTTCGCTTTCTATGTTAATACAGAAGCAATATATGTGTGAAAAGCGAAAGTATATAACAAGAAATGTTTTCCAAAATATGGACTGTATAAGGCTAGAGCCTCAACTATGGCTTGCTTAATTTAGGAAAAATCATCGTTTTTCCCTTTTATCCCATTTATATGTAGAATCCCTCTTTATCATCTCTTTTAATTATTTTACAATCTGAGCATAGTCACATATGAACTTGCGTAGGAAATTGATCCTACCCAAGAAAGATGGCATTTCTTTCTTGTTTATAGGAAAAGGGATTTGAGTGATGGCTTTGACCATCTCGAGATCAACTTTGATTCCACTCTTAGAAATGATATGTCCTAAGGTATTACCTTCATATAAATCAAATATGTTATTTTCCGGATTCAATGAAATCCCATTCTTACAACATCGCTATAAAATCTACTTGAGATTGTGAATATGATCTGATCTCTTCTTAGAAAAAAAATTTATGTCATCCAAGTAGAAAAATACACTTTGACCAATCCATCCATGGAATACAATGTCCATGGTCCTTTGAAATGTAGCACTAGGATTAAGAAGCCAAAATGGCATGTGCTTAAAAGAGAAAATTCCCAACTTCATCCTAAATGTGCTCTTTAAATGATCTAGTTTTGCTACTAGCACCTAATTATATCTTGAGAAGTCATCTAGTAACCAGAACATTTATAACCCAAATACCATCAGGAGTATTTGCTCCATCCATGACACATGGTAATTGTCTTTCTCTGAAGCCTGGTTGAGGTTGTGGGAGTCAACACATAGTCGTATCTCGGTAGAATTTTTTCTAATAGGAAATAGGTTGGAAACCCATGTAGAATTTCAAAACTTTAAAAATGATCCAAGCATCTAGCAGTTTCCTTAACTTCTTTCACATGAGGGGTTGCATTGTTGGGTGGGATTTCTTCAATTTTTTTGGAAAATGGTTAACCCTTCTTTGATAGGAATAACATGTTGAATGATGCATGTATCATAAGTCTTTAAATAATTATAAAACCGTGCAAATACATATTTGTACTAAGAGAAATAAATCTGTGAGTAAATCAAATTTCAAATTCTTGAGTGAACGCATTTTGAGCCACTAAGTGTGGTTCATCATCAGGATTTTGATGAATGTTTTGATCCAGACAAGTTGATATATAATGTAGAGATGAAAATGGTCAAAAAATGAGCATTGAAGAAAAAATAATATAATATTTAAATTGAACGCATTGTTTGAAGAGAGGAATAAAATCATGTCGTTCTTTAGGAGAACAACACGTACCAAGATTTACATACTCCAGATGTTCTTTGGTTCCTAGGTTGAATTTTTCATGTGACAACATTGATCTCTAGGTCTTTGTTTTCATTGGTTCCCTAAAACAATTTTGCAGGTCATAATGTTTTGTTGGGCCACTAATATGTCATTATTATTATCACTTTTTAACATATATTTCATCCATTTATACCCTTCTTTATCACGTCATTTATCATGATTTATCATATAATTCCATTTTATAATTATTTATGCTCTTATGGATAAATATTATTTCTTCTCCTTTATTTTTAATAAATTAATGATTATTATGCATGATTTTACCAATGATGGTTTATTAATAAATTTGTTGTAACATCACTCACCATTTTAGCCTCAAAGATATTTTCCAGATTGCAGATTTGATCTCCAGCTCATCATTAAATGTGCTAACTCAGAAATTCACTAGAATAAGAAGTGTCAGTATTGTATTGAATGTTTCGGGCAACTGGAGAAGAATATGGAAAATCCGAAACACGGGTTTTGTTCAAAATGGACCAAATTAGTTTTGTGGTGAGCATTTTCCCAAATTCGATCCGTATTAAGAGAAATAGAAGGTTTTCTAAAGACGTTTCTCTCATATTTGTTGTTGCAGCTGGTTTCCAAATTATCTCAGTTGCAATAGCAAATTCGACTTGTTCCTGTTGAATGCTGATGGAAAGATATTTCATATATGATCTTGCAGATTAATTTGTTGTGAATAATCCAATTTTGTTATGGGAATCATTTTCTAATCATATCTATTTTAACTTCTCTCTGCTCTCTATGTATTTAAATGAGAACAGAGATCAAAGAGGGGAGGATTATTAGAGATAGGATAGGATAGGAGGAAATGGGATCGATCTCTGTTTATTTCAAATTGTAATTTTAATTTACAGACTAGTTCTTTTGAGGAACACGATTGTATTGTAATGAGGATTGAGTTCAATGGTTAATACATAATTTACGTTGTTGTTCATTCCTATCCTCTGAAGTAGCTCAGCAATATTCGCTGGTGGCTGAGGGCCCGACCTCTGGTGGATCAAACTGCTACCCCTTTGTGTTATGTTTTCTAATTTATGAAAGTTTGAATGGTTTCATGTTTTCCATTCTCTATGAGTTTATCATATTTGTTATTTGCCAATTTCCTGTATTGAAGTTAGTTTACCTTCCTTATGAGATTCACAGCTTTGTTATTTAATTCCATTTATCCTTACTATAGATTAAATTGATCATTAGTTAATGCATTGAATCTTGTTGAGTGTGGTTATTATAGAATCAGCTAAAAGAGATTGGTTAATGCTACTGAACTCTCGTGTGACATCATTTCCATTTGAATTTCTTAATTGAGATCGAGTGTGATTTAGATAGAATCATCTACAAGAGATTAGTTAATACTACTAAACTCTCGGTTGACATCATTTCCATTTGAATTGCTTAATTGAGATAGAGTGTGATTCATATAGAATCAACTAAAAGAGATTGGTTAATGCTATTATTCTCTCGGTTGATGCTATTTTCAATTGAATTGATTGCTTCATATTTGATTATGATTTCAGTTGAAGATTAAGTCTTGATGCTTGCATGTAATATTTCCATTAACAGTTTTAGCTTGAGTTTTATAAATGCATATGTTTATTCTTGTATCAAGCTTTATAGTTAAACTTAAAGAGCATTACTCTCTAGATTTATACTTTGCACATATTTTGTACACTCTTGAAATAAAACTACTTACCCAGGTTGATAATTAATGTGAGGTAATTAGGAGTTTTAAAAAACACCTATTATCACCCAAAATTTTGGCGCCGTTGCCGGGGAGAGTGTTGCCATTTCACAGAGAGTGATGTATGTTTGATATTTGCTGTTGGGAAATAATTGGGTATTAAAAATGGAAGATAAGAACCTATGTAACGAGAAAGTAAAGTGCTTGCTCCTCCACCCACCTTTCAGCAGAATTTTGTAGGAATTGAAGTAGGAAATTTAGAGGTAGAATTTTTGAAAAAATCTCATAATTCCACTCAAGTGGTGATGTAAACACCACCAATTTCACTAACAAATTGACAGGAACATTTGAAGGAGGAGCCTCAAAGAAACAAATGAAAAACATCTTCTATTATGGTAAGAATTGGCTCACATTGCAACTTTTGAATTCCTTATCAAAGAACTAGGAGGAGTGACACAAATGCACATAATTCCCAATTCTTCTCTATCAAATTTTCATGGTTTGACAAATGAAGATCCAAATACATTCTTATTTGACTTCGAAATACTTTGTAGAGACTATGATTATTGTACTAATGATCAAAGGTTGAAAGTGTTTCCTCTTACTCTAAAAGGAGTAGCTCTCTGATGGTTCATGAGCCTAGGTGGGAATTGCATCCAAACATGGGATGACATGAAGAACATATTCTTGAATAAGTACCAATACTACCACAAATCCAATGAAGATATTTTCGATATGATACAAGGGGAAGATGAAAGCTTGGAGGACTATGTGGAGCGATTTCGATACAACCTTCAAAAGTCAAAGCATAAGTATTTGGAAAAAGAGATCTTAAAAACACTCCTACTCAAAGGAATCAAAGATGAATTTTTAGAACTCTTAAATCTGATAGGAAAAGGTGATGTTTTTTAGTTATCATTTGATGATGTTTGTGAATTGTGCATAAGGTATTCAAGAGGAATCTCTAAGGCTGGTAAGAATTCTATATAATTTTATTCTTTCTTTTCCAAATCTACTACAAGAACATGAGACATAAGAGCTAAAATCAATGACTTATTTGAAAATTTTAAATATGATTTGATTAGCTCTCTAATTTCACAATCACATGTTTTGCAGGTTGAGAAAAATCAAGAATTTGATGAAGTGTTTTTCCCTCATTATCGAAAGGAGCATCCCATAGATAGTTGTCCTTCCTTATCTAGGATGGAAGTAGCATATCAAAGAGATGGGGAAGCTGCAACAAAGGCAAAACCGTGGAAATCATGGCCTACAGGTATGGTTCAAAACACTTCCTCTCCATCTTCTAACTTGCATAATCCATTATGGAATACTCATGTGTTAGGGCAGCCATGTCCATCTCAATATAACCCCAACAAATCTTGTCTACAAGTTTCGCATAGTTCATCTTATGATTGCATGTCTACTCTCCCTCATCTTGTAGCACAAACATATCCTCCATATTCTTCACCAGCTCTTCCACAATATCTTGCTTACCTATCAAAATCATCCACTCAACCCAATCAACTACATCATCAAAATGCTCTATTCCATACACAATTTCCTGCTCAACTCATTCCACACCCTCACCACAATAAACCAGTACAACATGATTATAGTGTTGAACTGCGAAATTTACCCACCAATTCTATCTCACATGCAGCATTGGAGAAAACTTATATTGAGATTCAAAATGTTTCAAATCCAAAAATTGTAGAAGTTATGGAAGAAAATGAGGTTTCTTCTAGTTTGCATCAACATGTCATTTTAAAATCTCAAGAAATTCATGATATGATGGCTATGGGAAATCAAGAAAGTAAAGGATATATTGAAGATTGGTTTCACTCCATCATTTTCTTGCAACATCAATCCATACTTCAACAATTTTTGACACCATCTTTTCAAGAGAAGTTGGCTTCTCATACCGTAATATTCATTAACATGCATTTTCCAAATTTCGGTATACACACACTTGAGGCCTTATTTCTAAAATGGTTCCACTGGAAGTAATCCTATACATATTCATATTCATTTTTCAAATAAGAATAGGTTAGTGTAAAAAATAAAATAAATAAGGAAATAAAATAAAGACATTTTTTTAATGTAAAAATAATTGTTTTTGTTACAACACACTATGGAAATCAACATCAGTGATAAATATTTTAATTTATTTGTGTATGTAGATGAATTATAATCGAAATAAAAGTTATACAAATACTTATATTCATTTTTAACACCGATTTGGAAAAAAATCTTGAATATCATATTTTTTGGCTTGTGGGCTTGATAAAGTTTCTAAAAACACAATTAGCACAGTCATGTTTTGGGGGAAAAAGGGAATATTTTTAAAACTTGTTTCTATAAAAAGTAACCCTTGATTTCTACTTTCCAACCCAATTTGAATCACTCAATTTGGATTTGAAACGAAAACGTTACAACCAAAACATTGACATGATGTCTAGTAGGCAACTCAGGAACAGAGTTGGGGCAGTCAGTTTTTGGAGGCCTAAATGACCATATTTTGAAAATTTGTTTCTATGGTATATTTATATATGAATATAGTTTACAAGATAATTTTAATCACTCATTTTCGATATCATATGAGAAGGTTATGACCAAAACACTAACTATCTATCGTAAATCAGCACTCTTAAAACTCTGTTTTTCCGGTTGTTCATTAGAGTATTTGACCTATCAATACTTCTTTTCTTCCAAAAATGTTTCCACTAGAGATAAATAAATTAATCTAATTTCGTTTCCAATTTTAATCATTCGAATCCGTCATCAAACAAAAAATATATGCTTAAAATATCCATTGTTGTTCTATATGGGGAAATCGAAAATGACTCTGTTATGCAGGTTGTTCTAAGTAAAATTGACATATCATATCATGGAATTTTCAAACCCTATTTCTATTGGTGATATAAATTTGAATTAGCTTTCATTTTGCTTTTGAATCACTCGAATCGGACCAAAAACAAAGGAGTTGTGATTAAAACATTGCTGGTTAGTATGATTAGCCACTGCTCTCCCGCAGGTAATAAATTAATTTTACTTTGTTATTTTTCAATGGATTTGTTTTACAGAGTAACTACTTGTTAGTTTTTTACAAAATTGTTGGATTAGGGAGACCGATCACCTCTCTTTCTCCATGATTTAATGTTTTATTGCAGGTAGACACTCGGTTTTTACAGGTCTTAAGAGAATAAAGAAGGTCAATTTATGGACGGGCGATTCTTGAAAGAAATTTTAATGAAACAAGGGAATTTCAACCAACTCATTATCTAATGGATTCATAACACAAGAAATGAAGAATTGATTTCAATTTGAAGATTCATGTCACTGCTACCAAAACAATTTTCCAAGAGATCATTTTTTTCCATTAACAGATTGATATTCCCTTAGGAAATAACATCATAGCTGTTGTAACTTAATTTATTTATTTTTATAATATTTTTTTTATTATAAAGTGTTGTTTCTTTTTTTATTTCTCTTATGTTTTTTTGTTTCAGGTGTTGCTTCCTTCAAATTTTTGTTTCCGCTCCATTGGCGATTGAACAATGAGGACCCCACCATGTAAGTTTCAGTTGCAGAAGGCAATCCTTCGATAGCTTCATTTCTGTAAAAAGTTATTTTTTTTTAAAACTGTAAATATAATTGTTTTATGTGCTTTTCTCTATTTGTTCACTGTTGTAAATATGATTGATTTTTTCTGTTTTTCTGTAAATACAATTGCTTTTTCCTATTTTTCTCTATTTCTTTTCTTTCCTTTTATGATTGCCCTTCTAATGTTTAGAGCAGTAGGGATGATTGCTTGTCTATATTTTTTTCTCTCCCTGTTTTATTTTGTTCTTCCCTATAGGGAAGAGTTGTTGTTCCCTAAAGGGAACAACACCTTTTGGTGTGTGTTGATTTGTTGTTCCTTACAGGGAACAACTGTTGTTCCCTATAGGGAACAACACTTTTCACGTGTGTTTTTCTTTGTTGTTCCCTACAAGGAACAGCTATTGTTCCCTATAGGGAATAACACTTTTCGCGTGTGTTTTTCTTTGTTGTTCCCTACAGGGAACAACACTTTTCGCGTGTGTTTTTCTTTGTTGTTCCCTACAGAGAACAACTACTGTTCCCTATAGGGAACAACATTTTTCGCGTGTGTTTTTTTTGTTATTCGCTATAGGGAACAACTATTGTTCCCTATAGGGAACAACACTTTTCGCATGTGTTTTTCTTTGTTGTTCCCTACAGGGAACAACTACTATTCTCTATAACGGACAACACTTTTCGTGTGTGTTTTTCTTTGTTGTTCTCTATAGGGAATAACACATTTCATGTGTGTTTTTCTTTGATGTTCCCTACAAGAAACAACTGTTGTTCCCTATAGGGAACAGTTGTTGTTCCCTATAGGGAACAACACTTTTTGCGTGTGGTTTTCTTTGTTTTTCCCTATAGGGAACAACACTTTTCGCATGTGTTTTCCTTTGTTGTTCCCTACAGGGAACAACTGCTATTCCCTATAGGGAACAACACTTTTCATGTGTGTTTTTCTTTGTTGTTCCCTGAAGGGAACAACACTTTTCATGTGTGTTTTCCTTTGTTGTTCCCTCCAAGGAACATCACTTTTAGAGTTTTTGTTGTTCACTCTAGGGAACAACTCTTTTTTGAGTGTTTTTTTGAGTTTTTGTTATTCCCTCTAGGGAACAACACTTTTAGAGTGTTTTTTGTTGTTCCCTCTTAGGAGCAATTTTTTTTGACTTTTTGTTGCTCCCTCTTCGGAACAACATTTTTGCTTGTTGTGAAGTTTTGTGTGTTGTGAATAGCACCTCCTTCCTCTTGTGGGATTATTCCTAGTTCATCTCAACCACATTTTACTGATTCCCTTTCATGGCATGAAGTACACTACTTTTACGAGGACAAGAATTATGGATTCAATTGAAGCGAGCTAATATCATTCACGTTATGATCTTTAACAGGACAACTCCTTGATGATAGGTTCTTTTCAAAAGGGACACAATTATTTATATATTACTTTACTACATTGTTTTCTGCTATACATGATACTGATTGATCATCTTAATACTATGCTGGTTCCACCCTTCTTGGTTATAATCTTCGATCTCTGTAATAAATGAGATTATGGGTTTATTTTTTTTATTGACATCTTCAACTTCTTCCACCATCCATGCTCTTAAGGAGTACTAATCGTCCCTTTATTTATCATAAAAATGTGTAATAAGAAAAAAAAATTGTTTGCAGATGGAGGATAGGGGGTCTCATTAAGAGCCAGCCTACCATGTTCATAAGGCTGTAACAAAGTGAAATTCCCATTATAGCCACCACACCAGGGTTATGATCCATTGGATAGCCAAAATATCCTTGGAATAGGAGGTCTTGTCATGATCTGGCCTGATTACTTTTGGTACATCCCAGTGAATGGAAATATGGTTATCTGGTTACCGTGCCAACACACTCATCTCTTCTGTAGAACAACACTGGAACTCTTCATTTATAAATTGATGATCCTTGCTCATATGGGTTAAAAGCAACCTTGTCGAGGCTATGGATGCCTATTGGTAGTAGAGGCTCTGCTTATGTTATTGAAGTTATATCTTATCATCAATTATTACTATAATACCCTTTTCTTATTCTCTCTCTTTTTTTTTTTCGGAGAAGTTATTTCCTTAATTTTTTCCCTGTTTTGAACCTTTACACATGAGAAATTGTTTTCCAATCACTCACATCATTCTTTGCTAGAATACCGTCAACAAAGTATCTTTTTGGCATATTGTTGTCCTTTTCCTTTTTTTTGCATAACTTATCATCGATCCAAAGCCTCCTATCTCTTATTCATAACTATCTTTACACACTCGGCTCTCATTATAACCATACCTCTTGCCGTCCTATCATTGATATGTGTACTCGGCTTCACTTATTTTCGTACTATTCATTACCTTGCCTTGCCATCAGAACAACACTTTTCCTATGTTTTATGGTCATGGATGTCCTTTTCCAATTAGAGGAGGAAGGTTATTTAAAAGTTTTTTCTGATTGAAATGTTTGCATGTAGTGTAGTGATTTGTTTACAGGAGAACAACAAGTATGGGGGGAAACTCTATTCACAACAAGGCCACACTATTGCAACTAACATAAGAGGCTTGAGAAACTTGCAAATGTGAACAATTGTTCAGACATGATGTGCTTTCCTGGATTCCACGTTTTGCATCACTTTCAACATCAACTCAGCCTACATCAGCTTCAATAAATTCCAGTCCATACATGTCATTCCACATTTTTTCGGAGGTAAAACTTGAGGTAAAATAGCATAAGTTTATGATTTATTGAAGATTTTGGAGACTTTCATGAAAATCCATTGAGCATTATCTATTATCATTTATTCCACATCTTTACCACTTTCCATTTTCAGAGACATATCATCTTTTAGTTTGGGGGAGTGTTACTTTCATTCATTTCTTTCTTATCACAATGCCATTAATATTCTTTATCATCCATTGATCTTCTTATTCATTCTCACCACCTCCCTTATCCCATGATTGTTTTACAACAAGCATAGATTTCAAAAGATTATAGAAACCACCTCAATTTGTTTTTTTAACATTTTATGAGGGCATGCTAACTCTCCAGTTTGGGGGAGGAATTGCTACACATGATGAATGTTTTCTACTTTATTTCTCATTTAAGGCATACAATTTCATTTTTATACAATGCAGAAATTGATTGGCATATATCTTTAAAACTATGAACTGGATTCTTGTGATTTTTGGATAACAATGAGGTATTATTAAAATACACAAACCCAGACAATTTCAAGTTAGATTAGTTTGTCAAATTTCTGAAATCATGCACTGTTACCTATAGCCATTTTGTTTATATCTCATGATTCATGCATCAAAACAATCTGATTTTTGGACCATAGAAGCATTAATATAGTAGAAATCTACTTGCAAAATTTTAGCAAAATCTGGTTTGTAGTTTTTGAGGAAATGGTTAATGAAGTTTTTTGTTACTTATATCATATTTTTCTGCAACTTCATATACATATAGTTGAACGTCAATGTGAAGATTGTTACGCCTTCATCAACATTGCTAAAATTGAATATTCATTATTTGAGGAAGAAGTCAATTGTTCCATCAATTTCATAACTTGGGATGAACATTTTTTTTATATAGCTTGGCTAATATAGAGGCTTTGGGTTGCATGAGGACATGCAATATATTCAATTTGGGGGTGTGTTGGGTCACTAATATTTCATTATTATTATCACTTTTTAATACCTATTTCATCTATTTCTACCCTTCTTTATCACGTCATTTATCATGATATATCATATAATTCCATTTTATAATTATTTATGCTCTTATGAATAAATATTATTTCTTCTTCTTTATTTTTAATAAATTAATGATTATTATGCATGATTTTACCAATGATGGTTTATTAATAAATTTTTTGTAACATCACTCACCATTTTAGCCTCCACGATATTTTCCAAATTACAAATTTGATCTCCAGCGCATCATTAAATGGGCCAACTCAGAAATTCATTGGAATAAGAAGTGATAGTTTTGTATTGAATGTTTCCGGCAAATGCAGAAGAATATGGAAAATCTGAAACATGGGTTTTGTTCAGAATGGACCAAATTAGTTTTGTTGAGAGAAGATTTCCCAAATTTTGTATGTATTAATAGAAAGAGAAGGTTCTCTAAAGAGGTTTTTCTTAGATTCACTTTTGCGACCGGTTTCCGAATTATCTCAGTTGCAATACCGTATTCAACCTATTCTTGTTGAATACTAATGGAGAGATATTTCAGATATGACCTTTCTCATCAATTTGTTGTGACAATCTAATTTTGTTATGGAAATCATTTTATAATCATATCTGTTGTAACTCCTATCTACTCTCTGTGTATTTAAATGAGAACGGAGATCAAAGAGGGGAGGATTATTAGAGATAGGATAGGATAGGAGAAAAGGGGATTGGTCTTTGTTTATTTCAAATTGCAATTTTAATTTACAGACTGGTGCTTTTGAGGAACACAACCATATTGTAATGAGGATTGAGTTCAATGGTTAATACATAATTTACATTGTTGTTCATTCGTATCCTCTGAAGTAGCTTGGTAGTATTCACTGGTGGCTAAGCGGCCGGCCTCTGGTGGATCAAATTACTACCCCTTTGTGTTATATTTTCTAATTTATACAAGTTTGAATGGTTTGATGTTTTCCATTCTCTGTGAGTTTATCTTATTTGTTATTTGTCGATTCCATGTATTGAAGTTAGTTTACCTTCATTATGTGATTCACAACTTTGTTATTTAATTCGATTTATGCTTACTGTAGATTAAATTGATCATTAGCTAATGCATTGAATCTGGTTGAGTGTGGTTATTATAGAATCAACTAAAAGAGATTGGTTAATGCTACTGAACTCTCGAGTGACATCATTTCCATTTGAATTGCTTAATTGAGATCGAGTGTGATTTAGATAGAATCAACTAGAAGAGATTGGTTAATACTACTAAACTCTCAGGTGACATCATTTCCAATCGAATTTCTTAATTGATATAAAGTGTGATTCATATAGAATCAACTGAAAGAGATTGGTTAATGCTACTATGCTCTCGGTTGATGTTATTTTCAATTGAATTTCTTGCTTCATATTTGATTATGATTTCAATTGAAGATTAAGTCTTGATGCTTGGATGTAGTATTTCCGTTAACAGTTGCAACTTGAGTTTTATAAATGCATCTATTTACTCTTGTATCAAGTTGTATAGTTCAACTAAAAAAGCATTACTCTCTAGATTTATAGCTTGCACGTATTGTGTACACTCTTGAAATAAAAAGACTTACCCAGGTTGATAATTAATGTGAGGCAATTATGAGTTTTAAAAGACACCTATTAGCACCCAACATGTTTCTCAATGAATCCACATTTTTTGGCATAATGTTCCCCTTATATTCTTGATCATGCTTATCTTTTTCAATAGATGCATCTTTAAACATATCCGCATTGGCCATGAAGTGTAGTAACTATTGGTCATCATTAAATACATGAAAAATAGTTTCATTGTTGGGAACAAATGGCTTATAAACAATTTCAATAGAAAAACCCATCATTTAAAGGTGACATCCTAGCAGTTCCATCGGCCAATATGTCTGCGAAAAAATAAATGAGTCACTATACCTCTTGTTCTTAGTTTTTCAAAGAAGGTGAAACATAGTGAATGATATTCCATACCTGGCGAGTAATGATCTTTGAATCATCAATTACCATAAGTATATAGACTTTGATGTCTTTCAAATTATTTAAATATTCAAATGGGAGCTCAAATGCTGTGAGATGATAATGGTGATGATGATAATGATCATGGTGAAGAATGAATGAAATAACCTCTTATTTATAGCAAAGTATTAAGCTAAATTGGGAATTGGAAAATAATAAAATATTATTAAGCAAATCAAAATCTAACCATTAGGAATACTTTATTATATGTTTTGGAGGGGGAAAAGATATTCAAAATGATCAAACATCTTTATTTAGAAAATGGTTGAAGTAATTAACAAATAAAATGATTTATCAATTATTTTTGTGAGAATTAATAAAAGTGTGAATTTGAAATAATTATTAGATAATGATTTATCAATTATTCCAAAAATAAGAATAAGGAATAGTAAATAAATAGTGATTTATATTTAGTAAAATGTGTTAAGAAATAATTTTCAAAAAAATATTTAGTAATTATTTCTAGAGAAAATTAAATAAATAATGATTTATTCAATTATTCTCATGTTTTTTTTTAATAGAAATAATTTAATAAAAATTGTTTACTAAATTATTTCCTATGGTGAAAGTGATTTTACAATGGACAAATTAATCCTACATGGTGTATTTCGATCCACATAGTTAGAAATGGCTAGGTGATCAAATTTTAGGTGATACATATTGACCCCCAGCGTATGAGAATCAAGAGAAAATCATATGATCAAAATACGTTGTAGGTTACACTTCCACGAGCCACCAAAAGGGGATTCAGAGAGAGAGAGAGAGAGAGAGAGAGAGAGAGAGAGAGAGATTTGAAGCAATGCAATGAAGGACGGAGGAAAGAAGGGGGTGAGACCTACCAATTTGATATTATAAGTCTCCTTTTATTTTGGAGAACATAATCTCAAATGAGGCAGGGGAGGAATACAGATACCTACCGAGATAATTGAGTACAAATAATAATGGTGTGCCCAACAATGTGGCACTGAGCTACAAGGTACATGATATATGATACATGATGCGCTGGAATCGATGGGCCATAATGCGATACAATGATATAATGAGCCCCATATACATAATTTTCCTAGAGAAACATAAGTTAGGATTGAATACAATAACATCTGAGTACATGAGAGGTAATTCCCCTCAAGTTGACATTTTGAGGGGGAATTACAACCAAAGAAGCCTTTCTAAATGGGAAAGGGCTTTGAATATCTGAATGGATCATATGATTGAGGCATGCATGTTGTGGGTGTTGCAAGCAATGGTAACTTAGCCAGTGAAATCTATAAATTTGCATCTGAGGTTGGATCATATTTGTTGTCATCTAATAATGTGGGGGGCTACCTGAAGGGTCATCCCCTCATGAGGTATGGAGCATCTCACACACACCTGAGAAATATTGGTACAATCTATGGGATCAACATACCATCAAGTGTATGATTCTCGATCGTGCAATAATGAGTTGGAGTTGAGCACACGAGAAACAACTAAGTCAAATGGAAATGATGATTCCGTATGATTGATAAGAGGCACGAAAAAACGATGAGAGCTGGAACCAAGGTACATTGTCCTCTAGACCAATCTCCTGGAATAAATGTGCTAAAGTTGATAGAGGAGGATTTGCTAGAGGTGAGGAAATGAGGATTCCTCAACAAATGAATGATTACCATAGCAATCTGACTGGTGAACTGACACTAGGGATGATGATGCGAGGATATAGGATGAGAGGAATATTGACAACTTCCCTTTTTATAGCATGAAATACATGGCTAACCTACCATCGACTAACTCAATTCTAGAGGGGATGGTAAATTACTCAGACAAAGGCTTTTCAAAGAGGAGCAATATAGTTGGAGGCCAAATGTGAGAAAAATGGGATGAATGTGATGCAAATATGGATGAAACACTCTAACTAGACTCAAAGGGACTCATAACAGGCTCCATTAATGTAAGGGTGACTCATCTCTAATGCTCTGAACAAGGGTGACTCGATGATGATGCCACATTGGAGAGGCTCAAAGGCAACCACATAAACATGAGTAAATAATGGTTATGCATGATGAAAATTGACATATAAGTCAACAAGTGCAAAGGAAATGTGGTACCAGAGTAAAAGTGACTCATATGAAGAAATTCAGCTTTGATGGGTGGAAAAGTGAGACCTCATGGAAAAATCGGCTTCATTTTAAGTGTCAAATTACCAAAAACAAAAGTAGACCCATTATAGATATCGATGATGGCTTTATAACAGTGCTAATGGTTCATCAAACTGAGCTATGGTTTGGTTGCAATGAGTGACAAAAAACTAGGGTTTTTCATATAAAAGGGGTTCCTGGCCACAAATTCAATTCATTTGCATAGTGAGATGTTTGAGAATTTGGAGAGGAAGAGAATGTCATAAATCTTGGAAAGATCATAGCAAACACACAAATCGATGGATGTTGGATCTACAACTTTCAGGAAGATGACCTTACTTGTCTAAAATTGCCTTAATGCTTCTTGGAAGAATGGTTCCCCATGAAGAATCAAGGTAAGAAAGGAATATAGGAATGAACTACTAGAGAAGGTCTAGGATCATCCCCACCCACCAAGTCAGAAATGGGGACCAAGTAGTAAGTGTAGTATCTCATAGAGTAGAATATGTGAAGATATGGTATCGAACATCTACAATATGTGATGAGTATATGGCTCACTGGAGAGGCCGATAGGACAAACTATCTAAGGAATGAAATGATAATCAACCATACCTAGATCACTGGGGTTTAGGCCAAGACTTATGTTAATACAGTGAGAAGGTAGCTAGGGGTACCATCGTGCCCCCAAGAATGAGATATTCCCACCAGCATATGATGGTGGAGGAAATTGATCAGGTATGCAAAGGTGGGAATGATTCTCCTAGTAGGAGGAGTTTGTGAAGTACCATTATGTTATAACTGTGGAAATAAAGGATTCAATAATTTGACCCAACTTCCACGAGAGCTTCTAGAGGAAAATATGTAGAGGTAGTGGCATATGTGCCCCCTAATTTTGTATGGATGTATCATCCTATGGACATGCCATATATATTTATAGTATTGAAATCCAAACACATTTTGGTGAGGTGGTTCGCAATTTGTTTTTTATGGATGTCTTCATGTGGGAAGAATGTATCATGGGTCTAGTATGAGAAAGGAAATAGTGGATTACCAATCTCACATGGAACTAAATATATGAATCAAATGGACTAAATTTCTAGGTTTGCATGCATGGTGTCACTATACCAAAGAGTGGCTTAAGATATAATGAACTAATGCTTACCTAGATGACATAGTGGTTGAACAACAACAATGTCTAAGGGACTAGGTTGTTGATGTAATATGGAGGAATGATTAAGCGAATGATCCCAAGGGTGATCTGAATTGATATGGGACTCTGGAGGTTCTTCTAAATGGGGAAGAATAATCATACTAGACTCGACACTACCACATACACTAGGAGGGTTGGGGATAATTTCTTCTCGTGGACTCTCAAAAATGGATGCCCCTTTACGCAAACATTGTTTGGAAATGTAATGCCCCTAAGGTGTATATGGTTTTAATTTATGGGCTCGAAGTAACGAGTTATTGAACTAGTTGACCTCACCATGGATGAAGTCTTTGGATTCCACAACATATTGATCATGGGTTTATTGTGGAACGAAGTACACATGATGGTTCATATCATACCAAGGATAATTATGGGTGGTGGTGGGTTTCATTATGTCTTCATAGGAATGAAACATGGGTAGCCGAGACTAATCGAGATCACATGATGAAGAGGAACTACCTAAGGAATATTCATGAGAGACCAAGTTCACATGTGCATCATTAAAAAGTGGAGACAAATGACTAGTAGATGTAAAATTTACTGGATGTTGAGCCCGAAGTGTTCGTGGAAGAAGGTTTGATAGAATCAGAATAGGAAATTCCATGAGAGTCCCAATAGATCGATCTCATGGATGAGGATAGGTATAGAATAGGGGTGGAAGTATCTGTCAACTCGCCATTAGGAGGGGGAATGAAAATGGTGGGTTGGTAAACCTCCTGTTTTGGCATAACAGTGGGACCAAAACCCATAGGTAAAGGGTAAGTGGAATCTCTACGAGTGGTAGCTAACTCACAAAGCAATTGAAGTGTCTCATGAAAATATTCAAGAAAGGGATACTGATGGGAATAATGGCCATAATTATCCCACGAAGCACAAGGGTGATTTGTGTGTAAGGATTTGTTCTTTTTCTCTGACTCGGGTAAGATGACATGGACCTTAGGAATGTTAGAGTTAGGATTGGCATCGGAGACCACATTCTTGATATGAGGGAGCTCAGGAAAATTTTAGGTGGCATTCCTAATAACATCACACAAAGCGCATGGAGGAGTAGGATTTCATAGTTTAGGAGGAGTTAGAGTTGTTCAGGGTGCCTTGTATTTGGGTCCCTTTTTCTAGGTTCTCCCCCTCACCATATGCTTTTACAATAGCAGTGGTTTCTTGTTGAGGTTTTTATGGAACTAAAGAAAAGGAAGGGATAAGAACAATAGGTTTAATCATGGTCAGAGTTGTGTAAGGTTTGAGTTGATTAGGATGAGTTTTTGTCAGAGGATCAATGTACCATACTAGGATCCCCAAGGTAATGTTAGGTAGACTCAACGTAGCCATAAGGGGGGTATAAAATATTCATAGTGGCGAGAATAAAAAAGGTCTCTGACCAAAAGGTAATGACTTGGGGGAAATTCTCCTAGATGGTTAAGACCTAGGGGAACGGTTCCAGACTGAAAAGGACCAAGAGAGATACCAGTAGAAGGAAATGGGCCTAGAGCAAATGTACTTGAATGTTGGGCTAACATTGGAGCAGGAGATTATGGAGGGCCTGGCTACTATGAAAGTGTGCTAGATCACATGTTGGTAGCCAGTGATGCTTGAATCATCCAAACACTAGATGAGCTAGGCTCAGAAGGGGTAGTTTGTGGGCCATACTAAGCCCCATGTAGCATGGAATATTCATAGACTCAAGGAGACACATTGATATGAGAAGTTATATTCTTAATGATTGTCATTGATGAGATTGTTGTCTGAAGAGGTGTCTAGGACTGAGGGTCATAGTAAGTCAATTGATAGAATGTAAGACATCGTATGTGACAACAAACATGGAATAAGTGTAACTATGACCCAACAAGATGTTATAATCTAATTTGGCATCAACGAAATTGATATCAATCAATATAGTCATGCCCACAATAGTGACATATTATTTTCATCAATGAAAATACCATGTGCAACAATTTCATTGATGGAAACACCCTAGATATTTATGGTCATTGGATTACAAAGAAAACCAAGGGTTCTAAATGATGTGTTTCAATCTCTCCCTGCAACAAGAACAAGTGTAATTCTTGTCATCTCTCTAGTTGAAATCAATGTTTACAATATCTCCCCGTTTTACATCAATGAAAAAGGGTCAAATATTTTTGTAGGAAGGTGTCATCTAAATGAACCTATATGAGTATCTATTCTTGAATGATCATGTGGACCTTTCATAAAACATTCTTGTTTTTTGCTAACTCATAGCCTCACCTTGAGACCATGATTTCATTATATGACTACTCTAAAACTCTATTTATGTGGCTTGCTTTTTATTGTTTGAGAATTCTCCCTAAGACCATGCTTCCATTTTTGTTATACTCCCCTTGAGATCATTAATTCTTTTTAAATCTAAGATATCACCATAAAAACATAGTCCACATACTTCCTTCATAATTACTTATTCAAGTCTTCATTTATAAAGTGATGACCTTGAAGAATCTTTCTCAAATAGATTATATATCAGGAATCAAACCTAATCGATTTCCTCCTTGACCTGTTTTCCTTTTTCTAGCACTGATAGAAAATCTTCGTCTATTGTACCACCCAAAATTAAGTCTGCAATCTCACGCAATATGACCCTTGCTGTGACATATGTGATATTCAACACTAGTCTTCAATACTTGTGAACGTTGATGAGGAATTATTTTGATTTGTTCCACATTTTTCCATCCATATACATGATCATATCCTATTTATGTGACCATATCATCAGTCCAACAATCCCGTGCTTTATGTCTAGGCTTAGCACATGAGTAACAATAACCTTGAAACTTTCTTTGATACCTGGGAGAGAAGGAGATATCGATCTTCTGAGGATGCTTTTTGGAGGAGACATGATTCCTTCTTTTCCAACTTGAGTACAATCCATATTCATCTATTGATACTTTACACATATTCTAATGATCCTAATGAATTCTTAACGGTTGACCATGCTCATTGTTTTTCCTTCATCAATTTTCTTGTGGATCATTTCTCTTGATTCCTTGCATGCTACTGTTTTTCGAAATTGCCTTGACCATCACTTAAATGAACCTACTTGTCCTAATGCTCTTATTTATTTGGATATTCATGTGAGCTACAACTTTATGCTATAAAATTTTGATCAATATTATTTAGAGTCGATGAGCTAATCAGACCATGATTTTAGATGCATAAACTTCTTTATATCCAGGATTTTTCTTGATAATTTGAGACCTCTGCATGCTATGAACGTGTTCTAGAGAATCAATTCTTTTCAGGAACTTTGAATTGATTTTCTCCAATTCTTCTCTTAATAAGACAACTTCCTCTTCCAATCTTTCACAACTTATCTCTTTCTCATTTAGTTATTTATATGGGAATTCCTATATTATTTTTTCTTGTTATAGTTCAAATTTTAAGGAAACAATAGTATCTTCATTTAGAATATTACCTTGCATTATTTTATTTTCCCTTTTTCCTGAGTGTTATGACTTCCTTAAAAAAATTCTAGGTTCCCCTTCAAGATCCACATTTTCTTTGGGTTCTTGAACTTCATCTAGGAATAGTAATTTATTTATTTCTTCATCATTAATGATTCCAGTGTCATTTGTTCCTTTGAGTAAAATTAGTTTTCTCCCATATTTTCTTCTTCTTTTGATACCTAGGCTTGAATTTTTATTCATCATCATTGTCATTCATCTTGGGAAAAGGACATTTAGATGCATAATGACCAATTTTTCCACATTCAAAACATTTGAAAGGAAGCCTAGCTTTGAACTTATCAGTTCCTCTCTTGAGTTTTTAAACAAAATTGGATTCTTATTCATTAGAATTAGAATATTCTTAATCCTTTTCTTTATTGTTTCTTCTTTTGTTTCCTTGAAAGGTGCTTCCTTTACCTCTAATTATCTTCTTTTAGTAATAGCTTATATGTGAAAATAGTTCCATGGAGTTTATCTATTGTCATATTTTCAACTTTCCTAAGTTCTTCGAGGGAAAATACCTTACGATTCAATTTTTATGGAAGTGATATCAATATTTTATGAACAACAGAACTATCAAATAAATCTTCTACAAGGACTATAATTGATTTAACTATGTCGTCTACATGAATTTAATACGAAGCAAGTTTTCATCATTTTCCATTTTCAAACTTTCAAATTACCCTATATAGCTTGCAATAAAAATTATTTAACTTTCTTATCACCTTCATAATAATTTGATTTTTTTTTCCATATCTCATGAGCTAGCTTGAACCACATCACTTTCAAAAAATCTAACTCTTCTAAGCTACCTATAATAGCAGTCTTTTCTTGTGAATTTTTTCTGTGAACTACTTTATTTGATGCATCTGTTCGAGTATCATTATGGACTTTATATTTTGAGTTCACAATTTCTTGAAAATTTTCTCCTATGGAGATATGATATGTACCCATCCTCATCTTACATAATTCATAATTAGTTCCATCAAACATTAGGGGCTTCCCCACTACCCAAGTGGTTTCCATTTCTTCTTAATATTCAACCTTGCAATAAATAGTTGTTCTTGAATGCGCGTACTCTAATTCCACTTATTGGCCCAAAATTCATATTGAAGTGGGGGATAGGGGGGAAAGGTTGAATCAGTTTGAGGCCAATTTCACAATTTAACAATCGTAGTTAATGAATCATTCATTTAGAAGTGATGATAAACATAAACTATTATAATACATCATCAATTAAGAAGCATAAAAGAAAGAAACACAAGAAATCATTACATCACAAGGAGACATTTCTTTAAGTAGAAATCCAAATGGGAGAAAACCATGAACTCTTCTTCTTCTTAGTTTTCAATTCTTCTACATCAATTTTCAGGGTCCTACATGAAGGATTCAACTACCCCCAAACATGCAAGTTTCCACTTGTGATAGGCTACAACCTAATTAAGGCTCCAACATGGAAGATGAAATTAGCTACTCACTATAGGTTATAACTTAGTTAAGGCTCCAACTTACTCTAGGGTCCAACTTGATTGATGACCCAACCTCAACAAATGAGTAGCATCATACCTTCTCTAGGCTCCAACATCCTTTGTCTTCTTCCATGTGGACCTTATTTCATCACATATTAAAATTGGATCAAGAATCGTAATATATCACTAAATCTAAATATAAGAAATCTACAACAACCATGGGTTAAAAGTTCATGTAACAAATTTAATAAAGGAAAAATACTACCAAGGCCATGGGACACTTATTCCAAGCTAAATGTTGTGAAAAACATCCTAGTGGGAATCAGTTACTACTTATTATGGCTAAGGGGAAACTGGCAGAGGAAATGGCAAATGCTTTGAAAAGGAAAAAAAATGAATTATTGGCATTTTATTGATGGAAGTAAAGAAAATTAGGAGAAAAGGAAGGTGAAAGGTCACAGGTTGCATGTGAGGAGGAAATTGAAGGAAAATTAAGGAAAAATGAATAAATTAGAGTCATCAATAATTAAACGGCATAAGAGCATCAAATTGAGGCCTTTTGTCAGTTGAGTTTTGGACTTGGCTTCAAAGAGGAGAAGAGAAACAAGAAAAGAAAGAAGGTGACCAAGAAAAGGAAGGAAAAGGAAAGAAAATGAAAGCAAGGATCAAGTAAGGAAGAGTAGGATCATGTGGCTTCAACAGGAATACTTAAAGGTAACAAGTTTCATGTATGATTTCCTACCTAGTTTTGGCATGCATGGTTATGCATGTGTGGATTTGGTTCATTTGTTGTCACTGGCATGGGTTTTTCCTACCTTAATAGTGGTTTCAACCTTGCCTTGCCATTTCTAGATAGTCGTGGTGTGATGGGATTCATTCTTGGTTGAGCTTGGGATTGCCGATAGGTTTTGGATCTAGGTGAGGTGCTCTCACAAAATTCCTAAGGGTTGGGATTGGAGATGGTTTTCTCCGGGAAGCCCTCAATAGGTGGGTGGAGACATGAAAATTCCTCATGTGATTTTGAAGGAATTTTAAGGCATCCAAGCATGGTTTGGTTTTTTTTTATCTCAAAACAAGTTTAGGTGATATCACGGTAGTGTGAGGATGGAAGTGGTTTAACATCTGGATTGCCTTGGTTGTTTATTTATTGGTTATCCCATGATATTCAACATTCACACTTGGAATATGGCATAGGGGTGATTGGCTGAAAGAGAGATTTGATTGAGCCTAATCTATGCTTAGGTGGTAAGTGGAGGTCCCTGACTTGGTTGACTTTTGCATATGTTATAGGAGGTAATTTCCTCTTGTATTTTATGATTAAATGGACTTGTTATGATGTGGCTTTGATGGTTGTTCTATCATTGTTATAAATCCGGTTATATATTAGTTATAGGCATGGTTAATGGCATATTCCAATTATGTTTTTTTATCATTTTTTGATTGATAAATGAATGGTTATTGAATGCATGACATAATATATATTATTACAGTTATTATGAGAGGGAACTAGACATTGTTTATGATTCTCAAATAAGTTTGAGATCTCCATGTTCATATATGCATTCACGACTTGTAGATTTCATGTTCACCATTTGTTTGACAGAATGTTTGTCATTATTAGGCCTAGTTAGATCAAGTTATTATATAATTTTTGTTCTAATGGATTTGTCCTAGTTTCCTTCATCATTCTATAAAGTTCTATGTAGTTTTTTATAGAGGTCTAGATTCTACACCTGAAAAAGTGTCTGGGACCTATGGGTCACATACATAAAAATAAGTAATTTAGACTGTATATACATGTGACTAGATGCTTACAGTCATTGGCTTTCCTTGTTATGCAAGAGACTCGGAGTCCACGTCACTAAAAAGGCAAGTTAACTCAAGGTTGTGGTTGTTGGCTCCTAAGGGTCTTGTAGCTCCTAAGGGAGGTCAGTAAAGTTATTTTTTTTCGATTCCACTTCGTTAACTTTACTTAGGAGATTGAGTCATGTTGTAGTATCCCTCTACTCATATTTACCCTGACAAGATGGTAAATATGGGTAAATGTGTGAGGTGGCGTTAAATATTGGTATTAGAGCATGGTTCAATGCTTGGACTAGATGTGTGCAATGTGTGTGTCACACATGCATGTCAGTTTCCTATATGATTGTTATAACTTATCAATGCATTGTCATAATTATGGTTATCATGCATGATTTCATGGTATGCAGTTGGTATTGTGATGCATGATGTTTTCATGTTGATATGATTATGATTATACATGCATCGTGCCAATTTTTATTGATTTTGTAGATGCGATAAGCCTCCCCTAAACATCATTGAGGTATGATTTTGGTTATGGTATATATTTTGTTTATATAACATGGAATGATTGAAGGAATAAATAATCAAAGATGATAATAAAAATGGTGGAATACAGTTCACATGAGTACAAATTAGTTGGGTATCAAGGAGATTATTACTCTCCTGATATAGCAAACACATTTAGGGTTTTGAGGGCAGAGATTAGAATTTTCAACACACACAATGACAGGTTGGTTGAGGCTTAGGAAATACTTTCAATGGCTTAGGATAAATAACTAGGTGTCAATCTTGTTAATCCTTTAGAGTTGACCAAACTTGCAGAGATAAGGACCGCTTAGGATCAATTATGGACAGGAGGACATAATTAATGGAGCATATGGTACTAGTTCTCATGGTGGACATAGGTCAGACAAAGAAGATATTCCTGATAGGAGAGGCAGTCGACATGGGTTTTTATTATATTTATGGTTCAAACAGGTATCATTGCCATCATCGCTATCATCCTTGCAAGGGGACTGATAGGGAATATTTGTCGGATGATTTCAAGAAATCAAAGCCACCTACATTTGATGGAAAATTGAAGAAGCCACAAGATGTAGAGGCATGGTATCTTCGGATGAAGAAGTTATATGAGTTTCATAACTACACCAAGAATATGAAGGCCATGATAGTTATTTTCCATCTCAAAGGTAAAGAATATATTTGTTGGGAATATGTCAAGTTGGTTAGACATATCAAGGCAAAGAACTTGAGTTGGCATGAATTCAAGAGAATATTCAAGAAGAAGTACCTATCTAAAATGCATTATGACAAAAAATATAAGGATTTTTATGAGTTTCAGAAGGGGTCTATGATAGATGATGAGTATACTAGTAGGTTCCTTGAGTTGTTGAAGTATGTTCCTTACCTCAATATGAGAAAGTAAAGATTCGAAGGTCATGCTGACTGATGAGCCCCAAAAATGTACAATTATTTGGGCTCATTCAACCTCCTAATTGGGCTTAGTCCACCATTCTCATTTGTTTATTGCATGTTTTTTATTATTTTTATGTTAATAGAGTGAATTTGGTTAGTCATTATGCCAACAAGTCTAATGGGTGCTTTGTGTAGCCTTGTTGGTCAACTTGGAGACAAAATTGAAGGTCTTAATGAGCACTTGGCAGCCAAATTCGTGGGAGAACAAGCTAGAGGATTTGTAGGAAGGTGTCCCCCTCATTTATGGGCCCTTACCTCGAATTCTCCACCATCAGCTCGGAATTCAAAGGCCACCAAATCAATGAGCACAAGGGCAGCCAAGCAAGTCAAGTTGGACTGCTGTTAACTACAAGTCTTGGGCAGCCAAGTCCCTAACTTTTAGGAGGACTGTTGGGTCCTCAAATTGTATAAATAAGAAGGCTTGGGGCCTCATTTTGGTTAGCTAGTTGGTAGTCATTTTTGTAGCCAATTAGTCATTTTGTTTCAGCCATTAGTTAGCTAGTTTGTAGTTCGATTTTTATGTAATAGATTAGCTTTGCTTTCAGCTCATTCTCAAGCTCTCCTTGTGGACAGTTTTGATGTAACTTTTCATTCTTGATTAATAAAGATGAATCCAGCTTTGCACCAGCTCTAAATCTTTCTTAGGAGGCTGTAGCTCTTGGGTTTGGGCCCATCTCAAGCGCCCAGTACCTCCCTTGTTTATATTTATGTGTTTGTTGCGTTCTTGAAATAAAATCTGCTCTTTAGACTTACATCTTGCTTTATTATTTAGATTTCTTTTGATGGTTAAAGTAGCTGTTTATGTTAGCATATATTGATAGGATATTGACAAGGAAAAGCTCTACAAAAAGGCCATCAAGTACCTTGGATCTCACCTCTCCCTCAGTGGGATAATGAGCTGGGACCAATGTAACCTTGCTGCCCACAAAAACACTTTCTTTGCTTCACCATGCAATCATTAGTGTTTGAATCTCATTTGCAGAACTCGATATCAGTTTGGATGCATGTTTAGGTTTATAATCACTTAGTTTCATAGTTGTTTCACATGGTTTCACTGCAAATAAACTTCTGTTCATTTCCTTTGCTGTTAGGTCAGATTAGAGTGAAGTAACTAGGTCATAGGTTTTATAACTAGATCTTCGTTTTCTTGCATGTCTTTGTTGGTTCAGTTGTAAACACTATGCAGGGCATCTTCATCACCTCCTCGTTCATTTGAGCCTTGTTCAGATCAGCTCCTCCATCACCAAGTCTGTTCCCTCATCTCCCATCTTCTCTTTTGCCAAGTAACCTTACCTTCTTCCCCATTGTTGTCTCAACCACCTTCAAGCCAAGTCATCTTTCCACATCACCTCACCACTCCATCCATCCGTTCCTGGGTCACTTCAGACCCCCATCCTACCTCCATAACCATCCATGCATCTTCCATCAACCATCCATCCTCAAACATCCCATTTCAGAACATCCTGTAGAAGAATTGCATACCTTCCTGTAGAAACCCCTGCGTTTCCTGTAGAATCCCCTCCAGACATCCTGTAGGAGGCCACTCACTCGGTTGCTGAGCCTCTGAACGTGAGGAACCTCTGTGGACTGATGCTAAGGATCTCTGGGGACCTCTCCTAGCCTCCCCAACCTTTCCCAAGCTTTCCTTCCTTCTGCATCACATCTGCACAACCAAACCCTAATAAGCACAAAATCACAATCACTCCATCCACTTAAAGAAAAAATACAAAAACATGTCTTTTAAGATGCAAGTAGATTAGATTCATGCATTTTCACTTATTAGAAGTAATGGCATCATTGGTAGAAGTTTCCTTCACATTCTTTGCATCGTAGAGGTTAGACTAGTTAAATTAGGGTTTCCTAGGGTTTCCATGTTTTGATTTGCTTTCAGTTCATTTTTGCCAAGTAGATTAGTCTTCTTTGAGCTAGCTTTCGTCCATCATTTAACAAGCTTCTTCTGAGAGCCTATAGAAGTTGGCTTGAGCCCTAGCGGACTTGTGCCAGCTGACCAAGTGACAGCTGCGACAAGAGCTAGTACTTGTGAATACAACACCGTCGCTTCCAAGTTTGTACGAACTATCGAGTTGATAAAATTAAGAGACAGGAAGCCCCAAGAGTTGTAGCATTATTGCTACAATACTGGAGCTCACCACTGACAGTACTAGAAATTCATCGACCAAGGGGATCTCCCCAATATGAAGTCCCAACTAGACCTCACAATGTTTAGTGTAGGAGTCCAATCTAGTATAAAGGCATGGTTTCCATATACCTAGATATCTTCCTTGTCTATAGTTGTTAGAACATGAAATTGATGCAATGGTATCTTCGAATAAACAAGGAAACTATGCCTAGCAAGTGTGCAACACAACTATGTCAAGGTTATCTTACTCCTAAAATATGAAGAAAAGTGAGCCTCTAAGTGAGAGGTAATAGTATGACCCAGGAAGAGACACACAAAAACCATGAAGGTTTGTCCAGCATCTAGTAGAATATCCCACAGCGGATGCGAAAATCGTTAAAATGAAAGTATAGGGAAATATATGTCCACCATCCAGCAGAATAGTCCATAGCAGATGTAACAGTCATTATAACCAATGAGCAATAAGGGTTTGTCTAGTATCCTATGGAATAGTCCACAAGGATGAGACAACAATGATAACCAATACAACACATTCCCAACAAGGTAAGCACTAAAACAACTGAAATAGTTCAACTATCTTAGTACATTTGAAACAAACATGAATTACAAATGCTCAAATAATAGTCCTAAAAACATCTACAAGTCACGCATGGAAACATGTTGGCCTAAACAAGCTTCTGTGTTAAGAAAAAGTTCCAATACACATATTTACATCATACACCACTAGCCCCAGTAGTTGGACATTGGAGCCACTCCTTGCTTCTCAAAGAACTGAATGAAACTCTCTATGCTTTGTGGGAGGAGCCTAGGTGAAAAGTGTTTTTATCATATGATGAGGGGGTATATATAGTCAAGGGGTGATTTTTGACCCTTGTGACTCTTTTTCTACACTCATGACCATTCAACTTCCTCTGACTTTTCAACTAATATGACTCTTCATATTGATGTGTGTCAAGTTGACTTCCAGTTTACATTACATTCGATTTGTAATATGCATGGCCCATAATAGTGATGTATTATTTGAAAACTCATGAAACAATTTGACTTGACATTGCTGACGTGAACTAGCTTGCTAAGGTGGCAATGCCAAGCCTCTATTGTTGTTTAGTGATGAATGTGTTCTTGGATGTGCTGTCTCTTCTCCTCCCATAGCTTGATGATGCAGGGTATTCAATGATCTTTGGCCTTGAGAGGTGGTTGCATGCATGTGCTCCATTTTCTTGTACTTCATAAAATTCTTTGTCTGCCTAGCTATAAGTGAGTCTTCTAGCATGTTCGTTCATTATTCTCCTTCTTCATCATCTCGTCGTGATCTAACATTGTACCTATTCTTGAAATTCACTCATAACAGGACAACATCAAATCCAGAAACTCCCTACTCTAAGATGATGCATTGTCATGCATGGACTAAGCCCAGGCGAGGTGACAGGTTGGGAAAGAGTGCCCAAAAACTATGCATTTCGCAGTTCCAAGTGTTAGGGAGGGAGACTGGTCACCGAGATTGCATAGAGCACAACTCAAGCTAGGCTAGGAGAAGCTACTACACAATACTGGGAATCAAGGTAGTCAGCTCAGCTCTTGAATTGCCCAGTACAACTTTGCTAGGGCATAGTGATTGTCCACTGCGTAGTTCCACGCAGCAGGGTTGCATCACATACAGTTGAGACTGCATAGTACATAGCTCAGTTGGGGTCTTGTGAAAGAGAGCTTCCTGTTTGGGAGGATTTTCAAAAAAATGGTTGTGTGTGGGAGACAAGTGAACTTGAGGGGAACTTGATATTGTGATCATAAACTTAGCATACTTCGACGACACGAAAACATAGACCACCAAAACAACAAGACAAAAAATTACCGTCTTTGAGAGTGTCCTAAGACAAAAAGCGACAAGCGTGATACTTGAGATAGACTTTAGAACGACCATGACAACACTTGTGTGATAATCCTTAAAACTTTATGTATGAGTGCGACATGTGTTTACATGGCTAGGATAACTTGTATACACAAAGAACAACCTTCGATCTCACAAGAAAGGCTAGCAAACACGACATAATAAATAAACATGCCAAAAGATGACCAATGACACAACAAGCGAAAGGTAGCAAGACACTTAGAGGAAACACATGGAATAGATTTCAGTGCTTGCAACCATGCATGTCATTGAAGACAAGAAAAAACTATATGACAATGATAAGAAGTCATTCATGCTATGCTAATAGGTGCATTTTAAACTTTTTTCTTTGTTTTCCATACCTACCCTCCAAAGGGTTATGCATCAGATGGATCCTTCATGTGGTGCCAATCTTCTATCATACCCTATATTCCTTGGTATCCTTATCTTTCCTCCTCATCCTCTTGAGAGTCCTTTAGCATGATATCATTGTTGGTGGCCATTGAGAGACAAAATTACGCAGTTTAAGTGGGTAGTGGCTACTATGTGATAAGGCCCTGGGAGGACGCATTTGCGTAGTTTTAGGAGTCAAGGTGGACTAAGCAGCTGAGATACCTGAGGGACAAAACTACAGAGTTTCTAGAGACAGTGGGTTTTGGCGAAGGGAAGGACAATAGAGGAAGCCACTGTGTATTTTTGGATGCCAAGGGAGGCTGGGTTGTTTGCACACTGCGCAGTTCCAGCAGGCAAGGAGAAAGATTGAGGGTTGCAGATGCCAAGTGTGTATTTTAGGAAAGCTGGTTGGGGCTAGGTTATTAGGGAAACTTTGAAGTTTGGCTAAGTGTGAGATCAGTAGAACTGATGTGAAGAATGGTATAAATTGACTACTATCACACACTTGAACACATAGTGATACCACATAGATCATCCAGAACATATAAAACATAGTTCACTTAATGCAACAACCTTTGTGGCATCTTACAACAAGTGTGGCTCCGATGATAGACTTTGAGAGGCTACAGGTGACACTTATGAAAGAATGCTTTAAATGAGTGCGAAACATATCTATGTGATGAGAACAACCCATTCTCAAAAATATTTCCCCTTGAAATGAAAAAAAACTTCCCTTTGCAGGACAAGCGATAATCCCCATGCCCAAAGATTACGCATACTATATAATGATAAAAGCGTGAACAACTCTTAAGATCGAAGAGGGGAGCTTGAGATCATCAGCTTACAAAGAAGTGACTAAGGAACAATTGATCATAGGATCCACATTAAGCTTTGAAATTTAAGTGTAGGGAAAAATTTTGGAGGTTGTTCCAGCCGCTGCAACACTTAGTGACACACCGGTTGAATACCATCTTCTATGTCTTGGTTCAATTGAGTGCAGGTCCTTGGTCCTTTAGGGAGTATTGATTCATCGTGGAGATTATTTTAGCTTGTCCACTTAACCCATGGGCCGACATGGTCCCCTTTGTACCTTCTCAGTTGAACACAACATAGGATTCAACCAGATCACAGTGTTTGAAATCAGGAAGGGTAGTTTAGCTTGCGAGATTAGGATTTTTAGAGTATATTTTTTTATCTATGGTATTTCTCCACTGCCAGTAGGCCTGGAGAGTACCCTGATAGAGTCACGTAGGAACACAATCATTTCTCCACTGCCAGTGAGCCTAGGTAGTACCCCACTATAGTTGCCTGCTTCACCTCTCTACACAGGAAGCCTTTCTCTTCTTTCACCCCTATTTATTTTTGAAAGAGAACAGTGCATCAACACTTATTTATTTTGGGGTAGAAGATGGATCCCGACTTATTGAGAGTGAGAGAGGTTTTTCCTTCAGAGAATCACATAAATACCTATAATTTAGGTTTTCTCGTTTATATTTTCCCCTTCTCCATTTTTGCTAGTTGGATAAGCTTGAAAATACCGAAGTGAAAAACTAAGTATAGGCATCAAGTTCCAATATTAGACACGGGTTCATGGTTGGACCAAAGTTCTCCTTATGGATGGATCATACTTTCCATCAAAACTCCATTGACCAATAGATACAACCAAATACAATGAACTCAGACACAGGAATGGCCAAATGTTGAAGTGTCAACAGACTCTTTGAACTTCAACCACATAAATACTTGGAAACCATACATGTCCACGCACAACACTTATTCGCGTAATGCAAACAAAAGGAAAAATAAACAAGAAAGAGACCAGAGAAAAAAATAAAGAAAACATAGAACCAAGTAACAAAATCAAAAGACAAGAGAAGAAAATGACTAAGAAAACATGATGTATAACCAGAATAAGAAAATCAGGAAAAACCACAGGGAACTAGCGTAGGATGAGTGCAAGGAAAGAAAACTAATATGCAACTAATCCTACCCTATCCTAATGCCTAGAAGGTCAATGTCACATAAAATGAAACTTCCAGTGAAGCCACCATGATTGTTCCTAACCTACATCCACAAAGATAGGAACAATTAAAAAAGATAAAAAGTGACATACAACATAAGATATGAAAACTTGGAAAACATGGACATGAAAAATAAGGTCTTGCATGTGGGTATAAACATGTGTCACAACCAAGAATTTAACCCTATCCACATGCTTAAATTTTTTATGAATACCATTTTTCAAAAAACCCAAAAGCCTCTTCTGAATATGTCTTCATCTACACCAAGATCCCTAGAAAGAAGGAGGATGGATTGAAACTTGTTGTCTACATCATAGCTTGCCAAATAACATTGTTCTAACCATTCCATGGTTGGATCATAAATTTCATGATGGCACTCTTTAAAACTTTTTGACCTTTGAAAGGATGATCCTTCAATTCAAGAAACAAGATCACAGTGGGAGTCTTGTAAGGAAAAAATAGATCTGATCATCCTTGATAGTTATGTCAATATTATGAGTACCTGCCATAACCATCAAGGAAGGCTGAAGAGCCTCACCTACTTAACATAAACCTAATTAGATAGATGTTGAATAATTAAGACCAAACCGTTTACAAAAACTGTCATTGGATATGTTGATGGGAAACTGATAAGATGAATGACAGTCACCCAAGATATAGAAATGATTAGATGAGATAATTGAAACATCAGAATCCAAATTTGCAACGAATAGAGAAAAATCAATTTGAACAATCTTGCAAATGCTCTAAACAATCAAACCACGTTCCTTACAAGCCAGAGATGAGATACCAACTTCCTGCAACTGGTGAACAATTTTGCAAGCATCATAGTCATAAAAAGAGTTCAGAAAGGATGTTAGCATTTTGAATGCATGAAACTAGTTGAGGTATGGTGAATGGAGAAGAACTTGATTCTTGTGACAACTTGTGCATTCATCATTACATAGGGAGATTTATGGTGTGATGAGAGGACCAATTTGCAATACGCAATTCACAAGAACACTGTGGAGCTGACCATTCAGGGAGGAATTCAATAAGTATGATTATTGTAGGCAAATATATTCCTTTACATGATCAACTTTGCAACTCCATGACTCTATGAGAGATGCACATTCCCAACCTAAGTTTGATTAGAGATATTTTCATGAAGATGACTGAACTATGACAAATTTGTGAATTTGGTCATAATTAAAATATTCAAAATTTGAGAGGACACACCAGGAATACCAAACATATTTTACACGGGAATTCATAATCAGTGAAACCATGTAGATACATGGATGATCGGAGAGAAACAATATCTGATTTAGTTTGGGGGGCTTACTAGAGTCGCGAGATCTTGACATAACCAGCAGTGGAAGTTGAAGTGCCTCTACATCCTTGTAGGTCCCAAAACTTTCAAAAATTGTAGAATCAAATTTTGATGTTTGAACCAGATCATGCATGGTTTGAGGGTGGCTACCGTTGATAATTTCAAAACTGCTCTCTGGATGACAACCATCTATGTCACAAGTTTCGCTAGAGTTTTTAGCTTCAACAACAATAATATTACTCAATTGAAGAGGATCTTCTGGTATCACATTCAAGGATAAATACATTGATGAAATCTCATGAGAAAGATGATTTGAAAAATTGTCTTCATGCAGAAGGAGAGATGATGAGGGGTGGGAACAATTCTCTATGATTTCAATGATTTCAATTTCATCATCAACGGTCTCACTGCCTTATGTCAATCAAGGAGATAACTCATAGGATGAAGAAGCAAGAGAACATGGAGTATCTTTGTCGCAAATGGATGTGTTGCAAATGGTAGGACACAAGAGAAAGCAAGGTGAAGGGAAAGTTTCGATATGAACACCTTCTTTGACCTAAACAGATTCTAGAATAAAATTAAAACCTTCATAAGGAATCGAAATATTTGTCATTTTCATGGTCATCACGAGGAGGCAGCCACATTGGGACTAGAAAAGGAGGAGGACAAGGAATGAAAGTGGTAGTAGGCTCCTCCTCTACGATTTGAGGTGCCTCATGATTCGCAAGAGTTGGGGAAGAAGAAAAATCGGGAGGTTCAGGCTCACCGTACGAAGAGGTAAGAACCAAGCGCTCAAATTCTTGTCTCAAGAAATCTCAGTTCAAATATTGTTATGGAAATTCAGAAAAAAGGTGAAGGAATTGATCAGAAATATTATCAACTAATTCGTTAGGCTCCATTCTTCCACAAACATATCGGTAGTTATACTTAACAAAGGCTTGATGGAGCTCCCTAAGAAAATGAGGAAGGGAATAGATGGAAGCAGGTGGCAAGGTATGGCACCACTGATTAGCATGACCTTCAAGGGTGAGGAAGAAAATCACAAAAGAAAACTCTTCATTATTGAGTTCATAAGGTTCAAAAAATTGAAGAAAATCAGAAATGTGCTTGCCTATGGACGCTTCATCCGCACCATAAAACTTTAACTGGGGCAAGTGATCAAGAAGCTCATCGGGGGTGAAAATTGATCAATGGAAAAAATGGAGAAACATCCCGGGAGTACGATTTGTGTATGACCATTTTGGATAAGAGATTCAAATGAAATACAACAAGATCAAATTGTCATTTGTCCCTTCTTCTAGTGCCATTTTTTTACAGTGCTAGAAATCCATCAACTAAGGGGATCTCCCAAATATGACGTCCCAACTAGAGCTCACACCATTTGGTGTAGGATTCTCATTTGGTGTAAAGGCATGGTTTCCATATGCTTAGAGAACTGCATTGGCTCTAGTTGTTAGCATGGGAGAGTGATGCAATGATATCTTTGAATCAACAAGGTGAGTGTGCCTAGGGAGTTTGCGACGCAACTACGTCATGGTTCTCTTACTACTAAAAGGGGGAGAAAAGTGAGCCTCTAAGTGAGAGGTAATGTACTACCCAGGAAGAGACACATGCAAACCCAAAATCTCTCTCCATCATTTAGCAGAATAGTCCACAACAAATGCGACAGTCATTAAAACCAAAGCACATGGAAAGATCTGTCCACTATCCAGTCGAATAGTCCACAAAGGATGTGACGGTTGTTATAACCAATGAGAGAGAAATGTCTTTCTAGTGTCATATGGAGTAGTCCACAAGGATGAGATAGTAGTGATAACCAATGCAACACATTCCCAACAAGGTAAGCAGTAAAACAACCGAAATAGTTCAACTATCTTAGTACATGTGAAATAAACATGAATTACAAATGCTCAAATAATACTCTTACAAAAATCTAGAAGTCATGCACGAAAAAATGTTGGCCTAAACAGGCTTCTATATTAAGAAAAAGTTCCAAGACACATATTTACATCATACATCACTAGCCCCAATAGTGGGACATTGGAACGACTCCTTTCTCCTCAAAGAAATGACTGAAACTCTCTATGCTTTGTGGGAGGAGCCAAGATGAAAATTATTTTTCTCATACAATGAGGGGGTATATATAGCCAAGAGGTGCTGCTTGACCCTAGTGACTCTTTATCTACCCTCATAACTATTCAACTTCCTATGACTTTTCAACTGGCATGACTCTTCATATTCATGTGTGTCCATTGGACATCCACTTTGAATTACATTCGATTTACAATCGGCATGGCCCATAATAGTGATGTGGCCTTTGACAACTCATGACACAACTTGAAATGACACTTATCAAATGGACTAACTTGCTGAGGTGGCATTGTGAAACTACTATTGCTGTTGAGTGATGGATGTGTTCTTGGATGTGATTTCTCTTCTCCTCTGCATAACTTGATGATGCAAGGTCTTCAATGATGTTTGGTCTTGAGAGGTGGTTACATGCGTGTGTTACCTTTTCTTGTACTTGATAAGATTCTTTTTCCATCCAGCTATAAGTGATTTTTATAGCATGTTCATTCATTCTTCTCCTTCTTCATCATCTCGCCATGATCTAACAGTGTGCATGTTCCTTCAATTCATTCATAACATGATGACATCGAATCCAAAAACTCCCTAGTCCAAGATAATGCATTGTTATCCATGGACTGAACCCAAGATAGGTGATAGGCTGGGAAATAGGGCCCATCATCTACATATTTCACAGTTCTAGGTGAGAAGGAGGGAGACTAGTAACTCAAATTGTGCAGAGCGCAACTCATGCTAGGCTAGGAGAACCTACTATGAAAATCTGGGGATGAAGGCAATTTGGTCAGCTCTGGAATTATGTAGTGAAACCACCCTAGGTGAGAGTTACTACACAATGTGTAGTTCCAGGTAGCAAGGCTTCATCACAAAGGGATGAGACTACATAGTGCACAGTTCAGTCGTGGTCTGGTGAAAGAGAGTTGCCCCATTGAGAGGATTTTTAGGAAAATTGCTATGTGTGGGAGGCAAGTCAACTTTAGAGGAGCTTGAGATTGTGATCACACACTTAGCATACATCGATGACATGAAAACATAGACCACTGGAACAAAAATATAAAGAATTACCCTCTGTGAGACTATCCTTAGACAAAACGTGACAAGTGTGGCACTTGAGATAGACTTTATGACAACTGTAATGACACTTTTGCGACAATGCTTAAAACTTTTTGTATGAGTGTGACATGTGTTTACATGGCTAGGAAAACTTGTATAAATAAATTCCAACCTTCAAGGTCACCAGAAAGGCTCACAATCATGAGATGACAACCAAACATGCTAAAAGACTACCATTGATCTAGTAAGCAAAAGGGAGATAGGTACCTAGAGGAAACACATGGAATGACTTTCACTGCTTGCAACCATGCATGTCATTCAAGACAAAAAAGAATTATATGACAATGATAATAAATCTTTCATGCTACACTAAGAGGTGTATTTCGAAAGTTGTGCTTTGTTTTCCATACCAACCCACCAAAGGGTTATGCATCTGATGGAATCTTCATGCAGTCCCGACTTTCTATCATACCCTGGGTTCCTTGGTCTCCTTATATTTCCTCCTCAACTCCTTAAGAGTCATTTTTCATGTCATCCTTCTCGATATCCACTAAGATACAAAATTACACAAATTAAGTGGGTAGTGATTGTTGTAGGATAAGGCATTGGGAGGACACATCTGCACGGTTTCAGGATGCAACGTGGACTGGGGTGCTAAGATGCATGAGGGACCAAACTACGCACTTTCTGGAGATAGTAGGTTCCAGATAAGGGAACGACACTAGAGGAAGCCACTCCCCTATTTTGGATGCCAAGGGAGGCTGGGATGTCTGTGAATTTCACAGTTCCAAGAAGCAAGGGAAAGGTTGGAAGGTTGCAGATGCGAAGTGCGTAGTTCAGGAAAGCTGGATAAGGTCAGGTTGCTAGGGAAGATTATGAATTTGGATACTATGGGATCCATGGAACTGATGTGAAATTTGATAGAAATTGACTGACCACACACTTGAATAATTAGTGATACATCATAGACCATCGAGAACATATAAAACTTACTTCTCTTAATGCAACAACCTTTGTGGTAGATTACAACAAGTGCAGCTTCAGTGATAGACTTTGAGAGGCTATAGGTGACACTTGTGCAAGAGTGCACAAAGTGTGTGCTAAACATGTCTATGTGATGATAACAACCCATTCTCACAAATATTTCCCTTCAAGTGAAACAAACTTCCCTTTGCATGACAAACGATAATCCCCATGCCCAGCCATGACACATACTATATAACGATAAAAGCGTGAACGACTATTAAGATCAAAGAGGGGAGCTTGAGATCATCAGCTTACCAATACATGACTAAGGAATGATTGACGACAAGATCCACATTAGGCTCTGAAATTTAAGTGTAGGGAAAAAATTTGGACGGTGTTGCTGCTGCTTCAACAGGTTCATCAGTGGGTTTCCAGCAACATATAGATATCAGATTGAGTTTAATGAGCCTAAGTGGCTAGAGGAAGGCATCAAGAAACTAAATCATTGTTACAAGTAATCAAATTGTAAATATGATCCTAAGAATGATTTGAAGGGAAATGTTAAAGCTAAAGGGAAGTGGCCACTAAAGAAAGTAATACCTCAAGATGCGGGTGAGAAATAAAATGTCGCTCGTTACAGGAGGTTTAATGCAGTTGAGAAGGGACATGTGTGTTAGCTTCTAGAGAAGAAAAATAGAGGTGATTGTAGGGGACCGCTACAATGTTGGATTTGTGGTAAAGATCACTGAAATAAGGATTGTCCATTGTACCATGGTGGCAAGCCTCAGATCTATAGTGCTCAAGAGACACAAACAGTTGGGAATGTTTCCCATAACATTCCTCGTACTTATGCAACTATGGAAAACAAGCAAGAAGATCATTAGGCATCCATTATTGAGATGGAAGGTAAGCTATGTGGTTGAGTTGCTTCTATTTTGATTTATCGTGGATTGAATTATAGTTACGTTAACCGTGACCTTGTGGATAATTGTGGTTTGAGAAAAGAAGTGCATGCATAGTCTTGGTTGGGGAATTTGGCTACATGTACTAAGAAGAGAGTTCATAATTGGGTAAGAGCTTGTGAATTTGAGATGAATGGTATGCTAACCTATGAACATATAAATGTTCTTCCATCAGGGTCATATAGTATGATTTTGGGCATGGATTGGCCGTATATTCACTAAACCAAAGGATATTGTTGTGACAAGGATATTAAGTGTCTAGATGATAATGGAGAAAATAGAATCTTACAGGGGAAGAAGAATCCTACATTAGTTATAATGGTTATAGTTACGCAGGAAAAACATAGTTCCGGGAAAGGATGTGTATTATTTGAAGTGGATGTTTGTAGTGATAAAGATAAGGATGTTGATGATGCTAGGGTTTTGAAGAGGTATTCAGTTTTGTAGTAGTTTCAGGATGTGTTTCCAACAAATATTTTGAAGTTTTTGCCTCACAAGGAAGTGGAATTTTATGTTGAGTTTGCAGTAGGGGAAGAAGCAACATCAAATGCACCTTATAGGATGAGCACTCCAGAGTTAGTGGAATTGAAGTTGCAGTTGAAGGCAATTCTTAACAAGGGATACATTAGACCAATTTCATCGACTTGGGGGGTACACTGGTATTTTTCATGAATAACAAGGATGGTACCCTTAGGTTGTGCATTAATTAGATGTAACCGAACAAGGTGACAATAAAAAAAAAGTACCCATTGCCAATTATTGTGGACTTTTTCGATGACTTGAAGGGAGAAGTAGTGTTCTCAAAGATCACTTTAAGATTAGGATACCATCAGGTGCACATCAAAGAAGAGGATATCTACAAGTCTTATTTTCGGTTTGACTAATGCTCCACCTACTTTCATGAGTTTGATGAATAATGTGTTGCGTATTTACATAAACAAGTTTGTTGTTATATTCATTGATGATATATTGATATATTCTAAGAAAAAGGAAGAGTATGTTAAACACCTAGTAGCAGTATTGATATTTCTAAGACAACATCAGTTGTATTCCAATCTTAGTAAATGCAATTTCTTGCACATGAACGTACATTACTTGGGACATGTTGCTTCCAAGGAAGGTATAACAGTAGACGTGGAAAATATTAGAGCTATCATGGAATGGGAATCTCCTAGGAATGTGGACGAAGTTAGAACATTCATGGGGCTAGGAGGTTATGACATGTGGTTCATCAGGAGATTCTCATGGTTTTCCTATCCTATTATATCATTGCAGATGAAAGGGAAGAAATTCGAATGGATAGAGGAATGTGCAATGAGTTTTGAGAAGTTGAAGAAGTTGTTGACAAATGCTCCACCTCTCAAGATTCCAGATCTGGATAAAGAGTTTTTGGTGTGTACATATGCTTGCAAGAGAGGACTTATTGGAGTCCTAATGTAGGAAGGGAATGTGGTATGCTACAAATCAAGGAAATTGAATGAGCACAAGAATTACTATATGAAACATGATCTTGAGTTTGCATTGATCATTCATGCATTGAATATGTGGAGGCACTATATTCTTGGCAGGAGGTTCATTATGATGAGTGATCACATTGGGCTAGGATACTTGTTTGACCAATGGAATCTGAATGCTTGGCCAACTATATGGTTCACCATGCTCAATGAGTTTGACTTTAATATTAGATAAATCAATGGGAAGGAGAATAGGGTTACAAATTCTCTTCGTAGAAGGATATAGGTAAATCACATAACAACTAAGAGACCATATGGGACATATTTATAGGATCGTATATTATAGGTAGGATAACAAGATGGTAGGTACATGGAGCTTAAGCACAGGTTACAGTAGTAAGGTACATTTGAATACAATGTGGACTATCATATCATGGAATATGGTTTGTTCAGATTTAGGGACATGATTTATGTGTCAGACAATAGCGAGCCCAAGAAGCTTATCTTGAGGGAATTTCATGTTAAGTCATATGTAGGTCATCTGAGGTATCATAAGGCATTGAAAATTGTGAAGAAGTTCTATTATTGGTTGAACCTGAAGATGGAAGTGGCAGAGTTTGTGGATAGATGTTTGGATTGTTAACAGGTAAAGGCATAGTGTAATCGCGTAGTTGGCTTGTTACATCCTATTCAAATTCCAAAGTGGAACCGAGAGGTAATTTCCATGGATTTCATTATAGGTTTTTCAAGGACTTTGAAGCAACATGATTCCATGGTTGAGAAAATGAGCTCACTCCATTCCAGTAAATACTATTGATTCAACCGATGAGGTAACTCAAGTCTTCATCGAGGAGATAGTGAGATTGCATGGTATTCTGAAGAAGATCATATCAAATAGAGATGTCAAGTTCACTTATAGGTTTTGGAGGTATTTGTTTTTAGGTTTGAGTAAAAATTTGGCCTTCAATATAACTTATTATCTGCATACATATGGACAGATAGATAGGGTCAATAGGATTATGGATGACATGTTGAGGATGTATGCTATGCACTAGAAGAGGAGGTGGGAGGAGTATCTTCCACTCGTAGAGTTTTCTTACAAAAATGGGTATTGGGAGTCACTGAGGATGAGTCTTTTTGAGGCACTTTATGGGTGGACTTTTAATACTCCCATTAGATGGAGCAATATAGTGAATGGGGTATTGAATGGACCAAACGTGTTGGTAGAGATGAAATCGGAAATGAAAGTTATAAAGAGGAACATAAAGGAAGCACAAGATAGACAGAGAAGTTATGTATATCAACAAAGGGAATTTAAGGAGTTTCAGGTTGAGGAGCATGTGCACTTGTGTATCAAGCTAAAGAAGAGATCCTTGAAGATTGGATCATGTGCCAAATTTCCACCTTAATATTGCAGGAATTTCAATATCCTTGAGAGGATTGAACCAGTGGCCTACAGACTTTCACTGCCTTTGACAGTGAAAGTACATGATGTTTTCCATGTTTCATTTCTTAAAAGATATGTTAAATATGTTGATCATGTTATTCATCAATTTGTATTACACGTGGAGTGTGGAGCACCTGGAAGGTATGCTTTTGACTAGCAATCTAGTGATAGTTGTACCCTTTTCTGCATTATGAGTTCAAAGAAGATAAAGGGTTTTGATAAAATGTGCAACAATCGATAAAGGAAGCTTAAGTGCTAATGATTGACGTTTTCTATGCAGGAAGACGCGAAAACAAAAGATCGGCGACTGAAAGCAAAAAGCAAAGGGAAAATAACTACTGTCCCGCCAACAGGGAACCGGATGCGGGCAAGATCAAGTAAAATTACAGCCGAATAGCCCAAAGAAAGAAGGCGGGATACTGAGACGGAGAACGCAAGAAGGGAAAGAGAAGAATCGAACGATTAGCGAATCCCTCAGGATCCTTGATCCTGAGGGATTGCTGCTTTAACTTATCTTTTGATTATCTAGATACCTCCGTCATTTCTGTTATATAAAGGCACCACGCCATTGAATGAGGGAGGACTGTCTTTGTAATTTTCAATTCCAGAACCGACTGTAATTATTGAGTCTCTCTGAGACCTGACGTTGTTATACTTTTGTTGATGCAATTAATATAAAAGACTTGGTGTTCATTTCGTCTCTGCATCTGGAGTAATCTCAGGCAGTGTTCCATTGGCAGCCAAGGGCCCAGCTCTGAAGGACACTTGCTTTTGTATCATTATACTGTGTGGTTTGTTTATTTCCATTATTTAAGTAATCTGATACATCTTCTATATGATATGCTATGTTTCGTTATAACTGACATCTGAATGAGTTCTTTTATCTCATGTCTCTGCATTGTATAAGTGGATCCATTCGAATTACGTCTTTCAGCTATTTCTGTAGCGGAATGTTTGTATGAATATTATTGTTATCAGATCCATGTGAAATAGTATTTGCAAGACTCGAAAGCAATATTACTTCGTTCAGGAACATAGTCATATCATCCATTATTCTCAGATTGCTGTAGTAGTAGAGAACGTGTACATACGGTTGAGGATTGCTGTTCCATTATTGCTGTTCCATTATTGCTGTTCCATTATTGCTGTTCCATTTACTCTTGCTGTTCCATTTCCTTACTGCTGTTCCATTTCTTTACTGCTGTTCCATTTCCAGATTGTTGTTCCATTTTACTTTTCGCTGCTTGATTTACCTGCCTTTGTTGTTTTAGTGTGAGAGCAGGCCTAAGGCTGTCGTGAGCCTCAGCAAGACGCTGCTTAGCCCCAGACCTATAAGTCCATGCTCTGATTTCCTTTCTTTATCAGTTTCTAAAGGGATAGGTTATTGTTTCCATACCCTTGACTGATCAACTGCCTTGCGTGATTTTATCTTTTGGGTTAGTTTCGTTACAGCTTAGCATCTGTTTCCTTTCAAACCATTAGGACACTATACTACCGAGCATTACTCGGACAAACAGCCTCGGATTGAGTTACTCCTTGCAATAACAGAACGTTCCCGGATTGACTTATTAATGTAGGATAATTAGCGGTGTGAGAGACCCTAGTTACAGCTCTAGATTTTGGCGCCGTTGCCGGGGAGGAGTAATAGCCATTTGCCCTTTACAGAGTAGTGCGCAAATCTGCTAGGGGGGAGTTGGATTTTAAAAAAGGAAGGTAAGAACCTGCGTACGGAGCACCTAAAAGCCCTGCTCCACCGTCCGCTCTCTCAGTAGAATTGCTGGTTGATAGGATTTAGTAGTTCTTAGAGTGCATGACTAAGCAGAAAAAGTTAGAAAAGAATACCAAAACCCCAGCCAAACCTGAGAAAGCTAAATGACCGATGAACCTTGGCCGAACGACCTTCATAGACGAAATCTACAAGAAAACTAAATCTCAGCCGTCAGTAGGCCTCAGAAAGACTTATTCTAAGCAGCCTACCAATTCCCTTCAGGCTACAGCATCACCATCTGGAGCCTACACTGAGGTGCAGAGTCAGACTGTTGAACAGGACTTCCAAGAAATTGAAAATCCTGTGTCTGAACGGCTGCAAGAAGGGAACTTAAGCAACCTTTGTGAAGGAGAGGGGGAAATAGGGGAAATAGAGGAATCGAAATCTCCTTCCAGGATAATCCAGCTGTTAAACAACCCAGATAAGGGAAGCGCAGCCAGAATTAATACTGGAAGCACCCCATTCCTTCAGATAGAAATCCCTGATAAAGGAAGTGTCATCAAGACAGCCCCTGCCAAGGCCGCCCCTTCTCAACCTAGGAACACCCTCCTAGAAATCCTGGAAGGTTACTGGCACATCTTCGATCCCATGGCGCAGAATCAGCCAAATACCCAAACTTCTACATTGCAATATCCTATAGTAGATTCTGCCGCAAATGCCCCCATGAAGGCAATTCCTCTTCAGCACATCCCAACGTTTCACGGACTGACATCAGAGGACCCGGATGCGTTCTTATTTGAATTCGATGTGTTATGTAGAGGGTATGATTACACCACTGATCCTCAGAAATTAAAGTTGTTTCCCTCTACCTTGAAGGGAGCAGCTCTGAGATGGTTTATGGGTCTAGGCGGTGGAGTCATAAACAATTGGGAGCAAATGAAAGAGTCCTTTCTCAAGAAATATCAGGATTACTGTAGGTCAAGGGAACTGAAAGATGAAATCTTCCAAATGACGGCCAGACCAAATGAAACTCTAGAGGAATATGTAGAACGCTTCCAATATAATTTACAGAGATCCCCTTATGCATCATTACCTCTGCCTGACAATGTGTTGAAAACTGCATTAATTAGAGGTATGAAAGAACAGTGGATCGAAACGTTGAATATCATGGGAAAAGGAGATATTTACCAAGAGAATTTTGCCGATATCATTAATTTATGTATTAGGAGTTCAAGGGGTAGCACAAGGATAAAACCAACAGAATATGATAGGTTTGTTAGAGATAACAAAATATCAACAGAAGGGGTAACACGGGTAGAACTTGGGAATTTACTAGAAAATTTTAAAACTGATCCTAGGAACATTAACTACTCAGCTTGATATTGTGCAGGCTAAACAAAAGCAAATGGAGGCAGAGCAAAATCTGGCAATTTTTTGCCCCCAATGCAGAAAAAAACACAGCCACAAAGAATGTCCGCTAGATACAATTCAAGCATGTGCCATCTGTACGAAAGACCACCTTACTGAAAGCTGCCCCTCACTTCCTGGATTGAAGGCTGTATACAAGGAAGCAGAAGAAGAATCAGAACCAGCATACTTTGTTAACCAACGTCGCCAATGGCAACCGAGGCAATCAGGTATGTTTTCAGATCCAGCTTCTTCTTTTCAACCTCCACAATACAATGCTCAACAATATGGTATGTGGCAAAATCAATCTACACCCCCAGTCCCGAATTGGTCATCACAGCCATTTCCCTCTCCAAATCCATGGATGAATCAGACAAACCAATTCGGATGGCCAAATTTTCCCTACACCCCACCATATTGGCAGAACAATTCATACCCTCCGCAATGGATCCCCCCCACATCACAAGGTTCACCCTGGCAGACCAATTGGCCAATATCGACATATCAGTCAACAGGAACTATTCCACTCCCTCAACCAACTCTGCCAGCCTTACAACAAAACCCCCAGTCTAATTTAAGGCCACAACTCCCAGCCCAACCCAACCCTAATCCTAATAATAGACCAGTCCAATCCATCCAAATCATAGACACATCAGAAACTGGACTTGACTTAAGGGAGTGCAATGACCTTCAGTTACGATCTGGACGTATCATAGAAACAGAGGGAGACAAAATAGGTCACATTGAAGATCAGTTACCAATAGAACAACCGCTACAACAAAAGGATGTAAATAAGGAACAAACCCATCAATAAACAAATACATCCTCTCCTCCTTTCCCGGAACGATTAGTCATACCGCGACTAGTGCAACATCCAGACTTCGACATTCTGGGAGAGCTACAAAACCTGTATATAAAAATTCCATTCCTCCAGGCCATTCAAGATATTCCCATATACGCGAAGACCATAAAATAACTGTGCATAAAAAAATCAAGGAGGAATATAACTACTAACCCTAGAGTCCAAGTAGTTGGAACTTTATCCGACCTGTTATCAGGAAAAGAGACACCTATCAAATACGAAGATCCTGGGAACCCAATTGTAACTGTCCAAATCTATGGTCAAACCCTGCCTAATGCTTTAGTCGACTTGGGAGCTGCAATCAATATTTTGACAACTTCCACCTGCCAAAAGCTTGGCATCACATCGGTAGAACCTACTTCTACCTTGTTAGAATTGGCAGATCGATCTGTAGTTCGACCCGAAGGTACTCTATATGATGTCATGGTTTCCGTAGATTCCTGGGAGTATCCAACCAATTTCCTGGTAATTAATCCAAAAAACCGACTAGATGGACATCCGCTAATATTAGGAAGACCTTGGCTTGCTACTGCCGATGCCTACATTGGTTGCCGGCAGGGAAACATGACTATAACTAAAGGACCAGATGTTAAAAATCTCGTTCTATACCCTCCAGCACAGCCAAGCCTGCCAATGATCAAAACCAATCAGTATCCTGTGTCATACCTTACTAACAATATCAGAGCCCCATTAACTATACAGAAGGCTTTAGATTTTAAAGATCAAATAGAAGATGATGCTATCAATAACTTCATCAGTCAAACTGAATCTAGCTCTCACACACAATGTTTTATGATAGAGGCAGCATTTGACAGTGAGCTAGAAGAAGACCCCTTAAAAGATCCACATGACCAAACAATACCAGTAACTGTTGTTGCCAATAGTAAAGTAGTGGAAATTGAACCTGGTAAGACTCTAAACATTAACGTCAACCTGACACCAGATCAAGAAATGAAGCTTGTTAATCTGTTACAAAAATATAAGGGAGCATTTGCGTGGGATTACCCTGACATGAAGGGGATTGATCCTCAATTATGCACCCACCACATCTACATAGAGAAGGATGCAAGACCTGTTCGCCAGCCACAAAGAAGACTCAACCCCCATCTAAAAGAAATAGTAAAAGCCGAACTTCAGAAACTTTTAGATGTTAATTTTATTTACCCCATCTCCGACAGTAAGTGGGTCTCTCCCTTAGTGGTGGTACCCAAGAAAAATGGGAAATGGAGGATCTGCGTGGATTACAGGGAGTTAAATAAGGCCACACAGAAGGATCACTTTCCCCTCCCATTTATAGATCAAGTACTGGACACTTTAGCAGGGAAAAAATTTTTCTCTTTCCTGGATGGCTTCAGCGGATATAACCAAATCCAAATCGCCCCTGAAGATCAGGATAAAACTACCTTTACTTGCCCTTGGGGAACATTCGCCTATCGAGTACTACCCTTCGACCTATGCAATGCCCCTGCTACATTTCAAAGAGCTGTTCTCAGCATCTTTGCAGACCTAATAAATGACGGACTTGAGGTGTATATGGATGACTTTACACCGTATGGAGATGATTTTGACCCAGCTCTGGATACCCTGGAGAAAGTCCTACAACGTTGTATCGCTACCAGACTTTGCCTGAGTCACGAAAAGTGTTACATGATGATGACAGAAGGGCTCATTCTAGGGCACTACATCTCAGCAGCTGGCATCCAGGTAGACCCGGCTAAAATTCAGATTCTTTTGCTCATCCCTACTCCCACTACTCAAACAGAGGTACGCAGTTTCCTTGGATTTTCTGGGTATTACAGACGATTTATAGAACATTACTCACGTATTGTTGCACCTCTATATGCTTTGACTGGCAATGTTGATTTCTTGTGGACAGAAAAATGCGACCAGGCTTTTAAGGAATTGAAAAACCTGTTATCAACAGCTCCAGTCCTTCGAGGACCCAACTGGAATTTGCCATTTCAAATCTTAACTGATGCCTCGGACACAGAAATTGGTGCAGTCCTGGGACAAGAAGAGGATAAGAAGCCATATGCTATTTACTATATCAGCAAAAATTTATCCTCTGCCGAACTTAATTATACTGTTACTGAAAAGGAATTCCTGGCTGTAATACATGCTGTTAACAAATTTAGACATTATATTACAGGCTATCCTGTTGTGTTATATACAGATCATTCTGCTATCAAATATTTGGCAAATAAACCTGTTACGAATGCTAGAATAACCAGGTGGCTAATCTTATTGCAGGAGTTCGACATCACAATTAAGGATCGACCTGGCAAGGAGAACCCTGTAGCTGATTTCCTCTCACGGATGCCGAAAGCAGTCGAAACAGTAGCAGTAGACGATCAATTCCCTGATGAGCACCTTTTTGCTGTTGCTGTTCGAACACCCTGGTATGCCGATGTCGCCAATTACCTCGCAGTCGGTAAGTTACCAAAACACTTAACCCCTCAGGAACGCAAGCAGATTGTTCAGAAAAGCACTCGCTTTTCATGGATTGGAGGCCATTTGTTCCATACAGGGGCAGACATGCAAATCAGAAGGTGTATTCGAGAAGACGAAATCTTCGACATTCTAAAAGCTTGCCATGACGGGCCATGCGGGGGACATTTCGCTGAAAAAAGAACAGCACATAAAGTATTGCAGACCGGATACTATTGGCCTACAATCTTCAAGGATGCGAAAAAGTTTGCACAAGCCTGTGACAGCTGCCAGCGAGCAGGAAAACCTGGCCAAGCCGATGAAATGCCTCTGAGACCACAATTGGTCATTGAGCCATTCGAACGATGGGCTCTGGACTTCGTTGGGCCCATCAATCCATCATCAAATCAGAGGACATACATTCTGGTGGCAACAGACTATGTTACTAAATGGGTTGAGGCCGAATCATTACTTAGGGCTACAAAAGACTCTGTGATACAATTCTTGTTCCATTTGTTTGTACGTTATGGACTTCCGAGAGAATTAATCACCGATGGTGGACCACAATTTGTTGGAAATAAATTAGCTGCAACACTTAACAATTACCATGTCCAACATAAGATTACTACCCCATACCATCTGCAGGCAAATGGGCAAGTAGAAAGTAGTAATAAGGTAATAGAATCAATTTTAACAAAAACCATTGCATCGCATCGGCGAGATTGGGCCGCTCGACTACCTGAGGCGCTGTGGGCCTACAGAACCACATGGAGAAGCACTACAGGCTATTCACCCTATCAATTAGTGTTTGGAAAGCAGCCAATTTTCCCCATAGAATTCGAAATCCGAACGCTACGAACTGCACAGGAAGTCGGCCTAGATCTGAGTGAGGCACAAATCAATCGATTACAACAGATTAATGAATTAGACGAAATCAGGCTCTCTGCATTACAGAATACAGCATTGATTCAACAGCAGCGGGCTAAATGGCACGATGCACTGATCAAGAATAAAGTCTTTCATGAAGGAGACTGGGCTCTGTTATACGACTCTCGGTTTCAGGATTTTTCGGGGAAACTCCAGACTCGATGGCTAGGACCATACGAAATCCAGAAGGTACACGAGAATGGGACCCTTACCTTGGTCACAATTGATGGTTCTGGATATGCATTCAAAGTAAATGGCCACCGAGTTTGCCTTTATCGAAAGCCACTCACTCGGGAATCCTTCTGTCAACAGCTGCGACAAGATACTGATATGAAAATTTTAGGGGAGGAAGCGCAATCTTCCGCACCTATAGCTTAAGAAATTCATTTCATAACTTGTACATAACATCTTGTATATATGTTTCCTTGATTTTTTTTCAAGTGTTTTTGCTGTTCCTTTGCGAAAAGGAACAGCACTGGTGTGTTTTTGCTGTTCCTTTGCGAAAAGGAACAGCACTGGTGTGTTTTTGCTGTTCCTTTGCGAAAAGGAACAGCACTGGTGTGTTTTGCTGTTCCTTTGCAAAAAGGAACAGCACTGGTGTGTTTTTCTGTTCCTTTGCGAAAAGGAACAGCACTTGTGTGTTTTGCTGTTCCTTTGCGAAAAGGAACAGCACTTGCGTGTTTCGCTGTTCCTTTGCGAAAAGGAACAGCACTTGCGTGTTTTGTTGTTCCTTTGCGAAAAGGAATAGCACTTGTGTGTCTTGTTGTTCCTTTGCAAAAAGGAACAGCACTTGTGTGCTTTACTGTTCCTTTCCGAAAAGGAACAGTATTTGTGTGTTTTGCTGTTCCTTTGCGAAAAGGAACAACACTTGCGTGTTTTGCTGTTCCTTTGCAAAAAGGAACAGCACTTGTGTGTTTTGTTGTTCCTTTGCGAAAAGGAACAGCATTTGCGTGTTTTGCTGTTCCTTTGCGAAAAGGAACAGCATTTGCGTGTTTTGCTGTTCCTTTGCGAAAAGGAACAACACTTGCGTGTTTTGCTGTTCCTTTGCAAAAAGGAACAGCACTTGTGTGTTTTGCTGTTCCTTTGCGAAAAGGAACAACATTTGCATGTTTTGCTGTTCCTTTGCGAAAAGGAACAGCATTTGTGTGTCTTGCTGTTCCTTTGCGAAAAGAACAGCACCTGTGTGTTTTGTTGTTCCTTTGCGAAAAGAACAGCACCTGTGTGTTTTGCTGTTCCTTTGCGAAAAGGAACAGCACTTGGACGTTTTGCTGTTCCTTTGCGAAAAGGAACAGCACTTGAGCATGTCTGTTGTTCCTTGTCAAAAGGAACAGCATTTGAGTGACTTTGATGTTCCTTTCTCAAAAGGAACAGCATTTGCGATTTTCAGTGCCTCCTCTCAAAGAAATGGTATCCTATGAATGCCATTATCATGTTTTCGTCCTTATGGAGGATGCTTTGTGACCATGGGTTCCTCAATCTTTTAGATACAGCAGTGAACTTATGCCGTGAACATAAACCATGAGATACCGAAATCAGCACATCATAAATCGCTATCACTATGAAGCCAGTATGTATAAAAGAACAGGAGGAGGGACGTGAACTTTTAATCTTCACTGTCATTGTCATTTACCGATACCATTGTTATTGGTGATCTTTATTTCCCTAAAATCTTTTTTTATCACTACTTGGGAGTAAGAACGAATGATTTATATCTATCTGTTGGGATCGTAAGACTTCTTCCACCATTCCCCGCTCTTAAGGAGTGCGGAACCACCCTGATGTGAAAATAAACAAGAGAGATGCTCTGCAAAAGAAAACAAAAACAAAATATGAAAGTTGTCAAATGCAGGATAGGAGGTCTCATTCAGAGCCGGCCTACCATGATCATAAGGGTGGAAGCAAAGTGGCATTCCCATAATGGCCACCACACCAGGGATATGGTCCAAAAATAAATTAACAAGCAAATCTTGGAACAGGAGGTCTCATCGCGAGCCGGCCTGACCACATTTCGCGCCTACCTTGTGAATGGCATTATGACTATCTGGTCACCAAGCCAGCATAATGGCCTGCATTTTGACAAAGCACTCTTCAAAATATACACAAAGGATCATGGTTCCGGAGGGTGAGATAAACAACTCTGCCAAGGTTATGAACACCTGTTGGCAGCAGAGCTCTGTTAATGGCATCGAAGTCGTAATATTTACACCAACAGGTATGATATTAAAATCTTTCTGTCTCTTATATCCTTCGCATGTATCATATGTCACACCCCGATATATTTATCGCATGAACATTACCACCAATCATGGCAACGGAACTGAGAATGACTACTGGAGACTTCGTACAGTTGACAGACGTCCAATCCCTCGGTTCCTCATTATATCACGCAGGCTTATATAAAATGCGATCCACCTTTTTGCCTTGGTTTCGGCATTTCATTGTTCTTTTACAACATGGCATACTTCCATATGATGTACTTGATGATTGCACTCCCGACTGGCTGCTACTCCTCTCTTTGACGGCTGTGGGCAGCCTATCAGATCGCGGGGGGGGGAAGTAACCTCATTACTCCATGGATTACGTGGCTGCATACCATTCGGGCAAAATAATGTACAAGGAAATGGCATGATTTAACGGTATGATGCTTCCATCTCACGGAGACTGCCGTCCACGATCTCTTCTTTTTGTTGCATGCCCTGAGTAGTCCTTTCCTAAATTGGCATCGATCATCCTTTTTGTGTCGTAAATACCGCAAACAGTTGCTGTTCCATTTCTGAGTCCATTTCTGAGTTAAATCATGGGCGGAAGGATGGTCCGGAGCGAACCTCACAAGCTGACAGTCTCCGATGCTGCTCGCAAAATCCTGGAAAACGCAGGATGGTTGAATTACTTCAACCGCCTGCAAGAATCAAACGAAGCAGTAGCATTGGAATTCCTGCAGAATTTGCAGGAAAACTACTCCGTAGTAGGAGGAAAGCGGATAGAGGTTACAGAGGATATCATCGCGGAAGTCTCTGGATTACCAGCTGTTGGACCCAAATGGGGGCCGAAGAAGGAGAGATTACAAAAAGCTATGGAAACTTTCCAGGACGAAGGCCAAAGCTTGACAGTCAAAGGGAAAGGAGTTCTGCCGGCAGCACTAGGGGAACCCTGGACCGAGCTAGCGAAGACAGTACAAAGCTATATCACCTGCGAAGGGAGAAAAGATGTGGTAAGACCTCGTCATCTGAAACTCTTAGCTGTTTTAAAAGGAAAATGTTCTGTAAATCTCCCTGCACTTTTAAATTCGTTGCTGCATGGCGCGGCCCAAAGCCTGAAAAAGGCCCAGCACATAGAAACAGTCGTTAGCCACAATGGGCTGATTCGGTTGATAGTGAGCCACGATCTCACTCAACAGCAAAGCTCTTGGGAGGAATTGGTCGCAATAGTCGAAGGGGGAGTGGCTGTACCACCCCCAAAACCTGAACAATCCTCTGGCACGCCGGAACGATTAAAGAAACGCAAGAAATCAGCAGCAGAGAGACATGCCGCTTCAAAACGGAAGCAACCTCCCGATACGCCAGAGCAACCAGAGACACCCGCAGAACCTACTGATACTCCTGACCAACTTGAGAGGCCAAGGAAGTCAGCTCGGCTGGCCCGGATACGAGGAAGGTTGGAAAGAAATCAGGGAACAACGGCCCAGCCAATTGAAATTGCGGATGAACCTCCAGAATCAGAGGGAAGACCCTCCGAAGGAAATGCTGAGCAATCGGAGGCCGAGACTGACCAGCCGGAAGGAGAAATTGAAAAAGGACATGAACCCTCTGAGGGAGAAGAGGCCACCAAACAGGGCAATCAGGAAGAAGAAATTGCACAGCCAGGGGGTAGCCCGTTGCAAGACCCTCCAAGTGAGGAGGAATTGGCAGCAGTTCTGGCCAATATGGGAGAATATGGCCAGGACTCCAGCACAGGAGGTGTCCCTGACGGTCCCACAGAAAGAGAATTACCCGAGGAAATGCATGCAGAAGAGGCAGGGGGAGAAAACCTGCCTGGCTATGATAATGAAATGGAAGATAACAATCGGGGACAATCTGTCCCCAGGATGCCGGAAGATATCACAGAAGACGCAAGCCTGAAAACCAAACCCTCTGCCGAAACAAGGGAAATTGCGAAATTGAGAAAGAAGCAGCAGAGGTTGCTGGGCACTATAGCCAGACTCCGGCAGCAAATTCGAATGCTGAAAGCCAGTCTGAGGATACAAAAGACTGCAGGGAAAAGGAAGAGGACCACGGTAGCAAGAACCCCAAGGACAAGAATTCGCTTTGATGGACGAAACCCCATCAGGAGACCTACTGCCGAGGAACAGTCTGTTGTTCCAAATAATAATGAGGAACAGGGTGCTGTTCCAAATGATATGGAGGAACAAACTGTTGTTCCAAATAGCGCAGAGGGACAGACTGCTGTTCCATCTGGCCTTGAGGAACGAATGGATATTCCAATGGAACAGCAAGAGGCTCCGATGGTAGGAAGACCACAGCAACCCTTCGTTTGCATTAAACAGGAAACAGAAAAAAAAGAAGTCCAAACAGAAGCACCACCCTCGGGTGTAATTCGGGTCCGAAACTCAAAGCAACGAAATAAGAAGGTCCAGGTTAAACTCCCAGCCTCTACGACTGTGTGGAAGAAGGACCCAAAAACCAGAACCTTGCATAAAATGATGAAGGAAGCCCAGCAGGAAGCCGAGCAATTGCGAGAACATACAGTCCCCAAGGAAAGATACGAAGAGCTCCAACAGCAACTTCGAGACATTAGTCAGTCCGAGAGCCAGGCCTTTGAAGGATGGCAGAAGCAGCAGGAAAAGGTTGCTAAGGTAACTCGTCGATTAGATAGTGTTTTTAAGCAGATGGACACCGCGTGTTCCTTATATAATGATGTTTTGACTTGTAGGGCCCCTGCTAAAAATTATGCTTTATTTTTGCTTGAACGATATCTGAGATTAAAAATAAAAGCCGTTAGGGCAGGAGCACCTATCCACATCAACACTGTTAATGATTTTATAGACTGTTGCAAGCACTATGGAGTTAGAGTTCAGAGGTTATTATGCGAGTTTTACCTGCACAATCTTGTGCTAGACCAGGAAACTGATTTAAATCCTGGCCCCTTTGTTGGTGATGTACAATTCCAAGCCTTCATCTCATTTGGGGTTAATCAGGTGAAATGGCTCAGAGCTTATAACACCTTTCAGAGACAAGAAAATAGCCTCGACTTGTGGATACGAGCTGAACCTAGAGACCCAGTGACGCTATGGAGAAAGCATAGGAGTCTCATAAGGACCCCAGGAGTCATTGAGATAATAGGGCCCATGCACGAAGACTTGATCCGAAACGGTCTGGAATATTTCCTGACTATTAAAGATCTTGCCCTCGATGCTGCAAAATTTCGATACCGGACTTCTAGTCCAAGCATCCAACTCAGGGAACCATTCAAATATGAGAATTTTGAGCTGGCTTCCAACCGGTTGAACCTTTATGGGGAACGGATTCTGCAAGCAGGGCCATCCTGGTTAGGGTATCGATTTCGCAGTTCAATTATTTGGCACCCTGCACCCGGATATCAGGCCTTATATGAGATGCCTGCAGATCAAATAGACCAGTTCTTTGACCATCTAGTTGCTCATCACGGTTGCCGGCCTCCTCACGAGATCCCTTCTCCGACCTATTCTCTCACCGCCTTGCATCTCAACTACAATGTTTTCATGAGGCCATGAAACAGGGTAAGCAGGGGGGTGTGTGGAGCACCTGGAAGGTGTGCTTTTGACTAGCAATCTAGTGATAGTTGTACCCTTTTCTGCATTATGAGTTCAAAGAAGATAAAGGGTTTTGATAAAATGTGCAACAATCGATAAAGGAAGCTTAAGTGCTAATGATTGACATTTTCTATGCAGGAAGACGCGAAAACAAAGGATCGGCGACTGAAAGCAAAAAGCAAAGGGCAAATAACTACTGTCCCGCCAACAGGGAACCGGATGCGGACAAGATCAAGTAAAATTAGAGCCGAATAGCCCAAAGAAAGAAGGCGGGATACTGAGACGGAGAATGCAAGAAGGGAAAGAGAAGAATCGAACGATTAGCGAATCCCTCAGGATCCTTGATCCTGAGGGATCGCTGCTTTAACTTATCTTTTGATTATCTAGATACCTCTATCATTTCTGTTATATAAAGGCACCACGCCATTGAATGAGGGAGGACTGTCTTTGTAATTTTCAATTCCAGAACCGACTGTAATTATTGAGTCTCTCTGAGACCTGACGTTGTTATACTTTTGTTGATGCAATTAATATAAAAGACTTGGTGTTCATTTCGTCTCTGCATCTGGAGTAATCTCAGGCAGTGTTCCATTAGCAGCCAAGGGCCCAGCTCCGAAGGACACTTGCTTTTGTATCATTATACTGTGTGGTTTGTTTATTTCCATTATTTAAGTAATCTGATACATCTTCTATATGATATGCTATGTTTCGTTATAACTGACATCTGAATGAGTTCTTTTATCTCATGTCTCTGCATTGTATAAGTGGATCCATTCGAATTACGTCTTTCAGCTATTTCTGTAGCGGAATGTTTGTATGAATATTATTGTTATCAGATCCATTTGAAATAGTATTTGCAAGACTTGAAAGCAATATTACTTCGTTCAGGAACATAGTCGTATCGTCCATTATTCTCAGATTGTTGTAGTAGTAGAGAACGTGTACATACGGTTGAGGATTGTTGTTCCATTATTGTTGTTCCATTATTGTTGTTCCATTCATTGTTGTTCCATTATTGCTGTTCCATTATTGCTGTTCCATTTACTCTTGCTGTTCCATTTCCTTACTGTTGTTCCATTTCTTTACTGTTGTTCCATTTCCAGATTGCTGTCCCATTTTACTTTTCGCTGCTTGATTTACCTACCTTTGTTGTTTTAGTGTGAGAGCAGGCCTAAGGCTGTCGTGAGCCTCAGCAAGACGCTGCTTAGCCCCAGATCTATAAGTCCATGCTCTGATTTCCTTTCTTTATCAGTTTCTAAAGGGATAGGTTATTGTTTCCATACCCTTGACTGATCAACTGCCTTGCGTGATTTTATCTTTTGGGTTAGTTTCGTTACAGCTTAGCATCTGTTTCCTTTCAAACCATTAGGACACTATACTACCGAGCATTACTCGGACAAACAGCCTCAGATTGAGTTACTCCTTGCAATAACAGAACGTTCCCGGATTGACTTATTAATGTAGGATAATTAGCGGTGTGAGAGACCCTAGTTACAGCTCTACATGGAGAAAGAAGGATAATTCCAGTCGAAGCTTACTGCATATTGTTGCAGAAAAAGTTCATGCTCTAGAACAAAGAAACTTAGCAAGTTAAAGTGAAGTGGAAGCACTTTGGGACCGTTAAAGTTACATATGAAATGGATAATCAGTTGTGGGCTATGTATCCTTCATTATTTACTGGTGGAGGAAAATGACTTTTTTTATATGTACATATTTATGTATCACTTTTATTGTAAATAACATAATTAGTTATGTTATAAAGCTCCAATAACTAGCATGGTTAGCATGTTATCATGTTTTTCATGATGGTTTTTCTTTTGAGTAGGTTGCTCATTGTAAATACTACATAGAGCTATGTTATAAAGCTCCATGGGAGGTATGTTTGGGTTTCAACGGTCTTGCTAGTTGGAAGTGTCATAGAACATCAAGGACGATGTTCCCCTAAGGGGTGGGGGCGGGGGGGGGGGTTAGGGGGTCTGTAATAAGCCCGGGTTAAAAGTTCATGTATTAAAGTTAATAAATGAAAAATAAGATGAAGGTCAGGAGACACATATTCCAAGTTTAATTTCGGGAAAAACATCTTAGTGGGCATCACTTATTGTTTATTATGGCTCAGGGGAAATTGGAAAATGCAATGGAAAAGGATTTCGAAAGGCAAAAAAGAATTGTTGGCGTCTTATTTATTGAAATAAAGGGAATTAGGAGAAAATGAAGGTGAAATGTCACATGTTACGCGTGAGGAGGAAATTCAAGGAAAATAGAGGAAAAATGAAGAAATTAGAGGCATCAATGATAAAAAGGCATCATAGCATCAGTTTAGGGCCTTTTGTCAATTAAGTTTTGGAATTTTCTTTAGAGAGGAGAAGAGAACTGATATCAGAAAGCAAGAAATCAAGCAAAGGAAGAACAATAAAAGTGAAAGAGAGAAAAGGAAAGAAACAGATCAAACAAGGAAGAGTTAGATAAAGTGGCTTCAGTGGGAATACTTGCAGGTAACATGTTGCATGTATAATATCCTAGCTAGTTTTGGCATGCATGGTATATGAATTTTTGTATTTGGTTCATTTTTTGTCACTGGCATGGGTTTTTCCTGGTTTGATAGTGGTTTCAGCCTTGCCCTTGCCATTTTTTGTTAGCAATGGTGTGATGGGATTCATTCTTGGTTGAGTTTTGGATTGTCAACATGTTTTGGATCCAAGTGAGGTGGTCTCAGGAAAATCCCAAGGGTTGGGAAGTGATATGGTTTTCTACGGAAATCCCTCAAAATATGGGCGAAGATAGGAAAATTCCTCAAGTGATGGTGAAGAAATTCTGAGACATCCAAGCTTCATTTGGTTTTGCAGTCCCATAACCATTTTAGGTAAGATCACAGTAGTGTGAGGATGGAGGTGGTTTAACCTTTGGATTGCCTTGGTTGTTTATGTATTGGTAATTCCATGAGATCCCACATTCATGCTTGGAATATGGCACATGGGTTATTGATTGAAAGAGATATTTGGTTCATCCCAATCTATGGTCGGGTGGTACATGGAAGTGCCTGAGTTGGTTGGATTTTACATATCATATAAGAGCTAATTTCCTATTATATTTTATGATTAAATGTACCTGTTATGATGTGGCTTTATGGTTGTTCTATCGTTATTATAAATATGGTTATATGTTGGTTATAAGCATGGTTTATGGCAGATTCGAATTATGGTTGCTATCATGTTTTGATTGGTAAACTAATGGTTATTAAATGCATGACATAATAGATGTTATTGTAGCTATTATGAGAGGGAATTATACCTTCTTTACTATTCTAAGATAAGTTTCATATCTCAACGTTCATATATGCATTCAGGACCTGTAGATTTTGTATTCACCATGTGTTTGATGGAATGTCTGTCATGTTTAGGCCTAATTAGGTCAAGTTCTTGTATAAGTTTAGTTTTAATGGCTTTGTCCTAATTTCAATCATCATTATGGAAAGTTCTATCATGTTTTGGATAGAGGTATGGATCCTTGTCATAAAAAGGTGGCTCAGTGCTCGGAGTCGCATGCATAGAACTAGGTAATTTAGATTGTAGTCGCTGTGAGGAAGGGTTATCCATGCGAGTGGAAGCTTACCGTCATTAGATTTCCTTCTTATGAAAGTGACTTGGAGTCTAGGTCACTAAAAATGTAAGTTAATTATAGATTTGAGGCTTCTGTGATCTGCATTTTGTGTAGTGATATCTTCCGGAGTCATCATATTTATGTTTTTTTGTATCGATGTTTCGAAGCAACCTCTGCAGTTCATCATCAAGATCAGATTTTAGTCATCTGATCCTGATGATGAACCATAGAGGTTGGTTTGAAACGTCGATACAACAAAACATAAATGCGATGACTCTTGAAGACATCACTACACAAAATGTAAGTTAACTCATGGATATGGAACATATAGTGGTTATTGGCTCCTGAGGGACCTGTAGCTCCTGAGGAAGGTTTGTAAAGATATGGTTTGTCAATTCCACTTCTTTAACTTTACATAGGAGCTTAAGTCATGTCATATATCCCTCTGCCCATATTTTCCCCGATAGGCCGGTGAAGGTGGGTAAATGTGGGAGGTAGAACTACTGATTGGTATTAGAGCATGGTTCAATGCATGGACTATATGGGAAGAATGTGTATGTCATGTGTTATCACTCCTCCTGATCTCCAAGGCTGAGGAAGAGTCCAACTGAGGTAACCACAGGCCAATCTTTTGACTTCCTAGCTAGCCCTACCAGGTCGGAGCAGGCTCTCTCTAAAGAATCACAACCAAGGGGGATGGATAGATTAGGGTTTCAGGCTTGATATAGTAGCTCAAAACTTTTATTTGATTTGATTGGGGTAGTTGATGAATGAGTGAATTAGTTCAGAGAGTGAACTAAGTCAGGGCAAAATAAAATTAGAATTGCGGACATCTAATGGGGCAACATTGGCAAGCACTTTAATACTTTGTATTATATTGATGAAATGGTTTAGAACGATGAGGTGCTAAAAAGAGCATGGAAGTCATGAATTCTTTTTAAACAGAAGAAATGAAACACATTATGATGATTTTCCCAAAACAAAGCATAGAAGATGAATTATGCTTATCACACCTTGAAAATCAAACATATTTAGAAGTGAAATGGATAATGGAAGATAAAAAACATTCAGACACATGTAACTAAAGAAGAAAGAATATCAAAATATAATGCCACGGGAATCCCACCAAAATCGTTGCAACTCAAACAATATATTCCATGCCAAAGTATGAAACACTAATACAATATCCAATGGAGTCCAACCTGTAGAAAGACTGAAAAATTACATGATATAGGCATAAAAAAAGCTCATCCTAGCCTTAGGGGTTGAATACAGGAGAGGAGGAGTAGTTACAACAAAAACTGAACTGATAGCTAGAGTGTAGGGTGGTCAAAGTGACTCATCCCTAACTTAAGTGAACTGATTCACTACATATAATGCAGGCCATTTACCTCATGTAATTACCCTAGGTAACAGTAAAAACATGATAATTACATCAATCATATCAATTAAATTAGTAAAATATTGATTTCCCATAGCTAAAAATCAAATTTGGAGAAGAACGGTGAAAAACTAGGCCAACTGTCAAACACACAGCGCTAGTGTCAAACACGCAATGCCATCTTGAGACCCACTTTTTCTTGCCTTCCTGGTGACCAAATTGAGCTCAGTATAGCTCATTGGAAATATTATCCTGTATAGTTTACAAAAATTCCTTTGGTTTTCAAAATGGCTTGATTTGACCTTCCAAATTTTCATTATCCCAAGACTGGTCAAACGCATAGCGCGAGAAGCAAGCGCACATTGCTGACTTCAAATCAACTTTTGGGTGCCTTCTCGAAGTCAAAATTGAGCCTATGATAGCTAGGTGGAAATATATCTCTTGTGGATACACAATGGACCTATAAAGCACTGAAAATGATCAAGTATAGACCCTCAAAGACCAATTCTCCCAAGACTTGTCAAAAAGTGTAGAATGAGGGTGCAAAAATGAAGTGTGACCTTGCAGGAAAGTATTGGAGGTCCTCCTCAACTCCAAATTGAGCTCATGATAGCTCACTAGAAATATACTTCTGTCTAGTTATTATGGGACTCATCATGCAAGTCATTTGAACAATCCAGCAAGGCGAAAAATTGATTTTCCCAAGGTCACTCCAGAAGTGCAACAACTCTCTTGTAGAAACTGTATTTTTTACATGTCTTAAAAACCATAACACTTGTGTAAAATGGAAGGATTTTTTTCATCCTTGGATTATTTTGGATAAAAACCTCTCTCACTTTTGAAAAAATCATCTCTAGTTGGTTGGAAACATACTTTGAAGAAAAACTAGTCCTTTGTGTGGAAACTGATTTGTCCCTTGACTTCTTGAAAAATGATGGAGACATGATGTTTATGAGTTAGAATGGCCTCGTAGTTACTGAAGCAACCTCCCTTAGGTATCCTCCGCTCATATGTCTCTGATTCCATAGCCAACCCTAGCTCAGTGGGAGAGGAAATTAGGGTTTAGTGTAGACAAAACAAGGGATTTGGGAAATTTATAGGAATGAAGGGAAATAAAGGGGATACGGGGCATCTAAATTCTTAGGAAAGTTTTGGGAGGTAGGGAGGGATGTTAGGACGTAAGGGAAATTATAATTTTAAGGATTGAGTCAGGGGAAGGGTTCCAAAAGCACGAAACATAGGCCTAGTTTAGAAAAGCATCAAAAGCGTAGCAATAGGCTAGGGTTTGTAGAAAAATAATGATTTTGACGGATAGGAGTGATGGGAAGTGTTTAGGAAGGTATAATAAGGATATGGGAACATGTAAGAGCATCAGGATAAAATTTTATTGATGATTTAACTATGGAGGTCATGAAACCAAGAAAAATGTCCTCAAAACCCTAGGAGAAGGAAATGAGAGTAATGGGCATGGGTAAAGGTCAAGGGAGGTAGATGGAGTGTAGGTGAGTGAGGTTTTTTTACTAGGGCTACCATAAGTGAGTAAATTTCTGAATGATGACCTAGGTGGAAAGACAAAAATTTCTGCGCTAGACCCTAATATGAATATGAAAAGAGGAGTTTTGATCACTGATGGCAGTATGCAAATACTGAGACTAACATCATGCATGTATGACAATTGTCTATATGGTTGTTTTGCATGCATTTTCATGGTCATAGTATGCAATTGGTATTGTCATGCATGATGTTGGCATGTTGATATGATTATGATTATACACGTATCGTGCTAATTTGGATTGACTTTGTAGATGAGATAAGCCTCCATTGAACATCATTTAGCTATGATTTTGGTTATGGTATCTATTTGGTTTATCTGACATGTCATGCTTGAATGAAGAAAAAAACAAATATGACAAGGAAAATGGTGGACTACATTTCATGTGACTCTCCCTACAAATCAGTCGGAAAACAAGGAGATGAGTACTCTCCTAACACATTGAGGAGTTTGAGGGTACAGATAAGAAGTTTCAAGGTAGACAATGAGAAGTTGCTTGAGGCTAAGGAAATACTTGTAAGGGATCAGGAGAAATAAGAAAAGTTTAGTGTAGTTATCTTTCAATGTTTTTCAGACTTGAAGAGATAGGGACCGTTAGGTTTCTATTCTAGTTTTGGTTTAGATAGGCATCATGGTCATTATCATTATCATCCTTTCAAGAGGAATGACGGGGGATATTTTCCGGATGAGTTTAACAAACCCAAGCCACCTACATCTTATGGAGAATTGAAGAAGCCAAAATATGCAGAGGCATGGTTGGTTTGAATGAAAAGGTTATTTGAGTCGTATGATTACATCAAGAATATGAAGGTTAGGATAGCTATTTTCTCTCTCAAAGGTAAAGCTAACTTTTGTTTGGAATATCTGAAGTGGTTCAGAGATATCAGGACAACCAAGTTGAGTTTCCAAGAATTCAAGAGACTCTTCAAGAATAGGTACCTATCTGAAAGGTATTATGATGAGAGAGGTAGGGAGTTTTATGAGCTACAAATGGATTCTATGACAGATGATGAATATACAAGCAGGTTCCTAAAGTTGTTTAAGTATGTGCCTTACCTCAAGGATGAGAAGGAAAAGACTTAAAGGTTCATCAGTGGGATGCCAAAAACATACAAAGACTGAATTGAGTTTCTCAAGCCTTAGTTGTTCGAGGAAGCCATCAAGAAGACGAAGCATTTTTATGAGAAATGAAAGTGTAAAGATGAGCCTAAGAATGATTTGAAGGGAAATGAGAAAACTAAGGGGAAGTGGCCATTGAAGAGAGGAAGACCTCAGGATGCAGGTGAGAAACAAAATATTGCTCCTTACAATAAGTTTAATGCAGCTGAGAAGAGACATGGGTCTCAGCCTTGACTGATGCAAAATAGAGGTGATGGTAGGGGACCATTGCAGTTCTAGATTTGTGGAAAAAATCATCATAAGAAGGATTTTCCATTGTACCAATTCGGAAGGCCTCAAATCTATAGTTCTCACAAGGTGCAAACATTTGGGGATCTCGGCTATAACATTCCTCATATTTATGCAACTATAGACAACAAGTAAGAAGATCACCTCACATGCATTATTGAAATGGAAGGTAAGCTTTGTGCTTGATTTATTTCTATTTTTATTGAACCTTGATTAATTTATAGTTATGTTAACCTTGACCTGATGAATAAGTTTGTTTTGATAAAACAAGCGCATGAAAAGTCTTTGTTAGTGCAATTGGCTACGAGTACTAAGAAGAGAGTTCACCATTGGGTAAGAGCTTTCGCATTTGACTTGAATTTTATGCCTATGTCTACACATAAAAATATTCTTCCATTTAGATCATATAGTATGATTTTGGGCATGGATTGGTTGTATCTTCAAAGTAGATTATTATGACTGGGCTATTGAGTGCATGGATGGTAATGGGGAAAATAGAATATTGTAAGGGAAGAAGAAGTCTACATCAATTAGAATGTTTACAAATATGCAGGAAAAGTATAGTCACAAGAAAGGATGTGTATTATCTGCAGTGGATGTTTCCAATGATAGAGGTAAGGATGTTGAGGATGCTAAGGTTTTGAAGAGGTATCTGGTTTTGCGGAAGTTTCAAGATGTGATTCCAGTAGATATTTCAGAGTTTTTGACTCACAGGGAAGTGGAATTTTCTATTGAGTTGGTAACAGGAGCAACACCAACATCAAAGGAACCTTACATGATGAGCACTCTCACTAGTACAAAATTAGCTACTAAGAAAGGTACTAAATTTTGCAGATAAATGACCATTTTTCAGTCAGTGACCAGTAGTAGCTAATTTACAGTATCTTATAAAGTGATCAAATTTTTGTCATTTTTACCTTAGTTATTAATTGGTTGTCTCAATTTTATTGTCTAGTAGTATATTTAGTCATTAATTTGGTCATTAATTTAGTCATCGATTTAGTTATTAATTGCCACAACTAATGACCAAATTGTTGATCGTATTATAATATATTGTAAATTAGCTACTATATATATATATATATATATATATATATATATATATATATATATATATATATATCTGTGTGTGTGTGCGTGCAAATTTTCGTCATCATTTGAAACCAATTAATGGACAAAGAAATATGATTAAATTTTGGTCGTGTTATAAGGTACTGTAAATTAATTATAAATAGTGGTATATATGCAAAATTTAGTCATCATTTGTAATAAAAAATGTATCATTTGTAGTAGTCTTTTATCTTCTTTTGGTATTTTCATATTCATTATATAAATGACTAATTTAGTAGTTTATATTGATTTCATTTACTTTGATTAATAATCATTATAAACGTGTAATTTAGTCATATATTTATTTATTTGTGTTCATCATTAATCAATATAAACTACTAATGTCGTAGTTTTAGATTGATTTTATGTGTTCATTATTAATCGACATAAATTAATTAGTATGATTTTGCAGCTAAATTAAAAAAAGTCATACAATGTTCATATTTGTCTAATATGAAAAAACAAAGTTACATATGTTAATTACAATACTAAAAAATATCAAGTTCAACTATAAAAAATTTCAACCACATAAATTATATTATATGTAGCTTCAAGTATTACAATATGAGTTTCCAACTTAATATTAGTTGGACTACAATTTACACATGAAATAATGTTTCATCACTTCAAAAATTATCCTTGTGTTGCCAAGGCATTGTACGTGAATTCACCAACTCTGAAGACTTGATTATCACTCTCTATGTGAGTATTTCATGCAATATTGTATTTAAGGTTATCAATATACCAGTTCTCTTCTCTCTCTCCCTTTTTTCATTTGTCGCTCCAGTGTTATTGTTCTCCTCTTTCTTCAATTCTTGCTTTTGACCATCAATATTGAGTTTCTCTTATGAAATGAAAGAAGATATAATGCAGAGTATAAGACATGAATTATGACGAACATTGTAATATAAAATAAAGTAGAATATAAAGGATTTATATGACATATATTTCAACATCATCTAGGTCAATGCCACTCCCCCCCTGAAAATCAAGAAACTCGAACAAGTTTCTTTGGTTGGGTGATAGTCGCCACTATGTGGCTAGATGACCTGTATAAACAAAAAAATAAAACATCACCATAGAACAAGAACACCTTGTGTTAGGTACCTATACAACTATCCTAACCCCTTATTTCTATTAGCACAACCCCCTTATTATATTGTTCTGCCCATGTAGTCCCCATATTGTTATTATTGTGCCCCATAGAAGCCCACTATTGTTATTATTGTGCCCTTACATTATTATTGTTATGTCGGCTCTGATTATATTGTGACACCTTAGAGTCCTATATATAGAAAGGAGGTCTTGTCGTTTGTATCATAAAATAATTGTTCATTTGTGTAATGTAAAGGAGGATTCCCCTCGAAGAGGATTATTTATAAGGTGTTCATCTATCTTTTCTATCTTTTTATGAGCTGCTTTCATAACATTTGGTATTAGAGCTTTGGATTCCACGGTTTCGCTACTCCAAACAGGTCATTGTGGAAATTTCGTTGTAACTTTTTTTTCGTGACATCTCAGAAGCTACAAAAAAAACCCATTTGAGAAGAAATCTTGCTAAACCACACATCTGAATTTTACATCTTGTCACACTAAATTTTTGTAGATATTATCTAAGGAATTTAGGGGTTTTGAAAGCTCTAGAATTTCATCCAAAATAGGCCATCGTGGTATTTTCGCTATAACCTTTTCGCCACAAAGTTTCGGAAGCTAAAGAAAAAACCCATTTGAGTTTTGAATCTCGAGTCCAAATTTCAGATCTTGTCTCACTATATTTTCGGATATATGATTTGAGGAAGTAAGGGTGTTTGGAGACCCCTGAATTACATCCTAAATAGGTGACCTTGGGAAAATGATCATAAGTTTCTCTGTGAGTAACAAATTGAAATTTCGTAAGATGTTACAGAAAGAGAAAAAACTTTAGTTTTCTTTGCATAGCCTTCATATCTGAAGGGTGAAGCAGTGACATGTGGCGCGTCAAAAAAGTTCGCTCTACTGAAACATTATATAATCAAGTCATCTTAGGAGATTGGGCATAACTCTTTCTTGGAGTATCAAATTCTGATCAGATTTGTGGAGTTAGAAAGAGGACTTAGAGGGCTACTGCAGGAGACAATTTCATAACTTTGAGATCTGAAAGTACAGAGCTATAGTCATTTGAAGATCGAGCTCCTGAAATCAAGAAAAACCAGAATGAGGATGTTTGATGGAAAGGATCCAGTAAATTGGATACTATAGATCGAACAATATTTTGATCTACATGGTGTGCCACTATTACAAAAGGTATGTATTGCATCTTCATATTTAGAACCAGATCAATTTTTATGGAATAAAGAGCTTTGTTCTCATAAAAAACTTGTTAAGTGGTCAATTTTCACAGAGAAAATGATAGAACATTATGAGGATACAAAGAGAAACACCTTCTTTAGAGAAACACCACTACAATTGGAAGAAAAAAGAGAAAAAAGGCTTTGTTACAAAGTGTAAAGCAAAATTATGGCAACAAGGAAGTCTACCCCTCACAACTATAAATATGGAAGTGTTGTTTCTCCTAGCCTTCCACAACCTACAAGGGTTACACCAAAACAATTGGAAGAAAAAAGAGAAAAAGGGCTTTGTTACAATTGTGATAACAAATATTAAAGGTCATAAGTGTGTTGAGAAGAAATTATTTTACATTGATTGTGGAGAGGAGGAATAAAAGGATCATCAAACATCAAAAGAAGAGTATATACACTAGGAACAACCCCAAAGAAAGAAGAAATGAATCCGACCATATCTTGTGAAGCATTGGAAAGAATTACCACTCCTAAAACTCTCAAGATAGAAGGACATATCAAGAAGAAAATGGTTCGAGAAGTGAAATATCACATCGAGAAAGAAGAAATGAATCCGACCATATGTCATAATGCATTCTATGGAATTACCACTCCTCAAACTATCAATATAGAAGGACATTTCAAGAAGAAAAATGTTCAAGAATTGAAAGATCACATCGAGTCTCAAGAAAGCAATCTGACGATATCTTGTAATGCATTGAAATAAATTACCACTCAAACTATCAAGATAGAAGGACATATCAAGAAGAAAAAGGTAAGAGTGTTGATTAATTCGGGCAGTACCCATAATTTTATTGATTGTAAGATAGCCAAGGAATTGAATTGCTTCCTATATCCAGCACTAGAGTGTCAAGTGATGGTTGCAAGTGGGGGTACCATAAATTTCTCTGGAAAGTGCCATAATATCAAGCAATCCATTGGAGAATATGTGTTGAATAGCATAATTCTTTCCATTCCAATGGGTGGTGTTGATATTTTATTAGGAGTCCAATGGCTACAATCTTTCGGTACGATAGCTTTTAATTTTCAAGAACTTTTCTTGAAATTTTTTTGGGAAGGAAAAGAAGTTGGATTGAGGGGTATCGAAGGAATACTTGGAAATATAATCAACTCTAACATCATGAAAAAGATTCTAAATAAAGAACAACAGGGTGTAATTGCACAATTATGTTACCAGAGGATCCAACATTGAAATCATGTATTTCTCCAGATCTCCAAAACATTTTGGACAATCATTCCAAGGTATTTGAGACTCCCAAAGGCCTCCCACCTATTCATGATCATGATCATGATATTAATTTGATTCCACGAAGTGTTCCTCCAAACATCAGGCCTTACATATATCCATATGCCTAAAGGAGTGGGAACTCATTCAAAAGTTGCAGAAGATCCCAATTCAAACAGTATTGTGAGAACTTGACAAGGAAGGAAGAATCATATTGGAACCTAAAGCAGTCACAGAACCGAGAAATAAAAAGCTACGAAATAGATCAATTTCAGAGTATCTCGCCAAGTAGAAGAACTTACCCGCTGAAGATTCCACATGGGAGGACAAGAATTTATACAGAAGCATCAAGAACTACTCAAGCGTTGAGGAGAACACTTTTTGAAGGAGAGGAGCATGTTAGGTACCTATACTACTAGTGTAACCCCTTATTGTTATTAGTACAACCCCCTTATTATATTGTTATGCCCATGTAGTCCCCATATTGTTATTATTGTACCCCATAGAGGCCCACTACTGTTATTATTGTGCCCTTACATTATTATTGTTATGTCCTCTCCGCTTATATTATGACACCTTATACTCTTATATATAGAAAGGAGGTCTTGTCATTTGTATCATAAAAGAATTGTTCATTTGTGTAATGTAAAGGAGGTTGCCCCATCGAAGAGGCTTATTTGTAAGGCGTTCATCTATCTTTTCTATCTTTTTGTGAGTTGGTTTCATAACACCCTAGTAACTTCATAACAATCATGTCAACTAAGTTACAATATAAAAATGTCATGGTGTATATATCTTGCGAAAAAAATAAAAAGAAAAAGACAACATATAATAAATAATGTATGACAAATAGCTCAAAAATTGAATCATAGAAGAAAAAAATTCTCCTATGGTTACCCATACATGTGGGTGAGTAACATGCCCCAATATTCCATGATCCTTAGGTTCCAAAGGAAGTATACCTCCTACTAAGATAATTATTGATTGGTTGCATCTTGGCCTTGCCTCTCCTTCGTGAGTCAAAAAAGTAAAAATAAGTCCATCATTAACTAGTTTGACTCCATAGTATCATTTTCACATGTTATCTCCACATACCTACCGAAAATTTCCATATATGCCAAACAAATGGCATTTTAGAATTATTTCTAAAACTATGTCATTTATACCACCTTCCAATGCATCTAACCAAATGTACCCACTTGATTTTTGTTCTTTCATATTCATTTACATCGCAAAAAATATTCCTTTAAAATAAAAGATAGCCCCAGTATCTTTAGATCCTAATTCTCATCCATATCTTCCATAAACCATAAGAATTAATACTCTCTTATGATCAACAACATAGAATAATTAAGGTACACAAAACTAACTATTCGTATAAAACAGAAATGAATCTATTGGTATAACACAAAAAATGAAGCTACACAATGAAGATTAAATTATATTGATATAATGAAGCTTAATTTATACTGGTAATTGATACACAAAATAGAAATGAAGTTATTGGTATAAAACAATCAATAATGAATCTACACAAAACACTCCTTCAATCGATATAAATTCCAAACATAAACAGAAAAGGAGTAGTGCATCATTCTCTTCCATGTGTTCTACCAAATAAAATGGTAAAAATACTAGACGAAACTCTCCTCTTTACAATTCATTTTCAGAAGAATAAATGGATATTCAATTCCTTATATTCTATTTTAAGAAATCCATTTACATTCCAATGCCAAAGTACCTCCACATAAAGAGATATAACATTTCAAGTTTCCACATACATCATAGAAATTCAGGATGATAATTCGATAAATAAGAAAATAAATTAGACCGAGACAAATTACGTACTTGTGACAAAGAAAGGGATGCAAAGCATTAGTTATCTTACACAGATAAAAAGGCTTCACTGTTTATCTACAGATCCTATAGCCAATACCCAGTCATTGAAACAATTGAACTCAAGACAGTTAAATTTAATAAATAGGAGTACAATTTATGAAGAAAAAACAAAATAATACCTCAACCCAAAACATAACTCATACTACAATGGAAACAATAAAATAAACCTTATTGATATCTGCGTGAATTGAAAGAGCAAAGAGAACAATCACACGAGAAGGAAAGTGTGAGATAAAATCAAAATGTACGCTCTATATTATATTAGGTATATACAAGAGTATAAAATTGGTGGATATAAATATTTTATGATTTAGGAGAGTGATAATATTTCACCCACCTCAATGTAATAAACTTACATATAAAATAAATATTGGACCAAATCAACTAGGCCTAAGTTTCATCACACAAGTGAGTTACTAAAATTACATCATGGAAGAATAGCGTAGCCTCAAAAGTAAGTTTTGATAAAAAGAAAAAAATGGGTTATTATGAGTATTGGCTCGATATTTTATCTTACTCCTACACCTTATTTGGATGGTATTTATAAATTTCTCATCCAATATAATTCATCGCCTTATATGTTATATCTTATTTTCTATCGTGTAGATTTCTCTTGGTTCATAATCTAGGTTTTATAACAAACATGGAAAATATTTCCTGGAAAATAATCCTTCAAACCTGGTATTATTTTCCACAATATTGCAAGGTAACAGGGTTAAAATAAAAATTGTTGAGTTTTCTAAGTTAATGAAGATATTATTAACCCTTTTACCCTTTTCAATGTATCGCCAAAATCAAAACAAAAGTAGGGCATGCTACATCCATCTAAAAAGAGATCCTATTGACCCCAACTCTATAATTAATAACAATTGAATCCTTGGGCTAACTGATATATATCACATAGAGTGGACAAGTTTTAATCAAAGGAACTCCCCTCCCTAAACAAGGAACTAGGCAGCCAATTAATGGGAGTTTTGCAGATGATTCCTCACATCCTAGAGGAATATGAATGAGTGGAAAATATGATGGACTATCTTCAAACATACCCAGCTGCAGGATCATGAATTCAATGTGTCAAAACACAACCAAGTATTCCAGACAATGTTTATGAGATCACACTGGTTTGTTCGCTGATTAACTTTGATCGTGAATTCAACAGGGTTAGATATTCAAATTCATTGGTATCCCCTTCAACTTTCAGGATTTACACAAGAATATTTTCGACATGGTCATCCAAGGAGTGGAAAAGTAATTCAAAAGTTGTTGACCAAGGTAATGTCTGACACTAGTACATTTCAAATAGGAACTAAGGTTTTAGCTGCCACCCCATCTAAATTCATTATGTTGGGGTTCATCATCTAATGCATAACAAAATCATGAGAAATCTCTCCAAAAATGTTTGGGCTAACAAGGGAGGAGGAAAAGGCTTCCATCACATCAATAGGAACACCTATTGCATCCGAGAAGACGTGAGGTATAGGAATAATCAAAGCCTATACTTAGGGATCAAGCCTTATCCTTTTTTATTTCCTGTGGATTCCTTGAAGTTCAGAAACTGGTTTTTATAACAAACATATCCAATTTTTTTGCACAAGTACTTCACTTGGTTGACCACTGTTGGATAGTTGGAATTTTCTAGATGGCTAATAGCTGCAAGTGTGTTGACACTGATGTCAACGATCATGCTGGGAGAAGTGTTAGTCAATTGGAATTATCCAACTATTGGCAAGAATGTTGGCATTGATGTCAACTAGATAGCATGGATGTTTGTGGTGGCAGATGTTGGATTTGATGTTTGCTGGTTTGATGTATTTGATGTTCCAAGCTTAGGGGGAGTCCCATGGTTGCTACATTGCTTTATAGATAATCATCATAGTAGCAAGCGTATTGGAGAAGCCATAAAAAGATGACTATGATGGTTGGGAGTCCTAGACTTTTGAGGAAGTTCTACCTCAAGATATCAGCTCGAATACTCTTCGAGTTGGCAGAGTTGATTAATGCTTCGAAAGATCTCTCCAATAGTAAGTGGAACCTTCCAAAATTCCTCCAAAGAGTAGGTTTTTAGGCATAAGAAGAAGATTCAAGGTGGAAATAATGGTAGATAGTTTGCAACTATTTTTCAGGTAGAAGAGGGGTTCAAAGCCTATATCATACCTTGGTTAGTGGAAAGTGCTCTGAAAGAGATTTTCGACGACATGTGGAAGCCCATGAACGGGTCTCGGAATCAAAATTTATTGACTAATGAATTTATTTCTAAGATAGGAAACATGGCAACATATCGGGACCTTGGGAGGCCAAAATATCGCAGGTCAAAGTCTCGGGAGTTTGGAATGAAGGCTATCGCAAAACTTAGATTAGGTAGATATTGGAATATCGAAGTGAGCTCATAGTTTTAGAAGGTTGGTCATATCAAAACCTCAGAGAATAGGGCCATCACACCGTCAGAGGTTTAGAACCTTGGGAGCGTAAAACATTGGAACCTAAATTTCAAAAGACTGGAAGCATATCAAGATATCGAAAAGGTCGAATATTAGTAGTAGGTAGGAACACTTGGAACCTTCATATGTCATGGTTTTGGAACCTCATATTTTCATAAGTCTTTATGATTTAAATTATTTAGAAGCACCAGGGTTTGGAGGTGCAGGGAATTAATGAAGAAATTCATTATGAAATTAAATCTCGATGACATCGTTTTTCTCTCATCTGGTAGAACACATGGTGTTAGTTGATTAGCCCTAAGGAGATGCAATGGTAGATGACATCATCATGACATGGTTGTATGGAAGAAACGTGGAAGCAAGATTCGATCAAATCGAGTGGCCTAATGGGGAAAATCCAAGTGACACAAGTCACCATTATGGAGGTGCCATGTGGATATGATGATGAGAGCATGACGCCATTTAGTAGATTGGAATTTCAGAGGTTAGATTTTTTGTAACTCCATCGTAATTAAATCTGGTAGAATTTTAGATGTCAGGGGCTCTGATATTGTTTGCACTTGGTCATGAAGCCTAGAGAACCAAGGGCATAGAATGAGACCAAGCTCCCATGTATTATGGAGTATTTGGGAGGAAGGAAACATCAAAACTCCTTTATAAATGTTTTTGAAAAATGTTACGATGAAATGAGCTCTAATGGTAATTGGTGTGTGGTCATGAGGAAATCGATAGAACCAAGGGCACATGGAATACCTTAGCACTTAAGTGTCGTGAATATGCGTTGTGGGATATATCTTAGAGGCTAAATATTTCAACACTCCTCCATAATTGAAATAAGAGGAAGTCCTGATATGGGGAGCTCCGATGTGGTGACGCTTGGTTGAGGAGACTAAAGGATCAAAGGGCAAAGAGTAGTCAATAAAGGAAGATTGGCCCTCGGTATGATCTGAAGGCCTTAACAACTAAAATCTAATCTCTTGGTCATAACTCCCAGTTCCATGGTGTAAAACAAGAAGGAGCGCAAAAGGGGCTGAAGCTAAAATCGAAAGCTCGCGATTTCAGAAAGTCATTGTAATGGAAGTTACAACATGTAAGAGATCTGGAACTATTATATAAAGGAGAATGAAACCATCGTTCACAAAAAATGGTCTTAGGGTCTGTAAAGCTAAAAGAGGCTAAAGACATTGAGGTTGTGAGATATCATAACTCTGTTCTAATATAAGTTATGATGAGTGGAGCCCAAATACAACAATTAGTGTATGTTAATGGATGAATCAGAAATTGAATAAACGAGTGCAGGATATTTGGTCATAGAAGTAATGGCGATTACAAGGATCATTTGGTCAAAACGAAGAGGACCATGATTTTGTGGGGAAGAGTGTTGGTCCTACCTTAAGCTAAGAAAGCTACCTTTAATTTTCTTATGCGCATCTCATAAGTTGAATGAAGAACAGAGAGGTCGCGATGAATTACACTAAATCTCAGAGAGCCATTAATGAGCACGAAGAGCCTCTTTGAGTGTGCAGGTGGACTCAGGATTTATTTCACAGTATGGAGAAGTATTTGGGTGCCCATTGTCAGCGGTTATTGTAGCAGAAGTGTCCAAGTCAAGCACAACGTCAAAATGGAGATCTACGTAGGAGGTCCATGGAGAAAAATAGAGGCAGCATTGAAGAACATGAAACAAAGGAACGAAATAGAGGAGCATAGTTGATCAAAGTGGGTGGAATGCAATATTATTAAGAGAGATGTGAGGATAGTTGCATGTGAGTGTGAAAATTTTTGTGTGAGGTCAAGTGGGCATGTTCTGCAGAGAAATGATGTAGAGTGCCTATGCAGAGAAAAGAGAACCCGTGAGATTTAGTGTTGCTATGAGAAAGGTCATAAGTGTCTGTGTTGTCTGAAGAAGGACGAGAGAGCCTGTATTGTGGTGTAAGAGGCCAAGAGATGCTGTGGAATAGAATTCCAAGAGCTGAAGTTCATGTTGTTGAAGAGCAGAATATAGAGCATTGCGATACGTTGTGATAAGCGATTTTTGTTGAGTAGTTTAGTGAGTTGTTGCAGAGTGGGAAAAGTGAGCAAGGAAAAGAGTTGATATCAGGCAGAGTGGACGCCAAATACATTGAACATTGAGTTCCTTATTGGTGTGGGTTGGATCCTGCATACAAGAAGTTGGTGCTTCCAACTCTAGTGGGTGCTTGAAAGTCTTGGGGATTGGTGCCTCCTGCAAGTTCATCCTTGCATAAATCCAAGCAGTTGCAAGTTGGTGATTGCAACAAATTTGTGAATTTGGTGCTTGAAATGGTGCTTCTAGTAAGATGAACAGGTGTCTACAAAAGGAGGGAGTTGGTGCTTCCTAATAATGGGTGCTAACAAACAATCAAAGGGATTTAGTGCTTCGTGTGACTGGTGGGTCACAAACAGATTGATGTAATAGACTAGGCACTCTTATTTTACATTAATAACAAAAACAAGATTTGGTGGTTTTTTCCCGGAAGGATTTCCATGTAAAATCTTTTGTCTGATGTGTATGATGCTCATGGTGTGTCCGTATGCATTGATTTCATATTTTTTCCCTATGATATGTTACTTTTGATTATATGAATGGTTTCCAAGTTTAAATATGAAATCTAAATTGGCATAAAAGTTAAAAATTAAACTTAATGTTGATTCACCCCCCTCTCAGTATTAACATTGTTTCCAACACTATCTCTATACATTCATTCATAAAGGTGTTTTAAAATTCTAAAAAAGAGTCAATATATTGCAGTTATATGGGGGCATTTATATGTATTGGGGGTTCAAAAAAGGGTATTTAGTGAAAATAGAGGATACCTAGTAAACATAGGGTTTTTTTATTGGATATATATATTGGGAATGGGGTCGAATAGAACAATTTTGGAAGAAGACTAATATGGTAATAATATATTCCTGATGGAGGGCTAAGATTTTAGGGGTGAATTGTTCTTATATTTGGCACCATATATCAGTTTTTTCAAGAGGAAAGATCGAAGATCAATCATCATATTCTAAACCTGAGATATTACGTATGTTTCCTATAGAAATTTGAGGCCAAAATCTCTATACTAAGAAACATCATTAAAGGGTTCAAAATTTCTGAAGGAGGTTAACATTATGTACCTTCTTTATGAGTTTATACCAATTTATATGAGTGGACCGAGATTGGTCAAAACTTTTCACCATGTGAAGCTCTAGTTTCCTTGATCTTCCCATATTGTAACAACTCTATGAATTAAGCAATAAAAATTAATGATTTCCTCTTATTTTATCTTGATGTAGTATTTCCCTTACTGTGCACTCCAAGTGTTTGATGACATTATTGCACTATAACTGTTTGTAAAAATTTGTCAAAGAAAGTTTGTTTATGAAGGAAAATTTTGCATAATTTATAATTGGTACATCACAGTGGTATCAGAGCATGCTCCTAGCTAGTTATGGAACCAGAATAAGAAGGTCATGGGAAACTAGGAAAAAAATGTTTCCAAATCATAAATTTGAAGGCTATAGCCAAGCCTTTATAAAGGTAACAAAACTCTTGGAAGCCTGGGTACCATAAATGGCTTCAAAGAAGGGAAGAAGTAATGACAAACTTGAAGTTCACACAAGAAGGAATAAAGACTTAGTACATTCAGTTTACAGCATAGATAGGGATGAAGACTTCGAAGCAGTTGATTCCATACAGAATCCGAATGCAATTGAATCTTTGAAAAATCCATTTAGAAGGAGCAAAAAGGTAAATAAAGATATGGGAAAGATTTTAAATCCTACAAAGAGACAACACCTATATTTGAAGTTGAAGTCCAAGATCAAGATATCAAGGAAAAATTTGGAGGATTTTTTCCTATTGAACAAAAGTATAGGATAGAAAATTGCAAAAATGACCTAGAAATTTCAAAAATGAACGAATTAGTGTCGTTGTTTGTTGGACAAAATCCTTATGCTCAGTTACTTGACAACACAATTATAGTTTATGATCGAGACAAGGGAAGATGTAAGCTTAAAAGCGTAGGTTGTAGTATCTATTGGCATTTCTTAACTATAGAGGTGAACCATTATATAGACATTTTGTAGGCAAAGAAGCTATAGTCCCATAATCCACACGGGGTGGATCATTATACATAGACACTACAAATTTTCCCATTTGTGCAAGTTAAGTGGCTCATGGTTTCTCAACAAATGAAAGAAGTAAAATGATATGTTATTATATGTTATCAAAATACTGGAATAAACTCTAAAACCAACATACTAAAACCCATTTCTAAGTAATCAAAAAGGCCTGAGAGTCTAACAAATTGCATTGGTTTATTGGAAATGAGCATTGTGCAAATGAGTGTTGGCTATGTGAAACTTTGGAATATTAATTAGGAATAAAGTGTTTTTCAATTTCTACCAGGCTCTGCATGGTTGCTTGCATCCAGATCTATCGATTATAAACTATGTTGTGATGATCATCAAAATATAAAAACACCATGGTGCATTTTTGCACATCACAAGAAGACTGTGCATAATGTCAAGTGTCTTGATTTGACCAACCTTGCCTCAACTTCAATTGATGGTACACACAAGTCTTCAAACCTGGAAACAAGTATAGGAAGTGTACTCTGCAACCCTATTCTGACATATTCTGGGAATAAAAATGAAAATAACCTTGTGGTGCTTTTCACTACTGATAGGTATATTTCTTCTAGTTCAGAGTCAAATGAGGTGTTTGTCTATCATGAACATTTTTCGATACCAGTGGCATCTTACTAGATTAACTATGTATACCCAGTGAATGGTCGAGATGTATATGATGTTGATGGAAAGATGGTTTCCTCTATTTTCTAAAGAGGGAAAACCCAAAATTTGGTTTCATAACCACTGTTAACATATGGAGGCCTCTATTACCCTTGACTTGTAAGACATATTGGATGTAAGGTGAAAATAAAACTTCTTGTAGCTCACGCAGTTATCAAGGGATATGCATATTGGTGCATGAAGAGTAGACCTAACATTATATAATATCAGGTATGTTTACCATTTTTGTCAAATTCCCCAACCCTCCTTGAACAATGTTGGATTGGGCTTCTCCAAAATCATGAACTTCTAAATATGTGTGTTCTCTCAAAGGAGTAAAATTTATTGTTGGATGGCACTCAATCAATAGCCATTGGATTGGTTGTCTTACCATATCTATATGAATTCAGACAATTTATTCTTTAATATAGTGCTTTGGATGCAACCCCAATGAAGTTTGGGCATGAAAACCCTCACACCCAAAATACCAATTAAATGAATTCACTCGATACCAACACGTCTGGTTGCATCATGATTCAATTGGGAATACACAATTTTAGTTTTCTTTGGGGCCTCGTAATATTTATTTTCTGTGAGAAATACCATGCAGAACCATTACCATCCTCCCACTCCTGCATCTACATTATAAATGGAAAACTATGTCAAGACATCCATACAAATGTAGACTCCGGGTTGCTCTCAGAACAATACTTTTATGAAAAAGAGATGCTTTCCTACAAATTTTGTCTAGATCTCTTGCAGATTATTATATGGGAAGTCACTGTAGTCTTATCAATCTTGGAATATCTTCTCAACTTTTATCTGGATGATTGCATAAATAATGAAATATTTATATTTATTGCACCTGAAATTCATATGTACTGCAACATTTTTGGAAATGATAACTCTGATATTCCAAATAATGGTGATCTAATAGCTACCTTTTTAGGAATTGTTTGAAGCTTTGAGTATTTCTTGCCTCATAGGTTGTTACTTTCAAAGGTCCCAAACAATAGGTTGAATCATGCTAAAATTTTGAGCAAGTGTTTGGAAATTTGGAATGAACAAGAGCATTTGGTGGCTTGTTCATGTCATCATGAACAAATCAATTCCATGATGAACATTGAAAGTGTTGTGCAAGTTCGTATTGATGGGGACCTTATTTCTATGCTACAAGAATAAATGCTTGTTAACACTATGGAGTGAAGGAATATGACACCGCACCAATAAAATTTGACAAGGTTTTAGACATCTCATTAACCAAGTTTATGAAAATTGATGTTATAGGTTATGATGCCTTGAAAAATTTTCAAGTTGATAAGCATCCAAGCAACTTGGGAATTGGCAAATCCCAGGAAGGATTTTTGTTATTTGGCATGTTTAACAGGTGTGTCATTTTCATGGGTTGATGTATTTTAAGGAGTTGGTTCTTAAGTCCTATATTATATCTCAACATTTTGAATGGTTGTCTCAACACTATACCACTACTCCATCATTGTGATGAAATGATGTCATCCCTACACAACACTTTGAAATATGTGAAAGATATTCCACATCTACTATATATTTCGGCATCCAAGTTATCTATTAACATTGGATGATTCAAAAGCAATGTCAAAGAGTATGAGTTCCATTTTACATACAGGTAAACTTTTTGAAATTACAATTTCAGAAAGACAACATGACCATGCAGGAATGTTCAATTTGAATATTATAATAGAAAGAAATATGGAATGATGATTTCATCCTGGATTTTCTATAGTTGGATGAATTCAAGGAAATATACGAGGGATTGCTTGAGGATATTTCAAAACTTGAGCTAAAATCCCTCCCATGCCAAGCTAATAATCTCAAACTTATATCCATTATGTATATACCCCAAATTAGGTATCAATTGTTCCTTTCTGGACTAAAACTCGACAATAGTGAATTGGAAAATATTAAAGACACAATGTTTGATTCTGTAGGTGAAAAGGATCATCAAGAAGCATACTTTTATCTTGATTCAAAGAAAAAAGAGTTGAATCTTCTTCTAGGATACATTAATAATAAAATTTTAGATATGGAAAGAGCCATAATAAGTGATTTGGAATTGCAGCTTTATCCTTTCTCAATTCACTTGCATATGACATCAAAGTTCATTGGGGAGATGGACAACATGCTCTCATTGGAATTAGTTGCACACCAGTCCATGTATGTTATGATAGTGCTCATTGCAGAAGATGCACTTGAGATAAAAAAGAAAAGGAAAGCACTCATTTTCTATAGGGAATAATGCCTTCTCCCTCTCCAAAACCCATGCAAGAGTTGACAACATACCTGTACAGAATGTCCATGGAATTATTGTCCCTATGATCAAGAGGTTAATACATAAAAAAATGGATATTAATGAATCTAATCTATCCTAGACTAGTTATGTCTAGATTTCTTACAAAACAAAACCATCAAACAATGAAGAAGGGTGTCCTATTAAGTCCAACCTTATAGTATTAGCAAATAGCAAAGTGGAAACAAAAGAATTGGAAGATATAAATGAAAACAAATTAAAATTTTCTATTTCTAATGAAAATTGTATAAAATTAGTACAACTCGCTCCAGTTCAAGTTATCGTAGAGATGTATAATACGCATGGACGACAGCTATCAATAGCTAAGACAATGACACTTCCAAACATACTCTATGCAAAGGCAGTGAACCATGAATATGATCTACATTTCAAACTTCTAAATACTGCTAATGGAAGTTGACACATTGCTTGGGTTGTGAAGCAGGGAGAGAATTTATGTCAGAAAAAAGAATTGGAAGGTCAACTTGGGCATGGAGTGACTTAGTTCCATATCTAGGATCCTAGTATTAAATTTAGTCTAGGTTAGTTGGTGAAGTGGTGATTGGTGATGTCATTTCTTGAGGACAAGAAATCTTGGTGGGGAGGACTGTGATGTCCCCAATCCCCTAAGCATGGTGATATCTTTCCACTAGCCTAACTTGTCTCCTTTAGGCTAGAAAAATGGAAATTATTAATGGGGCAACAAGATTTTTTCCCAAAATATCTTTGATATTACTATTATAAAAAAAGGAGTTTTTATTTAAAAGGGACAAAATTAATAATAATACTAAAAGGAGGAAAACGTTATTTGGAGGGATAAGTGAATTAATCAATAAAATAATAAAAAGGAAATTTCTAGAAGATCCAGAAAATTATTTTAAAAGGGAGAATGGAGGCCATTTTGAATCATTCTATTTCTGGTAATTTTTCATTGTGTTTTGGTTTGAGCTCAAGCGAGTTCCTAAACGAGGGTTTCAGGCCAGATCCTAAGCTAGTTTCAGCGGAAAATCTATGCCACTATAGCTAGTACTTTACCAATTTAGGTGGATTCCATATCCCACCCTAGTTGGTCCATTGCAGAAGGTTATTTTTTTTCTTACCGCATTTGGAATTACAGATGATCTTCAGGTACGAAAGAAAATATTTTTGTTGGGTTTGTATAATCTGTAAGTGTCAATATGTCTATTCCCCAAAAGGCCAAGTTACTCTAATAGTTTTATAGATTCTTGGAGACCAAGATATTTTATTGAATTTGTTGGGAGTGCCATTATGATAAAGGCCGAGAACCTTGCATCCTCTTGGCGTGATCTCCCTTGTTGGATGGCCATAATCTCTTATAATTTTGGATGTTACCATTATCACATTGGAAGGGAATATTATATTGCATTTTCTTGACACTATTGTTATTATTTGGAAGACCAAAATATTTGTATTTTTGAGCACTATTGTTACTAGGTTAGCAAACCATAACGCACTTGGTAAGGGGGTCAAGAACTTCTACAAAAGAGGAAAAATACCATCATTTTCTAAGTGTGATTGTTGGGTATGAGTATGTAGTGTTACACACACTGAGAGCACCTGAGATGAGGGTCATAATCCTAACCAAGTTCATCAGTAATATGCTGATACTATATTCTTAAGGGAGGGCTAAGATTGTAGGGGTGATTTTTCTCAGATTTAGAACCATATATCAGTGTTTTCAGTAGGATATATTGGAGATAAATCATCATATTATGAAGATGAGATAATATGTATGTTTCTTGCAAAAATTTTAGGCTAAATTCTCTGTACTAAGAAGCATCATTAAAGGGTTCGTAATTTCTGAAGGAGGCTAACATTCTGTACCTTCCTTCTAAGTTTATAATAGTGTATACCAGTGGGCCAAGATTGGTCAAAAGTTGTGAACAAGTGAACCTATGGTTTCCTTGATCTTCCTATATTGTAATATCTCTATGAATTAAGAAATAAAATTAATGATTGCCTCTTATTTCCTCATGATGTAGTATTTCCCTTACTATGCACGCCAAGTGTTTGATGAAATTATTGCACTCTAATTATTTGTAAAAGATTGTCAAAGAAAGTTTGTTTATGAAGGAAAAAATTGCATAATTTAGAATTGGTACATCACAGATCAACTAACAACATATCATATCTTCAAATATAATTTCACCACAAAATCAAGGAGCCAGAACGTACCACACTTAACCTACTTTCTTAGTTACAACAAAATTCAAACTATGAATGAACAACTATAACCAGAGAATTCTAGCAACAAATTTCTTCAACCATTTGAGGTCACTCAAGAGTTGGAGAGGTTTTAAATTTTTACCTTATTCCCAGTATCCTCTTATTGGAGCAATGATTCCCTTATACAAATAATATTCCAACAACAACATACAATGGCAATCTTTGCAAAATCCTAGTCGTCCATGCAAAAGAAAGAATAAATGGAGAAACCTTACATTAAACTTGACCATTAACTTCTTTGGAGAATTAGATAAAAGTCCTTAAAGATTTGGACAAAATATTAACCCCTACTCAATTAACTTAGTTGATCAAAAGTGCTTGTGATATTTAGTTTTCCCTTCAAGTGCTATGTGATTTTGATAGAAAAGCACTTGGCAGTAGCCAATGTTCAATACCTAGAGCCATGATTAAGTGGTTGGGGCATGATGTAATCATGTAAGCCTTAGGTAATTTTCACAGAAGAGTACACCATGTTGTGGCAACTTATCCAAATGAAAGTGCATGCATTTAAATATTCATCCTTTATCAACCATCTCGCCTGTGAAAATAATTTTCTTTCACCTACTAATGTGTTCATGCTAGCTCTAATGTAAGTTGAGTTCAAAGAAAACACTAAAATAAATTAGATAACCAACTTCAAGGTCAAGTTTTCCAACAGGGACTATAACATTTAGCCATAAAAAGTATTAGACATGCATTAGAAATTTGGATTTTGTAAAATCAAAATGAGTCAGGGTTCCAAATCTATTGGGGTCATTGCAGGTGTGAAAATATCATATGTCATTATGCCAAAGACACACGTATTGACATGAATGTCATTGCTATTGAAAATCTTTATTTGACCTCCCTCGTCCCTCAAAAAATTCAAAAAAATGAAAATTTGAAGAAGGTATGGAAGGGTGCACACCATTCTATCTATGATTTCCTCTAGCTTGGGAGAAGTGTCCGTTTTGGCCATCTACATGGATTTCTACTCTTTTCACCATTATACTATGCAGTGACCTTCAGGTTGAAAAGGATGTAGATGGGTGTAAGGTGTTTCGATCGTGAGGGTCCTAACATACAAAAATAATAAGACTAGAAACCTTCGATGCATAGATTTTTGATCTTTTGTTTCAAATGGACTTGGAAAAATTGTGAATGTCTCTTGTAGCCTAGGAAAACCTTCAAATTTGAAGTCTTTGAGTCCCTGAAATCTGAAATTGTAGCTAGTTCCTAAGAAGTCAATGACCCTTCCTCTTGTGAGACCACTCCAAGAATTTATATGGATTTTATGCAAGTTGGAGTTGGGCTATTATGTATACGATAACATTAATGCAAAATTTACACATTTGGTAGCCTAAGCATAAGTTTGGTTTCAAGGAAGACAATTAATTGTGGTTGGGGCCTAATTTACTTTTCTTTTTTTATATGACTTTTAAATTGGTAGTTATCTTCCATATCATGTTGAATATTTTTTCTATTTTGCAAATTCAAAAAAATCGATATAATTGATATAATTTTTGAACTTGGTAAATGTAATATAAATAAATTTAAATGTTTTAAAAAAATCACACATAGTTAGTCCTAAATAAAATATACCTAATATAATAATGGATAAAATTTTGGGCCTGAAGTGTGTCCTAAAATTGGTTTTTCTTGTCTTAGAGCTCATTTTCTTCAAACGTGAGGAAACAAGCTAATGACCAAATACCTAGAGGGATATGGAGGGAGTGAAAGAATGCCCGTTATGGACCATCCATGGGCAATTATATGTGGCATGAATTTCCTTGAATAACAATGATGAGTTAAACTGCATTAGTAGATATCAACCAGCGATGGTTGTCCCCTTTATTGGTTTGACAATTGAGTTATGATAGTTTTTTGACTATTTAAGAAAAAAGGATAAGATTTAATTATTGAAAATATAACCAAAAAAACCATTGAATTAATACGTATTCATAGTTTAAACTTTATAAAATTTAATTATTGGAAAAAAACTAAAAACAACAATGAAATTAATATTTGCATAGACTTGTCTATGAGGCGTAGAATAGAGGATGACAATATGCTTTATTAAGGCACTCTATGGGTAAATGTCATCGATTCAAAAATCCATGGGAAAAAATGCATCCATGCTGAGGGCTAGTGAATGTGGACTAGGCTAGTTGTGATCCAAATTTTGATGGCTTAGATGCCCTAAGTCGCGACTACTCAAGCAATAGGTTAATTGTGCAATGATTTCATGACTCACATAAAATTGTAAAGATAAATAAATATTTACATAGAGTTAGTCTATGTGACATAGATAAGACAAAAACATGTGTTGATGATGTTTTTCATCAATTCCTTATAATTTTGTCTCAACTATATCTCTCGCCTTACTGCACCTAATTTTGAGCCTTAGTTTCGCCTCATTTTTCCTATATTCCAATTTTAAATCAACATATTTTAAATTCAAATTAATAAAATCATTGTCTCTATGAATTTATTGCAATAATCAACCATGGTATGTAACAACACCACAAAAACCCTACAACAAATAGTGTGTCATCTCTCTAAGATGTGAGGAACAAATTCCGGTTACCCCTTAGAACACTTGTATATCAACTTCAAACTATCTTTCTTGTTCCTCCTTCCAAAGGGAGTATAATACTATTATATATTGTAAACTTATACTATATATTGTATAAAACCATTATAATTTTAGCATTATAGATGGATTCATAGACCCCCTTAAGGGGGTCATTGAATCCACCTACCTAAATTTTAACATTGCAAACAAATTTAGAGACAAGGGGGCCTCTAAATATTAACACTGCAGATGGATTCAAAGGCCCCCTTTAGGGGGTCTCTGAATCCATTTGTAGAGTTAAAATTTAGTGAAATGTAACACTTTAGTATCCAAATTGCAATTTTTCCATTTCTATAGTGGCACAGTTAAAAATGACTAGCACAAATGACTAATTCATATACCGGTTGTACTTGTTAGTTGGTGATATTTTTATTCTTGGAGTATAATAGTCATTTACGTTAATCACTTTTTATTTTTTCACTTATTATCTAATCATATATTTTATTCCTTGACTAAATTAGTCATTTAATTTAGTATTTTTTAGTTGGGTCACTTATGATCTAGTCATATATTTGATCCCTAGACTCAATTAATTGTTTAAGTTAGTCATTTTTAGTTGGGAAACTTAAAAGTTCTGAAATTTATTGGTAATTCACTTAAATCATTATGGTGACTAAAGCTTTTAGTTGCTTTAGAACTAATCTCCCATTTTGTACTAGTGTCTAGAGTTATTGGAATTGAAGTTACAATTAACATAAATTCTTGAAAAGGGGTACAATAGACCAAGTGTATAACCTTGGGGTGCACCAGTATTTTTTGTTAAGAAGAAGGATGGTACTCTCAGGTTGTACATTGATTGCAAGCACCTAAACAAGGTGACAATCAAGAATAGGTACCCATTACTGAGGATTGATGATTTGCTTGATCAATTGAAGGGAGCAGTAGTTTTCACAAAGATCAATTTGAGATCAAGATACCATCAAGTGCACATAAAAGAAGAGGATATCTAGAATACTACTTTCTGGACTAGGTATGGGCATTATGAGTTTGTTGTGGTTCCTTTTTCTTTGACTAATTCTCCAACTAGTTTCATGTGTTTGATGAATAGTGTATTGCGTCCTTATCTGGACAAGTTGATATTGTATTCATTGATGATATATTAATGTATTGTAAGAATGAGGAAGAGCATGTTGAACAATTAGAAGAACTATTGAGATTGCTAAGAGAACATCAGTTGTGTTCCAAGCTTAGTAAATGAAATCTCTTTCAGACAAAACTATATTACTAGGGACATATTGTTTCTAAGGGAGGCATAACAGTGGACCCGAAAACGATTAGAGCTATCATGGAATGCGCACCTCCTAGGAATGTGGATGAGGTCAAATCATTTATGGGGATAGGAGGTTACTACAGGTGTTTCATAAGGAAATTCTCATAGATTGTGTATCCTATTACATTATTGCAGACGAAAGGGGAGAAATTTAAATGGATAGAGGAATGTGTAGTGAGTTTTGAGCAGTCGAAGTAGTAGTTGAAAAATGTTGCATTTCTCAATATTGTAGATCTAGATAAAGAGTTTGTGGTGTGTACAAATTCTTGCAAGAGAGAGCTTGGTGGTGTCCTCATGCAGGAGGGGCAGGTGGTATGTTATGCATCAATGAAATTGAAAGAGCATGAGAAGAACTATGTGATACGTGATCTTGAATTGGAAGTGATCATTGATGCATTAAAAGTGTGGAGGCATTATCTTATTGGAGAGAGGATCATTATGATGAGTGATCACAGTGGGATGAGATACATGTTTGACCAACCAAATCTGAATTCCAGGAAAGCTGGATTGTTGGCCACGGTCAGTGAATTTGACTTCAAGATCAGTTACATTAAGGGAAATGAGAACATGGTTACAAATCCTCTTAACAGAAGGATACAGGTGAATCACATAGAAATTATGATTTCATATGGGACATATTTTCAAGATCATATCTTACAGGAAGGACAACATAATGAAAAGTACATGGATCTTAAGCATAAGTTACAACAATAAGGTATAAGTGAATAAGATGTCGACTATCATCTCATGGTAGATGGTTTGGTCATATTTAGGGACATGATATATGTTCCAGAGAATAATGATCTCAAGAAGATTATCTTAAAGAAATTTCATGTTAAGTCATATTTAGGTCATCTGGTGTATTAGAAGACATTGAAAACGGTGAAGAAGTTCAACTATTGGTTGAAACTGAAGAAGGAAGTGATAGAGTTTGTGGCTAGATGTTTGGATTATAAATAGGTAAAGGAGGAGTGTAAGCACCCAGCTAGTTTGTTATAACCTATTCCAATTCCAGTGTTGAAATGGTAGGTCATTTCCATGGATCTCATTACAATTTTTTTTAGGACTTCAAAGTAGCATGATTCCATCATGTTTGTGGTTGACAATTTGAGTAAGGTAGCCTACTTCATTCAAAGAAAGACTACTAATTCAACTAGTGAGGTAGCTAATGTATTTATCACAGAAATAGTGAGATCGCATGGTATTCCCAAGAATATCATATTAGATAGAGATGCCAACTTCACTTCCAGGTTTTGGAAGGAGCTATTAGCACGTTTGGGTACAAAGTTTGGCTTGATTATAAATTATTATCCACAAACATATGGATAGACAGAGAGGGTCAACAAGATTCTAGAGGACATGTTGAGGATGTCTGTTATGTACCAGCAGAGGGGGTTGGAGGAGTATCTTCCACTAGCAGAGATTTATTACAACAATGGGTATCAAGAGTCACTAAGGATGAATCTATTTGAGGCACTCTATAGGCGAAGTTGTAATACTCCCATTAGCTGGAGTGATCTAGCGAATGGGGTATTGATTGGACCAAACATGTTGGTAGAGATAGAACAAGAAATGTCAGTTATGAAGAGGAATCTAAAGGAAACACAGGATAGACAAAAGAGTTATGTAGATGAGCGTAGGGCATTTAAGGACTTTTAGGTTGGGGAGCATGTGTACTTACACATCAATCCCAAGAAGAGCTCCTTGAGGATTGGATAATGTGCCAAGTTGGCACCTCGTTATTGCAAACCTTTCGAGATCCTCAAGAGGATTGGGGTCAATGACCCAAAGAGTTTCACTGCCTGCAATAATGAAATTCAATGATGTTTTCCATGTTTCATTACTTGAAAGGTATGTGGAACATGTTGATCATGTTCTTGATTTTGCTGTATTGCAGCTGGATCCAAAAGTATAATTCCAGGTGAAACTTTAGTGCATATTGCAGTGGAAACAACTGATGTTTCGAAACAAATAAATCTGGTAAGTTAAAGTGCAGTGGAAGCACTCTGGGCCTGATGAAGCTACATGGGAAATGGATGATCAGATGCAATCTATGTATCTTTTATTATTTGTTGATGGAGGAAAATGAGTTTTTAGCATATGTAGATAATTTTGTATCATTTTTATTATACATACCATAATTAGTTGTGTTATAAAGGTCCAATAAGTAGTATGGTTGTCATGTTGTAATGTTTGTCATGATGATTTTTCCTTTTAGCAGGTTGTTCGTTGTAAATATTGCATTCATCTAAGTTATAAAGCTCCAGGGGAAGTATGTTTTGGTTTAAGCGGTGTTGTTGGTAATAAGTGTTATAGAACACCAAGGATGGTGTTCCCATAAGGGTGACGGATTTGTAACAACCACGGGTTAAATGTTGGTAGAACGATCCTAATGGTCATCACTTAATGTTTATTATGGCTAAGGGGAAATTGGCAAAGGAAATGGAGAAGGCTTTGAATAGGAAGAAAGGCATTATTGGCATTTTATTTATCAAAATAAAGGAAATTAGGACAATATGAAGGTGAAATGTCACATGTTGCATGTGAGGAGGAAATTGAAGGAAAATAGAGGAAAAATTAAGAAATTAGAGGCATAAATAATAAAAAGCATCAGAGCATCAGTTTGGGGCCTTCTGTCAGTTGAGTTTTGGAATCGGCTTGAGAGAGGAAAAGAGCACCAAGAGGAGAAATCAAATCAACAAGCAAAGTAAGGAAGAGGGAAGGAAAATAATACAAAGGAAAGTAAGGAAGAGTCGGATCAGGTGACTTCAGTAAGAATACTTGCAGGTAACATGTTGCATTTATGATTTCCTAGCTATTTTTGGAGTGCATGGTATATACCTGTGTGGATGTGGTTTGTTTTCTATCAGTGGCATGGGTTATTCCCGGTTTGATAGTGGTTTCAGCCTTGCCTTGCATATTCTACATCGTCATGGTATGTTGGGATTCATTATCGGTTGAGATTTGGATTGTTGGAAGGTTTTAGATCTGAATGAGATGGTCTCAGGAAAATCCCAAGGGTTGGGGGTGGAGATGGTTTTCTCTAGGAAGCCCTCAATAGGTGGGTGGAGATAGGGAAATTTCTTAAGGGATGGTGAAGGAATTCTAAGGCATCCAATCTTGGTTTGGTTTTGTGATCTAATAATTATTTTAAGTGAGATCAGGGTAGTGTGACGGTAGAGGTGGTTTAACATTTGTATTCCCTTGGTTATTTATGTATTTTTTATCACATGAGATCCCACATTCATTCTTGGAATATGGCACGAGGGTGATTGGTTGAAAGAGAGATTTGGTTTAGCCCAATATATGGTTGGGTGATATGTGGAAGTACCTGACTTGGTTGGATTTTTCATATGTTATAAGAGCTAATTTCATATTGTATTTTATGAGTAAATGTATTTGTTATGATGTGGATTTTATGGTTGTTTTATCATTCTGATAAATCTAGTTATATGTTGGCTATAAGCCTGGTTTATGGTAGATTCTAGTTATGGCTCTTATCGTGTTTTGATTGGTAAATGAATTTTTATTGAATTCATGAAATAATAGACGTTTTTTCATCTATTATGATAGGTAATTAGACCTTCTTGATCATTATAAGATAAGTTTCAGATCTTCGTGTTCATATATGCATTCATGACCTATAGATTTCATGTTCACCATGTGTTTCATAGAATGTCTATCATGGTTAAGCATGTTTAGGTAAATTTCTTGCCTAAGTTTTGATTTAATGGCTTTATCCTAGTGTCATTCATCGTGATGGAAAGTTCTATCAAGTTTTGGGCATACGTATGGATCCTAGCCATAAAAATGTGGGTTAGATCTCGGGTTCAGATGCACAAAACTTAGTAATTTAGACTGTAGCTGCTAGGGGGCATGGTTATCCATGTGATTGGATGTTTATATTCATTGGCTTCCCTTGCTATGCAAGCAACTAGGAGTTCAAGTCACTAAAAAGGAATGTTAACTCAGGGTTATGGCACGTGGAGTGGTTGTTGGCTCCTCGGGGTCTTGTAGCTCCAGAAGAAGGTTAGTAACATTATGGTTTATTGATTCAATTTACTTAATCATACTTAGGGGGTTGAGTCATGTCAAGTATCCCTCCACTCATATTTAACTCGGCAGGGTGGTGAAGATGATCCGGACTTAAACAAGAACACAACAAATTACAGATATAACCATAAACACAGATATACAGCAGAAATAATACTTCATTTCATTAATGTAAAATACTAACATATGCTTACAAACAGTAATGGAAATAAACTAGCTAGGGCGATGGTAGCTTATCTCTGAGAAGAGATGTGGTGGCTACATGCCTCTGAACTGTGTTACAATGAGGCTCGAAGGCCTATTTATTGTTGAGAAACAATGGAAAACCTTTAACATTCCAAAACCTAACCCTAGAAGATGAAACACCAAACTATTGGCCCCGTTTGGGTAAATTGGTACACCAACTTCCCGAGGTCGTAACTTTGGCATACGATTTCCGTTTGACGCGTACAATAGCTCATTAGAAAGATCTATCCGAGCACTACCACTTTGGGAGGTAACATCGGTCCATGGACCCATGTTGCCCCGGATTTCCCAAAAAACGTCGATTAGGGCCTCAAAACGGCTCCGGAAGTTCAGGACCCGAAAAATTGCTAAAAATAGTAAGTTGTGCTACAATTAAGGAAACTGAAAATGCTAAGAGAAACAATGGTGGGGGTCCAGGTGGACTTGGAAGGTGGCCACCGATATCCACCTAGATCATTCCTCCCCCTAGGAAGCAATGGTCCCCATTGCGTTGAGTTCCTCCATGAGATGAGGAAACTTTTGCTGAACTTGTTCCCTGGTGAGCCACTTGCCCTGGTGAAGGAGTTGGCCTGCTTTGACAACTCGATTCAGTTGGATATTCTGTTGGCGAGGGTTCTTGATCTGTGTGTCCATGATCCGATCAGTTCCAGCTTGTTGCATGCAATCTAGATTTAGTTCTGTGGGTGTGAGCTATTCTGCAATGTCAGATGTGTCTAGCAATGGTGGAAGGTATGGCCGAAGGCGGTCCACATTGAACACTGGGTGCAGGCCAAGGAATGGGGGAATGCTGAGCTCAAATGCATTGTCTTCCATAGCCTTAGTAATGGTGTAAGGACCATATCGAAGTGGTCTCAGTTTCTGATAGGCTCCAGTAAGGCATTCCTTTTGCAAATGCAACCAGATTTTGTCGCCGACCTGAAAATTGTGTGGCACCCGATGTTGATCATGTCGCTGCTTGTACTTGGCATCTGATCTCTCCAGAATGTCATGGACCTGCTGGTGAATATGTTGGATGCGCTCAATGAAGCTGGTGGCCTTATCTGTTTCGGACTGGACATGAGCTGAATTTATGTGAGTACCGCAAGTGGCATGGCCACATCAATGGGGCATAGTGGCTGGAATCCCAAACCCACCTGAAAGGGGCTATGGCCAGTGGAGCTGTGAAGAGCACGGTTGTAGTTGTGCTGAACATAGGGGAGGCTCTCATCCCATGTGCGTAGATGCTTTGAGTTATACATGCGCAGAATGTGCACAATTATCCTATTGACAACCTCTTTCTGGCCATCAGTTTGAGGATGGAACGATGTGAACTTCGTGAGTTTGGTGTCCAGCATTGACCAGAGACTAGACCAAAATGTGCTGAGGAACCGACTGTCCCGATCTAAGATGATAGACTGTGGGATCCCAAAGTGCACCCACACTCGTTCAAAGAAGAGTTTAGCAGTGGCTTCTGCTGTGATATTCTTCTCGCAGGCCGCCATAATGGCCATCTTCGAGAACCTGTTGATGACCACAAAAACACAGTCATTTCCATGCTTAGTGGAAGGAAGGCCTGACATGTAATCCATGGAGATGGATTCCCAAGGTCGACTAGGGGTAGGCAACAGGGTATAGAGGCCGTGCTTCTTGATGGTCGGTTTGGCAATGGCACAGGCAGTACATGATCTAATGTACTTCCCAACATCCTGTCGAAGATTCGGCCAATAGAAATATTTTTGCAGTACTACCATTGTTTTCTCGACCCCGAAATGCCCAGCAGCCCGACTGTAGTATGCTTCCTGAATCATCTTGGCACGCTGGCTTAAAGGAACACAAAGGTGACCTAGGTGGCATAACAGCGCATCCTGGAGGTGAAAATATGGAACATGCCGACCCTCCAAGAGTGTCTGGTATGTGTGGCCGAATTCTGGGTCGGTTTTGTAGAGAAGTGGCCAATCAGAAGTCTTGTGCCCACAAGAGTTTATCACGGTGGTTAACACCATGATCGGTCATCGACTGAGGCAATCTGCAACATTATTGGTGCTGCCCTTCTTATACTTGATATTCAAGTGGAACTGTTGCAGGTATGTAGACCACTTCTAATGGCGATCATTCTGCAATTTCCATTGGGTCTGTATGAACTACAAGGGTCGGTGGTCTGTGTGGATGACCATTTCCTTACCCAAAATGTAATGCTTCCATTGTCGGCAGGCCTGCACAATGGAATACATCTCTTTATCATAAGTGGGGTACTTCCGGACTGTGTCTGAAAGTGTTTCACTGTGATATGCCACTGGATGTCCATGTTGAGTAAGGACTGCCCCAATAGCATAGTCAGAGGCATCTGTCTCGACCTAAAATGGTTGTTGTAAATCTGGTAACGCGAGCACTGTTGTTGTGCAGAGGCGATCCTTCAACTCTATGAATGCCTTCTGTTGAGATTTAGACCAAAATAATTTTTCTTTCGCTCCTCCCTTGGCGACTTGACTCAAGAGCCAAGTAATATGAGAAAACCCCAACACGAACATGTGGTAGAAGTTGGCAAGACCTAGAAAGCTGCGGAGCTCTGTTAGAGTGGTTGGAGATGGCCAATCCCGAACAACTTGGATCTTGGTTGGATCCACATGCACCCCTGTTCATCACTGATGTATCCCAGATACTGAACCTGGGTCATGCCAAAAGTGCATTTCTCCAAATTGGCACATAGCTTGTGTTGCCACAGTGTTTGGAGAACCTGTCGGATGTGGTGGAGGTTCTCTTCCCAACTCTGGCCGAATATCAAAATGTCATCCAAGTATACTACTACAAATGAGTTGGTGAATGGCCGCAAGATATCATCCATTAGCCTCATGAATGTTGCAGGAGCATTCGTCAATCCGAAAGGCATAACCAAACATTCAAAAAGGCCCTCCTTGGATTTGAAGGCAGTCTTCCACACATCAGAGGGTTCGATTAGTACCTGGTGATATCCTGACTTCAGATCGATCTTGCTGAAACATTTCGCCCCCTTTAGTTGGTCCAGGAGGTCATCAATCCGCGGGATCGGGTACCTATTACAAACAGTGATCTTGTTTAACGCCCGATAGTCAATACAGAGTCTCCACATCCCATCCCTCTTCTGTACCAACGCGATCGGGCTCCCACAAGGAGATGAACTCGGACGAATGTGACCTTTTTGCAGGAGCTCTTGAATCTGCCTCTTGATTTCATCGTTCTCCAGAACGGAGTGCCGATAAATTGGTCCATTGGGTAGCGGCGCACCTAGGGTCAGATCGATGGAGTACTTGAACTAACAGTGCAAAGGAACCCCTGGTGGGGAGGTGAAGATGTCCTCGTACTCCTCCACGACCTTGTCCATCTGTAGTTGTCGTGCGGAGGGGCCCTGTCTGGAGGCCACAGACATTGTCTTCTTCTTTCCTTGAGGGCATATCATCAGGAAAACAAATTTCCCAGTTTTGGAAATGAGCTTACTACATTGTTTTGCAGTAATCAAAGAGATGACGGTAGGTGGTGCTACTTCTGGTATCCTGTACAACTTATTTCCCAATGTAATAAAAACAACACGGGGCCTTGATTCATACACAGCATGTCGCTTCCACAACTATGGTTGTCCTAATAATACATCACAAACTTCAAGGGGAGCAATGTCACACAATACCTCATCCGTGAAAGGCTTGATGTTGTATGGAAGGCGACACTGCTGGCTCACGTGAAGATCTCGTCCTTGGTGAAACCACTCGATGGTGTATGGTTGTGGATGTGCTGTGCTCGGTAAGCCCAACTACTTCATGACCTCTACCGAAATGAGGTTCTTTTGGCTCCCTCTATCAACAATGAACTGTAGCGGGGAGCCCTTTACCCACATTTGGGAGTGGAAGAGATGCTCCTTCTCCTCTGGATCTTTGGGTTCATTTTTCTGGATCTTGGCGGTAGCAACAGTGGCATTGGGATCCGAATCAATGATCTGCTTCCCTTTGTCATTCCCCTTGTCGGGTTCTGACTCAAAGTCGGAACATGCATCTGATTCTGAAACCTTTAGGTCAGCCACCAGTGACTGCTTGGCCCGACACTCACTTGTGTTGTGAGTGGAACTCTTATGGAACTCACACCATTTTCCCGTGTCCCTTTTTAGCTTTGCGGCGCAGTTATTTGCTTGTAGCTTCAGTGGGTTGTCTTGGGCTGCCCCACCTTGGCTTTGTCCTTTGTTCTGTGGTTTAGGGGCACCTTTCCCCTACTTTGGATTCGCAGATCCAAAGTCTTTCTTCTTTTGTTTAAACTTCTGCTCAACCTTGACGGCATATCGGTATGTTGTGCCGAGCGAGGAGATGTTCAAGAATTGTATTTCTTCCTGGATGTGCTTGTGCAGGTAGCCATGGTATTTGAGTATCAAATGTTGCTCCAAATCCTTGATACCCAACTTTGTGCGAAGGGTATGGAAAAGATTGGTGAACTCCGGCACGTCTTGGCCCCTTCCCTGCCGCAGAGTGGTCCACTTTATGTATTCATCCTCATAGCTTCCGACAGGGTGGTACTACTCCTTGATGGCATCCCGGAATGAATTCCAGGTGGATGCGGCTAAAAATAGTGAGCCAGTACTTTCATCCTTCTACTCACAGTAGGTTTCCCACCAGTCCTTGACGTGGGGGGCTACTTTGAGAAGAGCGAAACCAATCTTATCCTAACTCGAAAATTCATGAACAGAAAAATGACCCTCTAGCAGATTTAACCATTTATCTATGGCATCTACGTCTATCTGACCTCGAATATGGGGATTTCAAAATTAACTTATACCTTAAAGGGCGTGGCATTTCCAAAGTAGCTGCTGGAAGCCGATGCGTCGCTTCTGGGTAGCCACTGAAGGATCTAGGCAAAGTTGTCCATCATCGCGTTCCATTGTCGCTCGAGGGCTTCTTCGAGCAAGATTTTGATAGGATCTCCTACCCCCTCGTCTTTCTTCTCATCTGCCATGGGAGGCCATCAGGATTTGCGAGGCTGGTCTTGCAAAGGTTCGACCAGTTCAAGCCCTAACTCCTTATATCCCGACCTTGTTGGGGACATGCAAAGAAAAATAGAGAAAAAGTAGATCGCTCTGATACCACTGATCTAGACTTCAACAGGAACACAACAAATTATAGAGATAACCATAAACACAGATATGCAGTGGAAATAATACTTCATTTCATTAATGTAAAATACTGAAATATGCTTACAAACAGTAATGGAAATAAACTAGCTAGGGCAATGGTAGCTCATCTCTGAGAAGAGATGTGGTGGCTACATGTCTCTGATCTGTGCTACAATGAGGCTCGAAGGCCTATTTATTGTTGAGAAACAATGGAAAACCCTTAACATTCCAAAACCTATCCCTAGAAGATGAAACGCCAAACTGTGGGGCCCGTTTGGGTAAATTGGTACACCAACTTCCCGGGGTCGTAACTTTGGCATACGATCTCCATTTGACGCGTACAATAGCTCGTTAGAAACATCTATCCGAGCACTACCACTTTGGGAGGAAACATCAATCCATGGGCCCATGTTGCCCCAGATTTCCCAAAAAATGTCGTTTAGGGCCTCAAAACAGCTCCAGAAGTTCAGGACCCGAAAAACTGCTAAAAATAGTAAGTTGTGCTACAATTAAGGAAACTGAAAATGCTGAGAGAAACAATGGTGGGGGTCTAGGTGGACTTGGCAGGTGGCCACCAATATCCACCTAGATCTTTCCTCCCCCCTTAGGAAGCAATGGTCCCCATTGCTTTGAGTTCCTCCAAGAGATGAGGAAACTTTTGCTGAACTTGTTCCCTGGTGAGCCACTTGCCCTGGTGAAGGAGTTGGCTTGCTTTGAAAATTCGATTCAGTTGGATATTCTGTTGGCGAGTGTTCTCGATCCATGTGTCCATGATCCGATCAGTTGCAGCTTGTTCTATGCAATCTGGATTTAATTCTGTGGGTGTGAGTTGTTCTGCAATGTCGGATGTGTCTAGCAGTGGTGGAAAGTATGGACGAAGGCGGTCCACATTGAACACTGGGTGCAGGCCAAGGAATGGGGGGAATGCTGAGCTCAAATGCATTGTCTCCCACAACCTTAGTAATGGTGTAAGGACCATATCAGAGTGGTCTCAATTTCCGATAGGCTCCAGTAAGGTGTTCCTTTTGCAAATGCAACCAGACTTTGTCGCCCACGTGAAACTTGTGTGGCACCCGATGTTGATCATGTCGTTGCTTGTACTTGGCATTTGACCTCTCCAGAATGTCATGGACCTACTGGAAAATATGTTGGATGCGCTCAATGAAGCTGGTGGCCTTATCTGTTTCGAACTGGACATGAGCTGAATTTATGTGAGTAGCTGCAAGTGGCATGGCCACATCAATGGGGCATAGTGGCTGGAATCCCAAACCCACCTGAAAAGGGCTATGGCCAGTGGAGCTGTGAAGAGCGCGGTTGTAGCTATGCTGAACATAGGGGAGGCTCTTATCCCATGTGATTGGATGCTTTGAGTTATACATGCGCAGAATGTGCACAATCATCCTATTGAAAACCTCTGTCTGGCAATCAGTTTGAGGATGGAAGGTTGTGGACTTCGTGAGTTTGGTGTCCAGCATTGACCAGAGATCAGACCAAAATGTGCAGAGGAACCGACTGTACTGATATGAGATGATAGACTGTGGGATCCAAAATTGCACCGACACTCGTTCAAAGAAGAGTTTAGTAGTGGCTTCTGCTGTGATATTCTTCTTACAGGCCGCCATAATTGACATCTTCGAGAACCTGTCGACGACCACAAAAACACAGTCATTTCCATGCTTAGTGGAAGGAAGGCCTGACATGTAATCCATGGAGATGGATTCCCAAGGTCGACTAGGGGTAGGCAACGGGATATAGATGCCGTGCTTCTTGATGGTCGGTTTGGAAATGGCACAGGCAGTACATGATCTAATGTACTTCCCAACATCCTGTCGAAGATTCGGCCAATAGAAATAATTTTGCAGTACTTCCACTGTTTTCTCAACCCCGAAATGCCCAACAGATTGACTGTAGTGTGCTTCCCAAATCATCTTAGCACGCTTGCTTGAAGGAACACAAAGGTGACCCAGGTGGCATAACAGGGCATCCTGGAGGTGAAAATCTGGAACATGCCGACCCTCCAAGAGTGTCTGGTATGTGTGGCCGAATTCTGGGTCGCCTTTGTAGAGAAGTGGCCAATCAGAAGTCTCGTGCCCACAAGAGTTGAGCACGGTGGTTAATGCCATGATCGGTGGTCAACTGAGGCAATCTGCAACATTATTGGTGCTACCCTTCTTATACTTGATATTCAAGTAGAATTGTTGCAGGTATATAGACCACTTCTGATGGCGATCATTCTGCAATTTCCGTAGGGTCTGTATGAACTGCAGGGGTCGGTGGTCTCTGTGGATGACCGTTTCCTTCCCCAAAATGTAATGCTTCCATTGTCGGCAGGCCTGCACAATGGAATACATCTCTTTATCATAAGTGGGGTACTTCCGTACTGTGTCTGAAAGTGTTTCACTGTGATATGCCACTGGATGTCCATGTTGAGTAAGGACTGCCCCAATAGCATAGTCAAAGGCATCTGTCTCGACCTCAAATGGTTGCTGTAAATCTGGTAATGCGAGCACTGGTGCTGTGCAGAGGCGATCCTTCAACTCTATGAATGCCTTCTGTTGAGATTCATACCAAAAGAATTTTGCTTTGGCTCCTCCCTTGGTGACTTAACTCAAGGGCCAAATAATATGAGAAAACCCCAACACAAACCTGCGATAGAAGTTGGCAAGACCTAGAAAGCTGCGGAGCTCTGTTAGAGTGGTTTAGAGATGGCCAATCCCGAACGACTTGGATCTTGGTTGGATCCACATGCACACCCTGTTCATCAATGATGTATCCCAGATACTGAACCTAGGTCATGCCAAAAGTGCATTTCTCCAAATTGGCACATAACTTGTGTTGCCGCAGTGTTTGGAGAACCTGTCGGATGTGGTGGAGGTGCTCTTCCCAACTCTGGCTGAAGATCAGAATTTCATCCAAGTATACTACTACAAATGAGTTGGTGAGTGGCCGAAAGATGTCATCCATTAGCCTCATGAAGGTTGCAGGAGCATTCGTCAATCCGAAAGGCATAACCAACCATTCAAAAAGGCCCTCCTTAGATTTGAAGGCAGTCTTCCACATATCAGAGGGTTTGATTGGTACCTGGTGATATCCTGACTTTAGATCGATCTTGCTGAAATATTTCGCCCCCTTTAGTTTGTCCAGGAGGTCATCAATCCGTGGGATCGAGTACCTATTATGGACAGTGATCTTGTTTAGCATCCGATAGTCAATACAGTGTCTCCACATCCCATCCTTCTTCTGTACCAACACGAGCGAGCTCCCATAAGGTGATGAACTCGGATGAATGTGACCTTTTTGTAGGAGCTCTTGAATCTGCCTCTTGATTTCATCATTCTCCAGAACGGAGCGCCGATAAATTGGTCCATTGGGTAGCGGCGCACCTGGGGTCCGATCGATGGAGTGCTTGACCTGACAATGCAGAGGAACCCCTGTGGGGGAGGTGAAGATGTCCTCGTAGTCCTCCACGACCCTATCCATCTGTAGTTGTCGTGTGGAGGGGCCCTGTCTGGAGGCCGCGGCCACCGTCTTCTTCTTTCCTTGAGGGCGTCTCATTAGGAAAACAAATTTCCCGGTTTTGGAAATGAGCTTACTACATTATTTTGCAGTAATCAAAGAGATGGTGGTAGGTGGTGCTACCTCTGGTATCCTGTACAACTTATTTCCCAATGTAATAATAACAACATGGGGCCTTGATTCATACACAGCATGTCGCTTCCACAAGTATGGCTGTCTTAATAATACATCACAAACTTCAAGGGGAGCAATGTCACACAATACGTCATCCGTGAAGGGCTTGATGTTGTATGGAAGGCGACATTGTTGGCTCACGCGAAGATCTCGTCCTTGGTGAAGCCACTCGATGGTGTACGGTTGTGGATGTGCTGTGGTCGGTAAGCCCAACTGCTTCATGACCTCTACCGAAATGAGGTTCTTTTGGCTCCCGCTATCAACAATGAACTGTAGTGGGGAGCCCTTTACCCACATCTGGGAGTGGAAGTGATGCTCCTCCTCCTTTGGATCTTCGGGTTCATTTTTCTGGATCTTGGTGATAGCAACAGTGGCGTTGGGATCCGCATCAATGATTTTCTTCCCTTTGTCATTCCCCTTGTCGGGTTCTGACTCAGAGTCAGAACATGCATCTGATTCTGAAACCTTTAGCTCAGCCACTAGTGACTGCTTGGCCCGACACTCACTTGTGTTGTGAGTGGAACTCTTATGTAACTCACACCATTTTCCCGTGTCCCTTTTCGGCTTCACGGCGTTGTTATTTACTTGCAGCTTCAGTGGGTTGTCCTGGGTTGCCCTGCCTTGACTTTGTCCTTTGTTCTGTGGTTTAGGGGCACTTTTCCCTTGCTTTGGATTCGCAGATCCAAAGTCTCGCTTCTTTTGTTTAAACTTCTGCTCGACCTTGACGGCATATCAGTATGCTGTGCTAAGCGAGGAGATGTTCAGGAATTGTATTTCTTCCTGGATGTGCTTGTGCAGGCAGTCACAGTATTTGAGTATCAAATGCTGCTCCAAATCCTTGATACCCAACTTTGTGCGAAGGGTATGGAAAATATTGGTGAACTCCTGCACGTCTTGGTCCCTTCCCTACCGCAGCGTGGTCCACTTTAAGTATTCATCCTCATAGCTTCCGACAGGGTAGTACTGCTCCTTGATGGGATCCCAGAATGAATTCCAGGTGGGTGCGGCTGAAAATAGTGAGCCATTACTTTCATCCTTCTACTTGCAGTAGGCTTCCCACCAGTCCTTGACGTGGGGGGCTTCTTTGAGAAGAGCGAAAACAATCTTTTCCCGACTCGAAAATTCATGAACAGAAAAATAACCCTCTAGCAGATTTAACCATTTATCTACGGCATCTGCGTCTATCTGACCCTCGAATATGGGGATTTCAAAATTAACTTATACCTTAGAGGGCGTGGCATTTCCAGAGTAGCTGCTGGAAGCCGATGCGTCGCTTCTGGGTAGCCACTGAAGGATCTGGGCAAAGTTGTCCATCATCGCGTTCCGTTGTCGCTCGAGGGCTTCTTCGAGCAAGATTTTGATAGGATCTCCTACCCGCTCGTCTTTCTTCTCATCCGCCATGGGAGGCCGTCGGGATTTGCGAGGCTGGTCTTGCAAAGGTTCGACCAGTTCAAGCCCTAACTCCTTATATCCCGACCTTGTTGGGGACATGCAAATAAAAACAGAGAAAAAGCAGACCGCTCTTATACCACTGATCCAGACTTAAACAAGAATGCAACAAATTACAGAGATAACCATAAACACATATATGCAGCGGAAATAATGCTTCATTTCATTAATGTAAAATACTGAAATATGCTTATAAACAGTAATGGAAATAAGCTAGCTAGGGCGATGGTAGCTTATCTCTGAGAAGAGATGTGGTGGCTACATGCCCCTGAATTGTCTTACAATGAGGCTCGAAGGCCTATTTATTGTTGAGAAACAATGGAAAACCCTTAACATTCCAAAACCTAACCCTAGAAGATGAACTGCAAAACTGTGGGCCCCGTTTGGGTAAATTGGTACACCAACTTCCCGGGGTCGTAACTTTGGCATACGATCTCCGTTTGACGCATACAATAGCTCGTTAGAAAGATATATGTGAGCACTACCACTTTGGGGGGCAACATCGATCCATGGACCCATGTTGCCCCAGATTTCCAAAAAATGTCGTTTAGGGCCTCAAAACGGGTCTGGAAATCTAGGACCCAAAAAACTGTTAAAAATAGTAAGTTGTGCTACAATTAAGGAAACTGAAAATGCTGAGAGAAACAATGGTGGGGGTCCAGGTGGACTTGGCAGGTGGCCACCAATATCCACCTGGATCAGAAGGTGGGCTAATGTGAGAGGTGGCGTTATATAATCTATCACAAACTACATGAAAAATATGCACACTCTACTATTTCCATAATCATTATCGATGTACCACTCATTGTCGCTTTAAATAAACCTAAAACCTTTATACTACCACATAACCAACAATCATAATTTGTAATTAATGTCACAAAATGCAAGTCAATATATTTTTTGGATGTCAAACTATTGTCCCAAAAATTTTCTCCAACTGAAACTATAATCTAGTCACTTAAACACCTTCCCTGCATTTTTGTACTTCATGCATAAAAAATACTTGCAACGTACTCATAACTATTTTCAAAATCATAAAATACCTTCTAGTCATCAAACATAACTGAAAACACAATCAAATCCCACTCATTACATTTGCCTATGATTCTTCATCACTCAACTTCTTTTGGATATCAATTTGGATAAATAATGAATTCAATAACCCGAAAAGACCTTAATAAGCCATATAAGTTAAATGCAACAAAAAAATCTCTATTTGATAAAAATATGACAACATAATTGGATACTCAAGCATAACCATTTCCATCAACAACCACTCCAAAATAGACAATCTAGTAAAGATCGATCCAAATCGTTCTCATTCTCTTATTCTCTCATTCTATATGTTCTAAAATTTTACACTCCACCCATGGTGGGTTCCTTCGATCGAATGACGGGGCAATGATGACGGAATAGTAGTTTAACTAGGGATTATAGGATATGTCGACCTAGTAGCCTACATGGACACCTTATCATCACAAAGGTCATCTCAGACATGAGAAGCTTAAATATGGAAGGCTTTCATTCATTCAAACTCATGGGAAGGTACATTTGCATGGGAATTCACACACCTAAGAAATTAGAGTGATAATCATAGCGAGAGGTGGGTAGGATAAGAGAAATAATATAGTGAAGTGGTGGGAAGGACACTACACAACTTGGCATAAGAACTAGAATTTGGTTATAAAACCTCAATCATCACATCTTCTTCTCAGGAGAAGAAAATTTGGAATATCATAACAACTTTAGGAGAATCATGCAATATCATAATTTAATTTTGGAAATACATCTCAGTATGTGGAGGCTCTCATTATTATTATGAGTTTATCCTTCTCATGGACCTCACACTTAGCTTCGGTCTTTTATATCTAATACCCTGTAACTCATTACAAGACTGGCAACATTCTCTTTTTTTCTTTGTTTGCCCCTATAGATTTATTAAGGCTTTAGTGATCCATAACTCAACTCATCTCATGATTCTTCAAGAGACTCCTTGCATCCACCTCTTGGTGATTTCACTTTGCACCCTCTAATTCCTATAGAATTTTCTCTACGCTCTATCATATCTACTAGTTTGTTCACCCTCATTCTACCCCCTCCCCCCCCTGGATATCGCATGTTTTAATTCCCTTCTGAATAGTGGTTCATGGCCATTTGGTTACCCCTACATAAAGAAGTGATAGAGGGTAGCTTGGCACTCCCCCTCCCCATATTCATATCCCACCTAGCCTGCATGGCGCTCATTCTTAGGCCTTTGTTGGAGTAGATATGGAAAGACATAGAAAATATCAATGTTTTGAGATTATGCTACTGGTCTAGGTTTCCAAGTGGTAGACTAGTAGAGACTATGTATATTGTACTCTAGAATTTTTCAACTTAATATAATATATCTGATTTTACAAAAAAGAAACACACTCTAAAATTTTATATATCTCTAGGTTTCCCCCTTCTTCAAGATGAAGAAGGTGTTAAAGGTGGTGGAAATGTTGGATGGGCTAGTTGACCAAGTCAACCAGTCTATTCGAGTCTAAACACTAAAGATGTATCGTAATTGAGTGGGTTATTCTATCGAGTCTGCCGAGCAAGTCAATTAAGATAAGTCAATTGAGAGAGTTGAATTGTTGTACTTAACTACTAAGATATGTACTTGACTACATGCGATTGCTTTTTACATATCGAGATATATCTAATACAAGTGTACTCGCACTTTTTCTTGTTCTCTACTACTTGTGTGTGTCTTTGTCTTTTCCACAAGATGCATATTACTTTTTAAGCTTACTTTATGTTCCACTCTACCTTTTACTAGACTACAACATCTATATAATGCTTGGAAATCAAATTTTAAATTTTATTTATATATATTTTCAATGTTTTCAAGATAAATGTTATTTTATTCTTATTTAATACAATTTTATCATATATATATATATATATTAAATAGTTATTTATGAAATTTAAATATAAGATTTTAAAATATTATAATTCAAAATATGAATCAATAGTATTTTAATTTTTTATGTCATGGGCATATTATGAATCTTAAAAACAAATATATGATATTATGGATAGAATCATATAATAAATTCATTAAAGTTAAAATTCAACTAATAGTAAAATGACAACCTTTTGTTTATATTGAATTACATAACACTTTTTATAGTAATAAATAAAATATTTCAATATCAAATGTATATAAAGAAATTGAAAATATGGAATTTATTAAAATTAAAACATTTTTATAGTATATTGAAATATATTGGTAAATCTCTATGTGCTTGATATAGATATAAAAAATAACATTTAAAAATTATTAATAATATAAAAATATAAAGTTATTACAAGTAAAGGAATTTTTTTAATGCAGATGTATTTTTTACATCTAAATAAAAAAGAATTCGTTTGAATATCTAATATAAAATTCATATATAACAATAAAAAATATATATTATAATAAATTCTTTTTTAATAAAACTAATAAATATATATTATAATAATTTTTTTTAAATAAAACTAATAAATTTTATTTAATACAAATTGGTATTATTTTTAATATTTTTTTATTTAATATAAATTGGTATTATTTTTAATGTAAAATATGAGGTAAATAATAAAATTTAGGTTCAAATATATAATATCATTTTTCAATATCTACTAAAAATATATAATTCTTTAATTCCACAATCACATAATCAACATTCAATATTTTATATATAATTTGATTAAAATATTAAAATATCATCTTTTAATGATATGTAATTCTTAAAAATACATTATAAACAAAAATGATTTTTTTTAATGTTTTTTTATTTAAATTAAAAATATTTAAAATCTCATCCTTTACATTCTCTACTTAATTTAATTTTAAAAAATAAAAGAATTTCTAGTAACATAACACATGCCTAAACGGAAAATTTAATTTTAAAAAATAAAAGAATTTCTAGTAACATCATGTCTGTAACATCTAACTCTTCTACGTAGGATATTATTTTTTTTTTTTTAATAAATGAAGTAACTCTTAATTTTGAGATTCGTTTGGCTACATGCTCTTTTACATACGTTTACCTCCATACATAGGGAAAATGATTATACACTATCTTCGATATTCCATTGCGGGTAATTGGTTACGATCTGAGTCTGTGCTTGAGCATACGAAGCTCTAGTAATATTCTTTTATACTAAAACTGAATGGGGTGTCAGGCATTAGAGTTTAAATCATAGCTACCAAATTCGTCCGAATCAGGGGAAAAATTTCGGTAATTCGAATACGGAATTGTTCACCGAATTGTTCGATGAAGTTTGATTTGCGTGTTGAATATTTGAGCACGCCCTTGAAGAAAACAACATTGGTAATGTAGGTTGTTTTATAAGGAGTCAAGAATGTAGGTTGTTTTATAAGGAGTTCGGAGTGTTCGACTGCCGGACTTTCTGGAGGACTTGAAAGGATTTGCTGGATTCGATTTTCTGGAGGACATGAGAGGGTTAGGTATGTTTTCGTTTTGTGAAGAGATGACTCTATTCCGAATGAGTTGGTATAGAATGTCAAGGCCCAAACACATATAGAAAATTGTGTGCATTTAAAAGTTAAAAAAAATAAATAAAAATAATTATTAATTTCTAAATTTTTTTTTTATTTTTATTTTTTATTTTTATTTTGATAAACTTGGGCATGGAATGTTAAGGCCTGAACACATATAGATAACTGTGGGCATTTAAAAGTTAAAGAAAATAAACAGAAATAATGGTCAATTTGGAAAATTTCCATTTCCTTTTTTTTTTCATTTTTATTTTTGACAGTTTTTAAATAAATAAATTTGGGACAATATTTTTTTTGTAGTTATTTATTAAATAATTTTTTTGTAAAAACAAGTTTTGAAATTAAAAATCGAAGTTAAATTTCAGTTTTAAGAAAAAAGAAAAAAGTTGAATTGTAATTCTAAAATTATTATATTTACTTTTGATAATTTTTAAATAAATAAATTTGGGACAATAATTTTTGTAGTTATTTATTAAATAATTTTTTTGTAAAAACAAGTTTTGAAATTAAAAATCGGAGTTAAATTTCAGTTTTAAGAGAAAAAAAAAAATGTGAATATTTTTTCTTTGTTGAATTGTAATTCTAAAATTGTTATATTATTTAGAGTTACTAAAAATTATTTCAAATTTAAAATAAATTAAAAAAATCATCAGAATACCTTAAATGAAATATATATATATATATATATATATAAGAGATGTATATGGATAACTATGATTTAAATATTCTTGTTTACTTGAGCGGTCGTCTCTCGATGACCTTTTCTCCATATCACAAATTCGGCATTTAATTACTACAATGTCTTTCCATATTACAAATTCGGCAGTTAATTACTAAAATATCTTATAAAGTTTTCACTTAATTTTTATAAGACCCCTCTTCATAGATTACACTTATATCTACATATCTGGACAGTCACGCACATACATTTAAACACTATTAATAACATTAAAACACATGATTGCATAGACTTATATTATCCATTAAAGAAAACTCAACCACCTATACCTTTCGGCATATATATGAGTACACACAAATGTTCGCATTTCATATCCCGACCTCCAGCTTACAAATTTATAGGGTTCTAAGCCTGACCAACATCTCGAATTCTCGTAGCTTGGATTTCAATTGCATTTGTTCATGTATGGTTGACAATATGGTGTGTAGTTTAATGATGATGTATTTTTGTTTGGAAAGTTATAAAAATTCTAGTTATATTTCAAAAGTTTGGCAGAGATTTTGGTAAATTTAAATAAAAGTTTCATAATTTTAGGTGTTCTAGAGATTTTTGATGGTGGAATAAATCTAAATAAAAGCTGTCAAATTTTATAATTTTAAGCGCTCTAAAGGTTTATGATGGAGCTGAATTTATTTCCACCATCAAAAAAATGATTCAAACACTGTATCTACAAGATTTTATTTTTTATTTTTTTACCCAGATTCCAAACACTTTTGGTCATATCACCAATTCCTTCACCTTAGTAAATAACTCCTTTAATTTTTATTTGTAACTAATGTATACATGTCATGCCATAAATTTAGCTACCACCTCAATCAGTATCACTTGAAAGTGAGCAGGTGAGAACCCCACATTTACCGTGCAATATATATATATATATATATATATATATATATATATATATATATATATATATATATAGATATAGATATATATATATATATTGGTAGCTTGGATTTCAATTGCATTTGTTCCCCTATGCTTGACAACACGAATTTTTAGTTGTAATTAATGTATGCATTTCATGCCATTCATTTAGTTGTCGTCTCAATTAGTATCACCCAAAGGTCAACAAGTGGTTGGGAACCCCACAACTACCGTGAAACCCTAACCAGCTGTAAGATTAGGCTGTGTAAATTTGTTGCTTTAGATGAAGGGTGGAGATTGATTGGGAGGAAGTTAGGGTAACTACCCTACCCTCATGGGGACCGCACAACGATGTCATCTAGCAACAATTGATGATCATTAATTAAGAATCTAAAGATATATTTATCTGGTTCATTTCAGAAATAGGTTGAAGGCTTCTACAATCTCCCAATCTTGAACTAATACTTTGTTGTTTGGCTCACCCTTAACTGTTAGGAAACTTTCTCAGAAGTCCTTATCCAAGCTCACCCCCTAAACCCATAGAAGCCTTGTGCTAATGTTTCCTTAGTAACTAGTATTTCTATCCCACTATTATTTTTTACAAGTAAACTATCTTTATCTCCCATAGTAATCCACTACATGACATTTCTCTCAGGTCATGTCCATTTTCAATGGTCTACTTTTATTCCCATTTCATTTTCCCATTTCTCTCTTGCCTCTTTGCAAAAAAAAATGAGCATATTGACACAAGGAGGATTTTTTCTTTCTTTTTTTTGTTCCCCCTCCATGTAGCATAACTGATCAATATTTTTTCTTTATTTTTTCTGTCCCCCCAACCTCCCCCCCAACCTGTGTAGCATAACTAAATCTAATGGCTTGGCTTTCCTAGTAGGTAAGATTTAATCTATCATGGAGCCTTTAACATATTCATCATAGGATTAACACATCAACATAACATCTATTATGATTTCTGAAAATAAAAATAATTTTTTCATCACATGTTTCTTTTTTTTTTAATATTACTGAATTGGTAAATAAAAGTCAGATAGCATTTTTTCCAATGATAGGACACATCCCCTCCCCTCAAAAGGGAGACAATCCTCTGTTTTTTTACAAGAACTCTCCTTCAATGAAGAAACATTGTGAACAACTTTCCAATCTCATATTCAATTTCTTAGGTGGCCACCTCATGCTCAAAGTGCTTCTAGTGCACTTCAACTAGTACTTGATTCCTGTCAAAAAGTTGTATTGGTTCCATCTAAAATTATCCTTCTAGGTTGATCTCTACAACATGACAATCAATTATATGAGTAGGCTCATAGATATATATTTCTTTAAGAGAGACACATCAAATACTTTTTGAATTTCAATATGAGATCATCATGCCAATTGATAAGTTATTTGCCCCACTCTCGCCAAAATATCAAAGAACATTCCCAAGTTCAGGGAAGTTATATTTGGTCTCAATTTAATATAAACATGTCAACCCACTTGAAACTCCTTATTTGATATTTTTAAATCAGCGTATTGTTTTTTTCCTATCTTGAGATTACTTCAAGTTCTTCTTGATTCTTTTTACCATCTTTTCCATTTTCTGCAATTGGTATGGTCCTAAAATGAATCTATCTTTAAGGTGACACCAATTTAGTGGAACATGACATATCCTTCCATATAAAGATTTAAAGGTACTCATTTCTGTTGATGTATGATAACCATTGTTATAGGTGAACTCTACCAAAGTGTAAACAATCCTCCAACTTAGTGAGTTGGCTCATAACATACATGTGTAACATCTCTTCAAAAACTCACTTGTCTCTTTCAATTTGTACACCACTTTGTGGATGGTATATAGTGTTGAAATTCCAGTGAGTAACCATTCCAACAAACCAGGATTTCTAGAAATTTTAGGTAAAATTTTCATCTCTATCCAATGCCACTATCCTGGGTATACCATGAAGTCAGGAAATATCCTTCATGAACACCTCCGCTACTTTAGCATTTTTGTCGGTGGATTGTACTTCAATGAAGTGGGAAAATTTAGTTAATTTATCTATAACTACCATGATAGAGTTGTGATGTCTTCTTGTCCTAGGTAATCGTGTTAAAAAATCCAATGATATTACGTTCCATTTCCACTCTGGTATTGGTAGGGGGTTTAAAAATCCTGCTAGGTGTTGGTGTTGTTCTTTTACCAACTAACATTCCTCACACCTAACCAAGTATTTAGCAATGCCCTTCCACATTATTAGCCAAAAAAATTCATTCTTTAGGGAAGAAATAATTTTCTGATATCTAGGGTGTGACCCTCATGGATTTTCATGATAGTTGTCCTATATAAATATTTTAATTTTGTCTTTTTTAGGTATATACATTTTACTTTTATACATAAATAATCCATTTTCATTAACTTCATACTCCAACGAGTTTTTTTTAACAATCTCACTCCTCACATTATCATGAATTCAATTATAATTCATATAATTCATTGTTTCTTGTTCTAATTGATCGACAAAATCTAATTTAATTATACTTATTTCTAGTTTACATACTTATTTTACACTCTAGCTCATCTCACCTACCACCTTCTTCTCTTTCCCTTTTATGTGCTTTATGTGAAAAACATTTTCACTTAAGAATGCCATCCAGTAGCTTTCCTTGCATTTATTTCGAGCTCGCTCAAAAAAATATTTCAAACTAATATGATCTATGATCAAATTAAATTTCCTATCCATCAGGTAATGTCTCCATGTCTTGATAACATGAAAAAGCAGTTGCTAATTTGAGATCATAAACCGCATAATTATGCTCACGTTCCCTTATATTTCAAGACTCATAGGCCCCTACATGTCCTTATTGTATCAACACCTCTCTAAGACCCTCCAAACAAGAATTGTATAAATGAAAAATCCATATTTGGTTCTATCATTTTTAACATAGTTGTCACTCTTAGTAAATGTTCATTTTTTTCAAAAAATTCCTAATGTCTTTCTATCCACAAAAAATTTACTCTCTTTTTCTACATGCGAGTTATAGGGTACACTATCTTTGAAAGTTCTTCTATCAATCTGGATAGTGCTTGTTTATAACTATAAATGACCTTATGTCTTCCACATATTTTGGAACTAGTCAATCCAAGATTCCTTTCACCTTTTTGTGATCCAATGATATTCCTTCCTTTGAAATTACATGCCCTAGATATTGTATCTTGTCTAGGTATCACTCACACTTACTAAATTTAGTATTCAATTGATGCTCTCTAAGGGTCTAAATCACTATCGCCAAGTACGGTTTATGTTCATCTTGAGTCTTAAATTAAACTAATATATCATCTATAAATATTAATACAAATTTATCTAAGAACTTATTAAATACATTGTTCATCAAACACATGAAGATGGTAGTGCATTCGTAATTCCAAAGGCTAATACAATAAATTTATAATTTCCATATATTTTTTGAAATACTATATTTAGTATATCTTCCTCTTTGATCCTAAACTGGGGATAGCCAAATCTGAGATCTATCTTAGAAAATATTGTCTCCCTTTTACTTGTTCAAATAGATCATTTATCCCTTGAAGGGGATATTTATTTTAGTAGTCAACTTTAAGAATTAAAGGTAATCAATGCACAATCTAAAAGTGTCATCATTTTTGTTAACGAAAAGAACTAGTGCATCCAATAGTGACACATTGGTTTTGATGTATCCTTTGTTCAATATTACCAGCACTTGCATCTCCAATTCTACTTGTTCTTGCATGCTCATTTGATAAAGATATTTCAGTATCGAGGCTACCCATACTATTAACTCTATAGGGAAATATATTTCTTTTTTTGGTGGAAAACCTAGAATCTCATCCAGAAAGACATCCAAATAGTCTTAAACCACTTCTAACTCACTTGCACATATGACTAATTTTTTTGATGAGTTATCCTTTATCTAAATGGAAAAAATTTGACATCCTTTTCTGACAAACCTTTTTAACTTCAAAACTAATATCTATTGCATAGAGATTGGTGTAGGTACACCCCTTATAACATAAAATCCCCCATTTTATACTATACATGTGACGATTTTACCCAAATAGTTCACAACCACTAAATGTCACTCTAACCAATCCATACCTATGAGAACATCATATGAGCCCAATGGTAATATTTAGTTTTATTGTGGTTGGATTTCCATTTAAGGTAATTGTCTGAACTTTTACCCAATTTGAATCATTCCTTTTTATTCTTGTGGCTAACTGAACTAGTCACAAATTATTATATTTCTTATATTTGAAATTTCACTTTTCTACAACCTGAGGGCTAACATAAATTAGGCTAGCACCACGGTCTATTAGTACACAAATAGGTTCGTCAAGAATAGTACCTTCTATTTCCACCATTTTAGTCTAGTTCTTTGATTGGCATCCTTACAACATTTCATTAATACATGGTATATTTCGGGCCACATCATTAATGGTAGAGGCTTCTTACATGTTCCGAAAATTTTGTACAAGCAAAATGTTTTAAGGACAATTTCATAACTCATGGGGTTCCATGCAACCTTAGAATATTAGACATTCCCCCACTTTTCAATTACCCCTTTTATTGTTGATTTTATCCTATTTGGATCCCTCTTGTCCTTGATGCTTGGTTGTTGTTCCCACTAAAATTATAATTTTGTTTATTTTTTTTAGGGTGCTTGAATGGCCCAACTTTTCCACCTTTCCCACTGAGGTCCATCCCATCCTTTTTCTTTTTTGACATGGATTTTAATTTTTTATTTCTTTGGTTGGCATATTGATATCATATTAAAGCATTTCTAATTAATTTGTCCATCGTTTCCGGGTATTCATACTTGATTATCTCCTTAAATGAGAGGGGGAGAAAATTTAACAACCATTGTACCTCTGCTTTTTCATCCTTAAAATATGGTACATATCACAATAAATGAGTAACTTTATTACGAGCTTGTGCATTATCATCAAAGCCATTTTTAAGTCATGAACTTCTTTAAACATTTCATGAATGTAACATTGAGTTAAATATTTCCCTTTCAAAAATCACTAGATTTCTTCCCAAAAGATTATTTTCCTTTTAGGTTATGGGTTGTTCTCATTTCCTCCAACCATTGGGAAGTTTTCCCTTATAATTGATAACTTTTCAACTTGGCTTCTAGCTCTGTAGAATATTCATACACCTAGAAATATCTCTTCATGCTGTGAAGCCATGCCTGTGTAGCTTCTTTCGTCTCCCCATCAAAATTTCAGGGTCTAATTTTTCTAAACTCCCCTTGGACTTCTAACTTGGGCTTCTTTCCCGTTTTGACTTGCATTTTTGAGGTACTATGCTCCTTTAATTTCACATATTTTTATTATTTACCTTCATTCATTTCGTCGATGCTCTTTCATTTAGATGTTTCAACCCAATTTTCCTCTTCCTCCACTGCTTCTACTGTCTTGACGTTTGACTTATCATTTAAATTTTTAATGAGTTTCTCTTGTTCGTAACTCGTCTTTAATAGTTGTTCATCCCCCACATGAAAATTTATCGATTCTATCTAGAGGTTCCTTATCATATCTAGTAGCTCTCTAGTGGTTATATGTTCATGTTGACCTAAACGTACGTTATTCTCTTCTTATCCAATATGTGTTTTTTCTTGTGACTCATCCATCTTGTTGTCTTGCATAATTCTTCCCTTACTCACTATGCAAGCACAAGCAGTTAGGAATTAATACAAGCATAGTTAGCACAAAGACCGTAGTATTGTAACATGGATATGATACCACTTGTAACAACACCCTCACTACCTAGAATAAATCTTTACATTTACATAGAAAAGCACAATACTTTTTTTTTACAATAAATGAAGTAACTTGTACATTTTGGGTCATTTGGTGACATGATTCCTTTCTCTTCTATGTATGTTTACTTCCTTACATAACGAGAATGATTATTCATTATTTGTTATATTCCACTAAGGGAAAGTGGTTAGGATCTTAGTATGTGCATGAGCATACCAAGATCAATAATAGTATTTTATAATAAAATGGAATAAAGTCTTAGGTATTGGAGTTTAAATCTTCTTGTTTTCTTGAGCACTCGTCTCTTTATGTCCCTTTTTCCATATTGCAAATTGGACCTTGAATTACACCAATATATTACAAAGTTTACACTTACAATTTATAATTCTTTCATGTTCTTACATTACACTTATATTTACACATCTCGACAATCACTCACATATATTTAAACATTATTAGGAACATTACAACACATAATCATTATTAGTAACATTACAACACATAATCGTGTAGACTTTTAATATAGATTAAACAAAACTCAACCAACTATACCTTTCGACATATATATGGGTATACGCAAATGTTCGCATTTGATCTCCTTACCTGCAACTGACACGTATAGAGGGCTCAGAGCCTAACTAACATCTTGACTTCACATTTATTTTCATGTACGCTTATATATATATATATATCACCTTTAGAATCTAGGTAGCTTGGACTTGAACTGCACTTTTTCTCGTATGGTTGACAACATCACACTGTATAGTTTTTATTTTTAACTAATGTATGAATGTTACACCATCCTTTTGAGCACCACATAAATTTGTATCGTGTGAAGGTGAACAGGTGGCTCGAGACCTCATAGCTATTGTGCAACCCTAGCTACCTATAATATTAGATGGTGTAGAAATGTTGCTTTAGATGAAGGGTGTAGATTTATTGGGAGGAAGTTAGGGTAATGACCCTACCCAATCCCGTAGAGTTCTCATTATGATGGTGGTCAACCAATGTGGAGGATATGTGCAACTTCGCTCCTAACCCTTAGCATTCAAAGGTTATTCTTTGCTTTTAGGAAGGTTCCTCTGTCAGATTCATGATGGCTTAACATAATCCGAATTTCGGCCTCCGTAAGGTATGTAATGGTTAAAGGCGATAGACGAACATGCCATGGTTAATTTCACTATGACTTTTCCATTTTTGAATAGTTATATTAGGTAATGTTTAGGTTTTACTTCCATATAGAGTTCATTTCCCCACCCATAACATCACTACATGCTTTTATCTTGCAAGATCCATGACTTGACCTGATTGGGTTTTGGGCTTTGACCTCTGTTCTCATTCATATTTCTTGAAGGAAAAATGACAGTTAAATATAATTCAGAGATGGTCACCATATTGAGGCTTATGATAAATTCTTTCTATATAGAATAGAATTCATTTAGACCCTATAATGATTATGTTTTCCTTTTTGTTTATTAAATTCTTGCCTTCCTCACTTATTAACTAAAAAGTTTTGTTGTCATTCCCTGATCAGTAGAAGAGGCATCTCACACACAATATATTTTTAGGCATCTTCAATTTTTTACCTATAGTATACCTTTCTTCCACATGTTCTACATCAAAATTTAGACAAGTTTATAAATAGTTTGTAATTCAATTTGTATAGATATGTTTGTACCGAGGGAAATAATTTTGCATGCAAAGATTTTTGGTGGTTGGGCTTCTTCCTTTCTATATCCTGATTTTTCTCCAAATTAAAAGTGTTTATATAATCCTCCAATTTCTTAGAAGGTCGACCATATTGAAAGGCTTGCGGTTTTTATTAGAAGAAAGATATTAGGGTTATAAAGTTTGAACCATAGGCTATACCTAAGCGTTTGTAATTAAAGTTATAATTTTTTATTGTAATATAAATTTGGGACATTGTCCTAGCTTCTTGAATGGTATTCTCATTTTTTTAAACACTAAAACTATTGAATTTTTTGGTGGGTTTTGTCCAAAGAATATTTTTAAAGATTTTGTAAAGGGTTCTTCTTCCTGCATTGTATTCTTTTATGTACAAAATAATATAACAGATCTCATACACACCTAATCATTTTATTTAATTCATTTTTTTTCTAATTAATATGAAAGAGTATATTGTTTTCATGCATATTTTACAAATGTATATATAGTTATATTCAACCCTAGAAACATGCCACGATTTTATTCTGCAATTTCTGAATACATCTTTTAGTTATGTTAATAGATGGAAGTACTTAGTATTCATGTGATTTTTTTTGAAGTAAATTAGTCTTTATTACTTCAAAGCACATTAGTTACTTGTTTTTAGAACTATATCCTTTCGTTACACAATTAACCCTGTTTTTAAAAGAAAAAGTAAACCTTTCTTTCTTAAAGCAAAGACAGGTGGACCACTAATTTGTGGAGTGCACCTCCATCTTCTAAGTTCTACTCCTATTGTGTTGGGGACTAAGAGTTGAACTAAGAGCATAGTAAGTGCTCCCCCACAAGTCAATACTCCAACTTGTTCACCAACCCCAACTTTGACTTCTCTATTATACCATAATACTTACCTATACCTATATATATATATATATATATATATATATATATATATATATATATATATATATATATATATATATATATATATATATATATATATATATGAGATTTTGTGAACTCTCCATTTTAAAACTTATAGATCATTGATACCCAATTATCCTTTTTTTTTAGACATTTCTATCAACAAGATTTCAGACTTAACCATAATGCAACATCTAAAGAATAATTTGTCTAGGTTATCTTGCTGATTTTTTAATTATATATATATATATATATATATATATATATATATATATATATATATATATATATATGTATTATCGTGACAAATTTTCTATAAATTCTAATAGAGTCAAAACAATCATAGTTCTAGGCTGTGCAATACTTTGTACCTACCACCACAAGGGTAGTTTAACCATAACTAATCCTTTTTTATATATAATGGTAAATATCGTTTAACAAAAATACATACCCTAGCACTAGTTCAATATTTTCCAGCATATTAATCCTTATTATAGAAATTCTCACTGTAGATCACTTGATAATGCAATATACTAAAGCAAAATACTTGATCTACTTCTACAAACAAACTTGTGGAAGCTTAATCAATTTTGAGCAAGATCAAATAGAACATAATAATAGATGAAGAAGAAACAATCACACATGAACACAAAAGAATACTTTGGGGAAAGCCTTAGCTAAAAACCCCGCTATCTCTGTATTATCATACAAGTGGAAATATCTCAGGATTACACAAAGCATTAGCTCACAAGCTATCCAACTCTCAGTACAATCCCTCACTGCTGCTCATAGACAGAATACACATCACATATGCCTTCCTTCATTCCTCCAAACCTCCTATTTCCTTGCGCAGTTTCTCCTTGGTCCTCCAACTGCAACCTGTGTGAAAAATCCTCTCACACACAACACTGACCTCTGAAATAACTACGCAATCCTCGAGGAGATAATTCCTTCTGCATGCATGAGTTTCCTATATAGGAAAATTCCTCCAACTGATATTACATTATCCCTTCCTTTAATCTCAACTGGGTCTTTCTCTGAACTGACACGCATGAGTTATTTACGAGAGAATATTCAGTCATCTGGAGAACACTATTTGCATGCATGCGTGCATTAACTAATTGAACTCACAATCAGTTCCAAAAACTGTTGGAACTAATCTAACTGGACTTAACTCAATTAACTGAGTTAACTAATTACAACTCAAATACAACTCATCCTTATCTCCTTAATTAAGAGATAATCTCCTTAATTTAAGGGATAATTGTTGCATGACTTCACAAAGACTTCTAGCTTGAATTTGTCCAACTAACTATCTCAAGATGAATTAATTAATTTTTTCAAACAACTAGTGAGACTAAACTCAAATTTTAATTCTCAATTTTAATTCAGGGACTAGTTAAACTTGGAATCTATCCTGTAATGCTATTTATAGCAATGTTATTTTTATCATTTCTATTTGATCATTCCTTGTTGCTATTTTCAACACTGGCACCTGAAATGCTATTTATAGCAATACAATTTATAGCATTTCTATTTTTGGCATTTCTTGTTGCTATTTTCAACGCTCCCTCTCAACAAGAAAGGCATTCAACTCGAACCTGATCCTAGAACTTTGGAATGTTCTGCATGGAACACTTGACCCTAGTGTTGTTGCTTCAACAACTCTAGAAACAAAAACAAATCCAACCTGAATTAGAATGATGCCTCTGTCGACTGAAAACTCTACACCTTTGTGCTCTTCAGTATCTGACTACTCTATCATCTGTCACTTTGACCTCCAACTACATCAATCACATTGATTCCTCATGCTGCAACTGTGATGTTGCTAGTCCTATCTCCCAGCATGCATCTGCGCTGCACCTCCTCTCATCATGTTGCATCGTGCTACCCAATGTTGCAGTGCAACTCAGTTACTGAGAAGTAAGTAACTAATCTCCCAACTGACCTCCCTGTTGGGCTAGAAACACCCTCTGATGCTGAAGCTCCCTCTGTCACTAATAAGTGATCCCTCTCTGACCTCTGCACTGTTGCAACAAATCCATGCCTCTCGCACCATTGTACACCTCTCTGTGCCATCCTGCACTGATACAACACTCTTGTGCCTCTCACATTGCCACAGCCTACTAACTCTGCATTGTCTTGGGACTCTTCCACTATAGCTCCCTCTACCACTCCATCCATATCTGTCTCTACCCACTCAGCCAATCTTGCTACTCCTCGTTGGAGCTCCCGTAGCAAGGTATAATCAAAGAGGTTAGGTACCTCAAGGATCTTGCCCCTATTTCAGCCTTCTTAGGACTATCACTCCACATTTCCCCACGTCCTACCTAGAGGTATGGATGCATGTGATCCCTCTGTGCACTTGTCTCAAAATGTACCCCTACTGGAGGTCTCTGCATGAGTGGATTACTCCACTTGGTCTCCTCTCGGCTTCTCCAATTGTGGCTACTCCACAACCTCCTAAAGCTGCTTCACCAATTGTGGCTCCTCCACAATTGCCTGAGACTTCTTCTGGCACCACATGTTGAGAGGTAATTTACTCTCCCTTTCAAATACCAAGTCTCTAAATTTGCCTTGCTCCTCAAGGCTTTGCATGCATCTTGAACCTCAAGAGCATACAAGTTCTTGACTCGTGAACTGATCTGCTTCACCTAAGGAAAACCTTTCCCTTATTGAAGACTACATCATAGCCTTTGTCCTCCAGCATCACAATTGATACCAAGTTCTTCTTCAGTCCTAACACATACTTCACATCTGTCAAGGTAATGCGAGCTCCATGCTCCCTCTGAAAAGAAACCATGCCCACACCTGAAACACTATATTTTTCATCATTACCCATCTTTACGAGTATCTTGAGGTCTTTCTCCTCCAAGGTACTGAACAGACCCTTATCGTTTCTCATGTGGAATGAGGCTCCACTATCAAGAAACCAACCACAACCCATCATTGATGAAACCATGCATGCGATGAGGGTAAAATCCAATTCGAACTGAGGGGCCAATGCCTCACCTTCAGATCCTTCCTTGGATCTCTTCTTGGATTTCTTCAATGGATAATTAGTTGCATAATGGCCCACCTCATGACAATTAAAGCATCGTACTTTAGATTTGTCAATCTTCTTACCTCCATGAGAAGAAATCGATTTGGGATGAGAATCCTTCTCCTTCCCTTTCTTTCCTTACTCACTAAGGCACAATTTTCTTCATCCTCCTTGGATGAAGAACCATCTCCGGTGCTTCTCCTGACCTCCTCATGCATCAGATCCCACCACAGTCATTCCCAATATGGAAGTTACTCTCTTCCATTCACTGAGTCCTGGTAGTTATGCCAGCTCTTAGGAAGACTGAGGAGAGCAAGACTCACCATGTCATCATCAATTCTCGTGATTCCTACACTTCCAAGCTCATCCCTGCAGGTGGTGAGCTTGTTTAGATATGTAGAGATCGTGTCACACTTTTCACACTTGATTTTCCAAAGCTTGTCTTTCAGCGCCACCTTCCTCTGATCGCTGCTATTTTGATATAGATCCTTCAATGTTTTCCACATTGAAAATGGTGTCTCCTTCCCATGGAGACTCGAGACAATGTGGTCTTGAACTACCTCCAGAAGAATCCTCCTCGCTCTAGCCACACATTTCTTCCATTCCGCCAATTCTTGTGCATTAGCTGCTATAGGCTTCGGGACTTCTTGATCAATGAAGTCCTTCCTCTAATACCACTTCCATGCAATCCTTCCAGGCTATATAATTTGAACTGTCATCCAAGGCATACCCGAGTCTCAAACCGTTGAATGCCATTGGTGAAATTTGAGATGTGATAAGAACTTGATTTCTATAATAAAGAACTTCAAACTTCGAACTTCTCCCTTCTTTGTATATTGTTCTCTGCTTTTATCAGCTTTGCTCCGATACCATGTACAAATTCTCACTGTAGAATGCCTGATAATGCAATATACTAAAGAAAAATACTTGACCTACTTCTTCAAACAAACTTGTAGAATCTTAATCGATTTTGAGCAAGATCAAATAGAACACATATAACAGATGAAGAAGAAACAATCATACATGAACACAGAAGAATACTCTGGGGAAAGCCTCAACTAAAAAACCCGCTATCTCTGTATTATCATACAAGTGGAAATATCTCAGGATTACACAAAGCTTTAGCTTGCAAGCTATCTAGCACCCAATAGAGTCCCTCACTACTACTCATAGGCAGAATAGACACCACATATGCCTTCCTTCAGTCCTCCAAGCCTCCTATTTCCTTGCGTAGTTTCTCCTGGGTCCTCCAGCTACAACTTGTGCAAACAATCCTCTCACACACAACACTGACCTCTGAAATAATTGTGTAATCCTGAAGGAGATAATTCCTTCTTCATCAATGAGTTTCCTATATAGAAAAATTCCTCGAACTGATAGTAAATTGTCAATCCCTTTAATATCAAATGGGTCTTTCTCTAAATTGACATGCATGAGTTATTTATGAGAGAATATTTAGTTATCTGGAGAACACTAGTTGCATGCATGCATGGATTAACTAACTAAACTCACAATTAGTTCCACAAACTGTTGGAACTAATCTAACTGGACTTAACTCAGTTAACTAAGCTAACTAATTACAACTTAAATACAACTCATCGTTATCTCCTTAATTAAGGGATAATCTCCTTAATTTAAGGGATAATTGTTGCATGACTTCACAAAGGCTTCTAGCTTGAATTTCTCCAACTAATTAACTCAAGATGAATTAATTAATTTTTTCAAACATCTAGTGAGACTAAATTCAAATTTTAATTCTCAATTTTAATTCAGGGACTAATTAAAATTGGAATGTATCCTAAAATTCTATTTATAGAAATTCTATTTTTAGCATTTCTATTTTATCATTCCTTGATGCTATTTTCAACACTGGTACTTGAAATGATATTTATAGCATTTCTATTTTTAGCATTTCTTGTTGCTATTTTCAACACTTAGTAGTTTCAATACCTTTCTCTATTTGTAAATTAATAATTCACTAAGCATTTAAAGATATGTTTCACTAGTTCCTTCCAAAATTAGGTTGAAGGCTTCCACTATCCTCCGAACCTTGAACTGACTCTTTGTAGTTATCGAGACCCATCCCCCAAACCCTTAGCATCTTTGCTAATTTTTCCTATGTTACTCCCGAACTTGCCCTTAACTATGTGGAAAAAAATTCATAATTATTTATCGAGACCCGTCCCCTAAACCCTTAGCATTTTTGCTAATTTTTCCTGGGTTCCTTGTTATATGTTATCTACCACAGTTCCTTCTTTAAAAATTGACTACCTCAAATTTCTCTTTAGTCATACCCATTTTAAGTGGTTTGTTTTATTTTCCATTTTCTTTTCTCATTTCTCTCTTTGCTCCTTGTAAAAAGACTGAACATAATGATAGACAGTGAATTTTTTTCTTTCCTTTTCTGTTTTTTCTCATCTAGGCATATCTTAGTCAAACTATTTGCTTGAGAATTAAGGGATACGATCTCATGGATCCTTTAACACATTCCTCATCTGATTAACATGTCAACATAATCTCTGATATAATTATTCAAAATAAATATAACATTTTCATCGCATTTTTTTTATAATGTTTCCCAATGAGTAAATAAATTCTAATAGAGTCAAGATAATCATAGTTCTACATCCTTCATATACTTTCTATATACTTTGTACTTGCCACCACAAGGGTAGTTTAACCATAACTAATTATTTTTTCCTATATAATGGTAAATATCCTTTAACAACAATTCATACCCTAGCACTAGTTCATTATTTTCCAGCGTATTAATCATTAGTACTTTCAATACCTTTCTCTACCTGTAAAATAATAATTCACTAAGAATGTAAAGATATATGTATCTAGTTCCTTTCAGAATTAGGTTGAATGCTTCCATGATCCTCCCAACCTTCAAATGACCTTGTGTCATTACTCCCAAACTTTCCCTTAATTGTCAAGAAAAAATTTCTGAATTATTTATCTAGACCCATCCCCTAAACACTTAGTAGCATTGCTAATTTTTCCTGGGTTCCTTGCTTTATATTATCTACCACAATTCTTGGTTACAAAATCCACTACATGACATTTCTCTTCAGTCATGCCCATTTTAAGTGGTTTGTTTTATTTTCCATTTTCTTTTCTCATTTCTCCCTTTCCTCCTTGTAAAAGGAATGAACATAATGATATAAGGTGGATTTTTTTCTTTCTTTTTTCTATTTTTTCTCATCTAGGCATAGCTTTGTCAAACTATTTTCTTTAGAGTTAAAGGATAATATCTCATGGAGCCTTTAACATATTGCTCATATGATTAACATGTTAGCATAGTCTCTAATATAATTATTGAAAATAAAAATAACATTTTCATTGTAATATTCTTTTATAATGTTTCCCAATGAGTAAATAAAAGTCACATAGCATATTTTTCCATGTGTTTTTCCAGGGGTATTACAATTTGTATGTGCTTACAAGGACCTCTAGTAAGATCATGTACATGCACTTATTTCCCTTTAATTTTTTTATATGAGATTTCAAATTTGAGGATTTTTTTGGGTAATTATCCACCCAAGTTTGAGGTCTTGCAAGTGTTTCTCGAGTTGCTTTTGTGGTCTTTTAAAGTTTATGTTGTTGTTTTTTTTTTGTTTTTGTCGATCTTTTAATGAATTAATTAACTATAATTATAAAATTAAGAAAAAGATTTGATGAAGAATTTTGATGTTTATCCAAATTTAATAATTTCATATTTACAATTTGTTGATATGAATTTCATATATATATATATATATATATATATATATTCTCTTATTTATATTTCTATTAGAATTTGTATATTGCATATAAGTTGGTACATATGTACCATATGTTAATGACATTTTTTTAACACATATTATTCTTATTGTCAATCAAATGACTTCTATTAATTTCTCAAAACATTATGTAATATTTGCAATAGGTTCCCTTCTAAAAAACCATATATTCTTCAAAATACGAAGATAATAGATACATAGTGAACCATCATCAAATATTATGAGGATTCGAACCTTGTCTGATGTTAAAATGGTTTGCGGGTCTAGGGCCCCTGTGCTTGTCGAACTCTAGGTGATCAATCATGCCCTCTATTAGGTTCAATCTCCCATGAATATGTCTTTGACTAGTTTGAAGTGAAGCCATCCTGTCCAAAATTTCACATAAAATATGTAGTAAGTCATTCATGAAAGTGATCATCGCATTCTCATCATCGTGCTGCTGTTGCCCCAAATTTGTCATTAGTACAATTACACTCTGCGATAGTTTTTCCATTCAATCCAGAAAAGGAGGCTCTTCCATAAGACAAAGTGTACGCAAGTTCTTATGTGCCAATTGGTCATCATAGACCGCTTTTGCACCTTCTCTTCCATCGTTGTACCCATCCTGCTGCCACAACTGACGATTTTCCCGAGGGGAGCCCCACCACACGAGGGGTTCCCTCTTTGCCTAAACATTCTCCAAGAAGATCCCAAACCACCAAGAACAATTGAATTCAGCCCCATATTTTATAAAAATTAATCCCAACCCAACAAAACCATTCCATAAAGAAACTAGACATGCAGCTCGTAGGAACCAGATGCGCCACTGAAACATAGTCCCCCATGTAACTAGAGAGGTAGTTTTTATGGGAAAAATTCTAAGACCCAATACTTCAGTACTCACACTTAACTTCAAGGCAACCAAATGGCCGAAATTTATTGTAGAAACCACTGGAAACTACTAAAACTCTAACAAAATCCAAAGACCACATAAAAGGGAAAACATAGAAGAATTTCACAGCCACCACCCAAGGATATCCAACAATAATGAAATTTCTAGAGCAAGGATCAAGCACAATGCCACTTACTAGCATATCAATAGAAACTGCACCACCGTTGGATAATCCATAGTGAGATGACATAAAATAGACTCTGTCCAAACCACAACCACCTAGCCTCCAAGGGATTCATCACACCATCACTCATAAGGGTCCTATACATTGCAACTCAGTACCTCAAACTCAACAGGACTTCCACCCCTCCTCCCATCATGTAGTTTCCTTCTTGCGACACTCAAGCTATGTGGCATGCAAAGGTTGGCACCCTATGCATACACAAATTTCGCCTCGCCACCTTCCAAATCTCCCATAACCAAAAACACCATCTACTAGAGATGAACCATCGTCAAGAATATAAAGAGCCTTGTTTTGCTCATAATGTTTTTGGGTGTCCATTGCCCTTCACTCCACTTACCTTTATGCCTCATCATGAGATTTCAAACGATCATGTGGGAGTGCCAACCCCCAACTCCCTCATTTATTTCTCCTTGCTCATCCACCCCCATCGTGGTTATATATATATATATATATATATATATATATATATATATATATATATATATATATATATATATATATATATATATATATATTTATATTGTATGATTATGTATACCATAGAATTTATATATTAATATTTTCATTTACATATATATAAATATTGAATTTTCATATATTTATTAAATAAATTAAATTATGTAATTATGGTTGTTATTTTAATTTATATAATAATATAAATCTTTAATTTATAATTAGTATTTATATTTACGATATCTTATTTATAAAAAAAAAAACTTATTTCTAAATTTATTATATATATGAATATAAATTTATTGTAAGTATTAAATATTTTCATGGTTATTTATTAACGATATGAATATATATGTGCCCCGTGATGAGTTAAGATGCATCATGACAACAAGAAAAATTAGGAAGGGTCTAGAGAGGGCTATTACAAAAGTCGTCCACACACTTCAAGATATCAAGCATGAGCTAAATCTCATCCTTTGCTCAAGTGGGCATTAATATGCCCAACAGAGAAGTACCCAGATCATTTCTCTGCCATGGCATGGTCGGGCGATGATGTAATGTGGAAAGCACAGTAGCTAAGATTCAATTCTCCTTTCGTGTAGAACTTGGCAATAGAATCGTCTGTGGGAGTTGCAAGGAGCCTCTATTTCTATTTAGTTTCCAGAGTTGAGATAATGAAAGGGTGTCGATATAATTGTACTAATCATAGCCTCATTGCTTCCCTCCGCTAGTCTAGTGATGGGTGTTAGTGTCCTATATAGGATCTCAAGGTGATTGAGTATTTCATAGTTGGTAGCTTTCATATTGTTTATAGATTTCAATATTCAATTGATTTCAAAAAAAAGTGAAAAGAGGGTATATAAAAAAAAGCAGAGAAAAAGAATAAAAGATAAAAAAAAACTAGAAAAAAATAAAACCCCAAAAGTTTTTCAATTCATACAGTCTACACATGATTGAACAAATTTCAATTTCTGTTGATAGGGTAGAAAATAAAGATCTTCCAAAAAGTTTAAGCTTGGAAAATCAATAGTTAGGTAGAAATGAAATAACTATTCAATCTGGATCAATGGGAGAAATAAGTGATAGAGTAGGTTAGAAATAAAAAGAAAAAGTGAAAGGGTCTGTAGATCCAAATGCACCTTGCAAACGCAAAAAGAAAGAAAAAATTTTAGATTAGAAAAATAAGGATAGGTAGGTTAAGAATAATTGCAAAGGGAAAAAGACATGAAAAGTTCTTTAAGGTTTGATTACATACCTCAATGTTTTTTCCTAATGTTGATAAAAGAAATTAAAAAGGGGAAGGGGTCTTATGTTATTTTCCCTAACCTTATTCTATACCCCTATATTCAATATTCCTCCCCCCTATTAATTCTCTTACCCCACTGCTCATGTACACATCACATCAAACATAACCCACCACTCACCTCTCATCGAATCTCTACACCCACCATCCAATCTGACGGACCATATCATTTTCTGAAACCCCCTCACTCTCTCAACGTTAATGCTGAGGAGGGGGGGGTGCTGTGTTTGTAATTAGCAGTTTCAAACCACTAACGTGTCACACTCTCAGGATTTTGCATCTCCCTCGCTCATTCCACTTACTGCTCCCAAGACCCCCCCAAAACGTGGTTTCCGCCTTCTCTAAACCACTTCCCTTGTTCTAACTATTTACCACTCTTGCCATCGTATGACGCCATTCCATCCCATCCACCTATCACCTCCATTCTCGTCATTGGGTAATCAATTGGCTAAAACATTAGCCAATGGACCTGTGCCACTTTAGGCCAATCCAACGAGAACACAGTAAAACTACAAATGCGCCATTTCATGCCATTGACAAATTTTAACGTGCTCTATCTACTTACAGGTGAAATTCGAAATTCATATAGGTATACATAGAGAAAGTAGCGAGCATACTTAAACAACAGTACAGGTGTAAAAAAATCCATTTTTCTGCAATTATCAAGCATTCCCCTTCTTGTTAAGTTATGGTATGTTCTATTCTTATAATAGTTTACTTCTTTTCCTTATTATATTCCATAGATTAGCAATCACATGTACATAAAGTAAAGTGCAGATAGAACATGAAAAGATCGACAGAAAACAAGCCAAGACAAGAGACACAAGATGTGGTGGCTAGCTAGGGACAAACCCGACAATGTGTGGCGAAACCATTTGATAAAATATTATTTTATCTTCAATAATTCAGCAGAGATAAATAATACAATAAATCTGATTCATATCAGTAGTAGCAAACCCTAGATCAGCAGCATCAGCATTAGTGGCTTCATCATCAAATTAGGGCAGACAATATCTCACAAACAGATCATCGGATCGGCTCGATTCCACCACCAAAAGTTGTGGCTTCCATAGGAGGTTTAGATGAACCTACAGTGCAGTTCAGATGAGGAGATATTCTAGTCCACGTAGATCAATCTTTACTTTTGTACTTGCAGCTTCAGTTTCGGCAGCTTCCGGCTTCAAACTAGGGCAGTTGATATCTTGCAAACCTTCCGTTAGATTGACTTGATTCCACCACCAAAAGTTGTGGCTTTCAGAGGAGGTTCAGATGAACCTATAATGCAGTTCAGATGAGGTGATCTTCTAGTCCACGTAGGTCAATCTTTACTTTTTTAGTTGTAGCTTTAGTTTCAACAGTTTATGGCTTCACATGTGTGAGGGAGAGACTCTTTTTTGTGCAGTAGAGAAGAGACTCTTTTCTATGCAATAGAGAGAGAGATATGTGATGAGATGAGTGAGTCCAAATGAGGAAAAATCCTCTTGTATTTATACACAACGTTGGTGTTTGAATAGATGCAAATGTTGGGCTTCTGAGCCTACATGAGTTGTAGGTCAGCTTGATAATAATTCCATAATCAAAATAAATTCATATCTCCATGAATACTTATCAGAATCAGATGATCTTTATATCAATCCTACACTTCTCGGTGCGAGGAATCTAATAAAAATATTATCAGCCATGAATAAGGTGACCCACAATAATTTTTGCCCTAGTTGCCAATTTTAACACTCGCTCTCAACTAGGGAGAACCTCATCTGTGATCTATCTATCGATCATTACTATTCATCCATCAAATGCACTGCCCTATACAACCTAACTCTTGCCCTGCTCTACTCTATTCTGCCTATTCTAATTTATCTTGTTCTGCCCTGTACTGATATGTATTGTTCTGCTATGTTTTGCTCTGCTCTTGCATTATTCTATTCTGCTATGCTTTTGTCCGAATGATGAAGAAGAAGAAATGATCAAGGATGTATCATACTCACTCAAAGTCAGTCTCAGAGTATGTACCACTGGTCCTAGACCAATCTCAACCAACCCGAAGTCAGCATCATAGTGAGTACAACTCCATTGGTCCCAGACCAGTATCATCCTCCACTGACTCAAAGTCAGTGAGTCAGTCTCAGAGTGAATACCACTGGTCCCATACCAGTCTCAACTGACCCGAAGTCAGCTCCATAGTAGGTACCACTCCTACCACTGGTCTCAGACTAGTATCGCAGTCTCAAAGAGTGTACCACTAGTCCCAAACCAATGTCAACCGACCCAAAGTCAGTGTCATAGTATGTACCACTCTCACTGCTCTCAGACCAATACTGCACTACCACATGGTTAGTCTCAGAGTATGTACCACTGGTCCCAGACCAGTCTCAACTGACCCGAAGTCAGCGTCATAGTATGTACCACTCTCACTGGTCCCAGACCAGTACTGCACTAACACAAGGTCAGTCTCAGAGTATGTACCATTGGTCCCAAACCAGTCTCAACCGACCCGAAGTCAACATCATAGTACGGTACAACCCCTATCACTGGTCCCAAACCAGTATCATTGATCCCAGATCAATCGAGGTCATCCTAGCGTAGGGAGTATGGTAGATACAAAGATGCATCCATCGGTACTACTATGGTCCCTAACTTCATTTCCCTACTCATTGATCAAATGAGAGGTACTTCCCATGACTCCTAGACTGCATGGGTAGGATGCCTCGATAGAACTAATCAATCCTATCCTCACAGGAGAACAAATCAGTCCTGCTAAAATCGCCATGGAGAACACATCAATCTAGGCTACCATGGAGAACACATCAATCAGGGCCTCACAGGAGAACACATCAATCTTGCTACAGTTGCCATGGAAAACACATCAATCCAGGCCTCACAGGAGAACACATCAATCCTGCTACAATCACCATGGAGAACACATCAATCCAAGCCTCATAGGAGAATACATCAATCCTGCTACAATCGCCATGGAGAACACATCAATCCAACCTCATAGGAGAACTAATCATCCTACTACACAGGAGAGAATCATCCTGTTTCACAAGAGAGTGAATCATCTTGTCCCACCAAAGATCGAATTATCCTATTCCAGTGCGCACCACCAGGGGAGGTGAGTCACCCCGTGGTCGTACGTTGCTCCAATAAGAACCGAAAGCCCTCAGAGCTCCTAGAGATCAATGTATGCAACGTGCAGGACCCTTGTACAAGGGTTCCTTGACGACTCCAAGTCGTTTAGGAAAATCACAGATTAGATCTTTCCTCGGGGCTTTAATAAGGTGTATCGACCTATACATCATCTTAATGTGATGGAGCCTCCTTGCTCATCGACTTACCATATCCCATATGATGTCTATCTGCTAGAGAAATCGATGAATACAAGATTCCTTAATAATCAAATCCCACCTCTGGTTGTTACAGAGAATCACAGTGGTATCCAATGTAAATCCAAATAGCTCACTAAAGAGCTTTTGCAACTAGACTGCCTCATAGGAGGCCATGCTAGCAGCAATATATTTTGCTTCGACGGTGCTTAAAGCCACCGAATTCTGCTTCCTGCTCATCCAAGATATCGAAGCAGATCCCAAGGTGAAACAGCACCTAGAAGTGCTCTTACGGTCCACCACACTGCTTGCCCAATCAACATCAGTATATCCAAGTAGTCTCACATCTCCGGCAGTGTATCTTAACCCATTAGTAATTGTGCCACGAAGATATCTTAGAAGATTCTTGGCATAAATCCAGTGAGGCTCAACCAAATATAAGCTCACAATGCTAACTGTAGAACAAATGTTCAGATGGAGGTTCACTAAGAACATCAATGAAAATGAGTTTATGAAACTCAAAGGCATTTCCCAAATCTGGTCCGACATCACTACCGTATAACTTCTAAAAGTTAAGATCCTTGAGGTAGTCACAGGCTTGCAGTCCGTCATATCGAATCTTTCCAATATATTTACCACATATTTTCCTTGGGATAGGAAAATTTCCCTTGGCTTCTGCCACACTTCAAGTCGTTGGTCCTCCATTTCAAATTCAAAAGCTAACTCCCTCTTACATTTGCGAATGAGAGGTTCTACCCCTGTTAGAAAGAGTTCATCCACATACAACACTAGTATGAGAGGCTTTTAATATTCAACTTTAAAGTAAAGGTTAAGATCGGCTTCACTCCTAGTGAATCCAAACTTCATCAAGTAGCTGTCGATCCACTCATACCATGCTCGAGGTGCTTGCGTTAGCCCATAGAGAGCCTTGTTCAACCTGCATACATGAGATTTTTGATCATAAATCTCAAATCCTTCGGGTTGCTCCACATAGACCTCTTCTTTGATCGATTCGTGCAAGAATGTGGTCTTGAAATCCATATAATGTAGGTTCCATCCTTGTGAAGCGACAAGGGCTATGATCGAGCGGATGGTCGTATATCTGGCAACAGGTGCAAATATCTCATCATAGTCTATACCTTCCTTCTGGGAGAAAACATGAGCAACAAAACGAGCCTTATATTTTTCTGTACTTCGATCTACTGCATGATTTATCTTGTAAAGCCATTTGGAAGTAACAATTGTCTTGTCCTAGGGTTTGGGAACTACTTCCCAGACATCATTCTCCATGATAGACTCATAGTCTTCGGTCATAGCATCCTTCCATACTTGATGCTTGACAGCATCTGAGGATGATGAAGGCTCATTTTGTATGATCGTGCTCATGATGGTCAGGTATCCTTGATACCTATTAGGTTTCTTACTTTCATGAAAGGTTCTTCAGGGTGTAGCATGTCCTTTAGCATCATCAAGTAGCCCCCTGAGACATGAATTCCTCTTCCTAGAAGAGGAAGGCTCATGTAGAGGAGGATCAATCGGATCCATCAGTTCTTCTACATCAGGCATTGATTCATCATCCTTTTCTTTCGGTTCCCTAGTGTCGGCTTCTTGAGAGCTCCTCAAAGTCAGAAGATCGTTCACCTTGCTGAGATCCATATCTTCATCAAAGGTGATATCATGACTAATTACACCTTCCCTTTTACCAGCTACATAGATTCTATAGCCTTTAGTATTTTCACCATAGCCCACAAAAATTCCCTTCTTTCCAAATGCACCCAATTTATTTCTTTTCTCTTTCAGCACATGAAAATATATAGGGCTTCCAAAAATTCTAAAATGAGAAACATCAGGTTTCTTACCGCTGAACTTTTCTTCACGAATATTGGAGCCCAATGCTTGATGAGGGCATTGATTTTGTACATATATGATGGTGTTTGTAGTTTCATCCCATAGAAACTTCAAAAGTCTTTTATCATGTAGCATGCCCCAGACATATTCCACAATCGTACGGTTCTTCCTTTCTGCTACACCATTCTGCTCTGGAGTATGTAGTGTAGTAGTCTCCCTCTTAATGCCAACCTCAGGTATGCCTGAGTGAGCCAACTGTAATATATCAGAGGTCTTGCTTTGGCTTGAGGGGAATGGTCTGCTTTTGAGATTTCCTTCGGCACATCCTAGACATACACTTTCTTTCTCTACTTGGAAATTTGGCATCCCTATTACCATCTATCTTACATCGGTTAGAACTTTGTAATGAAGGTGGGCAAACCTCCGATGCCAAAGTTCAGACTCAAGAGTTGTGTCATATACATGACTCCTAGCAGACTTCCATCAACCTGATATAATGAATCAACACGAAACCCAAGAGTAAAGGCATCTTTAACATTATTTTTCCATATACGTACCTTGTCATCATTGAAGGGTACCTTGTAGCATTTGTCTTCCATTGTCAAGATGGACACTAGGTTCTTTTTGAGGCCAGGTGCATTTAATACATCCTGAAATTTCTAGCCTTCTTGAATGGTTGTCCTCTTCCTTCATTGCTAGCTCTCCTCTTAATTTTGTTATTGAATTTTCCATCCCTTTGATTACCATGAGAGGGATTTTGATCATTGTCATGGTGAGAGTCCTTTCTGTCACGGCATTCCCTTGCATTATGACCTACTTTATTTCAAATGTAACATCATCCTTTTCTTCCACCCTTAGGTCTAGCCTTGCTTTTCGATTTAGTCTAGAATTATTTCTTTTCTTAGCATGAGAAGAAAAGGCAGCACGAGGACCTTTAGGCATGGGCATTTCTTGATTTTCTACCCTTGTTTCTTCTTAAATGCATCTAGCCATTAATTCCTCAAAACCAAGAATTGCATTATTGTTCAGAAGAGTAGTCCTGAACACGTACCATTCAGATGGTAATCCTCCAAGAGTCGTGAGTGCCATTTCTCTATTAGTAATAGTCTCCATAATAGATAGGAGATCATTCTTGATCTCAGTGATTCTTAAGAAGTATGCTTGCATACTCTCATCTTTACCCTTCTTGATTTCCCGCAGCTTATTTCTAAGAAATAAAACTTGATCTGCATCATTAACTTTAAATAAACTCACCAGTCTATCATAGATTTCCTTGGAGTTGTCTGGTTCGGAGATGTAGGCCACCAAGTGCTTGTCGATAGAGTCCTAGATGATCTTCTTCGCTTTAATTTCTTCGTTCTTCCATTTTTTCCTGGCAACAGGAGGTGCATTTGATGGAGGCTCAACAATATTGCCTCTCACATGATCCAACACTCCTTGATCCTCAAGGGTTAGATCGATAGACATCTTCCATCCATGATAGTCAGCTTTCTCATGGAGCTTGTCATCGGTAGGAAAGAGTGTTGAAGACCCCATCGTTTTTTTAGGATAGTCTTGCCAATCTTCTCTTCGGTGATTTCTCTTCCTCTTTCTCTTGCTCAAGCTTTGTCTTCACCTCAACTCTGATCCCATGTTAAGTTACGGTATCTTCTATTCTTATAATAGTTTACTTATTTTCCTTATTATATTCCACAGATTAGAAATCACATGTACATAAATTAAAGTGCAGATAGAACATTAAACGATCGATATAAAACAAGCCAAGACAAGAGACACAAGATGTGGTGGCTAGCCAGGGACAAACCCCACAATGTCTGGGGAAAACATTTGATCAAATATTATTTTATCTTCAATAATTCGGCAGAGAGAAATAGTACAATAAATCCGATTCATATCAGCAGTAGCAAACCCTAGATCAGCAGCATCAACATTAGCGGCTTCATCATCAAACTAGGGCAGACGATATCTCACAAACAGACCTTTGAATCGGCTTTATTCCACCAACAAAAGTTGTGGCTTCCAGAGGAGGTTCAGATGAAACTACAACGAAGTTCAGATGAGGAGATCTTCTAGTCCACGTAGGTTGATCTTTACTTCTGCAGTTGTAGCTTCAGTTTCGGCAGCTTCCGACTTTAAACTAGGGTAGTCGATATCTTGCAAACCGTCCGTCAGATTGACTTGATTCCACCACCAAACGTTGCGGCTTTCAGAGGAGGCTCAGATTAACCTATAATGTAGTTCATAGGAGGTGATCTTCTAGTCCATGTAGGTCAATTTTTTACTTCTGCAGTTGCAGCTTCAGTTTCAATAGCTTCCGGCTTCACATGTGTGAGGGAGAGACCCTTTTTTGCATAGTAGAGAAGAAACACTTTTCTGCGCAGTAGAGAGAGAGAGATGTGATGAGATGAGTGAGTCCAAATGAGGAAAATTTCTCCTGTATTTATACAAAACGTTGGTTTTTGAATAGATGCGACTGTTGGGCTTGTGAGCCTACATGAGTTGTAGGTCGGCTTGATAATAATTCCATAATCAAAATAAATTCATATCTCCATGAATACTTATCGGAATCAGATGATCTTTATATCAATCCTACACCTCTCTACAAGAGGAATCTAATAAAAATATTATCAACCATGAATAATATGACCCACATGAATTTTTTCCTAGTTTCCAATTTTAACACTTCTCGAATCCCACTTCCTGTTCATTCCTTTTCTTTCTCGCTCACTGAATTCCCATTTCTTCTCAAATCTTTCTGTTGCAGTTCAACTACAAATCCGACACAGTTCAAGTTTAAAGGGTTTTTGCAGAAGACATCCATGCCGCCAAAGAAGAAATAACAAGATGTATTTAATGCAATGTTGCACCCATCACTAGATTTGGACCACATACCCATTGCAAATAGAGACTTCAAAATACATGAGACACTTTTAGAGTTTTATTTATTTGGAATCTACTGCTGGTGGGAGGATAAATTCGTTGATGAGGTAGATGACATAGGGCTCTTGGATACCAATTTTCCTTTTTATATCTTTCCAAAAACCCATAGCTGCCCAGAACTAATAAGAAAATGCCACTCATGCTATAATCCACAGCAAAGTGCAGTGATAGCCCCAGCAGGAGACATATTGTTTATTATTGATGCCAAATCTATTATGCAAATGATGCGGGCTCCTATCAGTGAAGGAACCACTCCTTTTTCCCATGAAATCCTTAGTGAAATGTATCAAAGGCTAGAATTCACCAAAAGAGCTAAAACCTTAGAACTCTTCATGACTGAATAGACCCCACTGCCTAGCAAGAATCCTCCTTATTCCTCATCTTCTTTCCCTGATAGAACGAGGCATATAGTCACTGTACTTCCATATATTTTGGGCTATTATTCATATCAGTGGCTACATGAGGCTATTATAGGTTTCCTGTCTATCTTATAAGAATAATCAAAGGCCTCTGTCCTATTCAATTTCAGTCAATTCATAACTAATTCCATACATGAGAAATTTGTAAATTTCATCACAAAGGAAGTGTTTCAGTATTCTTCAGTACTTGTATATATGTTTGTTTATTTTCAGGCATACAGTTTTTAGTTTACAATGACCAAGTTAAATGAAGAAGGTGGAGCCCAATCTATTATCTTTTGGACCACCTTAGTGATGAAGGATGAAAAGAACTTGACCTACAAGACATTTGCAGAAATGTTTGTTCACCTAGCTATGAACCTCCTCAATGGGACTGAAAAACCCATAATCAGTGTAGAAATTAAAACCATCATGCAGTTCACAAAACACGAAATACCAGGATATTGGTACTTGTACCAAAATTATACTGAATTAAGAGTATATGGATGTGAGTTGGACCGTTACGATTTGCTAAAGTTCCCCCTGTGAGGATCTTTTCACTTGAATATATTAGACAAATGATAAATGTAGATGTAGCACATTTTGTAGTAGCAAAGAAGAAATCACAATTTAGGATCAAAACTCAGATTGGTCCTTTCATTTGTAACAACAGGGTAGCAGGCGAGGAGGCAGACAAGAGATTGAAAGAAATGAAATTCACTCACAGTTTCACATGTTCATATGACACATGGGGCATCATCTCCAAGAAAAGTGTATTGAACAAGCCAACACCCTACATTCACTGTCAAATTCCTGAAATAGAGTAATATATGAACCAGATTGGGTGGATGTCTGACACACTGCAATAGGCTGAGGAACAAGTAACCTCTTCTTCAAGTGCACAGACCCCAAGATAGCAGGAAAGGAAGATAAGATAAGATAGATCAAAAAAAGGCAATGAAGATGAAGAGGGAGCAACTGGGAAAAGGGCAGGAGAAGATCAGTCACTAGGGACTCATACTTCTATGAAAGAATTCAAATTGAAATTTAGGAAAAGGGCTAGAATGCACATGGAGATAGGCAAGGAATCACCACAAAAAACTATCATCAATCTCAATGATATTCCAAATTCATCCCCAACATGAGGTTAATCTCTTCCTGCCACTCCAATTTCAGAAAGACAACAGTCTCTTCAATTTTCCACATCCACAAATGTAACTGGAGAAAAGAGGATACCATCTTTGACACTTTCAGGGAGATTAAAATCAGGAATGAGATATTGAAAAAGAGCACTTATGCTCAATTTTGGAGACAAAATGCAACTTCTCAAGGCATACTTCTCTCAGCCTTTGATTAAGAAAAAGGAAAAATATATATGGCATTCTTGGAAGCATAGAGAGCAGAACCTAAAACTCTAGCCGATTACAAACATACCTATTTTGAGTTTGATGTCAAGAACGATCATCCTATTGATTAGCTGGAAATGCACAAGCAAACAGGTGAAATTATTTCCTCTACTCTAACCAGTACTTCCATGGGTTTGTTTAAAATGCAGGTGGCCTTGTAAAATGCTCAATCTCAACTAAAGATGGAAAAGGTTTCATCTCAATCAAAGGACAAAAAAATTAAGTCTTTGGAAGAGTTAGTAGTGAGAATTGGGTACGATCACTCAGATGTAAAAGAAGCAGAAGAGATAATTAAGAAAAAGGAGATGGATATAGCAAATTTGAAGAAACAACTCAAAATGCCTGCAACACATGATCCCTTCACCAAAGAGATAGAGGAAAGAGAGAGTGAGAAGGCCGAATTGATGAAGTTAATCATAGAGCAATATCTCCAAATTAAACAAATGGAAGAAGAGATGGAGAAAATGATACAATATAAGGAAAAGACAACATAGACGACCAACATTACTATGGAGGCTCTTGCTCTGACAGCAATTCCTATAGGCACTCCCTCCACCACTGTTGTAGGGACAGGAAGCAGTACATAACAACTAGCCAGATCCATGGAGAGCATGAATCTTCAGACTGAGGAGATCAAGAGACTAGAAACCCAGGTTAGTGTTTTGTAAGACCAAATCAAAAGAGTTGAAAGTGACCACTCACTAGAGATGCAGAGGGAACAAACCTTAATTGAAAGGTAGAAAAAAATCTGAAAAGGAATCACCCATTGGTAACACTCTAGGAAGAGTGAACGAGATCATCTGGTAAAACATCATCAATGGCATGCATGAAATTTGTCCCAGCATACAAATTATATTTGAACAAAAGGAGTTAATTGAAAAAGATAATAAATAAGTTATTTCAGATACTAATCTGGAGCTGGGAGACATGCCAGCAACATCCAACAAGATAATCAAGTTTCTCAGTCCAAGGAACATGTATGAGCTAGAAGAGCTAGGAGTAGCAAACAGAACATAAACTATTCTTCAGGTGAAGAAGATGTTAGCTAAGAAGAACCTAAATGTATAGCTAGAAGAAAAATGTCAAAGTTTGGAGCTAACAGTGAACATGTTTTTTAATAGAATTGAGCCTTTAACCCAAAAAGGTCTCCCTTCTATGTTTGTCATTAATGACAAACTCATGGTGAGAGAAGATTATGTCAATAGGCTCCAAGGCATAGCCAAAGATGATGCAAATCTCTCTAATATTAAAGGAAGCATAATAGGAAAATAATTTATGGAAGTTATCAACAATCTGATTTGTATCGAGCATGAGCTGAAACATGTCTTTGTGGTCAAACCCAATTTTGCAAAATACATTGAAACTGTTGAAATATACAGGAGGCTAATTAAGATCAAGATTCTAGATGAAGAAGCATGGAGTGACTTGTGTGATTATCAAGAGGAGAAAGACATGGATGATTGAAGTGACAACATAGATCCGAGTCAACACCAGCCATGTTAGCAGAGCCATTACAATGAAATTGATTTCTCAGCAACAACATCCCTAAAAAAGAGGACCAAATGTCTCAGTTTTCTCATCGTGGCCACTTCGTGGTTACACTAATTAGTTTTCTTTCAGTGTAATTAATAACAAGTTACCAAGTGTATAAGCCAATCGTTGTAGGTTTTTGTTAAACACTTCATGCATTGGAGGTATTAGGGGTTGGACCTGAGTCATTTGAGCTATATGTTCTTTTTGGAGCATTGTAATTTTGAGGTGGAGCATCAATAAAAGGACAGGTTGTGAGATACTTGAACTGTGTTAACATGGTGATGTCTTCCATTCTATGATTGAATGTATTGTTTTTTATTCATTGTGCATCATGAAGTCTTATTGTAAAGCAGAAATTCTAGATTAAGATATGCAGTTGGAGCACCTTATTTCTATCTGTGTTTACAATCTAAATGCTTTCCTCTAATGTATGATTAAGAAATACCTAATTTATTTTTAATCATTACTGATATCATTATTCTATCATCTCATTTTCATTCTGCTTTTAAATCCAGTAAATATAGTTAGCTTGCCTTCCAAATGCTCTGGAAAATTGATGTTACTAGCCAACCTTTGACTCCATAGCCCAATGGAAAGGATTCAAATATGACCCACCCCAACCAAACAAACAAACAACCAAGAAATCAAGTAATAAATCTCTTTCATTATTACATTTAGCTTAACACATTAAAACACTAGCAATAAAGCTAAATCATAAATATACAGAGAGAGCCCTCTCTGGGTCTCAGGGGGCTAGATCCTATAATCCTAAGTGGTTTGTTGTATATTTTATGGCTTTGTCTTGCCAATATTAAAAATCACAGGGACATAACATAGTGGCGACCATACTGAGGACTACTGAAAATTTTTCATGTCCTCTGAACTCGGATCACCCAATCAAAAAATTTGTATGATAAGATTATTCCTAATATTGGTTTCTTTTCTATTTTGTGTATATATTGTTTGTCCATGTTTTTGTAATAGATCTGGCCTGAAAATATATGAAAATATAAATATACCCAAGAAGTAACAAGATAGAAATAGATAAACTTCCTATCTTTATTAATAGTCAAAACCCTTGAGGTAGAGTAACACCATACAACTACTCCTTAAGGAAGGAGAACACTCCACAAACCATATGCTTGTTCATACAATATTACTTGACATCTCTCAATGGGGAGTCTCTAGCCTCTATATAGGATTCATACATACAATACCATGGGTCATTACCATGGTTCTCTCAATACCCTCCATCAAATACCATGGTCTCGTCACATTATTGCTAACTACTTGTGGTCCCTTACGTGATGCAGGTTAACCACTTTATTTACTAACTACGGTCCATCCTATTATTATATTATTCCCTTCGGTACCTCCCTCTATACCTGATACTATCCCCCCTAGGTATACTACATTCCACTCCCCTTAAACATGTTTTGTCGCCGAAACATAAGAAGAACACAAATAATAAGATCTACTCAAAATAGTAGTCCACTTGTACTATGCATGTGCATATAGCCATCGAAGAGAAAGGTGAACCCTCGATCTAGCTAGTGCCTCGCTCATTTGAGATGGACGTTGACCCTAGTGGTTCTTCTGTGTTAATATGTTGTGGGTGGATCTTCGCCCCTCTCTATCTGTCGTGCGGGGACTATTGTCCTTCTGGCTAATTTTTTTCCATCATGTTGATTGTTTTCTTGTTGGGTGATGTGGGTGGTGATATGCTGAAGTTTTAACCAACAATGTATCTTTCTTTAATTCGCCACCTAATGGAACCTGATGGGTATCTAGTACATGTTTTGGCCCCTGCAATTGTTTCTTATCTGCCAATATTACTTCAACCACTAATTCCACATCTGATGTGTCTGTACCTATAACATATTCTGCTTCACCCTCCTTGGATTCTACCTGTTTATTGATGGAAATATCATGTAATGTAATTTTGTTCTTTTTATACTGGAGCTTCAGGAATTTCTTCTGCACATTAATATTGATAGTACCCATAGATTTCATCCAAGGGTATACCAAAACAACATCCACATTTTCCCTATCTAAAGCATAAAAATCAGAATGCAATACATACTTATCGATACAAATCTTAAAATATTTATAAACTTAAACATTCTCATGATCAACCTATGTGTTTTCCATGTGTTTTGCTAGAACTTGCAAATTTTTTGCCAAATTAACATTTATAAGATTTTTCTTGCAACTAGGATTTATAGAAATAATGAACTTCTCCTTCTGAATACATCCATGCACTTGTAACAAGGGGATACCAATAGAAAATAACCCAGCATGTTTCTCAATAGCTTTTTTTCCACCATGAGACCATTTGTCTAAAAGGAGTTTTTCAAATTCTTCATCTGAAAGGTTGTAGTTTTGGTTATCAAGTGAGCTCCACCATATGGTAGCTTCATCTTGCAAACCCCTCCATACGCAACCTTTCCAATGTTTTCGCCATAACCACTTTTTTCTATCTATGAATTCTTCAATAGTTGGACCATTATCGTTTTGTGTAAAAAAAATCTGGCTAGAAGCCATGAAGAAGGTTTTAAAAAAAATCACCTACTTGGCGACAAATTTACAATATCCACAGATTGATCAATATTGCTCAGAGTATTTATTATGACCTATTTTCGGAAATGGAACAACCATTTTGCATCTTCTCACATGTTAAAAATCGTGATCTAGGCACTCTGGAGTTCAAATTTGTGTTGCAACTATCTCACCGTCACAAAAAATTCTAAAAAAAGAGATGATTTTAAATCAGCGATATCTCCCTCATCCAGACTCCGATTCAACCAATTGTTTTTTGAAATTGGGTAATTCTTCAAGAGCATTTCAGATATGCAACTTTTTTCTCAAACTTCCCCTAAAAATGACAAAAATTAACTGGAGATCCACTATCCATGAATTTTCATCAAGAAATTTCTGCAACACAACTGATTTTTAAATCAGCGATATCTCCTTCATCCGGACTCCAATTCAGCGAATTTGTTTTTTGAAATTGGGTATTTTTTCTCAAATAATCCAGATACAGACTTTGCTTCTTCAAATTTTCACGATAAGTTACAGATCTGATCTGTAAACGCGTCGCCCCAAAAATTTCTTACAAAAAAAAAATTATTCATTTGCCCAAGAAAGTGCTTTGATACCACTTGTAATAGATTTGACCTAAAAATATATGAAAATAAAAATATACCCAATAAATAAGTAGATAGAAATAGATAAACTTCATATCTTTATTAATAGTCAAAACACTTGAGGTAGGTTAACACCATACAACTACTCCTTAAGGAAGGAGAACACTCCACAAGCCATATGCTTGTCCATACAATATTCATTGACATCTCTCAATGGGCAGTCTACAGCCTCTATATGGGATTCATACATACAATACCATAGGTGATTACCGTGGTTCTCTCAATAACATCCATCTAATACCATGGGCTTATCACATTATTTTTAACTACTTGTGGTCCCTTACATGATGTTGGTTAGCGACTTTATTTATTTACTATGACCCATCCCACTATTACATTATTCCCTTCGGTACCTCCCTCTGTAGCCCATACTATCCCCCATAGGTATACTATAGTTTTAGATCTAAACATTGGCTCCCAAAAGAATCTCTACTAGATCCCACCCAGATTCAAATCCTCCTACCATAGTGGACAATCCTGAAAAGATATTAAGGAAAACTCCTAGAACTCAGAGTGAGACAAGTAGTAGATTTCTTCACAGAGCCAACTCAATTGCTGAAAAATTTGTTACCTTTCAAGATTTTCAGTTTGATTTACAGTTTGAACAAGTCTTATTCAGGACTAAATCAGAGAATTGGAAAGATCATATTATCTTTGATCCATCAATCTTACCAAAGATCCCAGTGAGAGAACTTTCTCCACAAACTTAATCAGATCTTTAGCTCTTACAACATTTTGATACTCTACAAGATCTAGTGACAAATATCACCTCCAAAATCGATGATGCTTACGTTCAACATTCAGTATAATTTACTGCTTTAAACATAATAGCTTCTTCATTCACATCTCAACCTGCACATATTCAGTCACCAAGTCCTATTGCCTCCATAATTCCTACCCCTTCTTTCATCCTTCAACATAAGGTTACTCTAATTCCTTTACTCTCATTTCCACTTAGTACTAGTCCAACCTTATCCACTGTTTAACTTCCTTCAAGTGGCCCTCCACCACCACCAATCATGGCTGCCATATATGCTCCTTTGGTGTTTCCAGCACCTCTGGCTAATGTGCACAAGACTATCAGTCTAAAATCACACTATCTGATGGGATAGGTCCTTTAACAACCCAACAACATGTGGATAAAATGAATGATTTTTTTACCTGCAAGAGATAGATGATGAAAGTGTTAAGCTCAGAATGTTTGCTCAAAGTTTAGGAGGAGAAGTTTGGAAATAGTTTAAATCTTTGCCTGCAAATAGCATAAATGATCTGCCTACATTCCACCAAACCTTTATTAATATATGGGAAGTTAAAAAGAACCCTTTAAAGATTCTATCAGAACATAAAAATATTAAAACGGAAGTAGGTGAAAGTGTACAAGACTACTGTGCTAGATTCAACAATACCTATAATGCAATACCTGTAAATATTAAACCACCTCAGGATTTAGCCTTGCTAAACTTCCCAAATGGCTTTGATACATATATGTTCTACTAGCTTAGGGAAAGGAATTCTCCAACATTAGAAGTTATGCAAAGAGATTCCATGAGTGTAGAAGCAAATTTACAAGCAAAAAGAGCTAGGATGAAAACTGAAAGAAGGGTGACAATAAAGGAAGAATCTTCAACATCTACAACAGATGCTACGATTGATTCTTTAGTAAGGACCATAAAAAGAAGGATGGAGAGGATAAGTTTGAATGAGAGAAGTATCCCTAGGGAAAACTAACCTGTTCCACATAACAGAAATCCAAATCTGAGAAGAAACACAACCAAATCAGAAAAAGAGACCACAGAGGCCCAGATCAACAAATTAGACCTCCATTTCAAGAAAACTATGTTGATGAAGATGTAATTGTGGTTGAAGAAGTAGAGGAAAATCATATTAATTTAATGGGGACAAATGAGGATAGTTTTGTTTTTCTTACACAAGAAGAACATGAATTGTTCTTATTAGCTCAAACAAAATTGGAATCTGAAGATTCTAATGATTATAAACATGGGTTTGAGAATGTTGTATTAGAAGTTCACAGAAAGTATAATCTTAGGAGTAATAAAAACAATGATAACTCAAACAAAAAGAATGCTAATTTCCCTACTAAGAATACTGTTGAGCTCGATCTCAAGAAAACAACTGAAAGCTCTAAGAAAAATGTAAATAGTTCAAAAAAAAAGAACACGGAGAATGTTACTAGGAAAATCGGTGATGTACTTACTAAAACTACTCAAAGTAATATCCCTATTATAGGCCAAGAAATTGAACTTGTCACCAAAGCAGTGGCTGAAAGAGTTGATTTCTCAAATCTGCTCAAAATTCAAACACCATTCAGTATTGAGAACGAACTTGCTAAACTCAAAATTTCTATCCCTTTGACTGAACTAATAAACAAGAATGTGTATAGGTCTCAAGTCCTAAAGGTACTCAACATAGAAGAAAACACTGATATAGTGAACTTGAATGATGACCAACCTGAACTTCTATTTGGACCCAAAGTTGATGGAAAACCTCAAGAAGGAGGTGTTCCTATATTTATGTCAGCCTTAATATTCATGACAAGATCCTCCATATTGATATGTTGGATTCAGGTGTGTCACATAATCTATACTCATTTCACTCCATCAAGGTTAGGTGTTTAGGTCTTATGTAGGACCTCTATGTCACATTAGCCCAGATACCAATAAAAAGTTTAGTCATGCACATAGTAGTAGCAAACATTCCACCTAAGTATGGTATGCTATTATTACATTCTTGGGCAGCTAAGTTACAAGGAACACTTCAAATGGATATGATGTATGCCACAATACTAGTATTTGGCCAACCAAGGAGACTATATAGAGAAACCTTAATGAAATATATGGTGAGAAGACAGGAAAGGCCAGACAACTATCCCCTCTACTCTATCCATACTGATCTTGAGTCCTTCATACTGTACAATGATGGAGACATAGATACACGGGTCGCTCAAGCAAAAAATTATCTTAGTAAAGGGCTTGACACCCAAACACCCATTATCCAACAGGACCCTGAAATAGAACTCTGGAATATGACTTTTGATGGCTCATGTGGTAAAAAAGGGTCAGGAGAAGGAGTCTGTCTGTACAATTCAAAAACTAATCAGGCTAAAGGTCATTCTTACAAATTGAATGTTTTGTGTACAAACAACATAGCAGAATATGAGGCATTACTGTTAGGATTGAAATTTCTTTAAAAAGTAGTTGCTAAAAGAATTTTTGTCCAAGGAGATTCAGAATTGGTCATAAAGAAAATTTAAGGACAATACTCTGCAAAACATCCTAGATTGAGAGAATACCGAAATGTTGTGATTGATTTTTTCAAAACATTTGAAGAGTATGACCTTCCTATTATCCCTAGGCTCTAAAATGCCCTGGCTAATGGATTAGGTCTTTCATCCAACACTTGAAAATTACCTCATCCAAATAAACAATACATAGTTGAAGTGAAATGTCGTCGTGGAGTGCTTGATAGCATGAGAGACTGATAAGTTTTTGGAAATGATAAATAAATTGAAAGTTTTCTATGATCAAAGGATGAATTTGAGGATAGAAACATAGATCTAGAACATTAAGTAGACAGTCAAACTGATGTACATATTAGTATAGAACAACCTACTGTTTCTGATGGAAAAAATTCTGTAAATAAAACTGAAATACATAAAGACCCAGAAAAAGAAGAATTCTAAGTACTTCAACTTAAAGATAATGTTTTGCCCAGAGGGCTTGCCCCTTTGGAAGAGTTATTTGACTTTAATGACGTTGCTAGAAAGTGAAAAATGGAACCAACAGGAACAACCATTGAGGAATGGAACATAAGCAGTGAACAAAACCCCCAAATTAAAAAATTGTCAAAATCATTGCCTCTCATAGCTAAAGAAAGGTATATAGCTCTGTTCAAATAATTCATAGATGTATTTTCTTGGAGCTACGAGGATTTGAAATATTATGGTACTAGCATTATACATCATAAAATTCCAATCAGAGAAGGCCAAAAATGAATTAAACAGAAGCTGCGCAGGATAAATCCTGTCCTAATGCCCTTGGTTGAAAAGGAAATCAAGAAAATGTATGATGCTGAGATCATAGTCCCTATTCAATATTCCAAATGGGTATCCAACATTGTTCCTACAAGGAAGAAAACTGGTGAAATGAGGTTGTGCATTGACTTTAGTAATTTAAACAAGGTTTCCCTTAAGGACAACTATTCCTTACCAAAAATGGATCACACACTGCAAAGGGTAGTGGGTTCTAGTATGATCTACTTGTTAGATGGTTTTTTGGGGTATAATCAAGTTTTGGTGCATCCTGATGATCAAGATAAAACTACTTTTACTACCCCTTTGGGAACTTTCATGTATGTGAAAGTGCCCTTTGTCTTAATGAATTTAGGTGCTACTTTCCAGAGAGAAATGGACATTGTTTTCAGATGAAATTGGATATTTCATTGTGATTTATCTCGATAACATCACTATATTTTCAAATACTGATGAAGAACACCTAGCACATATAAGAAGAGTATTTGGAAAAAGCAGAAAGTTTGGTATCTCACTAAATCCCAAGGAAAAATTGTTTGGTCTTAAAGAAAAAAAACGTTTAGGACACATCATCTCCAAATATGGAATTAGAATTGACCCCAGTAGGATTGAAAGTATCCTTAAAATTAGTCATCCAAGAAACATGAAAGAACTTCAATATTTTATTGGAAAAATCGATTTCTTGAGAAGATTCATACCAAATATTGTTGAACTACTCAGAAATATGAAAAACATGCTCAAGAAAGACACAAAAACTAAATGGAATATTGAGGCCAAACAATTTTTTGACCTAGTCAAACATGCATTAACACAAGCTCTGGTTTTGATCAGCCCATATTTCACTAAAGATTTTATTATCTTTTCTTTTGCATCTAAACATACTGTTATTGATGTGCTATTACAAAAAAATAATGAAGGATATGAGCAACCAATAGCATTCTTTAGAAAAGCTCTGAGATACACTTCTTCGAAGTACAATCTCTTGGAAAAACAGACATTTTCTCTAGTCAAAGCAATACAATACTTCAGAGTTTAACTTTTACATTCTCATATCATTGCTTATGTGCCTAATATAGTTGTCAAAGATATTCTCACACGAAATGGACCTAATGGGAAGAGAGGCAAATTGATAGCTTTCATTCTGGAATATGAAATTGAAATCAAGCCCACCAAGTTGATTGAAGGACAAGATTAGCGAAATTATTGGCCGAATCAAATTTCAATGCATTAGATATCAACATGGTATTTTCTTTGGATTATCTTGAGGAACTGGCGACTCCACCAATAGATGAAGCGTATCTAAACTCCCCCTGGTATGTAGACCTTTTTTATGTTCTATTTAATTTGAATGCTCCTCCTAGATTATCTAAAACAAAGGCCAGATTTCTAAAATTAAAAGCAGTCAAGTTTTTCATTACTGATAGTACATTATATTGGAAAGATGTTGGAGGTGTCTTACTTAGATGTTTGTTAAAGGATGAAGTTGACAAAGTTATGTAGGAATTCCATGAAGGTGACTGTGGGGGTTGTCTTTATTGGAAAACAACTACTAATAAAATACTTAGAGCTGGTTTCTATTGGCCTACACTTTTCCTAGACATCCATAAGATGGTAATTTCTTATAATAAATGCCAAATCTTTGAAGGAAAGAGAAAATTGGTACCTTTGACCCTAAAACCATCTCTATTGAAAGTCCTTTCCAATATTGGGGATTGGATTTCATTGGTGAAATTCATCCTCCATCCTTTGCCCAACACAAATGGATCCTTACTACCACAGACTACTTCACCAAATTGATAGAAGCCATCCCTTCCATAGCTTCTACTGATTCTGTTATTAAAAAATTCCTTGAAACCAATATCCTTTCTAGATTCATCTATCCTATGAATTTGATCACTGATAATGCCACAACTTTCAAATCAAAGAAGATGGTGGATTTTTGCCACAAGTACCATATCTCTTTGGGTCATTCAAAAACTTATTACCCTCAAGGTAATGGGTTGGCTGAATACTCAAACAAAAGTTTGGTAAACATTATTAAGAAGATTCTAGAGGAAAATAAGAAGTCGTGGCATAACAAATTGATCTATGCATTATGGGATGACAGGTTGACTACAAAGAAATCAATTGGAATGTCCCCATTTTAGCTAGTTTATGGAATAGATGCAGTTTTCGCTTCTTCCATGGGAGTGCCAGTCATGAATATCATTCAAGAGGTACAAAGTGAACCAAATGATATATAGAGAAGGATAAATCAGACAATTCAATTGCAGCAGTCCAAAGAAGAGGTATCTAATAAAACTCAGGTTGTCCAAGAAAACATAAATAAATTTGTTGATAAAAGAACCAAAACTGATGATTTCAACCTAGAAGACAAAGTGCTAAAATGGGATTCAAGAAGATAAGACAAAGGGAAACATGGTAAATTTGAAAATCCGTGGAAGGGTCCATATATTATTTCTACTTTGAGAGGGAATAGTGCATTTTTCCTCAAAGAGTTAGATGAAACAGAATTGTCAAGAGGTCTTGTCAATGGCAGGATGCTAAAGAATGAATTTTCATGAGTACAAATATTTACTTACTCCATTGTAAATATCACAATATTTTAGGTTTTTAGTTGATTAATTCATTTGGCAAAAAGAAATTAGATTGAATACAATGCAAATATGGAGGACTCAAGGCTACTGGTCATGTGTCCTTAACACTTCAAGCTGAGAAGTGCCATCTCTAGCTGGAGCCACTATTAGGGTCCTATAATTTATAGGATCTCAAGGTGATTGAGTATTTGACAGTTACCAGTTTTCATATTATTCATAGATTTCAATATTCAATTGACTTCACAAAAAAGAAAAGAAATGAAAATAGGGTATATAAAAAAATAAAAGAGAAAAAGAACAAAAGAGAAACAAAAAATTAGAAGAAAAGAAAACCCAAATGTTGTTAAATTCATACAGTATAAGCATGATTGAAGAAATTTCAATTTCTGATGATAGGGTAGAAAATAAAGATCTACCATAGTTTAAGCTTGGCAAATCAGTAGTTAGGTAGAAATGAAATTTGTTCAACTATTCAATCTGGACCAATGGGAGAATCAAGTGACAGAGTAGCTTAAAAATAAAAAGGAAAAGTGAAACGGATTGCAGGTCCAAATGCACCCTGCAAATGCAAAAAGAAAGAAAAAATGTTAGATTAGAAAAATAAGGATAGGTAGGTTAAAAGGAAATTGCAAAGGGAGAAATACATGAAAAGTTCTTTAAGGTTTGATGACATACCTCAATGCCTTTTCCTAATGTCGGGAAAATAAATTAAAAAGGGGAAGGTGTCTTACTTTATTTTCCCTATGCTTATTCTATACCCCTATATTCAATATTTTGCCCCCTATTAATTCTCCTACCCCACCACTCATGTACCCATCGCATCAAACATAACCCACCCCTCACCTATCATCAAACCTCCACACCTACCATCCGATGTTATGGCCCGTATCATTTTCTGGCCACCGCTCACCCTCCTAACATTAATGCCGGGAGAGGGCCCAAAATTAGGTTTTTCAAACCACAGACATGTCACACTCGCGATATTTCACACCTCCCCTCGCTGATTCTACTTACCGCTCCCAGGGCCCCCCAAAAAGTGCTTTTTTCCCTCTCTAAACCACTTCCCCTATTCTAACCATTTACCACTCCTGCCACCTCATGATGCCATTCTGTCCCATCTAGCTATCACCTCCATTCCCGCTGTTGCACATTCAATTGACTAAATCGTTAGCCAACGAACCCGTGCCACTTCAGGCCAATCCAACAGGAACATATTAAAACTAAAAGTGCACCATTTCATGCCATTTACAAATTTTAACGCGGTCTATCTACTTACAAGTGCAATTTGATATTCATAAAGGCATACACAGAGAAAGAGGAAGGCACACTTAAACAGTAGTACAGGTGCACAAAACTCCATTTTTCTGCAATTATCAAGCATTCCCCTTCTTAAATCCCACTTTGTGTTCATTCCTTTTCTTTCTCCCTCACTGAATTCCCATTTCTTCTCAACCCTTTCTGTTGCAGTTCAACTACAAATTCAACACAGTACAAGTTTAAGGTTTTTTTGCAGAAGACAACCATGCCACCAAAGAAGAAAGAACAAGAGGTATTTAATCTAATGGTGGACCCACCACCGGATTTGGATCACATATCCCTTGCAGACAAAGACTTCAAAATACATGAGACACTCTCAGTGTTTGATTTATTTGACATCTACTGCCGATGAGAGGATAAATTTGTTGATGAAGCAGATGACATAGGGCTCTGGGATACCAATTTGAATTTTTTATATCTTTCCAAAAGCCCATAGCTGCCCAGAACTAATCAGATATTGTCACTCATGCTATAATCCACAATAAAGGGCAATGATAGCTCCAGAAGGAGACATACTATTTACTATTGATGCCAAATGTATTATGCAGATGATATAGGCTCCTATCATTGAAGGAACCACTCCTTTCCCCATGAGATCCTTAGGTAAATGTATCAGAGGCTAGACTTCACCAAAAGAGCTAAAACCTTAGAACTCTTCATGACTGAAAATATCGCACTGCCTCACAAGTGTCCTCCTTATTCCTCCTCTGTTTTCCCTGATAAAGCCAGGCATATAGTCACTGTGCTTTCATATTTGCTGGGCTATTATTCGGATTAGTGGCTTGATGAGGCTATTATAGGTTTCCTGTCTATATTATCAGTAGAATCAAAGCCCTCTGTCCTATTCAATTTCAGTCAATTAATTTCAGATGCCATCCATGAGAAATTTTGTAAATTTCATCATAGAGGATGTGTTTTAGTACTCTTCAGTACTTGTATATATGTTTGTTTATTTTCAAGCAGATAGGTCTCAATTTGCAATGACCAAGTTAAATGAAGAAGTTGAAGCCCAATCTGTTATTTTCTGGACCACTTTAGTGATGAAGGATCAAAAGCACGTCACCTATAAGACATTTGAAGAAATGTTTGTTCACCCAGCTATGAGCCTCCTCAGTGGGACTGCAGAACCCAAAATTTGTGAAGAAATTAAAAGGATCATGGAGTTGATAGATGAAGCAAGAACATGATATTGGTAATTGTACCAAAATTATACTGAATTAAGAGTGTATGGATGTGAGTTGGCCCCTTACAAGCTGCCAAAGTTCCCCCCATGAGGATCTTTTCACTTGAATATATCCAACAAATGATCAATGCAGATGAAATGAATTTTGTAGCAGTAAATAAGAAATCACAATTTAGGATCGAAGCTCAGATTGGTCCTTTCATTTGTAACAGTAGGGCAGTAGGTGAGGAGGCAGACAAGAGATTGAAACAAATGAAATTCACTCACAGTTTTACATGGTCCTATGACCCATGGGGAATCATCTCCAAGAAAATAGTAGAGAACAAGTCAACACCCTACATCCACACTCAAAGGCCTAAAATAGAGAAATTTATGAACCAGATTGAGTGGATGCCTGACACACTGTAAGAGGCTGAGGAGCAAGTAATTTCTTCTTCAAGTGCACAGACCCCAAGACAGCAGGAAAGGAAGAGAAAAGAAGATAGGTTAGAAAAAGGCAAGGAACAAGAAGAGGGAGCAGCTGGGAAAAGGCCAAGAGAAGATCAATCACTAGGGACTAATAATTCTATTAAAGAATTCAAATGAAAATTTAGGAAAAGGTCTACAATGCACATGGACATATGCAAGGAATCACCACAGCAAACAGTCATCAATCTCAGTGATATTCCGGATTCATCCCCAACCAGATGTCAATATCTTCCTGCCACTCCAATTTCAGAAAGAAAACAGTCTCTTCAAGTTTCCACATCTACAAATGTAACTGGAGAAAAGGAGGAGACCATCTTTGACACTTTCAGGGAGATTAAAATTAGGAATGAGATATTGAAAAAGAGAACTTATGCTCAATTTTGGAAACAGAGTGCAACTTCTCAAGGAAGACTTCTCTAAGCCTTTGATTCAGAAAAAGGGAAAATGCATATGGCATTCTTGTAAGGACAGAAAACAGAACCTAAAACCCCAGCCGATGACAAACATACCTCTTTTTAGTTTGATGTCAAGAACGTTCATCCTATTGATTAGGTGGAAATGCACAAGCAAACAAGTGAAACGATTTCCTCTACTCTAACCAGTACTTCCACGAGTTTGTTTAAAATGTAGGTGGCCTTGTCATATGCTCAATCTCAGCTAAAGATGGAAATGGTTTCATCTCAATCAAAGGACAACAGAATTAAGTATTTGGAAGACTTACTAGTGAGAATAGGGTATGATCCCTCAGATGTAAAATCAGCAGAAGAGATGATTAAGAAAAAGGAGATGGATATAGCAGCTTTGAAGAAGTAACTCGAAATGCCTACAACACATGAACCCCTAACCAAACAGATAGAGGAAACAGAGAGTCAGAAGGGCGAAACAATGAAGTTAATAATAGAGAAATCTCTCCAAATTAAACAAATGGAAGCAGAGATGGAGAAAATTATACAAGAGAAGGAAAATACAACACAGATGGGTAGCACAACTATGGAGGCTCTTCCTCTTACAATAATTCCTACAACCACTCCAGCCACTACTGTTGCAAGGACAGGAAGCAATAAAGAACAACTAGCCAGATCCATGGAGAGCATGAATCTTCAAACTGAGGGGATAAAGAGACTAGAAACCCAAGTTAGTTTTCTGCAAGACAAAATCAAAAGAGATGAAAGTTACCACTCAGTAGAGATGCAGAGGGAATGGACCTTAATTGAAAGATTGAAAAAATACGAAAAGGAATCATCGATTCATAACACTATAGGAAGAGTGAAGGAGATCATCTGGAACAAAATCATCAATGGCAGGAATGAAATTTGGCCCAACATACAAATTATCTTTGAACATAAGAAGTTAGTTGAAAAATATAAAGAAGCTATTTCAGCTACTAATCTAGAGCTGGGAGACATGCCAGCAACAACCAATAGGATAATCAAATTTCTCAATTCAAGGAACATGTATAAGCTAGTAGAGCTGGGAGTAGCAGATATAACATAAACTATTCTTCAGGTGAAAAAGGTGTTCGCTAAGAAGAACCTGAATGTGCAACTAGAAGAAAAATGTCAGAGTTTGGAGCTAACAGTGAACAAGCTTTTTAATAGAATTGAGACTTTAACCTGAAAAGGCCTCTCTTCTCTATTTGTCATTAATGACAAACTCATGGCCAAAGAAGATTATGTCAATAGACTCCAAGGCATAGCTAAATATGCCACATATCTCTCTAATGTTAAAGGCAACATAACATGAAAAGCATTGCTAGAAGCCATCAACAATCCAATTTATATCGAGCATGAGTTGAAACAAGCTTTTGTGGTCAAACCCACTTTTGCAAAATACATTGAAGCTGATGAAACATACAGGAGGTTAATTAAGATCAAGATTCCAGATGAAGAACCATGGAGTGACCTGTGTGATTATCAAGAGGAGAAAGACATGGATGATTGAAGTGACAGCATAGATCTGAGTTAACACCAACCATTTCAGCAGAGCCACTACAATGAAATTAATTTATCAGCAACAACATCCCTAAAAAAGAGGACCAGATGTCTCATTTTTCTCATCGTGGCCATTTCGTGGTTACACTAATCACTTTTCTTTCAATGTAATTAAAAATAAATTACCAAGTTTATAAGGCAATAATTCTAGGTTTTTCTTAAATACTTCATGCATTGGAATTATTAGGGGTTGGACCCGAGTCATTTGAACTATTCGTTCTTTTTGGTGCATTGCAATTTTGAGCTGTAGCATTAATAAAAGGACAGTTTGTGAGATACTTGAACTGTGTTAACCTGATGATGTCTTCCATTATGTGATTGAATGTATTGTTATTTATTCATTATGCATCATCAAGTCTTATTGTCAAGAAAGAATTCTAGATTAAGATATGTTGTTGGAGCACCTTATTTCTATCTGTGTTTACAATATAAATGTTTTCCTTTGATGTATGGTCAATAAATACATAATTTCTTTTTAATCATTATTGATATCATTATTTTTTCATCTCATTTTTCATTCTTGTTTTAGATTTAGTGAATATAGTTAGCTTACCTTGCAAATTCTCTGGAAAATTGATGTTACCACCCAACCCTTGACTCCATAGCCCAATGGTAAAGATTCAAATATGACCCACCCCGACCAAATAAACAAACATCCAAGAAATCAAGTAACAAATATCTTTCATTACTACTTCTAGCCTAACACATTAAAACACTGGAAATAAAGCTAAATCATAAATATACAAAGAGATCCCTCTTTAGGTCTAGGAGGGCTAGATCCTAGATACCTAAGCGGTTTGATGTATCTTTTGTGGCTTTGTCTTGCCAATCTTCAAAATCACAGAACAATAACAATGGGTATATTATGGTTCTCTCCTTCTTGGGGTCTGGGAAATTCCTTTCACATGTCTTTGGTTACTCTGCCCCCACTAGAGTTTTTTGGTTCATGTGGTCCTCGATCTAGCCAACTTGATTCTCCACTTAGTTCTGCATCGCTCAGACTCTGAATTTCATAATATCAATGTGTCAAGTGCTCTAAATAGCTACGTAATTGACATAGCTTCATGTTTGTAGAATGATTCGAAGAAATTTAACATATTTTTGGAATTAGAATGGCTAAACATAGAAATTATACCTGCTGGGGGTAATCTTATTGGTGGAAGTCTCAACTCTTTGTTCCCATGTGGCACCATGTCAGGGTTTTTGTACTTTTTTTAACAACAATGAGTACTTGTTATATTAATGGAATTTTCCCTTGGGCTTCTATTTTTGCATTTCCATCTTGGTTTTCAGACCCGAGATATTCATGATCATTACAAATGTTTACTACTGGCACAATACTCTTATTTACACATCGCAACAACCTCATCCTCAAGCTTATCGACATGCCTTCATTTGGCATCAATATTCTCTAAATTTTTGTAGGCTACCACCCTTTGACGACACAACAAGTATTTTAAGTCCGAGAGTTACACTTTAGTTTCTTCCAGTTTCTTTGCACACTGCAAGCACAAAGCTAGGGGGAATGGTCAACTCTAATGATGTCCCGGAGAGAGACTGAAATCTTCAAATAAGAAACCAAATTCTCTTCACCAGAAAAACAGAGCCCAATCGAACTTGGGATGAAAATCACAAGCCAAAAGAGAGGGGACAAAGAAATCATATGTGATTTATAACCATGGCCTTTCAGAATCTAGCCCAAGCCACTAGGATCCCAATACGACATCATCACTACCCTAGGTGGAGAGACAATGACCATTATTTAAAACAAAAGTTCATGCAATTGGGCTGTCTATTCTAGACCATGGGGAGTAAATGTTACACACAGGGAGAGAGGGCTTGCATGGAAAATAGCTTGGTCCTCCTGCAATGAGCCTTGGACATGAGAACTCTCACGCTTAGCTATAGAATCAACTCTGATGACATTATGTCGAGGGGATAATTAAGGCTGTGGGGATAATGGAGGTTGCATGGAAGAGGACAGTGGACAAGGGTCATCACACAAGCGTACGATGGATGTCAAGGGTAGCTAAAATATTCATATTATGCCATGTATGATGGAGAAGGTAAAGGGGAACATTGGGGGCTAATCATGGGGGGGTTAGGTTATAGGGTAAGAACTAAAGACCCCATTGATTTCCAATGTTCCTTTCGATAAACGACATGCATTATTTGCCATTAGATTTGCTTATGTATTTCGATTTTGGAGGATGTGCCAAGCTTGAGAGCTTTGAAAGCAAGGAAGGATGCTTTGAGCATGAAGAAGAGTTTTGATTAGATAGTTGTCCTAGTCATGGGAGGAGTTTTTGAGGTGGCTAATAATCAGATAGGAGCCATTGAGGATTGTGATGCTTTTAACTTCCCTCTTCTTGGCTAGCATGAGTTCTATATACAAGTTTTAAACTTATTCTTGATTGTTGGTCTTGATGCCTAGTCCCCATGCATACTTTTCCACAATTATTCCATCAAGATTAAAGAGAATCCCTCCCCCTCCTGCCACTCCTGAGATTTTGCACTTAGTCTCAAAGTCATCTGAAGCTTCCAAAGATACATGACTTAGATGTACAAAGAAGACTTTACAAGGCAAGTCGTGCCTAACATTATAGTGCCTTATATCATTCAATAAGGAGGTGGTGGTTTAGGTAGGGGTTGACACTAGCACGTTGTGCCCACATGACATTAAGAGGCTTATGGACCCAATGGAGGCCTCCGCCTACTCACCACCTATGGTACTATTTTGCTAACACAACAAAGCACGAGAAAATATTAGTGATCAACCTTAATTCACCTTGCAACAAAGTCATAGCTCGAGGACTCACTAGTGATTCGCTATGCGCTAAAAGGAAGCATTGGTCAAATGCCACAATTTTTAGGTATTTAGCAAATTGTTGCAAGACCATATGGCTGAGCCAACTCAACTTTGATCATGGAAGTGTATATTACACCTCTGAGGGATTGAGAATGATTCTCTTGAATAGCTTAGGTATACCCAATTTTTTCAATCTTGGTGCCTATTGTTTGTTCTATAGTTTCTCTATTGCTTGTGTATTTTTTCAGAACTCCCCATGTAACCTTTTTTTTGAAGAAATGAAATAACCCAACTTTCACACAAATATATATCTATATATATATAATTATTCAAATACATTATTTATATTTTTATTAATAAAAATAGAGTTACAAGATAATAAATTAAATTCATAAACTAAATTGAATTCATTACGCCATAAGGCGTTTCCCTCTGAAATCAACTCCCCTCCTTGCTTACCTGTCATCTTTATATGCCATAGGATTATATGTTAGACGATGGTAAAGATTTCAACCGTTAGATTAGAATGGTCACATTTTCTGTTTAAGAATTATTTTGAATTTAATCAAATAGAACAATGGATTAACTTCCAACTTCTCGCGTTAAGGTTCTTCTGATATTCAAATGGAGAAACCATGTTGCAGGTCCTCTGTCTTGTGTCTTCTTACTGTGTTTTTGATGCTATGTTGCGGGTTCGAATCCCGCTGCGCTCAGGAGATAGCAGCTCCTGCTCCAATGCTTGAATTAGAAAAAGAATCCCTGTTTTCAGTGTTGGGTTCTCTGGTAGGAAGTGACTCCTGTTTTCAGTGTTGGGTTCTCTGGTAGGAAGTGACTCGAATATGAGTGGGATTTATCCAGATCCTTGTGGTACCACACCTATTCAGGGATCTTCATGCGATCAATTCGGCGATTTCTGGTTTGTTACAGTATTAAATCTTGGCGCCATTTATGATAACTCGCTGAAATGCAGCGAGACCGCCAGCATTCATCCTGCACTTTTCAGCCTCGGGCACTTGAAAACTCTCTCATTCTACATGTGCTTCAATTGGGGGTTTAAAATCTCTCATGAAGATGGATTTCAGCGATAATTTTATCAGAGGGAAGATTTCGCTGGAGTTGGGCGATTTGAAAAATGTGACGCTGTTGGATCTTCGCAACAATGGGCTCCATGGCAATCTTCCACAGACATTGACGGACATGAGTAATTTGCAGGAGCTTTATCTAGGAACCAATCCTATTGGGGCCAATATTTCTCTAGCATGGGATAAGCTGCCAAAGCTAATGAGTTTCGATCTCTCGACCTCAAGATACGAGGGAAGAATACCAGAGTCTCTGGGTTCATCCAAGCAATTGCGATATATTTCTCTCAATGGAAATTGTTTCACCGGGGAAATCCCATCGAATTTGGCAGAAATTCCTTCCTTGAATTCATTATATCTCAATGGAAATAATTTATCAGGCACAGTGGCTTTTCCTGAGATCTTTTGCAGGAGATTGGGAAGGCGCCTGGCCCTGTGGAATAATAGCCTGGGGCTTTTCTATGAAGGCTCTGGTATAATAATTCCTCATGGTGTCAGTTCTTGCAGCTCTGAATCATCAAAGGCAGCAAGCCACCCATCTTCTCCAACTAGTTTTGTAAGCCCATGCATAAAGAGAGATGATGTTGAATATGTTTCTGTACTGCTGTTATTACTGTATGTAGGCACTCTAATGGCTCAACAGCCATAGATAAAAAATAGACAGCCCTTATTTTGAAGGACGGATATATAATTTTATGTATATACTACATCAGGATACCTGTGTTCTTTTTTGTTATCATTCGTTATATTAAGAAATATAAAAAAAGTTCGGGGATACAAAATATGTTTCATATTTTTGTGTTTCTCTAAGTAATATTTGACCCAATCAGTCATTTGGTGATGATTTGACTCAGTTACCGCGAGTACATGTTACCTGTCTGACCTTATTTTGCATATGTTTTCAGGAAAAGACTTGCTAATATATGAATTGACCATGGTTTTAAATTCCAAACTGGCCATGGAATTTTGGTGGAAAAGTGAGGACAGTGTTTGATATAAATGTGAAGAATCAGCCATATTTTAAGAGATTGTCAGTCTGTAACAGTAAACCCTAATACTGTAAAATGGGAATTGACAGTTGCTTTAAATTCCAAATTGGCCATGTCATTGAAACAGAGTTGGGGGAGAATCAGGGAACTTGGAATTCTGAGAAACAGAGTTGGGGGATGTCAAGTTCCCTATGGCCATAACCCATCCGGGCAAAGTGCATTTTCTCTCAGTGTACAGAACTGCAAAAATCTGAGGTGAACAACAGTAATTGAAACATTGTATTCCTCGGATAAAAGGTTTATAAGTTTATCTAAAGGACTTTTTTGCTTAGATTACATCAATTTGTTTTAGCAGGGTTTCATTGGAGTATGGCCACTTTGTTTAAGATAGTACAAGTATCCAGATCATAGAATTGAAGTTGTTTGAATGACCATGGATAATTTTTAGTTCAGTTTGTTAGACAGTTTTTGCCCCATAAACCTGTTCACTGGCAATAAGGGCATTCCTGTGCACACTACTGAAGCAGACTTCAACTCTTTCCAGAACTCAAATGATGCTGCATCGCTGTATCCTTTTTTTCAAAGCAGGGTTTTATTGAAGTACAGTCACCTTATTTAAGTGAGTGCAAGTATCTAGATCATAGAATTCAAGTAGGTAGGTAGATAATCTGAACATTTTTGGGCCAGAGAGGCACTCGTTGTGTATGATATTAGGGATTCATTCTCTGATTGTCCTTGTATATAGTCTTAGCAATTTAATAAGAGCTCTTGTCAGATTCTATTTGGGGCCAATACATTACCAAATAGCACATGCAAAAGCCTCACAATTTCATATAAATTAACCTTGCAATTTGTAACAAGAACATGACTTCCTGAACTGTTATTATTATTATTTAAAGAATAAATATTTAATTATTATTTTTTATTTAACTCTTATAATTAATAAGAAACTTAAAAATTTAAACATATTATGTAGCTAACTTATAATAAAGTGGGTTGATTATATGAATCAGATCAATAAAATTTGTTTTGGAACTCAATTTTTGCATGAACTCAATTTTTCCATCTCATGCTTTCTTATAATATAGTGAATTAAAAAAATCAGGCACAAGGGTTTGCAATGACAAATCTTGGAGTGCCCTTGTTATATAGCATCATTGATTCAAATGAGGTTATCTTATTCACAATTTTTAAAATTATGGGTTTATCCTTAGATTAAGATTTCATATATATATATATATATATATATATATATATATATATATATATATATATATATATATATATATATTGGCACTGCAATTTGTAACATGAACTTGACTTCCCAGATCATGTCGGGGAAGTAGGTAAGAGATCTCATCCTTTGATGTAATAGAAATTCCATTTCTGAATAGTATAGTAGATGATTGTACAGGTTGCATAATGTAGAATTGTAAGTAGTACAGGTGACAACATAAATGAGCTATGTTCAGCTGTCACATAAAAGAAAAATTCTTGAACCTGAGTAATTCTGACATATACAAAGATCCTCATGTCTTTCATAAAAATTTATCATTTATCACCCAAAGATAGTTGCAGAGTCTACCCTAGATTGGTGGAGTGCTATTACTCTACCCTTTGTCTCCAATATATATACCAAGGGTACCTAGTCTTAGGGCCATCATATCTTGTCTTGTATTGTATTTTTTGTAAAAGGAGTTTCTACCCTCGAAGTAGATTATATGCATTGACTTCTTATAAGATGAGGCCTGGTGCAGTTCCTAGGTGACTTTGGCAGACTAGATTTTGGCATCTAAGTCAAAGAAACTCTAGCAGAGCCTTGGTTCACTGGTGTGGTTGACAATATTGACCCATCAACCGAGCTCCATTATTTCTGTGGTTTACCCATTCTAATGACATGTCAAAGGGAATGAGGCCACGTGCCTTCCTTTTCAATTTTAATGTCTTCCTTTTCAATTAGTAATGCATAAAGAAAACCAGGACAACAGAAAAAGTAGAAAGATTGAAGACTTCTGGTATTAGGTCTGAACTGTTTGAGAGCAAGTGAAAATTTGTTTTGGAACTCAATTTTTACATGAACTCAATTTTTCCATCTCATGATTTCTTATAATACAGTGAATTAAAAAAATCAGGCACAAGGGTTTGCAATGACAAATCTTGGAGTGCCCTTGTTATATAGCATCATTGATTCAAATGAGGTTATCTTATTCACAATTTTTAAAAATATGGGTTTATCCTTAGATTAAGATTTCATATATATAAATTGGCACTGCAATTTGTAACATGAACTTGACTTCCCAGATCATACCCGGGAAGTAGGTAAGAGATCTCATCCTTTGATGTAATAGAAATTCCATTTCTGAATAGTATAGTAGATGATTGTACATGTTGCATAATGTAGAATTGTAAGTAGTACAGGTGACAACATAAGTGAGCTATGTTCAGCTATCACATAAAAGAAAAATTCTTGAACCTCGGTAATTTTGACATATACAAAGATCCTCATGTCTTTCATAAACATTTATCATTTATCACCCAAAGATAGCTGCAGAGTCTACCCTAGATTGGTGGAGTGCTATTACTCTACTCTTTGTCTCCAATATATATACCAAGGGTACCTAGTCTCAGGGCCATCATATCTTGTCTTGTATTGTATTTTTTGTAAAAGGAGTTTCTACCCTCGAAGTGGATTATATGCATTGACTTCTTATAAGATGAGGCCTGGTGCAGTTCCTAGGTGACTTTGGCAGACTACATTTTGGCATCTAAGTCAAAGAACCTCTAGCAGGGCCTTGGTTCACTGGTGTGGTTGACAATATTGAGCCATCCACCGAGCTCCATTGTTTCTGTGTCTGCCCATTCTAATGACATGCCAAAGGGAATGAGCCAGGTGCCTTCCTTTTCAATTTTAATGTCTTCCTCTTCAATTAGTAACGCATAAAGAAAACCAGGACAACAGACAAAGTAGAAAGATTGAAGACTTCTGGTATTAGGTCTGAACTGTTTGAGAGCAAGTGAAAATTTGTTTTGGAACTCAATTTTTGCATGAACTCAATTTGTCCATCTCATGCTTTCTTATAATATAATGAATTAAAACAATTAGGCACAAGGGTTTGCAATGACAAATCTTGGAGTGCCCTTGTTATATAGCATCATTGATTCAAATGAGGTTATCTTATTCACAATTTTTAAAATTATGGGTTTATCCTTAGATTAAGATTTGATATATATAAATTGGCACTGCAATTTGTAACATGAACTTGACCTCCCAGATCATGCCCGAGAAGTAGGTAAGAGATCTCATCCTTTGATGTAATAGAAATTCCATTTCTGAATAGTATAGTAGATGATTGTACAGGTTGCATAATGTAGAATTGTAAGTAGTACAGGTGACAACATAAATGAGCTATGTTCAGCTATCACATAAAAGAAAAATTCTTGAACCTCAGTAATTTTGACATATGCAAAGATCCGCATGTCTTTCATAAAAATTTATCATTTATCAGCCAAAGATAGCTGCAGAGTCTACCCTAGATTACTGGAGTGCTATTACTCTATCCTTTGTCTCCAATATATATACCAAGGGTACCTAGTCTTAGGGCCATCATATCTTGTCTTGTATTGTATTTTTTGTAAAAGGATTTTCTACCCTCGAAGTGGATTATATGCATTGACTTCTTATAAGATGAGGCCTGGTGCAGTTCCTAGGTGACTTTGGCAGACTAGATTTTGGCATCTAAGTCAAAGAAACTCTAGCAGGGCCTTGGTTCACTGGTGTGGTTGACAATATTGAGCCATCCACCGAGCTCCATTGTTTCTGTGGTCTGCCCCATTCTAATGACATGTCAAAAGGAATGAGGCCAGGTGCCTTCCTTTTCAATTTTAATGTCTTCCTTTTCAATTAGTAATGCATAAAGAAAACCAGGACAACAGACAAAGTAGAAAGATTGAAGACTTCTGGTATTAGGTCTGAACTGTTTGAGAGCAAGTGAAAATTTGTTTTGGAACTCAATTTTTGCATGAACTCAATTTTTCCATCTCATGCTTTCTTATAATATAGTGAATTAAAAAAATCAGGCACAAGGGTTTGCAATGACAAATCTTGGAGTGCCCTTGTTATATAGCATCATTGATTCAAATGAGGTTATCTTATTCACAATTTTTAAAATTATGGGTTTATCCTTAGATTAAGATTTCATATATATAAATTGGCACTGCAATTTGTAACATGAACTTGACTTCCCAGATCATGCCCGGGAATTAGGTAAGAGATCTCATCCTTTGATGTAATAGAAATTCCATTTCTGAATAGTATAGTAGATGATTGTACAGGTTGCATAATGTAGAATCGTAAGTAGTACAGGTGACAACATAAATGAGCTATGTTTAGCTATCACATAAAAGAAAAATTCTTGAACCTTAGTAATTCTGACATATACAAAGATCATCATGTCTTTCATAAACATTTATCATTTATCACCCAAAGATAGTTGTAGAGTCTACCCTATATTGGTGGAGTGCTATTACTCTACCCTTTGTCTCCAATATATATACCAAGGGTACCTAGTCTCAGGGCCATCATATCTTGTCTTGTATTGTATTTTTTGTAAAAGGAGTTTCTACCCTTGAAGTGGATTATATGCATTGACTTCTTATAAGATGAGGCCTGGTGCAGTTCCTAGGTGACTTTGGCAGACTAGATTTTGGCATCTAAGTCAAAGAAACTCTAGCAGGGCCTTGGTTCACTAGTGTGGTTGACAATATTGAGCCATCCACCGAGCTCCATTGTTTCTGTGGTCTGCCCATTCTAATGACCTGTCAAAGGGAATGAGGCCAGGTGCCTTCCTTTTCAATTTTAATGTCTTCCTTTTCAATTAGTAATGCATAAAGAAAACCAGGACAACAGACAAAGTAGAAAGATTGAAGACTTCTGGTATTAGGTCTGAACTGTTTGAGAGCAAGTGAAAATTTGTTTCGGAACTCAATTTTTGCATGAACTCAATTTTTCCATCTCATGCTTTCTTATAATATAGTGAATTAAAAAAATCAGGCACAAGGGTTTGCAATGACAAATCTTGGAGTGCCCTTGTTATATAGCATCATTGATTCAAATGAGGTTATCTTATTCACAATTTTTAAAATTATGGGTTTATCCTTAGATTAAGATTTCATATATATAAATTGGCACTGCAATTTGTAACATGAACTTGACTTCCCAGATCATGCCCGGGAAGTAGGTAAGAGATCTCATCCTTTAATGTAATAGAAATTCCATTTCTGAATAGTATAGTAGATGATTGTACAGGTTGCATAATGTAGAATTGTAAGTAGTACAGGTGACAACATAAATGAGCTATGTTCAGCTATCACATAAAAGAAAAATTCTTGAACCTCAGTAATTCTGACATATACAAAGATCCTCATGTCTTTCATAAACATTTATCATTTATCACCCAAAGATAGCTGCAGAGTCTACCCTAGATTGGTGGAGTGCTATTACTCTACCCTTTGTCTCCAATATATATACCAAGGGTACCTAGTCTCAGGGCCATCATATCTTGTCTTGTATTGTATTTTTTGTAAAAGGAGTTTCTACCCTCAAAGTGGATTATATGCATTGACTTCTTATAATATGAGGCCTGGTGCAGTTCCTAGGTGACTTTGGCAGACTAGATTTTGGAATCTAAGTCAAAGAAACTCTAGCAGGGCCTTGGTTCACTAGTGTGGTTGACAATATTGAGCCATCCACCGAGCTCCATTGTTTCTGTGGTCTGCCCATTCTAATGACATGTCAAAAGGAATGAGGCCAGGTGCCTTCCTTTTCAATTTTAATGTCTTCCTTTTCAATTAGTAATGCATAAAGAAAAACAGGAAAACAGACAAAGTAGAGAGATTGAAGACTTCTAGTATTAGGTCTGAACTGTTTGAGAGCAGGTGAAAGTTATGACATCTAAAGAAACTTTTAATTGAGTCCAAAAGCTGGGAATTAAGTTGAGGGAGGAGTATCTGCCAATCATGATCCGGATTTAAACAGGAACGCAACAAATTACAGAGATAACCATATACACAAAGATGCAACGGAAATAATATTTCATTTCATTAATGGAAAATACTGAAATATGCTTACAACCAGAAATGGAAATAAACCAGCTAGGGCGATGGTAGCTTATCTCTGAGAAGAGATGTGATGGCTACATGCCTCTGAACTATGTTACAATGAGGCTCGAAGGCCTATTTATTGTTGAGAAACAATGGAAAACCCTTAACATTCCAAAACCTAACCCTAGCAGATGAAACGCCAAACTGTGGGCCCCGTTTGGGGGTAAGTTGGTACATCAACTTCCCGGGGTCGTAACTTTGGCATATGATCTCCGTTTGACGCGTACAATAGCTCATTAGAAAGATCTATCCGAGCACTATCATTGTTGGAACGGGCAACATTGGTCCATTCCATTCCATGGACCCATGTTGCCCCCGGATTCCCCAAAAAACGTCGTTTAGGGCCTCAAAACGGCTCCAGAAGTTCAGGACCCGAAAAACTGCTAAAAATAGTAAGTTGTGCTACAATTAAGGAAACTGAAAATGCTGAGAAAGACAATGGTGGGGGTCCAGGTGGACTTGGCAGGTGGCCACCAATATCCACCTGGATCATTCCTCCCCCCTTAGGAAGCAATGGTCCCCATTGCGTTGAGCTCCTCCATGAGATGAGGAAACTTCTACTGAACTTGTTCCCTGGTGAGCCACTTGCCCTGCTGAAGGAGTTGGCCTGCTTTGACAACTTGATACAGTTGGATATTCTGTTGGCGGGTGTTCTTGATCTGTGTGTCCATGATCCAATCAGTTGCAGGTTGTTCCATGCAATCTGGATTTAATTCTGTGGGTTTGAGCTGTTCTGCAATGTCGGATGTGTCTAGCAATGGTGGAAAGTATGGCCGAAGGCGGTCCACATTGAACACTGGGTGCAGGCCAAGGAATGGGGGAATGCTGAGCTCAAATGCATTGTCTCCCATAGCCTTAGTAATGGTGTAAGGACCATATCGGAGTGGTCTCAATTTCCGATAGGCTCTAGTAAGGCGTTCCTTTTGCAAATGCAACCAGACTTTTTCGCCCACCTGAAACTTGTGTGGCACCTGATGTTGATCATGTCGCTGTTTGTACTTGGCATTTGATTTCTCAAGAATGTCATGGACCTGCTGGCGAATATGTTGGATGCGCTCAATGAAGCTGGTGGCCTTATCTGTTTCAGACTGGACATGAGCTGAATTCATGTGAGTAGCTGCAAGTGGCATTGCCACATCAATGGGGCATAGTGGCTGGAATCCCAAACCCACCTGAAAAGGGCTATGGCCAGTGGAGCTGTGAAGAGCTCGGTTGTAGCTATGCTGAACATAGGGGAGGCTCTCGTCCCATGTGCGTGGATGCTTTGAGTTATACATGTGCAGAATGTGCACAATCATCCTATTGACAACCTCTGTCTGGCCATCAGTTTGAGGATGGAAGGCTGTGGACTTTGTGAGTTTGGTGTCCAGCATTGACCAGAGACTGGACCAAAATGTGCTGAGAAACTGACTGTCCCGATCTGAGATGATAGACTGTGGGATCCCAAAGTGCACCCACACTCGTTCAAAGAAGAGTTTAGCAGTGGCTTCTGTTGTGATATTCTTCTTGCAGGCCACCATAATGGCCATCTTCGAGAACCTGTCGACGACCACAAAAACACAGTCATTTCCATGCTTAGTGGAAGGAAGGCCTGACATGTAATCCATGGAGATGGATTCCCAAGGTCGACTAGGGGTAGGCAACGGGGTATAGAGGCCGTGCTTCTTAATGGCCGGTTTGGCAATGGCACAGGCAGTACATGATCGGATGTACTTCCCAACATCCTGTCGAAGATTTGGCCAATAGAAATAATTTTGCAGTACTGCCACTGTTTTCTCGACCCCGAAATGCCCAGCAGCCCGACTGTAGTGTGCTTCCCAAATCATCTTGGCACGCTCGCTTGAAGGAACACAAAGGTGACCGAGGTGGCATAATAGGGCATCCTGGAGGTGAAAATCTGCAACCTGCCGACCCTCCAAGAGTGTCTGGTATGTGTGGCCGAATTCTGGGTCGCTTTTGTAGAGAAGTGGCCAATCAGAAGTCTCGTGCCCACAAGAGTTGAGCACGGTGGTTAGCGCCATGATCGGTGGTCGACTGAGGCAATCTGCAACATTATTGGTGCTGCCCTTTTTATACTTGATATTCAAGTGAAACTGTTGCAGGTATGTAGTCCACTTCTGATGGCGATCATTCTGCAATTTCCCTTGGGTCTGTATGAACTGTAGAGGTCGGTGGTCTGTGTGGATGACCGTTTCCTTCCCCAAAATGTAATGCTTCCATTGTCGGCAGGCCTGTACAATGGAATACATCTCTTTATCATAAGTGGGGTACTTCCGGACTGTGTCTGAAAGTGTTTCACTGTGATATGCCACTAGATGTCCATGTTGAGTAAGGACTGCCCCAATAGCATAGTCAGAGGCATCTGTCTCGACCTCAAATGGTTGTTGTAAATCTGGTAACGCGAGCACTGGTGCCGTGCAGAGGCGATCCTTCAACTCCCTGAATGCCTTCTGTTGAGATTCAGACCAAAAGAATTTTGCTTTCGCCCCGCCCTTGGTGACTTGACTCAAGGGCCAAGAAATATGAGAAAACCCCAACACAAACCTTCGGTAGAAGTTGGCAAGACCTAGAAAGCTACGGAGCTCTGTTAGAGTGGTTGGAGAGGGCCAATCCTGAATGACTTGGATCTTGGCTGGATCGACATGCACCCCCTGTTCATCAATGATGTATCCCAGATACTGAACCTGGGTCATGCCAAAAGTGCATTTCTCCAAATTGGCACATAGCTTGTGTTGCCGCAATGTTTGGAGAACCTATCGGATGTGGTGGAGGTGCTCTTCCCAACTCTGGCTGAAGATCAGAATGTCATCCAAGTATACTACTACAAAGGAGTTGGTGAATGGCCGCAAGATGTCATCCATTAGCCTCCTAAAGGTTGCAGGAGCATTCGCCAATCCGAAAGGCATGACCAACCATTCGAAGAGGCCCTCCTTGGATTTGAAGGCAGTCTTCCACACATCGGAGGGTTCGATTGGTACCTGGTGATATCCTGACTTCAGGTCGATCTTGCTGAAATATTTTGCCCCCTTTAGTTGGTCTAGGAGGTCATCAATCCGCGGGATCGGGTACCTATTACAAACAATGATCTTGTTCAGCGCCCGATAGTCAATACAGAGTCTCCAAGTCCCATCCTTCTTCTGTACCAACACGATCGGGCTCCCACAGGGCGATGAACTCGGACGGATGTGACCTTTCTGCAGGAGCTCCTGAATCTGCCTCTTGATTTCATCGTTCTCCAGAACGGAGTGCCGATAAATTGGTCCATTGGGTAGCAGCGCACCTGGGGTCAGATCGATGGAGTGCTTGACCTGACAGTGCAGAGGAACCCCTGCCGGGGAGCTGAAGATGTCCTCGTACTCCTCCACAATCTTGTCCATCTGTAGTCGTCGTGTAGAGGGGCCCCGTTTGGAGGCCGCGGCCACTGTCTTCTTCTTTCCTTGAGGGCGTATCATCAGGAAAACAAATTTCCTGGTTTTGGAAATGATCTTACTGCATTGTTTTGCAGTAATCAAAGAGAGGGCGGCAGGTGGTGCTACCTCTGGTATCCTGAACAACTTATTTCCCAATGTAATAATAACAGCACGGGGCCTTGATTCATACACAGCATGTCGCTTCCACAAATATGGTTGTCCTAGTAATACATCACAAACTTCAAGGGGAGCAATGTCACACAATACCTCATCCGTGAATGGCTTGATGTTGTATGGAAGGCGACACTGCTGGCTCACGCAAAGATCTCGTCCTTGGTGAAGCCACCCAATGGTGTATGGTTGTGGATGTGTTGTGGTCGGTAAGCCCAACCGCTTCACGACCTCTGCCGAAATGAGGTTCTTTTGACTCCCGCTATCAACAATGAACTGTATCGGGGAGCCCTTTACCCACATCTGGGAGTGGAAGAGACGCTCCTCCTCCTCTGGATCTTCGGGTTCATTTTTCTGGATCTTTGCGGTAGCAACAGTGGCGCTGGGGTCCGCATCAATGATCTGCTTCCCTTTTTCATACCCCTTATCGGGTTCTGACTCAGAGTTGGAACATGCATCTGATTCTGAAACCTTTAGCTCAGCCACCAGTGACTGCTTGGCCCGACACTCACTTGTGTTGTGAGTGGAGCTCTTATGGAACTCGCACCATTTTCCAGTGTCCTTTCTCGGCTTCGCGGCGTTGTTCTTTACTTGCAGCTTCGGCTGGTTGTCTTGGGCTATCCCGCCTTGGCTTTGTCCTTTGTTCTGTGGTTTAGGGGCACCTTTCCCCTGCTTTGGATTTGCAGATCCAAAGTCTCGCTTCTTTTGTTTAAACTTCTGCTCGACCTTGACGGCATACCGGTATGCTGCACCGAGCGAGGGGATGTTTAGGAATTGTATTTCTTCCTGGATGTACTTGTGCAGGCAGCCACGGTATTTGAGTATCAAATGTTGCTCCGAATCCTTGATACCCAACTTTGTGCGAAGGGCATGGAAAAGATTGGTGAACTCCGGCACGTCTTGGTCCCTTCCCTGCCGCAGCGTGGTCCACTTTATGTATTCATCCTCATAGCTCCCGACAGGGTAGTACTGCTCCTTGATGGCATCCCGGAACGAATCCCAGGTCGGTGCGGCTGAAAATAGTGAGCCAGTACTTTCATCCTTCTGCTCGCAGTAGGTTTCCCACCAGTCCTTGACGTGGGGGGCTGCTTTGAGGAGAGCAAAAACAATCTTTTCCCGACTCGAAAATTCATGAACAGAAAAATAACCCTCTAGCAGATTTAACCATTTATCTACGACATCTGCGTCTATCTGACCCTCGAATATGGGGATTTCAAAATTCACTTGTACCTTAAAGGGTGTGGCGTTTCCAGAGTAGCTGCTGGAAGCCGATGCGTTGCTTCTGGGTAGCCGCTGAAGGATCTGGGCAAAGTTGTCCATCATCGCGTTCCGTTGTCGCTCGAGAGCTTCTTCGAGCAAGATTTTGATGGGATCTCCTGCCCCCTCGTCTTTCTTCTCGTCCGCCATGGGAGGCCGTCAGGATTTGCGAGGCTGGTCTTGCAAAGGTTCAACCAGTTCAAGCCCTAACTCCTTATATCCCGACCTTGTTGGGGACATGCAAAGAAAAACAGAGAAAAAGCAGACCGCTCTGATACCACTGATCCGGATTTAAACAGGAACGCAACAAATTACAGAGATAACCATATACACAAAGATGCAGCGGAAATAATATTTCATTTCATTAATGGAAAATACTGAAATATGCTTACAACCAGAAATGGAAATAAACCAGCTAGGGCGATGGTAGCTTATCTATGAGAAGAGATGTGATGGCTACATGCCTCTGAACTGTGTTACAATGAGGCTCGAAGGCCTATTTATTGTTGAGAAACAATGGAAAATCCTTAACATTCCAAAACCTAACCCTAGGAGATGAAACGCCAAACTGTGGGCCCCGTTTGGGGGTAAGTTGGTACATCAACTTCCCGGGGTCGTAACTTTGGCATATGATCTCCGTTTGACGCGTACAATAGCTCATTAGAAAGATCTATCCGAGCACTATCATTGTTGGAATGGGCGACATTGGTCCATTCCATTCCATGGACCCATGTTGCCCCCGGATTCCCCAAAAAACGTCGTTTAGGGCCTCAAAACGGCTCCGGAAGTTCAGGACCCGAAAAACTGCTAAAAATAGTAAGTTGTGCTACAATTAAGGAAACTGAAAATGCTGAGAAAGACAATGGTGGGGGTCCAGGTGGACTTGGCAGGTGGCCACCAATATCCACCTGGATCAAATCAACAGTTGGGGCATTGATTATTTCTTGATTGAACTAGGGGGAAGTAATGGTGTCCTCATAATACAGTCACCTTTCCAACGGCCACAATGGGATTTGAAATTGTTAGAATTTGAAAGAAACAATTGTGATTCATTAGTTTCTTGCCTGTACTAGGGATTTAGAATCAAACAACAAAACATTGTATCTGAGTACCTTGTTGGACCTCCACTTTACATTGTTGAAGACATCTACAATCAAAATTTATTGTATGTCCTCTCATGTGCAAAGTTATTGCAGTAACATATCTCAGTAGCTTGTTGGACCTCCATTTTACATTGTTGTAGACATCTACAATCAAGATTTAGAATCAAAAACAAAAATTACCATGTTGGACCTCCACTTCACATTGTTGTAGACATCTACAATCAAAATTTAGGATCAAACAACAAAATTTTATATCCAAGTACCTTGCTGGACCACCACTTCACATTGTTGTAGACATCTACAATCAAAATTTAGAATCAAACAACAAAAAATTATATCTGATTACCTTGTTGGAACTCCACTTTACATTGTTGTAGACATCTACAATCAAAATTTAGAATCAACAACAAAAATTCATTGTGTTGTACTAGTCAACCTGAATCAAACTCTTTACTGAATGAAATATCAAAGGCTGCTTTCACACCAAAGTTCAGGGACATTGTAATTCCAGCTGCATCCTGGCTGGATACCAATCTTTTAAGTTATGAGCACACCCAGAAGCATCAGAGTGCTGCTGAAATTTTTTCCCAGTGAGGCATACCACCCCCTAATGATCAGGGACCTCGGTGTATATCTGACGATGGCTACTATGGAGTAAGTGAGACTTGCCAGCACTACACAACGTGTCATCCACATTCAGATCTGATTTGGAATGTCCATCTACAGACAGTCAGAGAGGAACTACCATGGTTTCTTAATGCAATGTGTAATCTTCAGTTTGTTGAAAAGTGGGTCATGGTGATTACACAACAAGAGTGTTGACCTCAAAGGATATGGGAATGGAGTAATTCAAGCACCACACCAAGAGTGTTGACCTCAAAGGATATGAGAATCGAGTAATTCAAGCACCACAACTGAGTACATACGAGACACACCTTAAACAAACAGAGATTTTAATATTTTCCTAAACGCAATGAAAGCTGCAATGGAGTTGGCTCTGGAGCTTGAGACTCTTTAAAGGTTTCATATTTCTCATATTATGTGTTCTATATATTCGTTGAGCAATACTTGTACAATTGGGCTCGGTGCCATGTTTATTATTCGCGTTGTCATTACTTGGAGTTTATGGATTTAACCAATAAGAATTTTGCTTATACTGAGCAATGATTGTACTGAATATCATGGATTCGATGGCCCTGCTAGGTATTCAATTAAATGTGAAACTCTAATGTCGTTGCTCTGGTAGTCAAGTTGTGTGTCCACCTCACCCCATACTGCATACATTCTCTGTGAGTGAAGGCAACAAGGCACCATTCTCAAAAAAAAAATTACAATCATGGTGACTTCTCTCTTCAATGGATTGAGTGCTACTTATAAAATAATTTGTTGTGCTTGTATTGTGCTTTGCACGGTCAGCAATATTCGAGGTCTACTACTTTCGAATGTACCTTGCCCTTGTGTTGCTATGAACACACTTTTCTACCAAGGTTGTTGAGTTTCTATGGTCTCCCATCTATCAAGTCTATGATAAGTAGAATAGTTCAATTGAGTCCAAAAGCTGGGAATTAAGTTGAGGGAGGAGTATCTGCCAATCAACAGTTGGGGCATTGATTATTTCTTGATTGAACTAGGGGGGAGTAATGGTGTCCTCATGATACAGTCACCTTTCCAACGGCCACAATGGGATTTGAAATTGTTAGAATTTGAAAGAAACAATTGTGATTCATCAGTTTCTTGCCTGTACTAGGGATTTAGAATCAAACAACAAAAATTTGTATCTGAGTACCTTGTTGGACCTCCACTTTACATTGTTGTAGACATCTACAATCAAAATTTATTGTATTGTCCTCTCATGTCCAAAGTTATTGCAGTAACATATCTCAGTAGCTTGTTGGACCTCCATTTTACATTGTTGTAGACATCTACAATCAAGATTTAGAATCAAAAACAAAAATTACCTTGTTGGACCTCCACTTCACATTGTTGTAGACATCTACAATCAAAATTTAGGATCAAACAACAAAATTTTATATCCAAGTACCTTGTTGGACCACCACTTCACATTGTTGTAGACATCTACAATCAAAATTTAGAATCAAACAACAAAAATTTATATCTGATTACCTTGTTGGAACTCCACTTTACATTGTTGTAGACATCTACAATCAAAATTTAGAATCAACAACAAAAATTCATTGTGTTGTACTAGTCAACCTGAATCAAACTCTTTACTGAATGAAATATCAAGGGCTGCTTTCACACCAAAGTTCAGGGACATTGTAATTCCAGCTGCATCTTGGCTGGATACCAATCTTTTTGGTTATCAGCACACCCAGAAGCATCAGAGTGCTGCTGAAATTTTTTCCCAGTGAGGCATACCACCCCCTGATGATCAGGGACCTTGGTGTATATCTGACAATGGCTACTGTGGAGTAAGTGAGACTTGCCAGCACTACACAACGTGTCATCCACATTCAGATCTGATTTGGAATGTCCATCTACAGACAGTCAGAGAGGAACTACCATGGTTTCTTAATGCAATGTGTAATCTTCAGTTTGTTGAAAAGTGGGTCATGGTGATTACACACCAAGAGTGTTGACCTCAAAGGATATGGGAATGGAGTAATTCAAGCACCACACCAAGAGTGTTGACCTCAAAGGATACGAGAATGGAGTAATTCAAACACCACAACTGAGTACATACTAGACACACCTTAAAAAAACAGAGATTTTAATATTTTCCTAAACGCAATGAAAGCTGCAATGGAGTTGGCTCTGGAGCTTGAGACTCTTCAAAGGTTTCAGATTTCTCATATTCTGTGTTCTATATATTCTTTGAGCAATACTTGTACAGTTGGGCTCGGTGCCATGTTTATTATTCGCGTTTTCATTACTTGGAGTTTATGGATTTAACCAATAACAGTTTTGCTTATATTGAGCAACGATTGTACTGAATATCATGGATTTGATGGCCCTCCTAGGTATTCAATTAAATGTGAAACTCTAATGTCGTTGCTCTGGCAGTCAAGTTGTGTGTCCACATCACCCCATACTGCATACATTCTCTGTGAGTGAAGGCAACAAGGCACCATTCTCAAAAAAAAAAAAATTACAATCATGGTGACTTCTCTCTTCAATGGATTGAGTGCTACTTATAAAATAATTTGTTGTGCTTGTACTTTGCTTTGCACGGTCAGCAATATTCGAGGTCTACTGCTTTCGAATGTACCTTGCCCTTGTGTTGCTATGAACACACTTTTCTACCAGCGTTGTTGAGTTTCTATGGTCTCCCATCTATCAAGTCTATGATAAGTAGAATAGTTCTATAACGCTTCCAGATCAGCATGATAAGAGATTGTATAAAATGCAAAATGAATCGCCAGCTTCATAATATACTATCCATAATTACACTCAGTTGTTGAGTACATGGTATGTAGTTAGAATACTATGTAATTTTATTTCTAAATACATGGTATTATTCATTTGGAATTGTTCACACTTCATTTATAGTTAATTATTATAATGATTAGTATGACTTTGAACCAATTAATTATTATAATGATTACTATGACTTGGGGTCTTGTATAAAATTCTGGGAAGTGACAATGCTAGAGCTGTAGTGATCTATGGTTCTATACTTTTAATCTGCAAAAACTTCTGCAATGATGCTTCCAAACACTTTTTGTGTGTTAAAAACATTTACATTGATGAACCAGAAATGTTACACTAAAATTTGTCACCATGACTATTTTCAGTTAGTATGGCTCTATCAACTATCATACTATCCTCGTTGGCAAGTCTCATACCTCTGCTCTTCATGTCAAACTCCAAGAAAGAGAGAAAGTCTTTAAAAATCTATATAGCTTTGGGTACGCAGTTTCTCTTAGCCTTACCTGCGTACTTGTATGCTCTGTCTGTAAAGGGCTGGGTGCGTACTCCTGTAAAGGTCAAAAGGCACAAGTTTCACTCCAAAAAAGTTAGTTGTGGTCATTTCTAGAGCATTCTAGAAGCTTGTTTGACGTGTATTGAGCGCCTACAGATGGTTCATGTATCCCTATGAAAGAGGAACTTATCCCATCAAGAGGGGAGCTATCCCATCCAAAGAGGGGCTTATCCCATTGATGGTGGACCTGATTAACTTCCTCTAGAGCACTATAAATACAGGCATTGGGCCAGAAGGAGGGGAGGTTGAAAGCTGAACATTCCTAAGGGTAGATGCTGCTGGAATTAGGACTCCCTTATAGAGCTTGAGAGGAGAGATTCCTATCCTTTCCTAGCCTTATTTGGAAGTGGGTGAGCTGATCAAAGTAAAGGAAAACTCTTGCTGGACCCTAGGAGGGACCTGCACAACACCAAGGCTCAGGTTGTAATGGTTTCTTTTGTTTCCACTTAATGCAAATAAACTCATTTTTCTCAACAGATTGTTATTCATGATTTGTTTCATATACTCCTTGGTCTGTATGATGAATATGTGTTATTTTATAAGTTTATCAGGTGCTATTTACTCTTTTGGCTTGTTAGTGAATGCAGGTTTCGAAGAGAAGGAGGAGCTCATTCGGATCGGCAAGGCTGAACTACTACAAAGCGTTGGACTAAAGGTATGTTATGAACATCTGATTACTTGTATTCTAAAATGCATATTTAGAGAAAGGTAGTGTTTATTTGTCTTGTTTGTCACTAGAAAGACTTAGCTTCTAGGGAGGTCGTTTTTTTCCGCAAAATTGACTCTTTCCGCATGACAAAATGGCGACCATACTGGGGATTCCATGGATTTGATTGATTTCTCTTTTGACTGATACTTTGATTTGAGAAAAGTCGATTTCTTTCTGGTTTTTGGCTGATTGACTGTGAATTTGGGTGGAATAGCTTAGGGTTAAGTTAGTTTTTATTTTTCTTGGTTTTGTTAGCAGTACGCACCCTCTGCCTTAAGCACAGTGCGTACCTGTACGCACTGCAGCTTTGTACACAGAGTGTGGCCGCACCTGTGGAAACAGGCTGCCTGCGTACCCTGTCAAAAGTTAAGAAAATTCCATTTTTTCTTTTTTACCTCTTTGATTTTGTTTATAGCTTATTTGTTGCTGCCCAGATCCACTGGTTACCTGTCAGAAGTTTTCATCTAGGCTTGTTTCATTGGCATTCCTGCTCTAAGCTTTCATCATTTGGGTGTTTTGAGTCTCTTTCTTGAGAAATTCTTGATTTGTTTTCCTTTGGTCATTACTTGGAGGTTTCTCTCAGTCTTTTCACAATTTTGCATCTTTTTGCTTTTGTTTTTGCTAAATTGTGTATGAGTGTTAATCGCCTTTGAGTGTTTTTATTTTTTGATCTTTGGAACTCTCACCCAATTTTCTCGACATGCACTTGATTGGTTCTTATATTACATTAGAATCATCTTGTCTTTGAGAATTCTCTTGCATAGATCACATTGAAATTATTGAAAAATATTAATTAGAATTCTCATTTTCAGAATATTATTGAAAAATGTGCATAGATTACATTTGCACACTTTTCAAGTGAATTGTGCATAGATTACAATTGCATAGTTTACATTCTGAAAAATCAATCGTAGATTTAGATCAGTTTTCTTTGATTTGAATTTACACAAAAATAAAAAAATAAAAAAAACTATTTTGGAATTGATTTGCATTAGTTTTTCTTGATAAAATTAGTGCATTAGAGAATTTGTTATATTTTCTCTTAGTGATCAATTTTTTGCATTGTTGGAAGTGAATGGAAACTCTCTCCTTACTTTAGTTATGCTTCATCGAATTGAAAAGATTACATTATCATATTCGATTGCATTCAGTTGAGTCGGGTCATAACACCATTGGTTTCATATCCATTTACCCATTTGAGTAATAACAGCCTTAATAACACAACGCTTAATTAAAATTTATCTAGTAATTTTTACATTTCTAGGGCTCTGATACACCAACATAGCTCAGGCTAGTGCCTTGGAGTAGGAGAGTAATTAACTCTCCAAGACGGTAAAACCAAACAAGTAGCTTATCTTGCGGTAGGATAAATCCAACTGTTACATTTATACTCTGGGAAAGCTCCTCTTAAAGGAGAAGCACGAGACCGTGTCCGAACCAGTGAGGGGATCAATCCTCCTTCATTGGGAAAGACGCCAGATATGCACGTACTACAAATGGTAAACCTCAGATTATTGTCGAGGAGCCTGGGGTCACTTGTCGGTAAACCTTGGATTATTGTCAAGGAGCCGGCAAGGGGATTGAGCTTGTTACTCTGCCCTTGCGTGCTATCGGGTCGTAGACTGTTCCCCCAGGTGTATTTGTTGTTGTTGGTGACCTTAGTGACCATTATCTTTAGGGTTCTACCCAAGGTGACGGTGGAGGGAAGATCCCACTGTACCTGGAGCAGACGTCGGCTAGACTCACTTGGATTTTCTGGGGGGTTCACTTCACTCGAGACGGTTAAAGTGGAGGAACTTGGTCCAGTCTATTCATTAAGCAGGTTGCCGGGGTAACTGTTCCACCCGCCACTTCTGTACTGAATTCGACGATGTTGGGCTTCATCACCAACTAGTGTTTTCGGTCCGGAAGGCTACTGTTTGTGTGTGGTTTGACTCCTAGATTTGATAGCGCGTGTTAATTTGTTTGTTTTTACTTTTAGAGACCATAGGTGTGAATTGTGAATTTTAATTGTTAGGTGTGAATTTTGAATTGTTAATTTTAGTTTTAAAATTGTTAATAAAATTCACAGAAGTTGAATATAATGGCAAATGTTCCGGAATTTACCAACCTAGGAACCCCTCCTAACGAGAATCCTAGTACTTTTCCTTACTTTGGAAATGTTGGTCCTCCTTATATGGCTACTTTGTCATTACCAGGATTTACAATAGGTTTACCGATATGGTTATTTTCAACTTCGTTGGCCCAAAATACTCCAATTGTTCCACCTCAACCGAATGCTTCACCTCAACAGAGTTCACCATCTCAACATCACCAACCTTCTGTTGACCCTTTACCTTCTTCGCCTAATTTTTCTTCCTCCATTTCTTCCTCTTCACCTGGTAAAATCCTTGATGCTAGTAACCAGGTGTCTAAGAAGAAGAAGAAAGGAAGAAGAAGAAGAAGAAAGAAGAAGAAGAAGCAAGATAAGAAAGAAGTCAACCAACCAACCGTGGCTGTAAGTGTTAGTTGTGTTGAGGAAAACTCCGACATGCATCGTAAACCCAAATACCCTTGCAGGCTTTGTAAGGGTGACCACTTCCTTGTCAATTGTCCTGGTATTCCAAAGGTCTTGGAAGTATGGTCAGACAAATCTCATCAACTTTCCATTGATCCATCAACCAGTGATAGTCAGGTTCCTGGGAAAAAGGGTAAAGTTAGGTTTCCTTGTAAGTTATGCAAAGGGAGTCATCAAACTCACATTTTCCCTCACATGGATGAAGCCTCAACATTGTTGGAAAACCTTACTGTTCCACAGTAAGAATTTCCAACTGGTTACCGTAAACTTTCTCCCAACCTACCTTCAAATGACGGAGTGATTGATCTAATTTCAAGTACAGTCGATCACACTCTTCCATTGGAGAGTGAAACTCATGTCACTCAGGTTGATGATCCATTAGTTGATCAAGTGGTCGATTCAATTTCACATTCGGTCGATCCCACTTTCCCTTTAGAGAGTGAACTTCATATCGCTCAGGTTCTTCTTGTTACATCAGATTCTTCTATGCCGGGGGGCATTTCACCTGTTTCTACAGAACCCCCTCCAAGTACTGAGGTCTTTTCCTTTGATTGGAATAGACTGACAGAACCTCGTCTTCCTTCCTCCATCCCTTTCCAAATCATTGTCAAGGCTGGTGGTAGGGACATACATCGTACTCAGGTAGATGAAGGTGCTTCTGTTAGTATTTTATCCTCAACTGTTTGGAAAGCTTTAGGTTCCCCTCAGCTTGCGCCTATTACGCAGAATCTGAAGGCTTTTAACAGAACCATTAGTGAACCTTTAGGGATCCTTCCTAAGTTTTCTATTACCTTGGAAGGTAAAACTGTCTGTATTGATCTTATGGTAGTTCGAGGTCCCTTGGATTTCAATTTACTCCTTGGGCGAGACTATGTTTATGCAATGAAAGCTGTCGTATCGACACTCTTTCGCGTGATGTCTTTCCCTCACAATGGCAGTATTGTGACTGTAGACCAGCTTTCGTTCCCTAGTCTTGTTTCAACTACCAATAATATGACACCCCTAAATGTTCCTGATTCTAAAGTGGTACCTACCCTGCCATGGGTTAATTATGTGGCAACTGGTCCCATGTTTTCAGTTACCGATGTAAGTGAGCCTCTCACTGTTTGCTCATCTTCCTTTGATTTAGATCCGGTAATTGACATGGAAAACTCTATGGGATTACTTGAACATGATGTTCTTATCCCTTTTGAGTCCCTTGACATGTGTTCCTTCCAGAGAAGTATTCTTCCTTATGATGAAGGCCTCTTGGAAGCCATGATCAAGGTGTGTCCATTGACATGTCTTTCTTCCAGTTGGAAGCCATGATCAGTGAGAGCGAGGATAGTTTTTTCCTGTATCAACCTCGTTAAAAAATGAAATAGGATGTGGTGAGGAAAGTTCCTTTTACTGTGTCAACCTCGTTAAAAAATGAATCAGTGTGTGCGAGGATAGTTCCTGTTACTGAGTCAACCTCGTTAAAAAATGAATCAGGTAAGAGGATAGTTCCTGTTACTGAGTCAACCTCATTAAAAAATGAATCAGGTAGATTGTAGGTTATATATGTAGATTGTAGAAAGTAGGATTTTGCGAGGATAGTTCCTATTACTGAGTCAACCTCATTAAAAAATGAATCAGCTAGATTTTAGGATATGTAGGTAGATTGTAGAAAGTAGGATTTTGAGGATAGTTCCTGTTACTGAGTCAACCTCGTTAAAAAATGAATCAGGTATGAGGATAGTTCCTGTTACTGAGTCAACCTCGTTAAAAAATGAATCAGGTATGAGGATAGTTCTTTTCTTGTGTCAACCTCCTTAAAAATGAAACAACTCCCTTTTCAAGTTAAATATTGAAAGTAAACCTTCATTCCATCCATCTGGTTGAATGCAATGAAGCCTGGGGGGCATGTACCTCGCTTTGCATCATTATCCTGGGGGCATGCGAACTTCTTGAGCATAGTTCCTTGTCTTGTGTCAAGCTCGTTAAAAAATGAAACAAGGAGTCTTGAGCATAGTTCCTTGTCTTGTGTCAAGCTCGTTAAAAAATGAAACAAGGGTAGATCAAGGTTTTTAGAGTAGAGTTTTTGTTAGGTAGATTGTAGAGAGTAGTTATGAGCATAGTTCGTTATCTTGTGTCAAGCTCGTTTAAAAAATGAAACAAGGGTTTTAAGGATAGTTCTTTTCCTGTGTCAACCTCACTAAAAAATGAAACAACTCCCATGAGTCTTTCCGACATTTCGAAAGTAAACCTTCATTTCATCCAGCTGGTTGAATGCAATGAAGCTTGGGGGGCATGTACCTTGATTTGTGTCATTATGCTGGGGGCATGCGAACTTATAAACAAGCATAGTTTTTCGTTTCAAGCTTGCGTAAACATGAAACCGAATCCGAGCATAGTTCTTTTCCTGTGTCAAGCTCGTTAAAAAATGAAACAAATCCTCCTCTAATTGAGTCGAGAGTTTGACTAGATCTCATAAATGTTAAGTGGTATATTTAGGTTAGCTATTTAATTTTTTTGCATAATTTTCTTACAGTTTTAGGTTGAGTCTTTCAAATGATCTCGTCACAAAACCTTCATTTCATCCAATTGGTTGAATGAAATTAAGCTGGGGGGCATGCGCTCTAGCAGTTATGCTTAGGGGGCATCAAGCACAGTTTTCTCTCTGTTTCAAGCTTGTGTGAAAATGAAACTACTTTAAAGCATAGTTTTTCTCTGTTTCAAGATTTTGTAAAAATGAAACCTATCTCGAGTCAATTTCAGTTATTTTCAAGACTCGTTAAACTCATGAAAATCCCGAGATTATTTTGCTATCTTTCATTCTCGTAAAACAAATGAAAATGCCGAGTTCTTTCCGTCTTTTCCTGCTCGTAAATTAAATTGAAAGTCGGCCATGAGTACTTTTTTATCATTTTTTCGAACTCGTTAAAACTTACGAAAAAGTGAAACCGCAGAGTCATCTTTTAAGCCCTTTTCTGACTCCTAAAACATGAAAAGATTGCCGGGCGTTTCTTTTACACTTGTTAAAACGGAATTAAAAGACGGTCCCCTTATAGCCCTTTTCTGACCATAAAAACAGGAAAAGATTGTCGGATTTTTGTCATTTCAAATTCGATACTGGAAATAAAACGACGTGTCCTTGATCGCTTTTTACTTTTCAGGTCAAAGACACTAACTATGAAAGTACTCCTTGGTCGCAAGATCAAGCGGTTCTCTTAGGTATTATTTTATACTTTTTCGGGCTTGGGAGACACAAATTTACGAAACAGTTCAACCATGGAGTCTTCTTAAGTTTTTTCAGACTCTCTAAAATTGAAAAACGCCGAGTTTCTCCTATACTGGACTCGTTAAAATTTCACAGTAAAGGACCTGTTCGATTACAAACAGGAACAGGCCACTCCTTCTTAGGGTTCGAATCAAAACTAAGTTGGACTCATCCGAAGGATGAGCTTATAATCAAGCATATGTTATCCTCCTCAAGCTTGTAAAAAGTAAAGAGGTACTTGCCAGCAATGGTGGGGGAAAAGAGAGAAAAATGAGGCTATTTGTTATCCTTTGTCTCAGAAGAAGCCTTATCACCACTCTTGAACACGACACTTTTCATTCACCTGGGTTGGGAAATCCTTTGCCTCACAGTTGATTAAACCACATTGAAAGTCTTCAGCTGGGTATTAACTTTGGGTCAAATGTCACCAAGCCATCTGTTGTGTTGTTATGTGTTCAAGAGGTCACTGCAAGTAAACCATTCATCTGCAAAATACCCGTCATCCATCTCGACCATCCCTGAGTCAGTCCTTACGGCTACATTTCTTCAACTTGATCTATGATTTCGTGTTGTGGACTTGCCTGCAACGGGTCGCTTTCTATCGACATCAGCACATTATCTAGAGAGATGACCTAGAAATCATCAGTACCTTGAAATCTGCATGCATCAATGGCAGGTTTCTCGCCTTTGACGACGGTTTACATCATTGACTTTCGATCGAAGGATTCTGTGAAATGTTCGACATCAACTCATTCATTCACATCTCATGGATTGTACTGGGTACTTTGAGAACCATTGACATCACTGGTGGTCTCTCTCACACTTGTTAACAGTTTACATCATCGACTGGTAATCAAGTGGTTTCTACCATGTTCGACATCAACTCATTTATTCGCATGGATAGAATCGTACCATTTCAGGAAGTAGAAACGAAGACCCTGGATCTAGTTTCCACCATCCAGGCTGCGAGGAGTTTTGTATTCATTGTATAATAGAATAACTATAAACAGATGGTTGCGTCCATACTGTGTCTACACAAGTCTATGATTATGATGTACTGCGAAATCATTCCTGTATCAGAGCAGTAGTTAGTTTGTTAGTTAAAGTTTGATCTGAGTATGGGAATGCCTACCTCAGCGATGATATGATCTTATATATGTATTTTGTGTTGAATATTTGCAGGTTCTGACTGGGCTCTCCACAAGATAATCCTTGAAATGATAAAGTACTTCACCCTTCCTAGATGATATGAAACCCTAATCTACTACAGGCTTCGCACTTTAGGGGGCAATCTGTTACACTAAAATTTGTCACCATGACTATTTGCAGTTAGTATGGCTCTATCAACTGTCATACTATCCTCCTTGGCAAGTCTCATACCTCTGCTCTTCATGTCAAACTCCAAGAAAGAGAGAAAGTCTTTAAAAATCTATATATCTCTGGGTACGTAGTTTCTCTTAGCCTTACCTGCGTGTACGCACCTCAAGTTCACAATACCTGCATACTTGTACGCTCTGTCTGTAAAGGGTTGGGTGCGTACTCCTGTAAAGGTCAAAAGGCGCAAGTTTCACTCCAAAAAAGTTACTTGTGGTCATTTCTAGAGCATTCTAGAAGCTTGTTTGACGTGTATTGAGTGCCTCCAGATGGTTCATGTATCCCTATGAAAGAGGAACTTATCCCATCAAGAGGGGAGCTACCCATCCAAAGAGGGGCTTATCCCATTGATGGTGGACCTGATTAACTTCCTCTAGAGCACTATAAATATAGGCATTGGGCCAGAAGGAGGGGAGGTTGAAAGCTGAACATTCCTAAGGGTAGATGACTCCCTTATAGAGCTTGAGAGGAGAGATTCCTATCCTTTCCTAGCCTTATTTGGAAGTGGGTGAACTGATCAAAGTAAAGGAAAACTCTTGCTGGACCCTAGGAGGGACCTGCACAACACCAAGGCTTAGGTTGTAATGGTTTCTTTTGTTTCCACTTAATGCAAATAAACTCATTTTTCTCAACAGATTGTTATTCATGATTTGTTTCATATACTCCTTGGTCTGTATGATGAATATGTGTTATTTTATAAGTTTATCAGGTGCTATTTAATCTTTTGGCTTGTTAGTGAATGCATGTTTCGAAGAGAAGGAGGATCTCATCCGGATCGGCGAGGCTGGACTACTACAAAGCGTTGGACTAAAGGTATGTTATGAACATTTGATTACTTGTATTCTAAAATGCATATTTAGAGAAAGGTAGTGTTTATTTGTCTTGTTTGTCACTAGAAATCCTTAGCTTCTAGGGAGGTCGGTTTTGTCCGCAAAATTGACTCTTTCAGCATGACAAGAAAGATGCCTTCAAACCATGCCACCATCGACCTAGAACACTAGAAAATATACTGAAGAAATTCCAACTCCTTTGCCATTTAAAACAATAGAAAATACACTGAAGAAATTCCAACTCCTTTACCATTAACATTTGGAAAAGTTTGTACATAAGCCGGAAGACAAAGGATAAATTTTAAAAGGGGCTATACCTAAAGACAAGGATAAAGCTTAAAATGCCATGTGCCCATGGATAGTATTGAATTCCTTGAAAAGGAATACAAATTAGAAGTTGTATACGAAGGATAGTTAAAGTTTAGAACAATAGAAATTACACTGAAGAAATTCTGACTTCTTTAATGTTACAAATTGCAGGGTCAATTTATATGAAATTGTGAGGCTTTTGCATGTGCTATTTGGTAATGTATTGGCCCCAAACAGAATCTGACAAGAGCTCTTATTAAATTGCTAAGACTATATACAAGGACAATCAGAGAATGAATCCCTAATATCATACACAACAAGTGCTTCTCTGGCCCAAAAACGTTTGGATTATCTACCTACCTACTTGAATTCTATGATATAGATACTTACACTCACTTAAATAAGGTGACTGTACTTCAATAAAACCCTGCTTTGAAAAAAGGGATGCAGCGATGCAGCATCATTTGAGTTCTAGAAAGAGTCGAAGTCTGCTTCAATAGTGTGCACAGGAATGCCCTTATTGCCAGTGAACAAGTTTATGGGGCAAAAACTGTCTAACAAACTGAACTAAAAATTATCCATGGCCATTCAAACAACTTCAATTCTATGATCTGGATACTTGTACTATCTTAAACAAAGTGGCCATACTCTAATGAAACCCTGCTAAAACAAATTGATGTAATCTAAGCAAAAAAAGTCCTCTAGATAAACTTATAAACCTTTTATCCGAGGAATACAATGTTTCAATTACTGTTGTTCACCTCAAATTTTGCAGTTCTGTACACTCAGAGAAAATGCACTTTGCCCGGATGGGTTATGGCCATAGGGAACTTGACATCCCTCAACTCTGTTTCTCAGAATTCCAAGTTGCTTGATTCTCCCCCAACTCTGTTTCAATGACATAGCCAATTTGGAATTTAAAGCAATGGTCAATTCCCGTTTTACAGTAGGATTAGGGTTTACTGTTACAGACTGACAATCTCTTAAAATATGGCTGATTCTTCACATTTATATCAAACACTGTCCTCACTTTTCCACCAAAATGCCATGGCCAGTTTGGAATTTAAAGCCATGGTCAATTCATATATTAGCAAGTCTTTCACTGAAAAGATATGCAAAATAAAGTCAGATAGGTAACATGTACTCGCAGTAACTGAGTCAAATCATCACTAAATGACTGATTGGGTCAAATATTACTTAGAGAAACACAAAAAGATGAAACAGATTTTGTATCCCCGAACTTTTTTTTCATATTTCTTAATATAACGAACGATAACAAAAAGGAACACAGGTATCTTGATGTAGTATACACATAAAATTATATATCTGTCCTTCAAAATAAGGGCTGTCTATTTTTTATCTATGGCTGTTGAGCCATTAGAGTGCCTACATACAGTAATAACAGCAGTACAGAAACATATTCAACATCATATCTCTTTATGCCTGGGCTTACAAAACTAGTTGGAGAAGATGGGTGGCTTGCTGCCTTTGATGATTCGGAGCTGCAGGAACTGACACCATGAGGAATTATTATACCAGAGCCTTCATAGTAAAGCCCCGGGCCATTATTCCACAGGGCCAGGCACCTTCCCAATCTCCTACAGAAGATCTCAGGAAAAACCACCGTGCCTGATAAATTATCTCCATTGAGATATAATGTATTCAAGATCCGTGCGAAGATCCAACAACGTCACATTTTTCAAATCGTGCAACTCCGGTGGAATCTTCCCTCTGATAAAATTATCGCTGAAATCCATCTTCATGAGAGATTTTAAGCCCGCAATTTCAGAAGGCAAAGTACCATTCAACTTATTGAAACTCAGGTCCAGGATTAGCAGATTCTCCAAGTTGCCAATCGAAGTTGGAATTTGGCCACAGAACTGATTCCGACTGACGAGGAGCTTTTTCAGTTTATACAATCTCCCCATCTCCTCTGGAAATGGACCCTTCATGTTATTTTCTTTCACAACTAGATTTTCTAAGTTTCCCAGCTCACATAGCTCAGACGGGAGCACTCCAACCACGACCTCATTGCTACGAAATGTGAGGCTCTAGATAGAGTTGCTCAGATTTTTCCACCATTGAGAAGGCATTATTTGTGGAGCCCAATTGAAGCACATGTAGAATGAGAGAGTTTTCAAGTGCCCGAGGCTGAAAAGTGCAGGATGAATGCTGGCGGTCTCACTGCATTTCAACGAGTTATCATAAATGGCGCCAAGGTTTAATACTGTAACGAACCAGAAATCGCCGAATCGATCGCATGAAGATCCCTGAATAGGTGTGGTACCACAAGGATCTGGATAAATCCCACTCACATTCGAGTCACTTCCTACCAGAGAACCCAATACTGAAAACATGGCTTCTTTTTCTGATTCAAGCATTGGAGCAGGAGCTGCTATCTCCTGAGCGCAGCGGGATTCGAACCCGGAACATAGCATCAAAAACACAGTAAGAAGACACAAGACAGAGGACCTGCAACATGGTTTCTCCATTTGAATCTCTGAAGAACCTTAACCCGAGAAGTTGAAGTTAATCCCAGGCGGAGGAATTCAAATTCCATGGTGAATTAACTCCCCGGCGGCAAGACGCGATGGAAATCGGAATGTCTGTCAGATATCTGTCAGTCGTGGACATTAATGCGGAGGGTGGCGCAGCTGGGCGGAGCTCGCAGAGGGTGGCAGAGGGCAGAGGAATTGCCAGCGCCCGAAGCCGGAGGTTTTTCCGGGCGGCGACGGAAACCGGGCCATTCCTTCGCCTGGGTAGACTACTCCCACCTTGTATGTCACCTTTACCATTGACGATTAATTAATTACGCCGTAAGGCGTTTCCCTCTGAAATCAACTCCCCTCTCTGCCTACCTGTCATCTTTATATGCCATAGGATTATATGTAAGACGATTGCAAAGATTACAGCCATTAGATTAGAATGGTTACAAAAAATTAGTTGCTGAAATGGTTTGCGCACTGGTCTAATGGTTACAAATACCGTCACCTCATTTCCAATGGATTGCAAGTCTTCCTCGACAAGCCCGAACTGCAGGCTGGACACAATATTACATCTCAGATAGAAGTTGTTGTTCGAGTAGCCTCTGTCCATATAGCCATTTCATTTGCGACCTATGCCGAATCCAGGTGGTGCCTGGATGAGCTGGTCCTCATGGTGGAGTCCAAAGCTATTATTCTTTCGGTCTTCTATAAAGTGAATCCCTCGGAGGTCAGGTGGACGGGCAAAGATAAAGATGGACCATATGCTAAAGCCCTACGTATCCACGAAGAGAAGCAGCAGTACGACTTGCAGACTATCCAGACTTGGCGAAACGCCCTTCATCATGTCGCGAATATAAGTGGCTTTGAACTGCAGGAGGGTGATGGGTAAGGATATCCACCGTCTCGATCCATATTAGTTCTAAATCTGTTGCATTGAAGCATATATCACATCTCAAGTATGCTTTTGTCATTACTTACTTTATTGTCTTAATTAATATTCAGGGACGAGGGCGAAGAGAGACTTTTGGAGGAGCACGAAGAGGAGCTGTTGGAGAAGGTCGTGCAAGCCCTGTTGAAAAATGTTGCAATGCCATTGGATGTGGCAAAATATCCAACTGGTTTGGCAGAAAAGTTACAAGATTTTGAAGGGACACTACGACTGCATCATGACGAGCATGTGGAGGTCAAGGTTGTGGGGATTGTGGGCATCGCTGGAATTGGAAAGACAACGCTGGCCAGAGAACTTTTCAATCGTAAGAGGTCAGATTATGATAGATCCTGCTTTCTATTTGATGTGAGGGAAAATGCAAATAGAATGTCTCTAAATAATTTACAAAGCAAACTCATTAAGGACTTGAAGGATAGAGATATCAAAATTGAAAGGTGGGAAGAAGGCGTGGAGATACTTAAAAAGAATCTCTCAGCTTGTGAGGCACTCATAATATTAAATGATGTAGGTCATGTGGATCAACTAGATCCTTTCTTGCCAATTAAGCATGTCCTTCACCCCAAGAGCTTGATTTTGGTTACGTCTAGGGGCAAGCATATCCTTAGAAGTGCATGAATTGTAGAGTCGTCAATTTATCAGTTACCAGGCCTCAATATAGCACACTCCCAAGAGCTGTTTTGCTTGCATGCCTTTTTCCAGCCATATCCACTACCAGGATTTGAAAATCTTGTAGATGGGTTTTTAAAGGCATGCCATGGTTTGCCTTTATCATTGAAAGTTTTTGGGGCGCTTGTTTGTGAACAGGACAAACTTTACTGGGAAGAGCAACTGAATGGACTTCACCAAACATTACCTACAGAGATAGAAAGGAGCCTTAAAATTAGTTACAACTCTCTCCAACCTATAAGTAGTTTTCTAGCTCCAACCTATGGTTTGGCCCATGATATTCCTGTGGAATATAACCTATTTAAAAGCCAAAAGCCTCCATGTTAATTTCTTTCACTTATGGAGTCTTTCTGTTTTTAAACAGGCTATATTCCACATGAATACCATAGACAAAATTATGGGTTCTCATGAACCCCAAAATAGCTGATAACTTTACCTAATCAAATTTACTTGAACCACTCTAACAGAAATTGAAGACTTAAGAATATACTATATTCCATATGAATACCATGGACAAAACCATAGATTCTCATTAGCCCAAAAACAACTAATAACTTTATCTAATCAAGTTTAAGTTTACCTGAACCACTCTAACACAAATTGAATATTGGAGTATATAACAAACCACCAAATTGAATATTTGAGAATATAACAAACCACCCACCTTCCCAGACGCAGTGTGTCTCCCAGAACTATAGATGATAAAATCACTGAGCACACGGTAGACACTGGGCTGAATACTGTAACGAATATTCATTTCCATTCATTCCAATTTCATTTTAACACAACTCACAAGCAAAATATTACAAATAAATTTCCACACTTAATTTACATATTACAAATCCTAACAAAATATACATTTTGCAGGTTCATTACTGCTTCTTCAAGCCTTCGATGCCTCCAACAAATTTCGATGCAACTTCAAATATGGAATGACAACCACAATGTTCTTCAGAATATTATATTTCTTCTCTAACCTCTTCCGTTACAATTTACTACTTGTATTTTCCAACTGAAACTTGAAAAAGGATGTTTCAAGATGAAATACCATTTTGATAGTTTATGTCTTTACAACCAATTCATTATCAATGGGTGTTAACATATTTAAAAAAAATCAATTTATTTTAATGAATATGATACATGTTTTAAATATATCTTGATATTAATTAAATTTTTCGTTTAAATAATGATTTCTTAAATAACCCTATCCAAATCGATATGGATACCCAGTGGTTGTTCACCTTGATTCATTTGTTTACCTTCACCTTCAACTAGGCAATCTTTATCCAGATACAAAGGTGTTTAAACAACTTCAATGGTTGTTTATGACTATTTTTATTCCATTTTATAGCCACTTTAACCCCAGAATAGGGTTTTAGGCATGGCTTCCTCAATTGAAACTCATTATCATCGACCTATTCACCTGGATTCATTTGTTTACCTTCACCTTCAACTAGGCAATCTTTATCCAGATACAAAGGTGTTTAAACAACTTCAATGGCTATTTATGACTATTTTTATTCCATTTTATAGCCACTTTAACCCCTGGATAGGGTTTTAGGCATGGCTTCCTCAATTGAAACTCATTATCACCGACCCTTGCTCATTCACATTTCAATATTCATCCACACTATATGCCTTACGACGTTTCCTTTACAACATTAGGTGCAAATGCTAGTTTATATTATATTCAATTAATTATATTCAATTAATTTTATTTATTATTTTTCATTATAGTATTATATATATGGATTATTTTTCAATTTAATAATTTATTTAAAAATTAATTAAATTCCACCTATAATATGTGTAAATAGCTTTATTTCAAATTTCATATAAAATAAAACAAATTGGAAGGATTCCATTTTTTTTTTTTTTTTTTTTTATAATAAATGGCATCTTCAATAGTCACAATGTAAAAACCAAACATGAGGAACAAAGTAAAACAAGCAAACAGCCCATAATGATGAGAAATGTAAAACAAATAAATCGTTGAAGGCTAGGTAGCAGTTTTTTTAGGTTAACCATAAACGGGAGAATGGAAACGAAGGTGCAAAGTGGCAACCCCTAGTCAAATCTGATACGTACCGAACAGAATGGTTACATTAAATTTAACGTACAAATCTATACATTCAGTAATACAAAATCCGCCGTGTTTTTATGTCAAAGACTACACAAAGGAGACGCAAAACAAGAAGGACGAGCGATTCCCATTATAAGAAATTGCATATACGAACGGATGGCCGTCGATATCGCGGACCTCGCACATACGAACGGAATGCTGTCAATCTTCCGGACCTTCGCACATGGGCATGTCAATACCACCCTAACTTCTGAGTCTAGGGTTGTAAAACAATGGTCAGACGGGGTTCTGCGCCTAGAGGGGATTGCAGGAGTGGGGAAATCCTGCAGAGGGGGCATGTGGCGTGGCGGCGAAGCCATTCATCGATACAAACCACGTGGAACATGTGACCGCAACCAGGGATAACTCTCACAACCTCCGATTCCTTGTAATCGCTTAGACAAATCGAACAGCAACTCTTGTCCTCCGCTACTAATTCATCTTCTCCCTCAGATTTTGAAGGTCGGAAAACTTTTTCCGAGTACACCATCCTCGGATATGAATCCAGCGTCTCCTCATCGATTCCTCTCGCACCACCTTCGCCGGTGGGATTTTCCGGATCATTACCATCCCCGACGCCGTCTCCACCTATAGTTTCAGGCAGACATATTTCACAGCTGGAGCAGACGAATAGGGTTAGCATGCCTATGCTCACTATAACCGTGGCTGCAATCGCTAATAGTATCAGCCACTTGGCCTGAGGATTAGAGTGTTCCATACTGTTGACGGATCCATAGCTGCTCATTCGGCTGATATCAAACAACTAACCGCAGATTATTCAACTTCTAGCTGACTCCACGATCGGCAATTACAACCATATCTCCTATTTCTTCTTAAAGCTTGGCGGTTGTCTCCGACTAATTCTGGGGCCATAAATTAAGATAAATGTCTGTAACTTCAGCGATAAACTGGGAGGAATATTCGCGTTTTATCTTTGCAGTAGTCCCACCCGTGTGTCACCTCAATTGACATGGACCATGGACCTGGCGAAAGGCCCCGGCACAATAGTGTGGCATTATCTAAGTAATTGGAGCTTATCACCAATGTTATAAATGGTGCAACCTTTCTGCTTAGGTGTCATCTCAATTGACGTGGACCTGACGAAAGGCCCCGGCACAATCGTGTGGGATTATCTAAGTAATGGGAGCTTATCACCAATGTTATAAACAGTGCAACCTTTCTGCATGTGTTTCTAAGCACGGAAGGCACGTAGGCTTCACAATGAAATTCATGATTCGTAATCTGAGAATGAAGCTTCGATGAAACACAATTTACTAAACTCGTGGTATTAACGTCTAGCTTAAAACATGGAGCCTATACATTACGTACCCACCTTTAGTATTATTAAGTATAAAGGAAGATAGGAGGAATGTTCAAATTTATCAAACATAAGTTGTAACGCGACAGGGAAGAGAGGAACACCCATATTCCATTCAACACAAACCTTACATGCTCACTCCATACATCATCAAGTTAAATTCCCATCATGGCTTAATTTTCTTTGGTTCGATGAGAGTATTTCATGCGTCTTCATTACCGATTAAAGTTCTGATCAAATCATTATTTGTTTTGAGCTATGGTGTCATCTAGTATGCGATGGGTTCTGTTGTCATTGAATAGATTGGTTCTATAAAAAAAAGATAGATTTAGATTTTTATTAGAGTTTAACTAAATTCTGCTTCTAGTTTAATTTATTATTTAAATTTCTATTATAAGGGGAAGTAGTTCATAGTATACTAATAAATAGCAAATGGAAAACAAGAAATTGAACATGGAAAAAAATTATATTATGTTATAAAAATAGTTTATCACATTAAAACAAATCAAATACATATTAGCCTTCACTTGATTCTCTAAAAAATTATGGAGGAAAGTATAATTGTATATACTGGTTGAAAATGGAGCATTAACCCAAAAAAAAACATGAAAAAAAAAATATATATTTGAAATACAGAAATAGTTCACATAGTTAAGACAATAATTAAACAACAATTAATTTAACATTTAAAGCAACTAAGTATTAGTAATTAATTAAGTGTTGTTGATAATATTAACATGCATATTCATATTTATTGATTCAATGAATCCTAAATTCTTACCAACTATGAAAGATAGCTTTATTACTTTTAAACAAGTAAAAATTTATATTAACAACAACAAAAATTCAATTCATACCTATGTGGAATAGAAAGAGTGAAGAAAGAGATACTTCATTATACGTCACAATGATAATAATATAAAAATCAATTACACTTCATAGATAGGAAGGTCGTTCAATAAGTTCTCTTACCTTGACAAGAGTGCACAAGGTTTACTTATTGCTTTTCAACATATGGTACAAAATATTACAAGGAAAAAATGTGATAACATAAGTCCTCTTTGCCTTTGCTAACCCACCCTCTTCCTTAATTAGGCCTACACTCATGTTCCTTTTATAGGAATCAATGTTTAACACACATTCGTTTTCTATGTTAATGATTGTGTATTTTTAGTATGGACTATTTCTAGATTGGATAGTTGGGAAGCCATGTTAGACTTGTGAAATGATGTGATCAATGATGTAATTAATTAATTAATATTAATAAATAATAATGTTGGAAATTACTCACTAGAGTTAGAAGATTCTTTCCCAGTGGAAAACACATTCCATATATCTCCTAAAAATCCCTAGGAGGAAATATAAAGGATTTAATATGAAGGGAGAGAAAGATCCTATTAAATGACTTAGTTGGAGAAATATATTAAGTAAAAAGAAAAGCTTTAAGGAAAAAGGAAATAACCTTTTTACAAAAAGAGGAAAAAATAAATAAATAGGCCCACATAAGTGGGTTGGTAGGCCCAAAGCGGAATGCTGCTAAAGTCTATTGGAGAAGGAAAAACTTATAAAATACACCATCCAGGAATCAATGAAGTTGTTGATTCCAGTAGCAAGAAGATCTTAGCTCAAGGGAATGGGTGTAGATACTTCTTGGTTGAGAGGAATATGCTCCATCCTTGAGTAATTTTCCTATCATGAGTCTGGATGTAACGTTTCTTTGTATTGTTTAGTGCGTGATGAAAATTAAGATTAGTATGGTTGTATTTACTTCTATTCAATTTGAATTATTAAGGGCTTTTGCTTTTCCCTATAATGATAATAGAAGCCTTTATTTACTTCTATACAATTCAAATGATGAAGGACATTTTTTTTTGTATTGTAGTGGTAATAGAAGCCAAGTAGCGGTATACTAGTATAAAACTCTTTTATTGATCAACAATATGTTTTGTGTATGTACTAGTTAAGTAAACAATACACCATAACTAAGGTGTAGTGGATGGGAAAGAAATTTATGAAAAAATCAAATGAGTGCTACAGATGCAATCGATATATGGAGGGGTTGTAGGTAAATAGGGCTAGGAAGAATGAAATGTGAACCATTTTTCCTGCTATAGAAACTGTGAATATATGATTGTATCATACACTACAATTCTAGACAATATATTCCATAAGAAACTCTTATAGATTTTATTCGAGTTTACAACTAAGAAAACTAAGAATCTGAACCATGCTCACAAGTGAGAGAAAATATTAGAAATTTGGTGCATGCAACAAGGAGTGATGTATAGGTAATCGTAGGTAATGTAAGGAAAAGAAACCATGATCGTGGGTGTGTTGAGTATCTAATTATAACTAAGGCTGGTGGGTTACATAAATATTGATGAGACAAATCTTAAGAGACCTGTGATGAAATGTAGTATTAAATTTTACAGTACTGAAATCATTAGCAATTTGTTAGTATACATGAGTGAAATGTTATAAGAACAAGCATATGGCCTATATTTCTACATGAACCTATAACTAATATGTCTAGTTAATATTATGAGAATAAATGAAACCAGAAGGTGATATTCACCTTAATACAAAGAATACCGAGTTGTATTAGGAACAAAAATCATTAGGGTGCGATCCCCGTGAAAAATTAGAGGAAAAAAAAGAAATATGTGGATTATAAATGATTAGACAAGTATAACATGGTGGAACATTGAAACTATTCAAAAATCATAAACTACGTTGATAAAACATAAGGTGTAAAGTGTGACAAACATATAATCTGACCATTATGATTCAATTACCAATGCAAAGCACCTTTGTAACACAATAGAAATAGCACATAATTAGACATCCCTCCTTTAACTAACTAATACAATTTGAAAAATGTTATATGTATAATCAAAGAAACCATTAGGACCCCAAAGCCTTTGTTTGTACACATTTATTATACAGACAAGCACCATAATTGGAATCCGACAATTATAAGTGAATAGTATCAAGAAAAATGTATTATACATAAATCAAGTTTCTCAAATCTAGTTCTCACTACTACTTGGGTCCTGTAATAAAATAACTTGGATGAATCATTGGAATGACAATATATTGCCATATATCATGCCACCTAGGAAATAAATATAGAGGAGGCATCAATTACTGCAATACTGAAGGGGAAAGGAAAATGAATAGACTCCACTGTAAGCAATGGTTTTTGGTAACAAGGGAGCAACCAAGGGTCACTGATTAAGGATTGGACAAATTAAATCTGTTTATAAGAAGTGGCACTTAAGTAGGAATTTTAATTAAATAGATATACGTGAGATGCCTACGCCATGGTTTTCTCCACAGAACCTGTAGAATATAAACTAGAAGGGTTAGTACACTTAAACCCTCGAGAATGTTGTGAAAGCATTGTTGGGTCCCTATAATACTAGTGATTCCCACATTACTATTGTAGTTGTATCCCTTATTAATATTTTGTGCCCCTATTGTCCCCATATTGTTATTACTATGGCCCATAGAATCCCTCTATTGTTATTTTTGTGCCTTTATATTATTATTGTTAGGTCGGCTTCATTATATTCTGACCCCTTAGGCTCCTATATATAGAAAGGAGGTTTTGTCATTTGAAGCATCCAAGAATTGTTCATTTGTGTAATGTAAAGGAGGTTTCCCACTCAAAGAGGCTGAATTCTAAGGCATTTATCTATCTTTTCTATCTTTTTGTGAGTTAGTTTCATAACATTTGGTATAAAAGCTTTGGATTCTAGGGTTTCACTACTCCAAGCAGGTGATCGTGGAATTGTGCTATAACTTGTTTTCTACGACGTTTCAGACACTAAGAAAAAAACCCATCTGGGCCAAAAGTGTTCTGAACCTCGAGTCCAATTTTTTGAGCTTTTCGCACTATATTTGCGGAGATATGATTTGAGGAAGTTGGCCTTTTTGCAGACACCTGAATGACATTTCAAACAGGTGACCTGAGGAAAATTATCATAACTTTTGTTTTGAGCATCCGATTGAAATTTCGTAAGAAGTTACAGAAAGAGGATGGACAATAGCTTCATGTGTATAGGTTTTAGACCCAAAGGTCAAAATAGTGACACATGGAACTTCATACAAGTTCGATCTTCTAAAAAGGTATATAATCAGGTCATCTTGGGAGATTGTTCATAACTCCTTCTTGGAGAATCTAAATTTGATTAGTCTCATGGAATTGGAAAGAGGACACAGAGGGCTACTGCAGGTCACAATTTCACATCTAGATGATCTGAAATTACAAAGATACATCAGATTCAATATCAAGCTCCTACAAAGTGAAAAAAGGTGTGTAATTTTTTAAATTTTGCATAAGATTGGTTTGAAAAATTATTTTTAAGGAATTCAAAGGGAATAGTGAAGAATTATTAGCATTAATTAATCCCCCGAAGAAAGAAAATGGAAACACCTAGTAAGCAACTTGAAAGCTCTAGCATGAATCGTGAAGAAGAGGAAGATATGCAACATGATATATCAAAATTACAAGACCAAGTACAACAAATTTCACTCTCACTGAAGGTAAATGAAGCCATGATGAATGGCGTGAAAGCTAAGATGAATGGCATGGAAGCTAATACGAATGGCATGGATGCTAAGATGGAAGCTAAGATGAATGACATGGACGATAAGATGGAAGAATTGAAGATAAATTTGAATGAGTTGATACAATAAATGGTCACTAATGGTGAAAGGGTAGTAAAGGAAACTCATGATGAGAACAAAAGAAATGTTAGTCATGATTTCATAGACTCTAATGTTGGATTGAAGACCCACCATATTCCAAAAATTGAAATGAGGAAGTTTGATGGAAAGGATCCCGCAACATGGATACTACAGATGGAGCAATTTTTTGATCTCCATAATGTGCAAAACACAAAAGGTACGTATTGCAACATTATATTTGGAACCAAATCAGTTTGTATGGTATCAATGGATTTTCTCTCATAAACAAATTGTCACTTGGGAAATTTTTACGGAAGAAATGACAATACATTATGAGGATACAAAAAGAAACATCCTTTTTAGCTAATTGATAAGTCTTTAACAAAAGGGTTCAATGATGGAGGACATTGAGGACTTCCAAAAATTGAACATAAGGGTAAAAGATGTTCTAGAGGAGCATAGGATTGTTGTGTTCATAGGGACTTTAAAGGATAATATCCAACATGAGGTTTTCCTTTGGGAACCTGATTCATTGGAGAAGGCATTCAGGTTAGCAAGAAAAATGGAAAGCAAAATTATGGCAACTAGGAAGCCTACCACTGACAACTATAAAGATGGAAGTGTTGTTGCCCCTAGCCTTCCACAACCTATAAGGTTGACACCACAACAACTGGAAGAAAAAAAGAGCAAAAGGGCTTTGTTACAGTTGTAATAGAAAATACACTAAAGGTCATCAGTGCACTGAGAAGAAATTATTCTACATAGACTGTGAAGAGGAGGAAGAAAAGGAACAAGAAATGTCAAAAGAAGAGGATATACTCTAGAAACAAACCCTAGATAAAGAAGAAATGAATCTGACCATATTTTTTAGTGCATTGGCTGGAATTACCACTCCATAAACTATCAAGATAGAAGGACATATCAAGAAGGGAAAGGTAATAGTGTTGATTGATTCAGGAAGTACCCACAATTTTATTTATTGTAAGATAGCAAAAGAATTGAATTGCTTCCTATATCCAACAATAGAGTGTCAAGTGATGGTTTCAAGTGGAGGAACCATAAATTCCTCTAGAAAGTGTCATAATGTCAAGCTATCCATGGGAGATTATGTATTGAATAGCCCAATGCTTTCTATTCCAATGGGAGGTGCTGATGTTGTACTAGGAGTCCAATGTCTACAATCCTTGGGTACAATAACTTTTAATTTTCAAGAAATTTTCATGAAATGTTCTGCAGAAGGAGAGACAGTTGAATTAAGGGGTATTGCAGGGAAACCGGGAAAGATAATCAGCTCTAACAATATTACAAAGCTTCTAAAAAAGGAACAATGAGGTGTAATTGCACAATTATGTTCGCTAGATGTTTCCAAATCGAAATCACCTATTTCTCCATATCTCCAAAAAGTCTTAGACAATCATTCCAAGGTATTTGAGACTCCCAAAGGCCTCCCACCTATTCATGATCAAGATCATGCTATTCATTTGATTCTAGGAAGTGTTCCTCCAAACATCAAGCCGTACAGATATCCCTATGCCCAAAAGAGTGAAATTGAACGTATGTTTGCAGAAATGCTAGAGGATGGTATAATTCAACCTAGTCAAAATTCTTTCTCTACTCCAATAGTGTTGGTGCATAAGAAGGATGGATCATGGCACATGTGTTCGGATTATAGGGAGCTCAACAAGCTCACTATTAAAGATAAATTTCCCATTCATGTCATTGATGAATTATTGGATGAATTGCATGGATCAATTTATGTCACCACGTTGGATCTTTGTTCAGGATATCATCCAATCAGAATGAAGACTGAAGACATTCTGAAAGCAACATTTACAGCTCATAAGGGTCATTATCAATTTTTGGTCATGCCTTTTGGCCTTACCAATGCACCTTCTACATTTCAAGGTTTGATGAATTCTATTTTCAAACCCTTCCTTAGAAAATTTGTGTTAGTATTTCTTGATGATATACTAATCTACAACAAGTCTTGGAATGATCATGTTGAACATGTTGACAAGCTACTACAACTATTGGAGGAGAAACAATTATATGAAAAAAGCTCCAAATGTTTCTTTGGAGTACAAGAGGTGGAATATCTAGGTCATATTGTATCTTCTGAAGGTGTTAAGGTAGACCCTAGCAAAATTAAAGCCATTAAGGAATGGAAAATCCCCACATCCATAAAGCATCTTTGAGGATTTCTCAGGTTGACAGGGTATTATCGCAAGTTTGTTAAGAATTATGGGAGAATAGCAACACCTCTAACAACATTATTGAAGAAAGATGCATTTTCATGGACTCAAGAAGAAACAAAGGCCTTCGAACTTCTTAAAGAGGAAATGTGCCAAGCATCGGTCTTAGCTGCACTGGACTTCACAAAAACCTTTATTGTGGAATGTGATGCTTCAAGAAATGGAATTGGTGTTGTTTTAATTCAAGATGAAAGACCCATTTCTTTTGAAAGTCGTCCAATCAAGGGAAAGTATTTACACAAAGCTGTTTATGAGAAGGAAATTTTGGCAATACTACATGCACTTAATAAATGGCAATCCTACCTAATGGGAAGAGACTTCAAGGTAAAAACAAATCATGATAGCCTTAAATACTTTTTAGAACAAAGATTATCCTCTGAAGAGCAACAAAAATGGGTCACAAAGGTGTTGGGTTATGACTTTGAAATCATCTACAAAAAAGAGAAGCAAAATGTTGTGGAAGATGCACTTCCAAGAAAGGATGGGGATGTGGAAGCATTGTTGTGTGCCATTTCTATTATCCAACTAGTTTGGATAAACGAAGCAAGCGAGGAACGAAAGAATGACGATGAAGTGTGGGCACTTATTCGAAAGTTACAACAAGATTCTAGTACATCTGATACATTTAGCTGGAAAAATTATTGATTATGGTATAAATATTGCTTATACGTGTGTAAGAATTCCCAACTCAAACAAAAGATTCTTATGGAATTGCACAGTTCTCCTTTAGGAGGGCACTCAGGATTTTAAAAAACTTACCATAGGGTTAAGAAGAATTTTTTTTAGGATTACCTTAAATCGGATATTCAAAAGTTTGTGGCAAAATGTTTGGTTTGCCAAAAAAATAAAGTTGAAACAATTAAGACCCTAGGTCTATTACAAACTTTATCCATTCCAGCTAATGATGGGAGGAGGTTTCAATGGATTTTATCACAGGTTTACCCAAGTCCAAAGGAAAGAGTGTCATCATGGTGGTAGTTGACAGACTTACCAAGTATGCACACTTTTGTGCATTATCACATCCATTTAAAGCCAGTAAAGTTTCTACTACATTTATGGAAACAATTCAAAAGCTACATGGAAACCCAAAGATTATTGTAAGTAATAGCGATCCATTTTTCACTGGAAATTTTTAGAGAATTATTTTCTTGTCTTGGTACTCAATTGGCTCATAGCTCATCTTATCATTCTCAATCTGATGGGAAAACTAAGATAGTAAACAAATGTTTGGAAGGATATCTTCATTGCTTTATATCTGATAAACAGATAGAATGGGTCAAATGGTTGTCTCTGGCTGAATGGTGGTATAACACTTCCTTCCATACTGCAGCAAAAATGACTCCATTTATGGCACTTTATGGATATCATCCACCATCCATCATATCATATTTAAGAGAAAATTCTAAGGCTCAAGCAGTGGAACATCAAATTGATCATCGACAACAACTTCTCCAACTCTTAGAGGATAACCTCGTGTTGGCACAGAATAGAATGAAACAACTGGAAGATAAACATCACAGGAAAGAAGTTTTGATGTAGGTGTCTGGGTATTCCTACACCTACAGCCATATAAACAAATGTCCCTCAAGCAAGCTAAGAAGGATAATAAATTATCACCAAAGTATTATGGTCCGTATAAGGTGTTGCAAAAGATTGGTACTATGGTAGACAAATTGGAGCTTTCTGCAACTTCTCAGGTATACCCAGTTTTCCATGTTTCATGTTAAAGAAGGTTATAGGTGACAAGCTCCCAGTTCAAACAATATTGCCAAAACTTGATGAGGAAGGTAAAATTATATTGGAACCGAAAGCAGTCACAGAAATAAGAACTCGACAACTATGAAATCGATCAATTTCGGAGTATCTCATCAAGTGGAAGAACTTATCCCCTGAAGATTCCACATGGGAGGATGGGAATTGTATACAGAAGCATCCAGAACTACTCAAGCGTTAAGGAAAACACTTTTTTGAAGGAGAGGAGTATGTTGGGTCCCTATAATACTAGTGATTCCCCCATTACTATTGTAGTTGTATCCCTTATTAATATTGTTGTGCCCCTATTGTCCCCATATTGTTATTACTGTGCCCCATAGAATCTCTCTATTGTTATTTTTGTGCCTTTATATTATAAATATTAGGTCAGCTTGGTTACATTGTGACCCCTTAGACTCCTATATATAGAAAGGAGGTTTTTTCATTTGTAGCATCAAAGAATTGTTCATTTGTGTAATGTAAAGGAGGTTGCCCCCTCAAAGAGGCTGAATTCTAAGGCATTGATCTATCTTTTCTATATTTTTGTGAGCTGGTTTCATAACAAGCATACACTCTCTGAACTAGGTAATTTTAGCTAATCGATTCAAATTGCCCAAATTTGAATAGTAACACCGAGCCATAAAAATCCAAGAAGAAAAGCTAAAAAGCCATACAATTTTAGGGAAAAATTAACCAATAACATTGGTGTATAGCCTTACCAATGCCATATTATGGATTAACTATGCTAAGAACCACTTATAGTAAAATTTGAATAATAACAAAATATACAAAATATTTTGGTAACTCTTACATCCACCAACCCTAAGAGAATAATCCCTTAATCTTTTTTTGGATGATATCTGATGAGCCCCAATTTTTGGTACAATTTGGGCTCATATTGGCCTACTTACCTTGTTCAACCATTCATATTTTACCACTTATGCATTCATTTCTTAGTATATTCGTGTTGTTTGTAGGAAGAAGGGCAAGCATTATATCTATGTGACTAATACATGATGATTTCAGGTTCTTGGCATTAAAGAGAGCAAAAGACCACACAAAAGGAGACAAGGAGACAACAAAGGTGGCATTGCATGTTTATAGGGAGGTTGTCTACAGCTTTAAATGACTTCCCTCGTGCTTTTCACCTTAACTCCGAGCTCTAACAGCTCTCCCCACCGAGCTCAAAGGCAACCAACACGTTCTACAGGATCAGCAGTTTTACAGCAGTTTGACTTTCAGTTAGATAGCCAAGCTCCACGAATGAAGGCAGCCAGCTTGATCCTCATTTTGTATAAATATGGAGGCCGTAGCCTTTGTTAGAAGCTTTTTGACTTTTGGAATTACTATTGTAGTCTCTGAGCACGAGTTACAGCTCGGTTTTTGTTATTTTGTAAGCCAGTTTTGGCATGACATTAGACTTTTGATTATGAATAAAGGCAAGCAGATTTGGATCTAATTCCGAGTTTTTAAGGGAGCTATAGCTCTCAGGTTAGGGCCCAACCTGAGAGCAATAGACCTCCTCTGTTTTGTAGTGTTATTTGCCTTTCGTTCCAGTACTTTGTTTCTTTACTTTGACATGCAATTCGAATTTACAGTCTGCTGATTTAGTTTTTGTGTGATTGAGTAGGATTAGCTTATGGTTACTTTGCTTTCAGCTGCTTAGATTTGATAGGAGGTTTGTAATACACAGGAGCTCCAAGAAAAAGGTTGTTAGAGATCACTGCCATCTCTGTTTAGGGATTGGGGTGCAGTCCATATCAACCACCAAAAAGAAACGCAGTCTTTCACTTCCATGCAAGCTGCAACATAGTCATTTTCGTTGAAGATCCATTCATGCACTTTTGATATTGAACCATACTTCTACATTTTTCATTCCATGCACGGCTTCTTTTCTCGGTTTTACATTGCTGTTCATAGGTTTAATGGCACAGGTATCATAGGTTAATGAATTCTCGTTTTTGGTGCAAGACATAAGTCATTTGTTTCATTTACACTGCTCCATATCATTCCACTTCCTTCTTCTTCTTCTTGACCCCTCCTCAAGCCACCTACTCGGCCTCTGTCCAGCTCGTTTACCCTCCAACTCATCCATTGCCACGTAGCTTCATCTTTTTGACCTTTCGTTGCTGCCATCCTTCTATCCACCAACCAACTTCGTGCACTCATTCTCTGTCCTATTTCTCTACCCCTGAGTCATCACAAGTTCCATCTCCACCTCACCTATCCACCCAAACCATTCCATCCCTTCACCATCACCCAAAACTTCCACTTACAGCACATCCTGTAGAAGTTAGCAGACTTCCTGTAGAATTCCTTAGTTTCCTGTAGGATCCCCTGCAGACATCCTGTAGAAGCCTGCAAACTTGGTTGCCGAGCATCCGAATGTTGTAGACCTCTGTGGACTAATGCTAGGGACCCTCTGGGACCTCTCCTAGCCATCCTGACCTTTCCCAAGCTTTCTCTCCCTTCGCACCACCTCTGCACAGCCAAACCCTAATAAGAGACAAATTCATAATCACTCCATCCACTTAAGAAAAAATACAAAAACAATGTTCTTTTCAATGGAAGTAGTTTGAGTTCATGCATTTCACATCACTAGAAGTAATGGCATCCTTTTTAGACATTTGCACTTTCACCATTGCATCATAGAGGTTAAACTAGTCAGATTAGGGTTTACTAGGGTTTCCATGCTTTGGTTGGCTTTCAGTTCATTGTTGCAAAGTAGATCAATTTCCCTTGAGATAGCCTTCGTCCATCATTTAGAAAGCTTCTTCTGAGAGCATATAGAAGTTGGCTTGAGCCCTAGCGGACTTGTGCCAGCTGACCAAGTGACAGCTGCGACAAGAGCTAGTACTTGTGCATACAGCACCGTCGCTTCCAAGTTTGTACGAACTACCGGGTTGATAAAATTAGAGATAGGGAGCCCCAGGAGTTGTAGCATTATTGCTACAATACTGGAGCCCACCATCTTTTTGGCGCCGTTGCCGGGGAAGCGTCAGAGTATTGGTGATTGTCGCTTTTCTTCTATTTTCCACTACAATCTTCTGCTAAGTAGTTTATTTCATTTCCATTCTGCAAAAGTAGCATAGACATTTCTTGCTTTCATAGATTAGCATTTCCTGCTTTCATAGATTAGCATTTCCTGCTTTCATAGATTAGCATTTCCTACTTTCATAGATTAGCCTTTCATTTCTGCAAGCGTAGACTAGTGTTTCATTTCTGCAATTTCATTTGAGCAGAGTAGATTAGTTCTTTCCTGCTTTCAGTTTAATTCTGCATCTTTATAGTTAGCTGTAGATCAATCTGTTTCAGTTTTGAAGGTACAAAAGAAAAAGTAAAAACAACCAAAAAGAAAGTCTTTTCCCTTTCATGCCTCGTAGGAACCGAGATAGATCAGGAAAATTCCTACCAAACACCCCCACCACATCACTGAGTCACCCTTCTCTCTTCTTTGGTGACAGTGACCCAGAAGAACCTATAGGTGAACATCCAGAGATATACAAAGATCCTATAGTAGAAGATGTTGGCATTATGGCTAAAGTGTTGTCCTTGATGGCAACCCATTCAGGTGATAGATCACAGTACTTCAAGTCAGCAGCAGAGATTGATGATCAGCTATCAAATATTGAAGAAAATAAGGGGTACGCAGGTACACCTTGCATAAGGTGCGTACACGCAGGTCAGTGTTACAAAAAGTGTGTACATACCCGCAGTTATCCCGTTCAGGAGGTGCATACCCCCAGTGCACACATTTCAAGGCAAAGAAATTCACATGTGGGGTTTTCTTATGTTTTACTCTTGGTATTTAGCCGACGGTATTGTGTTATTATGGTGTCGGCTCGTGGTATTGATCCATGTTTTAAGGAAGAGCTTTCCTATATAAAGCAAAGGAGATCATTTGGCTTGAGCAAGTTTTTGGTTGAACATCTTATGAGAGCTAGATCTGGTCTAGATCTAAAGAAGGCGAATCTACTGATGAACCGAGATCTCTTTGGCGCATGTTTAGATCTGTAGATCTGACTGTCTGGGTTATTTCCGAAGTCTTGAAATCATCTATGCCCGAAGGTACGCAGGTACAGTGAGAGAGAAGTGCGTACATACACAAGAACAAAGCGTTTCAGGTGCGCCGGTACGCAGGCACATAAGGGTTTCAGGTGCGCCGGTACGCAGGCACAGAAGGGTTTCAGGTGCTGTTATAGACAATTTTGTGCCTTACAGCAACAAGCATGAATTTTCAATAATCCAAGGGATCCAAAGTTCCCTAAACATGATGTTCCTACCCCTAGAGGAATAAGGACAGCAAACCAACAGCTCTCAGATCAGTTCTCCACCTGAAAACACTCAAAAACAAGCAATCCTGAAATCAAAGCAGGTGCTCCACTAGGTTTCTGCGCTGAAACTCAGTTGCTCCATGGTGTACCTGCGTTGCAAAGCAAGTGGGACAAAGGCCACCTGCGCTGAGTGAGAAGGGACAAGTGGCACAATGAGTCATTGCTTTGGAATCTTCCAAAAATGACACTTGGGTCAGGTATTTCGCCTTGTGATGAGTCAGAGGCTCTGTTTCTCCAAGTGGAAGCAAAGTTCTCCAAGTGGACTCAAGAACTGAAGATCAACTAAAGATTAACTGAAGAGAGAGAGGACACAAGGCAGCTACACATCAGTTGCAAGCTGACTCATCCTTTCTCAATTCATCTATATATTGAGCTCTCTCCTATGAGCTGAGGGGGCTGGAATTTTGTGCAAATTAATGATATGCTGTTGGTTTCACTATTGAGTTATTGGGTGATTGTTTGAGAGAGGTGAAGAAGAGCAATTCTTTCTGCTGGGAGGTGTTGCTGGGTTGGAGCCTTCAATGGTTGTAATACTCTCAGAACCTTTATTTCTTCATTAATAAAAGCTATTGAGGTTCTTCTATGTGCTCTTGTTTCAATTATATATTGTGATGATTGCATGTTTGGTTTACACTAATCCATGAACCAGTTATGATCGCATGCCTCTTGTAGTTTCCTTCTTTGTTATTTTGCAGGATCTCATCGTAGTTGGGTGAGCAGAAGGACAAAGAGCTAGGAGCAAGCGGTCAAAGAGAAGAGTTTGGATTCGACATTAAGCGCAAGGCAACGGTTAGTGCTTTCTCCATTCTCTTTTGCTTTCATAAAGAAGTAAACCTTAAGTAGTTTGTTTTACAATTGTTGCTAAGGAACTGTCACCCTTAAAGTGGGATAGGGTCATCCGAGTCGGATACTTTTCCCTACAACAAACTGGCGACTCCGCTGGGGATCGTATCCATTTGATTGTGTTTGTAGTATTTTGCTATTCATTTCCTGAACAAAAGAGTACCAAATCGAAAAGCTTTTGACTATATCAAAAGCGAAGTAGAGGGCAGCTACTCTTGCTCATTTTCTGAGCAAATTCATGATTTGAAGAGCTGATCTACAAGGATCCTTGTAAGCTCTTAGTGATAGCTTTGCACCTTCTTAATCATCCCTTTGAGTGTGCTTGACTGATTGCTTCTGATTTGAGCAAAAACCGTGCATTTTTTAGAAAATTATGACCCGGAAACTGTGAAAACGCAATTCTCGTTTTCCAAAGCAGGTAGTACACAGGCTACCTGCTTTGCAACGCAGGTCCCGAAGGGGCTACCTGCGCTGAGAGCCAGTTTGGCTGTGCAGAGCCTGCGTTGGCCCAAATTTGCCTAGTGCATTTGGGGTTTCCTCCTTTCTCTTTCCTGTTTTCACTTAGTTTTGCTGCTAGGTGTCAGTCTTGTGCCTGTTTTGAAACCAATATTACTTGCCATCATTCTGCCTCTGTTATATAACGAAATTGTACTTGTTCTTTGTATTTCTTACTCATTTACAATTTCCCATAACGAAAAGTAAACTAGTCATGCTTTTGGCCTCTTAGATCTGAACCTGTGTTAGGCATTTTGTTGGTCTAAAGAGTTAGCTTGTTTGCTGTCCATAGCTGATTAGTCATTTTACTTTCGTTAGTATGGTTTGATTTCATGTATTTCCAGTGATTAAGCAAGTGAATCTTAAGGTGTCTTTTGATTTTGGACAAACTTGTTTACTTTCGCTTTAAATCGAAATCAAAGTTATATAACCACTTTCTTTTTGTAATCCATCCACATTAAGAAAGGGAAAAGAAAATACATGCATGGTACATTTTGCATTTGACTGTGTGCTTGACGATTTAGGAAAGATTGGCATCTTAGTGTGTGCTCTATGATCTGTGTGAAAAGATTTGCCTTTCTTTTCCCTCAGTAGTTAAGGTTTTCAAAGTTGAAAGATTGAAAAGTTTGCTTCTCATCTTAGACTGCATTCAGGAATTTGTTACATACATCTCGTGGTGATCCTTAAAGGCAAACTGATAAGCAAGATCAACATTAAAATAAATCCAATTTACATAACAACTCTTTGTAACATAACGCAAACACATAGAGGTCTAGGTAGAGACGTGTTCCGGCGTCGTTAAACATAGTGACTGTCGATCTCTACGAAGGTGGGTGATTCCTCCTAAGAGTCGGTGGCACTAATACGGACTTGTGCTCCCACGTACCGTCGCGTATATATTGGGAGACCCCTATAGGCAATTATCCTTTATCCATAGGAAGCCGTGTCGACCGCCCTACTGATCGCGATGCAGTGAACACAGCATTCACGAAGATCGACCACCCGTACCGTAAAACGTATTCTGTGGTTTCGCGAAAAGTTTGGCACACCCTCTGCCTAGAACTCCAGAGAAGTTTCTTTTGGCCTTTTTCAAACTCTATAACTGAAAAAGTCCATCCGAGCATTTGTCACTTCGGGCTCGTTAAAACATCGAAGGAGACTAGAGTCATTTTTAGCTTTTTCTCGACTCTTTAAAACTGAAAAAGCAAGTTGTGTCTAAAGCGTCGTTATAAACTTTATTTTAAGCGGAATAATCATCACCTTTCCCTCGTTGATCTTCGAAGGTAGTCTACCACAAGTGGAAGTTCCTGTAGAATCGCTAAGAAATCTTTTGGATAGACTAGATATGTCTGAACAACCGTCGACATCTAGGACTGTGTCGTCTGACACAGCTGCAGCAGAGCCTCCTGCTACTACTCCAACGATGTTCGCTGGTATACCATCTATCACGGCAAATTGTCAACAACAAGCCGGAGTCCAATCAGGGACAACGACATGGTTAGTTCCTATTTCTTCATCCGGATTATCATCTGGTATTTCTTATGTTGAAACTCGCCAAATTGATCCATTTGGAGGTCAATCTGGGCAATCAATCCCCTTGAGTTCCGGATTGATACCATATGGGGGGCAGTATGCCCTTTCACTACCTCCTCCGGGAGGATGCCCATACATGAGTTCACAACAAAGTTCAGGTCAAACTGGAATTACATCCAGCGGTTGGTTACCAATACTGCCTCAACAACCAGGAGTTGTATATTCGATGCAACCAGTACCCCCTGTGTCGAATATTCCCACCATACCTGCTATAGTGAATGTGTCGCAAGTACAAGCTCCACCTGTTGTATGTCAACCCCAATCTCAGGTTGCAATACAACAACCACTTGTCTCAATGACTCAATCGCAATCTCAGGGTAGTGCCTCCTTATCTGGAGCGACTCAGGCTCAAACAACTACTGTGACTCCTCATCCTGGTCAATCATCCAGTATTGGTCAACAACCGCCATTCCAGCAATCATATCAAGGACCTGAGCAACAAGTCTTTGTAAGTAATGGGCAACCATACTATAATGGTTACGCCCATCAACCTTGTCAAAGTTGCCAGCATTATGCTGGTCTGCAAAGACCCATTGCTCAGGCAATCCCATCTTATCCTGGATATGCTTTGCCTAACCTGAATCAACAGTTGCCCTTTGTAGCAACTCTAGAATTACCAGATCTAAACCGGCTGACGAATGATCCAATTGCTTATGCCCCTTGGTGGCCAGCGATTCCGCATAAACTTCCATCAGACATTCCTAAATTTAATGGAAATCCGGGTGAAGATCCGTCAAATCATGTGATGACATTCCATCTATGGTGTTCATCGAACACCCTGAATGATGATTCGATAAGACTTCGCCTCTTTCAGAGGACGTTAACGGGTCCAGCGGCAAAATGGTACATTGAATTGCCTAGAGCTTCGTTCGACAACTTCAGTACCTTAGCCACAACCTTTTTAACCCATTTTCAATTACCGATAAGGTATGAAATGGGAACAGAACTCCTTACCAATTTCAAACAGACGACTGCCACCCACATATCTGATCATATACATGAGTGGCGACGTCGTCGTAGGATGGTAAAAATGTACGTTCCTGATCAGCTATTAGCTGAATGGTTTATCAAGTCGTTACTTCCCGCTATAACGGAAGATGTGGCAAAGGGAGGAGTCGTAACGGAAGAGCAAGTTATCGCTCGTGCGCAATATCTAGACTTGGTTTATACTCAGTCTGGCACGCTCTACGAAAAAATACCTGACGCCCCTAGACCGGAATTCTCAATTCCTCCTCCTCCTAAATCAAACAATGACACTCGCGCCGGTAATGGCGTGATTGGAAAGCACAAAATTTCTAGTCAAAATGCAAATGAAGAACTTCTTGCCTCGGAAGTAAATTCCATGTCGACCGACAAGGGCAAAAAACTGAAGCAACCAGGGGGCAAGAAGAAAAAGACAGGGAGAAAAAGGAAACCCCCGGCAGGGTGTCATATATGCGATGAGGATCATTGGACGAAATATTGTCCACATATAGCTGAAGTTAAGAAACTCTTCAAGAGTTCAAAAACCCCAGCAGTATTGACTAATCCGTTTCCTAATCCAGGTCAAAATATGGTTGCTAATCAAAATGCTTCCGGATCCCAAGTGCTTATGTTGTCTACCTCAAAGCAACAAAATAATGCTTTGACAAGGAATAAAGATTACGGGAATCCAAAGCTGTCGAACAACAAGGTTAATGAACGACCTAGTAGTTCAACAACAACTTTGACCGAAGTTGTGCCACCCATCGTTCCTGAGCCAATGATAAAGTATCCAAAGGGAGTAGTACACAAATCGACATTTAATCCTCGTGCCAAAGGAGCACAGAATTATAATATAGTAAAGGACTTGGCCCAATCGCCGTCCACTATGTCGACACTTGAAGTACCACAAAATTTCCCCTCCCAAGAGCAAGCTTTATTATCAGCAATAGGTGGGATTGGCCCAATGGATTCCAATCTTGTGGCCTTTGATCATAAAGGATATGTCCCTCAGTTACCAGCTCAACTAGCTTTCCTTATTCAAGTGAAAGCCCTCAACAAAACTGTTCATCGAACAATTATTGATGAGGGGGCATCTACATGTCTTATGTCGATGAGTTGCTGGAAAGATTTAGGCTCACCACCCTTGTCGAAATCGTCAACGACGTTAAAAGCATTTGATGGACGATCATACACTCCATACGGGATTTTAAGTAACTTGCAAGTTGAACTGGGGGGCAAAACAGTAGGAATTGATGTTGAAGTAATTGATGGAAACCTCGATTACAACATCCTACTAGGAAGGCCCTGGATCTATGCCATGGCCGCGGTTGTGTCGACCTACTTCAGGAAGATTGCATTTCCCTTCCAAGAAGGAATTACAATCGTCGACCAACAAACTTTTCTCCCCAACAGTTCACAAGTTACAGGAAGCATTCCAATGATCCATGGAAGGAATCATTTGCTTCAAAATATCGGAGTAGGTCTCCTAAAAGACCCTGCCTTAATGGGTACTTTCGCCCTACCGCCTCCAAGTAATCTGGCGGAAGTGACCACGGTGGAAACCTACAAAATGAAATCTAATCCAATCTTCTGGTTGGATTCGGAAGATTCCTAGATATTTTGTCGGCTCCGAGGACGGTTCTTATCTCGTGTCAACCTCGTTAAAAAATGAAACAAGGAGTCATGAGGATAGTTCTTTTACTATGTCAACCTCATTAAAAAATGAAACAAATCCCCTTTTCAAAATTCAAAGGTAAACCTTCATTCCAACCACCAAGTTGAATGCAATGAAGCTTGGGGGGCACCCTCCTTTGACATGCGTTATTATGATGCTGGGGGCACACAAAGTTTCGAGCAGTTTTAGCAATGTTCATGCTCGTTAAAAAATAAACGCAAGAACCGAGCAGTTTTAATACATAGTTCATGCTCGTTAAAAAATAAACATAAGTTGTGAGCAATCTTCCCCTACAGTTCAAGCTCACCCAGAAAAAATGAACCGGTAAATAACCTTGAGAAGTGTAACCTTTGACAGCCATATTAAAAGCCCTTGGTCGTGTTTATATGCCATCACCTCCATCCGTTCATTTGGCCAATCGTTCATCTCCATATGTTTGTTTACCCATTTTGAGGAACAGCTGCGAAGAGTGATTTCACTTAGCCATCCTTGTGACACTGCCGTGATTGGAAAATTCCAACCTGTACCTGGAATCTGCTTCTATCCCTGTTTATCACTCGTTCCTCAAAAGACGAGTCTTCTTTGAGCTCTTTTCACTGACTCGTAAAATATGAAAAGTTTGCCGAGTTCTGGCCTTCCAGCTCGTTAAAGCGACCGGAAGAGCTATCCCTCCTCTAGATTTTAATCTTTTTGGACCTGAGGGATTATTACACAAAAAGATCGAGCGCTTGTTTTGTTCGGCTCGTTAAAGAAATCGAAAATTCATCCCTTCTGTATTGTTTTATACTTTTTCGGACTTAAGGGATTAGAAGACGAAAAAGGAATTTTGGAGTTAACTTTTCGTACCTTTTTCAGACTCTCTAAAAATGAAAAGGACCGAGTTTTCTTTGTCGTTAGACTCGTTAAAATGATTAAATAGCGACAAACTTGTCTTTAGACGAGAACGAGTTTCCCTATCGCTAGGCTCGTTAAAACATAGCGATGGGCTTGCCCGAAGGGTAGGTTATAGAACAAGCATATGTTATCCTCCTCAAGCTTGACAAAAATAAAGAGGTACTGGTCAGCAATGACTGGGGAAAAATTGGGAGAACCTCACAGCATTAATGGTAGCAAGTCGCTCTTGAACATGACACTTTATCCTCCGTATCACATCGGGTTGGGTTGTTTCATTCACCGGTCTCATAACCATGGTCCTCGCCACACCATCCACAATTGGGGTAATGCTACCAATCCATCACATCAGTGTCGTTATATGTTCAAGAGATGTGGTTCTGTAAAGAGTCAACCGTGTTCCACCCACTGCCATACATTATCCTTCATCCACTTCATGACCGCCACCCTGAATCATACATCACAGTTTGTTTTCACCTCATCACAATCACTAGCTCCGTTCCATGTCACTGATGTGGGATTCATTAAGGCCCTCCTTTGACGGATCGCTCCTTGTCGACATCAGCTCATTATCCAAGGAGTTGATCTAGGAACACCCCCCTCAGTACTTTGAAGCTTGCATGCCTCAATGGCAAGTTTCTCACTTCCGGCGACAGGTATACATCAATGACCTTCGACCAGAAGATTTTGCATGGTGGTCGACGCCAAGTCTTTTATTCCCACCATGTGGATTGTACTGCCGTACCTTGAGGGTCATCATCCTTATCGGTGACTCCTCTCGCGCTTGTTAACAGTTTACATCATTGACCGGTAATCAAGCGATGTCTTTCCATGTTCGACTTCAAGAAATTCTCACATGGATCGACTTGTACATCGAGTGAAGATCGGAAGAGATTGAAGACCCCGGATCTTGTTTCATCCATCCGGGCTGCGATATATATTCAGGACATAAAGACATTTGATATGTACACCATTACAGCAGATGATCATCCTTCTCAAAGGATGATAATTTCAGCAGAGAATTATCAGTCTACAATCAAGACAATCGTCTGTTCTATGTACCAAAATGTATTTATAAAGCTGAGCATGGGAATGCCCGCCTCAGCTAGATCATGGAAAATGTATGAAAAATAATGTATTGTATTGTATCTTATTACAGGACACTTCTCAGCAGATTGAATGAACTTCGGATCCTCTCAATAAAGCATTTCACCCGATAAACGACCTCATACTTTAGGGGGCATCTGTTATAGACAATTTTGTGCCTTACAGCAACAAGCATGAATTGTCAATAATCCAAGGGATCCAAAGTTCCCTAAACATGATGTTCCTACCCCTAGAGGAACAAGGACAGCAAACCAACAGCTCTCAGATCAGTTCTCCACCTGAAAACACTCAAAAACAAGCAATCCTGAAATCAAAGCAGGTGCTCCACTAGGTTTCTGCGCTGAAACTCAGTTGCTCCATGGTGTACCTGCGTTGCAAAGCAAGTGGGACAAAGGCCACCTGCGCTGAGCGAGAAGGGACAAGTGGCACAGTGAGTCATTGCTTTGGAATCTTCCAAAAATGACACTTGGGTCAGGTATTTCGCCTTGTGATGAGTCAGAGGCTCTGTTTCTCCAAGTGGAAGCAAAGTTCTCCAAGTGGACTCAAGAACTGAAGATCAACTAAAGATTAACTGAAGAGAGAGAGGACACAAGGCAGCTACACATCAGTTGCAAGCTGACTCATCCTTTCTCAATTCATCTATATATTGAGCTCTCTCCTATGAGCTCAGGGGGCTGGAATTTTGTGCAAAGTAATGATATGCTGTTGGTTTCACTATTGAGTTATTGGGTGATTGTTTGAGAGAGGTGAAGAAGAGTAATTCTTTCTGCTGGGAGGTGTTGCTGGGTTGGAGCCTTCAATGGTTGTAATACTCTCAGAACCTTTATTTCTTCATTAATAAAAGCTATTGAGGTTCTTCTATGTGCTCTTGTTTCAATTATATATTGTGATGATTGCATGTTTGGTTTACACTAATCCATGAACCAGTTATGATCGCATGCCTCTTGTAGTTTCCTTCTTTGTTATTTTGCAGGATCTCATCGTAGCTGGGCGAGCAGAAGGACAAAGAGCTAGGAGCAAGCGGTCAAAGAGAAGAGTTTGGATTCGACATTAAGCGCAAGGCAATGGTTAGTGCTTTCTCCATTCTCTTTTGCTTTCATAAAGAAGTAAACCTTAAGTAGTTTGTTTTACAGTTGTTGCTAAGGAACTGTCACCCTTAGAGTGGGATAGGGTCATCCGAGTCGGATACTTTTCCCTACAACAGGTGCGCCGGTACGCAGGCACAGAAGGGTTGTAGGTGCGCCAGTATGCAGGCACAGAAGGGTTTCAGGTGCGCCGGTACGCAGGCACAGAAGGGTTGCAGGTGCGCCGGTACGCAGGCACAGAAGGGTTGCAGGTGCGGAGGTCCGCAGGCAGTTCAATGGACTCAGAGCGAGGTACGCAGGCTAGCAGTTGAGCAGGGTGCGTACATAAGCAGGCTAGCAGTTGAGCAGGGTGCGTATTGTAAGCAGGCAAGCAGTTGAGCAGGGTGAGTACTGTAAGCAGGCGAGCAGTTGAGCAGGGTGCTTACGTAAGCAGGCGAGCAGTTGAGCAGGGTGCTTACTTCTCTTAAAATCTTTGTTTATCATTGTTGTGTTCTGGGTTTGGTCCTATTATTGTTGATCTGGTTACTACAGTTGAGTGGGTGATTCTCTTATACTTGATGATTATTTGATGCTTATGGATCCAGTTTGAAAATTTATGAAAAGTGGTCCTTGTAAGAAAAGAAGTAGGGGGTTGTAGCTCCCTTCCAGGAGAGACTGGAAAACGAGAGAGAGAGTTGTAGCTCTCTGCAGGTTGCAGCCTGCGTGCTGGTAAAGGACTGCACCAGTACAAAACCATTGTAAAAGGAGTTTCTAATTTGAAAGAAGATAGAGACATATTGCAACAGGTGGTTTTCACCCACATTGGGTTTCCACCTTACATCTTGTGTTCTTTGGTGTGACTATCTGTTTTCTTTTGTTCATGCTCATTATTTTATGGTACTGACATGCCAAAATAATTCAAAGAACAAATAAAGAAGATTTATTAAAAGAATTAGATAATACTGATTCACCCCCCTCTCAGTATTATTTCCAACAATTGGTATCAGAGCAGGTCCTTCAGAGAAGCTTGATCGCTTGAAGGTAGATCGTTCATCATGAGCAACTACGAGAGAGAAGCATCAATCAGGCCACCGGTTTTTGATGGGACAAACTTCAATTATTGGAAGGTAAGAGTTACTGCCTATCTTCAATCTCTTGGTACAGAAGTTTGGGACATCGTAGAAACAGGCTACGCTTTTCCTTCAGCTACTCCTACAGATGCAGCCGAGAAAAAGAAGTATGAAACAAATGCGAAAGCAGTCAGTACTCTATTAGGATGTATATCTCAATCAGAATTCATGAAGGTAATGCACTATAAATCCGCAAAAGAGATATGGGACAAAATTGTCACGAGCTATGAAGGAGATGAACAGGTAAAGCGTGCTAAACTTCAAACTCTGAGAATTCAGTATGAGACTCTCAAAATGTATAATGATGAAAGTGTGGCTAACTATTTTCTTCGGGTAGATGAGGTTGTTAACTGTATGAAAAATTTGGGTGAAGAAATTAAAGAGGCTATTGTGGTTGAAAAGCTTCTAAGATCATTGTCCCCCAAGTTTGAATCTAAAGTATCTGCAATAGAAGAAAAGGAAAATCTACGAATTCTTACTATGTCTCAGCTACATGGAATTCTAACTGCTTATGAAATGAGAAAGGGAGGTCCATCAGACAGAAGAGAAGCTGCTTTGAAGGCATCAGGCAAAGGAGATTATTATGAAGCAAGCCACGTCCCAGAAGAAGAGGAAGAAGAATCAAATTTTGTCAGAAATCTTCAAAGGGGTTCTGGAAGGTTCAGAGGTAAGTTACCTTTTAAATGTTTTGCTTGTGGAAGAGTAGGTCATTATGCTGCAAAATGTCCTTATAAGGATAAAGGAAAGGAACCTGCTAGATGGAACAAGAAACAGAATGCAAATAAGAAAAGCTACTACACTCATGAAGATAGTGATGGTCTATCAAACAGTGATGAAGATGAACAAGGTAATGAATATAAGTTGTTAATGGCATTTGAAGATGATGATTATATGGATGCTATAGATGTGGATAACCTTTATGATGAAATTACTAGATTCAAGAGATGTATAGAAGAAAAGAACATGATCATTGATACTCTACAATTTCAAATTGATGAAAAGGAAAAACATCTTGAAAAATTAGAAGGTGAAATTGTTGGTCTTAGAAAAGAGATTGAGAAAACAAAAGCTATTAATCTCAAGTTTGTCAAAGGATCTGAAACTTTGGATGAGATTATCAGTGTGCAGCGGTTTCCACTAAACAAGACAGGTCTGGGCTATAATGGAGAAACTTCTCAAGCATCCACCTCAAAAAGTTATCTTGATGTAGCAAGAAGAAATGAGCAAAAGCACAATGAAGATCATCAGTTAAAGCAGGGACGAATTACAAACTATCAGGGGCAATCCATCTTAAGGGTGAACAAAAGCTACAACCAGCCACAGGTAAAATCTTCTCAATTTGGTTCAAGAATAGATGACAATAGAAATTACAATCAATTGGGTGGTAGATTTGATAACCGCAGAAGTTTCTTCAATGGACAATGCTTTTCTTGCCACAACTTTGGTCACAAAGCAGCTCAATGTGTTGCATATAAAACGATCATGACTAGGGAAGCTCAAAAACAAAGAAGTATGACGGGGATTACAAAAAGGACCTATAACAACTTTTCGGTTCTTGAAAATGAAGTTGAATGTTCTATTTGCAATAACTTTGGTCATGAAGACTCTGAATGCAGGAGCAGGTTTCAGCAGAAAAAGGAACAAGCCTCAAGCACCAAAACATGGAGAATAAAGGAACCTCAAACAGAAAGATGTGGGATAACATTTTATGCAGAGGGACAGGAAAATCTATGGTACATTGACAGTGGATGTTCGAAGCATATGACAGGTGATAAAGAAAAACTTGAGTCTTATTCTACTCTAGAAAAGGGAAAGAAAGTCTCTTTTGGAAATGATACTCCTGCAACTATAAAAGGAAAAGGCATTGCTCAGTTAAAAGAAAAGGTCAAGGCTGGAAATGTTTTGTATGTTGATGGATTGAAGCATAATCTTCTAAGTGTCAGCCAGATGTGTGATCAAAGAACCGAGGTTATATTCAGATCAAATGGATGTCTTGTTCGTGATCTTGATACAAGTAAAACAGTGATCAAAGGCAAAAGAACTCCAAATAATCTGTACATATTTGAAGAAGGACAACAACAATGCTATCTGAGCAAGGATGATGAGCACTGGTTATGGCATCGGAGGTTGGGACATCTAAGCTTTTCACAAATAAGGAAAGCATGCAAATATCAAGCAGTTCGCGATCTTCTAGACATCAAAATTCCTGACAACACCATATGCAAATCATGTCAGTTTGGAAAACAAACCAGAACTAACTTTCCAGAGAAAGAAGGATCAGCTAGCATGCCTCTTGAGCTAGTTCATACAGATACATGTGGTCCTTTCAGGAAAAGAACACCTCGAGGAGAAGAATACTTGATATTATTCATTGACGATTTCTCCAGGTTTGTCTGGTTAGGACTTATGAAGCACAAAGATGAAGCATTCGAAAAATTCAAATCCTTCAAAGCCTTGGTTGAAAATGAATCAGGTCACAAAATTAAGTGCCTCAGATCCGACAGAGGCGGGGAATTTACTTCAAATGAATTTTTTGATTTCTGTGAAGAACATGGGATAAGAAGAGAATTCTCTACAGCAAGAACTCCTCAGCACAATGAAGTTGTGGAAAGAATGAATAGAACAGTTTAACAAATGGCTCGTGCTATGCTTGATGAGTCAGGAACTCCCGCAACTTTCTGGGGTGAAGCTGCACATGCTGCAGTTGTTATTCTCAACAAAACAAATGTCCGGGTGAATAGCACTCAAACTCCTCATGAGCTCTGGAGTGGTGCAGCCTTATACCAGTACGCAGGCTACAACCTGCAGAAGGCTTCAACCTTCTCTCGTTCTCCAAACTTCCTTGGAAGGGAGCTCCAACCCCCTTTGCTCTTGTACTAGCTAAGATACTAGTACGTAGGTGCTGGCCTACAATCTTCTTTCCTTCAGGTACCACTTTTCATACATTTTCAGACTGGATACTCCTGAAGCACAACATTACAATCTGAAGACCATGATTCATTCACAAATCATTGAAGCATAAAACAACCAATACTAGCATCATCAATCTTTGAATCACTGAACCACTGAAACCCTGTCAAACCCAGTCACCAGAACACAGAGCAGACTACAGAACTCTGCAATAACAGTCAGACCCAGCTGCAACCCAAAAATCAAGCTCCAAAATATATACGCTACTACAATGAAGGCAACCCGCGTATACACGCGATTTTACCGAAGACAACCTGCGTACAGATCTAAAAATAATTTTTCATAACTTGCAGCTGTACCAGATTTTAGTTATACCCAGAACATAACATTGCGTCAATATGCAGATCTAGAAATTCACATAATCAACCATATAAAGATAGTTCATTTCAAACCATTTGATCCTGATCTCTCCTTAGATCTTGTTCTCCATCAACCGATGAGATCTCTCCTTAGCTCAGATCAAGCAATACATCATCAACCAATAACCTGCATACTGGATCTAATACTTCATCAGATATTCAAGACATTTCAGATACACTTGCCTAATGATTTCCTTCTCCTTATATAACCTTAGGCCTTGTTCAATACCAAGAGCCAAAACCATAGAAATCCAATACCATCAGCCTCAAAACTAGGGATCAACACGTCTGTCGAGACACCAAGGTCCAAAACCATAGACACAACTTCCAAGGAATAACCGTCGTGGACCAAAGATAATTTTTCCACATACACGCGCTTTTACTGAAGCCAACCAGCGTGTACACGCGACTTGGTATATAGCAAACCTGCGTATACGCGACTTGGGATATAGTGAACCTGCTTGTATACGCGACTTGGTATATAGTGAACCAGCGTGTATATATTTTTCTTCATACTTGTAGGCTGATCATCAATTCCTTGCTGCTATCCTTCTGCACTATGATTTGTTATCAGTGTGATTTGCCATCAAGGACAATACTTGTCTCATAATGCCAACAATCTCCCCCTTTGGACTTGATGGCAACAACACCAAATCAAATCACTCTCCCCCTTTGTCATCAAGGGCAAAGGGCTGTGCTCCCCCTGAGAACATGCTGATATCTTTGCTTGGCTGTGCTGAAACATGCTCCCTCTGAATGTAGGCAAGATCTGCAAAAGATGTTCTTCAAAAGAACCAAGACTTATACACCATAAGGGACCTTCCTATCACCAAAAGACACAATACATACATCCATACTCCCAACCAAGAGGGGATACATCAGAACCAACCAATTATATTACATCATTCATCCCAGGCATAGTGGGGAAACCAACATAGGCCGTTACATGACCTTGACACCATAAAAGAGATATCACAGAAGAGATACATCACATAGAGACAATAGATCTAGACCAAGACTTATGAAAGTCACAAGCAACATATGATACACATCTTTTAGATCGGCAACCAAGATTTCCTTCTGAGCTCCTTCTCCTGAAACTAACAACAGTTGTGAAACAGGACCAAAAGCATCTAAATGCCAACAATGCTTTATGAGACTTTAAGCTGCTCCCCCTGAACCTGTGCCTGCTGCACCCCCTGAAACTATGCCTGAAGAATTCTGGCATACCCATCTCAGACCTTCTCCAACCAGAGTCTGCCCTTGTTGTTCAGAACTCCATATACGCGACTTCTCCTGCATAAAACGGCGTATGTACGCGGATATAATTTCTGCAACACGCGTACACCATACACGCGACTTTCCCTGCATAAATCGGCGTATATACGCGGATATCCCTTACGCAACTCGCGTATACCAACTTTTCTGTAGAACAGACAAGATTCAACAGCAGGATGAAGCATCAATTACTCCCAGCTTTTGTCTGAGATATTCAAAAGTTTCCCTGGGCAGTGGTTTTGTGAGAATATCAGCAACTTGTTCCTTAGAAGGAACATACTCCAACTTGACCTTCTGCTCAAGCACTTGTTCCCGAAGAAAATGGTACTTGATTGGTATGTGCTTGGTCTTTGAATGCATGACTGGATTCTTTGAAATGTTGATTGCACTTGTATTATCACATAAGATAGAGACTGGTGGAGTGCAAGTGATTTGAAAATCCTGCAAGGTCTGCATCATCCAAAGAAGTTGTGTGCAACAAAATGCCGCAGCCACATATTCTGCTTCAACTGTAGATAAGGCAATCGAGCTCTGTTTCTTGCTGAACCAAGATACTAATCTGGAGCCCATAAAGAATGCACCACCACTTGTGCTCTTCCTGTCATCCACGCTTCCGGCCCAATCTGCATCTGTATAAGCATGAAGTGTGAGATCTGTATCTCTAGGATACCATAAGCCATAGTTTTGGGTCCCTTGAAGATACTTGAAGATTCTTTTGACTGCCTGAAGATGAGTTTCCTTTGGGTTGGCTTGAAATCTTCCAACAATTCCTACTGCATGCATAATATCTAGTCGGGTACCTGTCAAATAAAGCAAACTCCCAATCATGGATCTATAAGTTGGTTGATGAACTGCTGCTGATTCATCATTTGCACTGAGGCTACATCCTGTAACCATGGGTGTACATACTGGCTTTGAATCTTCCATGCCATACTTCTTCAAGATCTGCTTGAGGTACTTGGTTTGAGACAAGAAAATACCTCCTTCATTTTGTTGAATTTGCAATCCAAGAAAGTATGTCAATTCTCCAAGCAATGACATTTCAAATTCTTTCTGCATAACCAAGGCAAAGTTCTGACTCATAGCCTCTTCATTGCTGCCAAAGATAATATCATCTACATACACAACAAGTATTAGCAATTTGTTATTTTCAACTTTCATATAGAGATTGCTATCTGTTGATCCTTTTGAAAAACCTTGTTGGTGAAGATATTTGTCCAATCGATAGTACCAAGCCCTTGGAGCTTGTTTGAGACCATAGAGAGCCTTTTTCAATCTGCATACAAGGTTTGGATCATTCCCAAGAATGAAACCATCTGGCTGCTCAATATATACTTCTTCTTCTAAGTCTCCATTCAGAAAGGCTGATTTTACGTCCATTTGGAATACCTTGAAGTTTTGAAAGCTTGAGAGAGCAAGGAACATTCGGATGGCCTCAAGTCTTGCAACAGGAGCAAAGGTCTCTTCAAAATCTATTCCTTCTTGCTGCGCATACCCTTTACAAACAAGTCTGGCCTTGTTTCTAATTACTTCTCCATTTTCATTCAATTTATTTTTGAAGACCCATTTAGTCCCTATGACATTTTTATCTTTTGGTCTAGGAACCAATTCCCAAGTATTGTTCTTTTCGATCTGTTCAAGTTCTTCATCCATTGCTTTGACCCAACATTCATCTTTGCATGCCTCTTTCACATTTTGTGGTTCAGTGGAAGAGAGTAATGCCAAATAGCTTGAAGCTTCTGCAATTCTTCTTCTTGTTTGTATTCCTGCTTCTTTCTGCCCCACAATCTGAGATTCTGGATGATTCTTTTGAACATATCTGGATGGAGTCTTTTCTTCTATTCTTGTCTACTCCTCTGGTTCTTCTTGAGGTTCTTCTTCTTCATCATTCTGCCTTTGAGAATAGCCTTCATCTTCTTCAATGTCTTCATGATGAACTTGCCTAGGAATATATCCCTTCTCATCAACCACTACATCAATGCTGTCAACAATTCTGCCAAGTCTTTTATTGTAGCACTTGTGTGCTTTGCTATATGGAGAATAACCAAGAAGAATGCCTTCATCTGCTCTTGGTTCAAGTTTGCCAAGTTGCTCATCAGTATTCTTAATATAACATTTGCTCCCAAATATTTTGAAGTGCTTCACCGAAGGAGTCTCACCACTCCAGAGCTCATGAGGTGTTTGAGTGCTGTTTACTCGGACATTTGTTTTGTTAAGAATAATAACCGCAGCATGTGCAGCTTCACCCCAGAAAGTTGCGGGAGTACCTAATTCATCAAGCATAGCACGAGCCATTTGTTGGATTGCTCTGTTCATTCTTTCCACCACCCCATTTTGCTGAGGAGTTCTAGCTGTAGAGAATTCTCTTCTTATCCCATGTTCTTCACAGAAATCGAAAAATTCGTTTGAGGTAAACTCCCCACCTCTGTCAGATCTGAGGCACTTAATTTTGTGTCCTGATTCATTTTCAACCAAGGCTTTGAAGGATTTGAATTTTTCGAATGCTTCATCTTTGTGCTTCATAAGTCCTAACCAGACAAACCTGGAGAAATCGTCAATGAATAATATCAAGTATTCTTCTCCTCGAGGTGTTCTTTTTCTGAATGGACCACATGTATCTGTATGTACTAGTTCAAGAGGCATGCTAGCTGATCCTTCCTTCTCTGGAAAGTTAGTTCTGGTTTGCTTTCCAAACTGACAAGATTTGCATATAGTGTTGTCTGGAATTTTGATATCTGGAAGACCGCGAACTGCCTGATATTTGCATGCTTTCCTTATTTGTGAAAAACTTAGATGCCCCAACCTCCTATGCCATAGCCAGTGTTCATCATCCTTGCTCAAATAGCATTGTTGTGGTCTTTCTTCAAATATGTATAGATTATTTGGAGTCCTTCTTCCTTTGATCACTGTTTTTCCTGTATCAAGATCACGAACACAACATCCATTTGATCTAAATATTACCTCTGTTCCTTGATCGCACATCTGACTGACACTCAGAAGATTATGCTTCAATCCATCAACATACAAAACATTTCCAGCTTTGACCTTCTCTTTTAATGGAGCAACACCTTTTCCTTTTATGGCTGCAGAGATATCGTTTCCAAAAGAAACTTTTTTCCCTTTTTCTAATGCGGTATATGACTCAAGCTTTTCTTTGTCCCCTGTCATATGCTTTGAACATCCGCTGTCAATGTACCATAGACTTTCTTGACCTTCTGCATAAAAGGCTATCCCACATCTTTCTGGTTGTGGTTCCTTTATTCTCCATGTTCTGACATTTGAGTTTTGCTCCTTCTGAATTGTCTTCCGGAACCTGCTCCTGCATTCAGAGTCTTCATGACCAAAGTTATTACAAATAGAGCATTCAACTTCATTTTCAAGAACCGAAAAGTTGTTATAAGTCCTTTTCATGGTTTCAGTCATTCTCCCTTGCTTTTGAGCTTCTCTAGTCATGATTGTCTTGTAGGCAACACATTGAGCTGATTTGTGACCGAAGTTATGGCAAGAAAAGCATTGGCCATTAAAGAAACTTCTGCGATAATCAGATCTATCATCCAACCGATTGTAGCTTCTATTTATTCTTGGAGCAAATTGGGAAGATTTTACCTGTGGCTGATTGTAGCTTCTGTTTGTCCTTAAGACAGTTTGTCCCCAAATTTCTTGATGGTCTTTATTTGTTCTTGAGGTAAACTGTCCCTGATTCACCTGATTACTTTTATTTGGCCTTTGCTCGCTTCTCCTTGCTGCATCAAGATAACTTTTAGAGGTAGAGGCTTGAGATGTTTCTCCATTATATCCAAGACCTGTCTTGATCAGAGGAGATCGCTGCACATTGATGATCTCATCCAAGGTTTCAGATCCTTTAACAAATTTAAGATTAATAGCTTTTGTTTTCTCAATCTCTTTTCTAAGACCAACAATTTCACCTTCTAGTTTTTCAAGATGTTTTTCCTTTTCATCAATTTGAAATTGTAGAGTATCAATGATCATATTCTTTTCTTCTATACATCTCTTGAGTCTAGTAATTTAATCATAAAGGTTATCCACATCTATAGCATCCATATAATCATCATCTTCAAATGCCATTAACAACTTATATTCATTACCTCGTTCATCTTCATCACTATTCGATAGACCATCACTATCTTCATGAGTGTAGTAGCTTTTCTTATTTGCACTCTGTTTCTTGTTCCATCTAGCAGGTTCCTTTCCTTTATCCTTATAAGGACATTTTGCAGCATAATGACCTACTCTTCCACAAGAAAAGCATTTAAAAGGTAACTTACCTCTGAACCTTCCAGAACCCCTTTGAAGATTTCTGACAAAATTTGATTCTTCTTCCTCTTCTTCTGGGACGTGGCTTGCTTCATAATAATCTTCTTTGCCTGATGCCTTGAAAGCAGCTTCTCTTCTGTCTGATGGACCTCCCTTTCTCATTTCATAAGCAGTTAGAATTCCATGTAGCTGAGACATAGTAAGAATTCGTAGATTTTCCTTTTCTTCTATTGCAGATACTTTAGATTCAAACTTGGGGGACAAAGATCTTAGAACCTTTTCAACCACTGTAGCCTCTTTTATTTCTTCACCCAAATTTTTCATACAATTAACAATCTCATCTACCCGAAGAAAATAGTTAGCCACACTTTCATCATTATACATCTTGAGAGTCTCATACTGAATCCTGAGAGTTTGAAGTTTAGCACGCTTTACCTGTTCATCTCCTTCATAGCTCGTGACAATTTTGCCCTATATTTCTTTTGCGGATTTGTAGTGCATTACCTTCATGAATTTCGTTTGGGATATACATCCTAATAGGGTACTGACTGCTTTCGCATTTGTTTCATACTTCTTTTTCTCAGCTGCATCTGTAGGAGTAGCTGAAGGAAAAGCGTAGCCTGTTTCTACGATGTCCCAAACTTCTTTACCAAGAGATTGAAGATAGGCAGTAACTCTTACCTTCCAATAATTGAAGTTTGTCCCATCAAAAACCGGTGGCCTGATTCATGCTTCTCTCTCGTAGTTGCTCATGATGAACGATCTACCTTCAAGCGATCAAGCTTCTCTGAAGGACCTGCTCTGATACCAATTGTTGGAAATAATACTGAGAGGGGGGGGGGGGGGGGTGAATCAGTATTATCAGATCAATAAACCTTTTTCAGTGCTCAGAAACATATACGCTACTTCAGTTAAGTCAACCAGCGTGTACACGCTACTGTGTCTAAAGAAAACAGCGTATAACCAGAAAACTTATAATTCAGTTAGTTTATCTTCAGTTAAGTGCATCAGGTCATTATTCACCATATTAAGAGTAAACAGATGCAGTATAACAGAACAGATCATCACACAAAAGCCACACACATGAACACCATGATATAAGGTGGAAACCCAATGTGGGTGAAAACCACCTGCTGCAAGCCGTCTCTATCTTTCTTTAATAAGAACTTCAGTTTACAATCTTTTGTACTGGTGCAGCCTTATACCAGTACGCAGGCTACAACCTGCAGAAGGCTTCAACCTTCTCTCGTTCTCCAAACTTCCTTGGAAGGGAGCTCCAACCCCCTTTGCTCTTGTACGTAGGTGCTAGCCTACAATCTTCTTTCCTTCAGGTACCACTTTTCATACATTTTCAGACTGGATACTCCTGAAGCACAACATTACAATCTGAAGACCATGATTCATTCACAAATCATTGAAGCATAAAACAACCAATACTAGCATCATCAATCTTTGAATCACTGAACCACTGAAACCCTGTCAAACCCAGTCACCAGAACACAGAGCAGACTACAGAACTCTGCAATAACAGTCAGACCCAGCTGCAACCCAAAAATCAAGCTCCAAAAGATATACGCTACTACAATGAAGGAAACCCGCGTATACACGCGATTTTACCGAAGACAACCTGCGTACAGATCTAAAAATAATTTTTCATAACTTGCAGCTGTACCAGATTTTAGTTATACCCAGAACATAACATTGCGTCAGTATGCAGATCTAGAAATTCGCATAATCAACCATATAAAGATAGTTCATTTCAAACCATTTGATCCCGATCTCTCCTTAGATCTTGTTCTCCATCAACCGATGAGATCTCTCCTTAGCTCAGATCAAGCAATACATCATCAACCAATAACCTGCATACTGGATCTAATACTTCATCAGATATTCAAGACATTTCAGATACACTTGCCTAATGATTTCCTTCTCCTTATATAGCCTTAGGCCTTGTTCAATACCAAGAGCCAAAACCATAGAAATCCAATACCATCAGCCTCAAAACTAGGGATCAACACGTCCGTCGAGACACCAAGGTCCAAAACCATAGGCACAACTTCCAAGGAATAACCACCGTGGACCAAAGATAAGTTTTCCACATACACGCGCTTTTACTGAAGCCAACCAGCGTGTACACGCGACTTGGTATATAGCGAACCTGCGTATACGCGACTTGGTATATAGTGAACCTGCTTGTATACGCGACTTGGTATATAGTGAACCAGCGTGTATATATTTTTCTTCATACTTGTAGGCTGATCATCAATTCCTTGCTGCTATCCTTTTGCACTATGATTTGTTATCAGTGTGATTTGCCATCAAGGACAATACTTGTCTCATAATGCCAACAAAAGAGGCATGCAAAGATGAATGTTGGGTGAAAGCAATGGATGAAGAACTTGAGCAGATTGAAAAGAACAACACTTGGGAGCTGGTTCCTAGACCAAAAGATAAGAATGTTATCGGGACAAAATGGGTCTTCAAAAACAAATTGAATGAAAATGGAGAAGTAATTAGAAACAAAGCCAGACTTGTTTGTAAAGGGTATGCGCAGCAAGAAGGAATAGACTTTGAAGAAACCTTTGCTCCTGTTGCAAGACTTGAGGCCATCCGAATGTTCCTTGCTCTCTCAAGTTTTCAAAACTTCAAAGTATTTCAAATGGACGTGAAATCAGCCTTTGTGAATGGAGACTTGGAAGAAGAAGTGTACATTGAACAGCCAGATGGGTTCATTCTTGGAAATGATCCAAATCTTGTATGCAGATTGAAAAAGGCTCTCTATGGTCTCAAACAAGCTCCAAGGGCTTGGTACTACCGTTTGGACAAATATCTTCATCAACAAGGCTTTTCAAAAGGATCGGCAGATAGCAATCTTTATATAAAAGTTGAAAATGACAAATTGCTAATACTTGTTGTGTATGTAGATGACATTATTTTTGGGAGCAATGAAGAAGCTATGAGTCAAAACTTTGCCTTGGTCATGCATAAAGAATTTGAAATGTCCTTGCTAGGAGAACTGACATATTTCCTTGGTTTGAAAATCCAACAAAAAGAAGGAGGAATCTTTTTATCTCAAACCAAGTATCTCAAACAGATTTTGAAGAAATATGGTATGGAAGATGCAAAACCAGTATGTACACCCATGGTCACAGGATGTAGCCTCAGTGCAAATGATGAATCTGCAGCAGTACATCAATCAACCTACAGATCTATGATTGGAAGTTTACTTTATTTGACAGGTACCCGACCAGACATCATGCATGCAGTTGGAATAGTTGGAAGATTTCAGGCAAATCCGAAGGAGACTCATCTTCAGGCAGTGAAGAGAATTTTCAAATATCTTCAAGGGACTCAAAATTATGGCTTATGGTATCCTAGAGATACAGATCTTACACTTCATGCTAATACAGATGCAGATTGGGTCGGAAGCGTGGATGACAGGAAAAGCACAAGTGGTGGTGCGTTCTTTATGGGTTCCAGACTGGTATCTTGGTTCAGCAAGAAACAGAGTTCGATTGCCTTGTCTACAGCTGAAGCGGAATATGTTGCTGCTGCATCTTGTTGCACCCAACTCCTTTGGATGATGCAGACTTTGCAGGATTTTCAAATCACTTGTACTCCACCAATCCCCATCTTATGTGATAACACAAGTGCAATCAGCATCTCAAAGAATCCTGTTATGCATTCAAAAACCAAGCACATACCAATCAAGTATCATTTTCTCCGGGAACAAGTGCTTGAACAGAAGGTCAAGTTGGAGTATGTTCCTTCTAAGGAACAAGTTGCTGATATTGTCACCAAACCATTGCCCAGGGACACTTTTGAATACCTCAGGCAAAAGCTGGGGGTTGTTGATGCATCATCTTATTGCTGAACCTCTTTTGATTGATGGTACAGGTTCAGGGGGAGCATATAATGCATTGTTTGCATTATGGAGGTTGTGCAGAAGGAGATCTTGGAAGTGGCTGCAATATGTCTCTATCTCTTTCATGGTGGATTATGGTTCTTCGCTGCAGATCTGGTTCATATTCAGGGGGAGCATGTTCTTAGGGGGAGCATAACCCTTTGCCCTTGATGTCAAAGGGGGAGAATGATGAAGCTGAAGCTTTGAGGTTGCCATCAAGTCCAAAGGGGGAGATTGTTGGCATTATGGCTAAAGTGTTGTCCTTGATGGCAACCCATTCAGGTGATAGATCACAGTACTTCAAGTCAGCAGCAGAGATTGATGATCAGCTATCAAATATTGAAGAAAATAAGGGGTACGCAGGTACACCTTGCATAAGGTACGTACACGCAGGTCAGTGTTACAAAAAGTGCGTACATACCCGCAGTTATCCCGTTCAGGAGGTGCGTACCCCCAGTGCACACATTTCAAGGCAAAGAAATTCACATGTGGGGTTTTCTTATGTTTTACTCTTGGTATTTAGCCGACGGTATTGTGTTATTATGGTGTCGGCTCGTGGTATTGATCCATGTTTTAAGGAAGAGCTTTCCTATATAAAGCAAAGGAGATCATTTGGCTTGAGCATGTTTTTGGTTGAATATCTTATGAGAGCTAGATCTGGTCTAGATCTAAAGAAGGCGAATCTACTGATGGACCGAGATCTCTTTGGCGCATGTTCAGATCTGTAGATCTGACTGTCTGGGTTATTTCTGAAGTCTTGAAATCATCTATGCCCGAAGGTACGCAGGTACAGTGAGAGAAAAGTGCGTACATACGCAGGAACGAAGCGTTTCAGGTGCGCCGGTACGCAGGCACAGAAGGGTTTCAGGTGCGCCGGTACGCAGGCACAGAAGGGTTTCAGGTGCGCCGGTACGCAGGCACAGAAGGGTTTCAGGTGCGCCGGTACGCAGGCACAGAAGGGTTTCAGGTGTGCGGTACGCAGACACAGAAGGGTTGCAGGTGCGGAGGTCCGCAGGCAGTTCAATGGACTCAGAGTGAGGTACGCAGGCTAGCAGTTGAGCAGGGTGCATACATAAGCAGGCTAGCAGTTGAGCAGGGTGCGTACTGTAAGCAGGCAAGTAGTTGAGCAGGGTGAGTACTCTAAGCAGGCTAGCAGTTGAGCAAGGTGCTTACGTAAGCAGGCGAGCAGTTGAGCAGGGTGCTTACTTCTCTTAAAATCTTTGTTTATCATTGTTGTGTTCTGGGTTTGGTCCTATTATTGTTGATCTGGTTACTACAGTTGACTGGGTGATTCTCTTATACTTGATGATTATTTGATGCTTATGGATCCAGTTTGAAAATTTATGAAAAGTGGTCCTTGTAAGAAAAGAAGTAGGGGGTTGTAGCTCCCTTCCAGGAGAGACTGGAAAACGAGAGAGAGAGTTGTAGCTCTTTGCAGGTTGCAGCCTGCGTGCTAGTAAAGGACTGCACCAGTACAAAAGCATTGGAAAAGGAGTTTCTAATTTGAAAGAAGATAGAGACATATTGCAACAGGTGGTTTTCACCCACATTGGGTTTCCACCTTACATCTTGTGTTCTTTGGTGTGACTATCTGTTTTCTTTTGTTCATGCTCATTATTTTATGGTACTGACATGCAAAAATAATTCAAAGAACAAATAAGGAAGATTTATTAAAAGAATTAGATAATACTGATTCACCCCCCCTCTCAGTATTATTTCCAACAGAAGAAGAGTTAGAGACCACTCCATCTGAAGCTATGGCTGACAATAGAAGAGAAGATGAGAGAATAGAAGGTGCCTTCCCCATCCGAGAGACCAATGGAGAAATGAAAATGAAGAACATTAGCCCCTCCGCCTTACCTCACTTCCATGGACTGACTACTGAAGATCCTGATACCTTCCTGTTTGAGTTTGCTGTCCTTTGTAGAACCTATGACTATACTGAAGATGAGCAAAAGCTAAAACTCTTCCCTTCAACTCTTAAGGATGCAGCATTACGCTGGTTCATGGGCTTGCCTGGGAATAGTATCACCACTTGGGCTCAGATGCAGCAAGCTTTCAATACCAAGTACAGGGATTATTGTAGGTCTAAGGAAACCAAGGGAGAAATCTTTAGGATGACCATGGGAAATGATGAGTCCTTAGAGGATTATGAGGAGAGGTTCCAACTAAGTTATAAGCGGGCCAGGTGCACACTTGACCCTGAATCCCTCAAGTTGGTCCTGCTCCGAGGAGTCCCTAAAGACCTCTTAGATACCCTTCACATGTTAGCTGGGGGGGACATTTACCAACTGCCTTATGAGGACATCAAAACTGTGTTTAGAAACCACTCCAGGGCAGCTCGGAAACGAGGTAGAGGAAACCTCCCCTCAACTAGTGTCCCTTTCTCCAAACATGAGCTTGCAAATCAATTAGAAGATCTCAAGAGTGAGGTGAGACAGACCATTGCCATGCAGCTGGACACATTCAGAATCCAGCAGAAGAAAGAAGAAGCTGAGAGAGCCTTGGCTGTCTTCTGCCCTAGGTGCACAAGGAGACACCCTAAGAACGAATGCCCATTGCATTCGGTTGAAGTATGTTTCGTTTGTGAGGAGGAACATCCCACAAATTAGTGTCCAACCTTACCTGGGTTTAAAGCCATGTACCAAGGGACAGAAGCTCCCACTGAACCTCTCTATTACCTCAACCAAAGGAGGCCACAAGGATCTAGACCTTATCAGCAGGGGATGCAAGGGGCACCTCAAGCTTATTATAGCCCCAACCAATCGACTCCTATGCCTTCCTGGGGTCCCCCTGCTCATCCTTCATGGTCCATGCCTCCTCCATGGTGTTATCCACCTCAGTACCCCACTCAACCTACTTCTCATTCATATCATTCACATGCCCAGCCACAGCCTCAATGGAATGCACCTCAGTCGGGGTGGAGGCCCCAATACAACACTCCTCCTGCCATCTTGCCTCCACCACCAGTTCAACCTCAGCCATTACCTCCTGCTCCTCCAAGGCAATCTCAAATGCCTGCTCAATCGAACCCGAACCCCAACAATAGACAGACCCAGCAGGTATACACTGGGGAAACCTCATGCCCTACCTATGCTGTGGAGATCCAGGAGATCAATCTTCGATCTGGAAAGACTCTACCAGATCGCCAACCTCCTCCCCCAGAGGATGAGGAAGATAAATAGGAAAGTGAACCAAAGGCTATTCCGCCCTTTCCTGAGAGACTAACAGCCACCACACAACCCAACCCAGAGGAGGATGAGCTTCTGGGTGAGCTCAAGCAGTTGTGTGTAAAAATACCACTTCTCCAAGCCATCAAGGATGTGCCAATATACAACAAACTGGTTAAGGAAAAGTGCTTCAAACACCCAGGCAGGTGGAAGAAAGATGCTTCAACCATTAATGTCATAGGACAACTGTCTGACCTGATGCTAGGACAAGTCATCTGCCCAAAGTACCTAGATCCTGGAAGTCCTGTAGTAGATGTCCACATCAATGGCACCATCATACCTCACACCTTGATTGATCTGGGGGCTGCCATTAATGTGATGACCAGGGATACCATGCTCAAACTCAATCTTCAGGGTTCCTTGAGGAAGACCTCGACAGTACTGCAATTAGCAGATCGCTCCACCATGACTCCCGAAGGGATTGTGGAGGATGTCTTGGTCTCTATTGACTCTTGGGAATACCCTGCAGACTTCCTGGTTCTGCAACCAAAGGCAAAGCTTACTGGATATCCTCTCATTTTGGGAAGGCCTTGGTTAGCTACTGCAGATGCTTACGTAAGTTGTCGTGCAGGAAACATGACCATCAAAAATGGTCCCATGTCCAAGCAGCTAGTCCTTTACCCTCCTGCCCAACCCTCCTTAGAGCATGACTTACCACTCTGGTTGGAAGAAGGAGAGGAAGACGAGGTGTACTCAGCACCTCTGTGCACCTTAGATACCACTAGAAGAGACCCCCCAACCGAGGATGACTTGATCGAGACCTTGATCCAGAATCCACCTTCCAGTGCACTACCCTTAGAGAAATTGGTGGAGGATGCCCAAGCTAGCACCTTAGTGGATCTTTGTACAACCAACCCTGTTACTTCCAGAATCAAGAATGTGGAGTTCGGCCCTGAGAAAGCATTGAAGATCAGCTCCTCCCTATCTCCTTCCCAGGAAAAGGAGCTATGTAGTCTGTTGGCCAACCACCTAGATGCTTTTGCTTGGAGCTATAAGGAAATGAAAGGAGTCCATCCTTCGGTCTGTACCCATCATATATACATCAAAGAGGATTGTAAACCGGTTAGGCAACCCCAGAGGAGAATGAATCCAGCTCTTAAGGACATTGTCAAGGAAGAATTGCAAAAACTGTTGGATGCAGGATTCATCTACCCCATCTCAGATAGCGAATGGGTGTCCCCTCTGGTGTTGGTTCCCAAGAAAAATGGAAAATGGAGAATCTGTGTGGACTACCGAGAAATGAACAAAGCTACCAAGAAAGACCATTTCCCTCTACCTTTCATAGATCAAGTGTTGGATGGACTGGCAGGAAAGAAGTTCTTCTCTTTCCTGGATGGGTTTAGCGGGTACAACCAAATCCAAATCAACCCGGAAGACCAAGATAAGACCACCTTCACTTGTCCTTGGGGTACCTTTGCCTACCGAGTTCTTCCCTTTGGGCTATGCAATGCTCCTGCTACCTTCCAGAGAGCTGTCTTGAGCATCTTCTCGGAGCTGGTCCATGATGCAGTGGAAATCTATATGGATGACTTTACTCCTTATGGGGCCAACTTCCAGGAAGCATTGTCCAATCTGGGAAAAGTCCTAACCAAATGCATCGAGATGAACTTGTCCCTTAGTCTTGAAAAATGTGAATTCCTAATGACTGAAGGGACCGTTCTAGGCCATACCATTTCTTGCCAAGGGTTACAAGTGGATCCTAACAAAATTGCTCTCATCAAGAAGGTTCCACGTCCTCAAAAGGTAAGGGATGTCCGGAGTTTCTTGGGATTAGCAGGATATTACCGGAGATTCATTAAATATTTCAGCAAGCTAGCCTCACCATTATTTGGCCTGTTGGCAAAAGATGTGGAGTTTAAATGGACTGATGATTGTCAGAGGGCTTCAAATGAATTGAAGGACAAGTTGGTGTCAGCTCCAATCCTGAGAGGTCCAAACTGGGCCCTACCTTTCCACATCC